>CM077121.1:8170000-8795000 GCA_039645545.1 Dendrolimus houi | reverse complement strand
CTATGTAGATACAAAATTGTGAAAATGTCATTTTTTTACATTTTTGTTTGTTCCTTTTTACGTAGGTAATTTCATATTCAAATGTTGTGAATAGGTACAGATAAATTAGCTTCAAAACTTTTTGCGTTTGTAGTAGTGTACTGTCAGCACATAAATAAATAAACAAATACTTTTTATATATTTTTATAGGCAGGTACTTAATATGAAACTAATAATATTAAAGGATGCTAGAATAATAAATATTAATATTAAACATAATTTGTAAAACTACATTTCAAGAAAATTTAATTTTCAAGTTTAAAAGTCCTGTAAATATGCAAATACTACTGCAAAGGCAAAAACGTCTCGAAGCTAATTTACCTGTAAGTTTCTTATTTTTCAAATTACATTTTTACTTATTATCAACAAATAATTAAATAATTTGAAACAATTTTGACTTATAATTTATTAACAATCAAAAAACAACTTGTAATAGGCAAATACTTTAAACGCCCATTCACAAAATGTTGAGATATTTCTTTGTTTTAAAAATCGCGCGAGATGCGAAACTGTCTTTATTTGTTTGTTCCTTCTTATAACAAATGAACCTGTTATCATTAAACTATAACAAATTTAATGTTTTATTATTAACGGGGCGAATATTCGATGCTATTTATCTCATTCAATGAGATAATTTCCACGGGATAAGGGTTCTTAGGCTATTTATGCTAATCTGTGTTAATTATTATTTAATATTACTTACTTGACATTGTAATTGGCATTATTCGTGACCAAACCGAGTTTGTGTCGTTATAACAGCCTGGTTGTTTCATACCCCCATTAGGATAGAAATCGGCTGTACCTGTAACATACCGTATGAATAGTATAAAAGTTCATTCACAAACAATTTGGTATTCTAACTGCTTGGCTATCCCATTTTAAAACCCAATAAGGGACACTTTTCACAAAAATCTTTTTATTGCATAAATCTTGCTAATCTAGAAAGGACCTATCAAATGTAAAAGCACGCTTCAGATCAAACCAACAAATTTCTCATTATTATAAAGAGTATACTCCTGAGGTGGTCTATTGTCACCAAGTCAGGATATGATGAGGGATACAGGGAAATGAAGAGTAACCCTTGTTCAAGAGCACCGCGTGCCTACACTCATGGAAAAGCAAACTTGTATACGTGTGCCAGTAAATTTACCTAAAATGTAACGATATGTTATTCCCATACATTTCATATTATACATTTGGTGATAGCCACTTGCCTGTCTACAGAGCCAAGTATATTATTATAGTATTCTTACGTGCAAGCGGGGGTACGCACTTAGGATTGGAAGAAAACACCAGTTTTCAACTAAACGCTTTTATTGACTTACACAGCCGTGCGTGATTCCTCTAGGCAGGGTTGCCCCTTCACGCACCACTAACGACGCACTGTACCGACGATAAGATGTCTTACTCACAATATCGTCGCCGATATTGCGTAGACCTCCTCCTGCTGCTGCAGTGTTCACCTCCGAATTTACTGCGCGTAGCTCGCTTCTGCACCTCCTTTTAAACTATGCGAAACTCCTCCTTCACTAAACTGCCCACTAAATTCACCACTAAACTCGTCACTGTCTTCTATTAAACTCTTCTTCCAACTCTTTCGTATGGCACTTGTCGCTTCGCTGTCTTGAACTGAACTCAACTCTAAACTGCCCGGTAGGCGCCTCTTACACTTTTTATGTACCCGCAAGAATCTTCTGGAACCCATAATTTCGATTTTCTTTTCAGAAGCTTGTTATAGAATAATTTTAGAACGTTAAGTAGTAAGTAGGAATGCTCGGCATAAAATTTATTGAGAACACAATTAGGTAAGTACTTTTATTCAACATACCAGTGGGATCAGGGAAACCGAAACCAATTTTGGACAGCAACCGACCATTTGTATGGATGACATCGACGAAATCTGCATCAGTCGCATCCAATCTTTCGGTACTGTCCTCCGTACGGAAACATGGTTGAGCAGGATCTAATCCTATACAAAAATGAACTTTTAAGAACCATTGAGTAAGATTATTACTTCAATAATATTAATTTGCAACAGTAATTGCATTGCCGCTCTAAGACATTTTAAAAGGCTTGTCTTAAAGATAAATAAAAAATGCACACGTTTATAATGTCTTAATTGACTATTATAATATAAAACTTTTTCCTATCGTGAGATTATAATATGTAAGCTTTTAACATTCGACCAAATAATTCAACAGAAATTATTTAGTAAATTAAAAAAATTCTCATCACAATAATAACATTCATTTCTGTCATGATCAATGAAATGTTTTAAAAAGTTACTGCTATTTTCAATTCCTAATTTATGATCAAATCCTAAGAACGATTTAGACTAAAACTATAATATTAGCTAATTATAACTATTATAATTTATCCACTAAAATTTAACTTCAGTCTTTCCAGTTGCAGTTGCCGACTTAAGAAGTGGCTTATAAAGCACACCTTTTATAGCTTGAAGGAATTCATGGAATGTTAATATTGATGACAAATAACTATGTAAATTTGAATATTTGTAAATTTCCAAATAATATAAACCCTGACATGTAACATAGTTACGAATAAATGAGTTTATGACATTTACTTACCAGTAATCCGGTGAACTCTTCCAAGATGGTAGGACACGTACGAAGAGATGTGAGCACCTAAACTATGGCCGACGAAGTGAAAGTCTTTTGTTCTAGCGCCTGTTGCGTCTATTAACTGCTGCATGAATCTACCAGAAAACGCAAATAGGCTTTAAATCAAACATAACACATATTGTACGCTTTTGAAACATTATTAGGTCTACTTTTTTAAAGGTTTCTTATACAATACCATACATACCATACCATACATTATTCTTAGTGCAGCAATTCAGACTTTAACATACCTGGTACATAGATATCCTGAAAGCAAACTTGTTTGTGATATAATATTTATTACATTCTTTCAGTAAAGGAATATACATTTTTAGAATGCTCCTCTTTCTACGAATTTAATTTTGATAATCACGCGGGTGAAATCTTTTAATAAAGTCAAGACATTGTCCTTTTTTAGGTCTATAAATTTTCGAAGTGTCTAATCGTCCGGTAACCGGATGACTAGACAATCTTGCTAGCCATCCAGTCTCCGGATGACTAGCAAGATCCATAAATTTTATGACTTGATTCAAATTCAAAAGTTTTAATTCAAAATAAGTTATTAACAAGTACCTACTGGAGAACACTTTTTAAAGGTCATACAATAAGTTAAAATTTAATTTTACTTCCTATTCTATGTACTTACACCATGTATGTGATCATAAAATGACAAGTATTTTACGCAGACATTTTGGCCGTTCATACCTATCATTGATTCTTCATCTAAGATTGGCTTTGTTTAAAAAAAATTAAGTAGAAGCAGCATGATCAACCATTTCTCAGTTTCTTTTTTATTTAACTTAAATAAGTACAATACAAGATATATTGCACTTATTATTATTAAGTAGGTATATATATATATATATCCGTACCATACCTTTCCAAAAAAGTATACGTATAAAAAAATGTTTGCCATATGCTTTCTAACTTAATTATAGACGTCCTTATAAGACAACTGATACAGTAAAAATATATAATTACTAGCTGTGCCCGCGACGTCATCCACGTGGAATTTGTTTTCAAATCCTCCGATTTTGAAACATTCTTCATTGGTGCTCCGCTCCTATTGGTCTTAGCGTGATGATTTATAGCTTATAGCCTTCCTCGATAAATGAGCTATCTAACACTAAAATTTTTCAAATCAGACCTGTAGTTCCTGAGATTAGCGCGTTCAATCAAACAAACAAACAAACTCTTCAGCTTTATATATTAGTATAAGATATAAATATAATACATTCTTTAAAGTATCACTCACCCAGTGACGTCGGAGCCGACCCTGCGCGTGTTGGCGACAGCTCGCCAATATTTCCAAGTGTTCCCACCGCCACTCCAATCCACCGCTATGACATTTACATCGCCCTTAACGAGGTGAGAAATACAAAAATTATAAATAAGAATCAAGAACATAGGGGGGTACGGTAGGGCTGATTAATAAACCCCGTGAACAAAACCAATACTTCTGATTTCTCGCATCGATGTTTCGAGGCTGCACACTTTATAGCGGGTACCGTAATGTTTGACATCAGAGGAATTATTACATTCCTCCTAGTGTTTGACGGTCATGCTGAATTTTAATAAAGAGGCTGGGCAATATGTCTACGCAAGAGTCTCACATATACAACACGAACAAGCTTTCTCGAACTGACGACCTAGCTCTAGGTATAAATATAATCAACTTGATCAAAACTATAATAATATGAAATGCTATCATTAACACGAAGTGTTCATAAAAATTGGACTCTCTTTTGTTCTACACCACCATAACACATAAAATAGTGTTATGAACATAGATGACACATTATATATGTTAAGAAACGGATGTAACATAATATTGATACCTACCTCACATTCAAATACATAAAAAAATCTGCAGACTCAGAATAATATAAACTAAATGTATCTTTATTTAAAAATATGATATGAATTATTAAAATGCCACTTTTACTTGTATATTATTGAATATTTAACAGATAAGTATATTCTTATTAGATTGTAACAGCAAAGATGGTTTTTGTACTATCCATCTCACAGTGAATGAACGTTTTGCCGTTTGATCCTAGTAATATATAATAAAACAAGATACAATTTAATTTGTACACTCGTACCATGCCGCCTTCGATTAGCTGACTGACATGCTTACTTTCTTAGTTCCAAAATTTACAACCGAGTTAATAAGTTACTAAATATATACTCTCTTACTCATCGCGAGGGTCATACTCAGAAAAAGTGTACATTTCAAATTTGCAACTAAACTGAGCAACAAAACTGAGAACCTCTGTTACGAACCTGATACCTTAAAGCATAGAACACATTGAACTACATATATATAGTTATATATTATTGGTCAAATCTAAATGAAAGACTATTACGTCTACCAAAAAACTTTATTAATTTGTTTATTGTTCTTACTAAATCAAAAAGTATCATCAGCAATCATTATCAACAAGAGTGAACTACATTTTGAAGTTTTAGAATTTTAATAACCAAAAAAATAAAAATTTAATAATCATAAATATATTGAATTAAAAAGAAAAATGAATAAGCCCCACCACAAATAAAACACCTTTAAAAAATATAAAATAACACCATGTGATCGAATTGTGAAATTTGAGAATATCAAATAAGGGATCACTAACTGAAGTTCTTAAAAAAAATGAACCAATTTGGTTGAAAGGCAGATAACTGAAAGGATAAGTCTGTATCAATGACATTGATTGATTCAAATATTGTTTTTTCCTTCTGGCTTTCGTTCTGTTCGGTAATTTTTAATTTAACTCTCTTTAAGTGTTTTTTTTCGCAATTCTTCATATTTAGTAGGATTTTGTTTGAGGCGTTCTCTATATCTTCTTTGCCTCTAGGCATTTGACATGGGACCCATGTTTAAATAAGAAAATAAATTATTTATATAGTAACATAAAGCATGGACAATATTCTTTTTTATTTGATAAGTACCAGACGGAAATATACCATACTATACCCAAATCAGCACTGCTAATGAGCAGTGCAGTTTGCCAAGTACACAGTTCGCACTCGCTTGGTTCAATTAATCGATGAATTAAACGTGTACTAAGCTTTATAATTTCTCAGTTTCGTATCATAACACAATATAAGGAAACTGATAATAAAATCTGAGAAATTATAAGCTCTAAAAATATTTTCACTGTCGCCACGTGTCACACGTACAAAAACTAAGTATATTCATTGAGATATGACAAAAATTAATACAATAGCTAATGTAGTCTACTAAAATAGTGTATACTTATCAAAATAATAAGCGTGCAGTACCCTGAGATATTTTTAATATTAATTTACTTGGCAGACATTTCGCTCTCGAACTTTGGCAAAAACAGTATGACTGCCGCTACAGCAATTATGAAGAAAGCCGTAGTGTCTCCAGTTAAAGAAAAAATACTAATACTATTTTAAGCAAATGCGTTCAGAATTTATTGTACGTAAATAGCCCTGAGTAACGAAAGTTTATAATTTTGGGACAAGATTAGTCTGATTAAAAATAAATTAAATGTTAATTATTAATAAATAAAATTTGCCTAATTTAAATTCTTGGTTAATGAATAGTTATATGGCTCTACTCGAACTTAAAATGCGCTATAAATAGTCGTAACAACTAATCTTTAAAAAACTAAAACCCGCTCTGGGACACAAGAAAAATGTATGGGCGAAGTTTTTCATCAAATTTTTTAATTTTGACAAAATCTGTATTTGAGTAATTATCAATTATAAAAATGTAAAATCACAGCATTTGTAGTTAAATTTCATTATAAAGGATAAAAATAGAATAATATTTTTAAAATTGGACTTTTATTTAATACTGAAGTCGTGGGACAAAAAAGATACTAAATGTACACTTTTTCTGAGTATGACCCGCGAATGTAAATTAAAATTATGCAACTGGCTAATAGAACTCCCTTATGACGATACCGTGAATTTACTAAACTGACTACACCAGTCTAATAAGTCTTTAACAAATAATTATAAATTTCAAATTATTTTTCATAATCACATAAACTATTTTTAAATAACTGATACAATAATAAATAATATTGCAAATTCCGTAAATACCTGGTACGCTAACTGTTAAATTAGCAATTAAATAGATTTTTAAATTCAAGTTTTGAATGACATCAAAACAATAGCAAGGTATTTTTAATTACGTTGTCTTACAGTTTTATTATTATAATGAATCGGGATTTCCACACGACTTGATTGCATAAACTTTTAATCATTTTCATGCAGTAGCTTCATCATTTTCAAAAAATAAATTCTTAAGATTATCCTTATTACAGAAAGAACAATAATAATGGAAAAATTTATGTTATTCACTTAAGCCCCCAATACTACGAGAACTAAACAAAGATGCAACTAACATATACCTACGAAACGTAAGTTTATGCTTGTTCGTGTATGGACTAGAACTGAATAAACTTCAGATCAATATTATGGTACGTGAAAATTACACCATTTTCTGGCATTGAAAAAGTACTATATTTATTCTATATATAGACACTATCTATACTTATAAACTATCTTAATCATCAAAAGTACATAATTATTATGTATTAGGTTTCATGGAAGAAGAATGCATACATACATTTTATTTCTATGTATAGACAATGAAAGATATAAACTAAATTATTAATAAAATAGTGTAAAGTATGTAACAAATCGCTGCCAGAGGAAAGCGTGCCCAGAAGGCTGGCTGCATTGCCACACTGTATGGCACTGCTGATTCATTGCGCGCGATAGAATGTATTATCAAATTTAATAAAAATCAGTTTATCCCGAATGCTGTAAAGAAGTAACGCACAACCATACTACAAAATCAACTTACCATTTAATGACTAAGTACATTTAAGATCTATTAAGCCATTATTTACTGTGTAATATACCTATGAATATACCTAATAAATTATGACATGACAACCAATAACAATCTTTAATTACCCACTAAACTAACAGACAATTTTCCCCATTGCAATTTTTGAATTTTAATATTTACTTACCTCGAATGATTAAGATCTGCGAGATATTTTCTCACAGTTCTTTGACAAATTTAACCGTAAATCTTCACTTTGTTTTTGGTTTTTACAAAGGAAATATATATCCTAGCTAGCGCCGTTCACTTTATGACCTTGAACTGAGAAAAAGGTGTTTTACCCATTGAAGGAAAGCCCTCGTCATATCCTGGACCCAAGTAGCATTGCTGTGACTCATAAACCCGTGGACTATCATCACGGTCTTCCGGTTTGGATTGAAATCAACCCATTCTAAGCCGAATTGAGAGCCTGGATACACCTGTTGAAGAAATATTTATTTCCAAACTCACGTTTCGACTAAGACTATTATAATTTATATTATTGTTACGAGTAGTTGTAACACTATTATAATTTATATTATTGTTACGAGTAGTTGTAACACTATTATAATTTATATACTGTCTCGTCTTGTTTCTGTAGACGTGAGCAGAGACAATGAATATCTATTTGTATCTAACGAACCTGGCTTACATCTTACTCCTTTATCTTCTGTCATCATCCTTTTCAAACTAGCACGTTACTTTAAAGTAGGTGCTTTTTATGTGACCTTGGAAATGTCAGCAAACATGGTAAGTGTACTAATTTCTACTGACGATAGCTTTACTCTCTTTTAACCGTGTTTACGTAATCCCTTAGTTACCTAGTACTAGTTACTGTAAGTACTAATTAGGTACTTACTTAGACCACTACGTTCAGTATTTCTTGACGAGAATCGAGTCCTAGCGAAGGCTTTATGTCTACACATTTGTCTTAACTTAAGTCTTCAGTTAAGACAAATGTGACAAATGTAGACGCGTATAAATACGCGAGTATGGATTTTGTGATACGTATTCACAATGCGTCAAATTAAAAGCCAGATTCAGTCAGTGGTATGCCTTGAGAGAAGCTTGTATACAGGCTGGCGGTGTGAGTAAGCCCTTGGGGAAGAGTTCCCACCACGTGTTCCTAGCGCGCTCATCTCTACTTCACTAAGCGAGTGTTTAGCCGTCCCAGCTGGACAGAGAGTGATGACACCGGGAGTTATTCTTCCACCCGGCAGTGGATGTGGTCCTAGGGGCCCCCGCCTGCCAGGGTACGCGGAGTTGGTCGAGCGTCCGCTTTCCCGTAGCCCTGGCATAAGGAAAAGGAAAGAACACCGCGAAGTTTTAGTGGGTAACCTCGACCGTGGCATGGCAATAGTATTTCTTGCTTGCGATGCTAGTGCTACCCTAACGTGGTAAATTCGACACTCTCCACCCCGTTTCCCCGTGGTAGATAGACCTCAAAAAAATATATATATATATATATATATATATATATATATATATATATATATATATATATATATATAGGCTAGCACAAAGACTTCAATAAGCTGATAATTAATTACACTGCATGTATATATCAATCAATCAATGACTATGTTGCTGTATTTCTTTACCTGATATACAATAATAAGTTTTATCTCAAATTTTTTACACATTTTTACATCCTTATAAAAATTACACGAAAATAATATAGAGAAATTCCATAATGGAAAGTCTAGCTTACATTTATCCACAATTAAACACGCTTTACAGTAAAACTAATTTACTTTGAAAGTAGAATAATATTTATTATCACTTTAAGCTTTCTTCCAAGTTTATTCAGCCTTACCTGAACTCTGTTCGGGCGATGCCTTGACGAGAAATAGAAATGAGTGTTCACATCATTAGAAGAACCGGGTTTCATGTTGAGAAACCATAATACACTGGTCAGTGAACCAAGACCAAAACAATCGACTGTGTGTGGAACTGGTAGTAACGTCGAGATATCCTGAAAAGTAGATAACTGCTAATTGATCTTTCATATATCATCAGCGTCAGTGCAGGACCTTGTAAGTACATTTTTGGTGTAATTCTTTTTTTTTCGTCTTAATTGTTACATATTACTATTATGTAACAACTAACGGAAAAAAAAAATACAACTACGTTGTAACGGTTTTAAGTGCGGTATTTTATTATAGATTACGCTCTATATAGATTAAGCTCCAATAGAATGAATAATAACCATAAACAAAAATTAAAATGAACAAGTTGGCGGTAGGCTAAATAAAACTTTAATAATACTCATTGACACTTGACATCTTTGCTTTCCGTGATCACGACTACTGAAAAGTGGCTGAAAAGTCAGAATAATAAAAATCAAATAAAATACCGCAACGTAGTTTTATTATGTATACTAGTGACGAAAACTTAAGAAAATACTATGAAAAATAATTTTACGCCGAAGATACCTATACGGTTCCTTATACTATAATTATGTATCATTGTATGTACTAGGTATAATATACAGACTGAATTATTCAAGTTGGCCTTCAGGATCTAAGCCTAAACTATGCTAAATAGCGAAAAACACTCAAGAGTCACGAGGCCGATTTTGACGAAAACAAAACTGGTATAATTAGATTATTGAAAAACCAATTATTCTTGTCAGGAATCGAATCGGCTGATTTTGAAAAATAAATATACCTGTATTATTATACTAAATCATAGTATAGCTTAAAAGGATCAAATTCTGTAAATGAATTCCAACGGCACATCAAGGGAAAGGGTGGTTATTGATATGTTCTATTTTCCATACATTAACTAACATCAAATTGCACTGGTAATTTGACCGCACCTCATTTGAACGCAATTAATGTTTACCCATTGACTGATTTTATTGATTGGGGTAAAATAACCTGCGTTTTGAAAATTAATTTATAGGTACATATGTTTGTAACGTATGGCAATTAGAACATTTTGTTAGAAAACAACCCTTTTCCTTGGTGTGTCGTTTGCCATTCCTTCACAGAAGTTGATCCTTACAAGCTACATTATGATTTGGAATAATATAATCGGCAGATAAACACACATATTGTTTATGCCCAAGCTAAGCAATTTGCGCTTTAGTTACGAGAGATATAGCGGACCACTCTGGGGCCGATCCCAGACTCTCAGATAATAGCAAATAACAGAAAGTTCGTTTCCGAAATTTTACCATGTCAGAAATCGAACCCAGAGCTTCTGCGTTCCAGCGAGTTCAGCCGACTAAGACTTAGCCCGCTCAACTACGGAGAACGTCAATAATAATATAGGTGTGTTTATTTTTTCAAAATCAGCCGATTTCTGATAAAGGCAATTGATTTTTTAAAAATCTAAAGACACCACTTTAATTTCCGTCAATATCGGCCTCAAGAAACCTTTGAGTGTTTTTCGCTATTTCGTATAGTTTAGGATTTAGCCCTGAAAGCCCACTTAAAAATTCACCTGTATGTAAGTATACTAGTATAAAATAAGAATACATTTTAGATTGGGAATGACAATCGCACAGTAAAAAGGTAACTATGAAAATTGCCTAATTCCTACTTGACTAGATGGTGCCGCAGGTCATTCATCTCTTTTTTCTTTTACATACATACATAATATCACGCCTGTTTCCCATGGGGGTAGGCAGAGACTATGGATCTCCACTTGCGACGATCCTGACAAACAACTTTCGCTTCACCTACTTTCATTAATCTCTTCATACATGCACGTTTATTTGAAATGCTTTTTACCTGACCTCTCTTTAACACTTCTGATATTTGGTCATGGTGTGTTCGTCTCGGTCTACCGGCAACAACCCTACCATTCACAATACTGTCATACACCTGTTTTGTGATTCTACTTTTATCCATTCTCTCTACATGTCCAAACCACCTTAACATACCTTTTTCAACTCTTGTTATTACATCTTCTTTCAATTCACATCGTTCCCTTATCACACTGTTCGTTATCATATCATTCAAGCTAACCGCACATATACTTATACTTTTTCTATACTTACTCTCATTTCAACTGCGTTTATCCTACTTTCATGCTTCTTCTGCCATACCCAACTTTCACTGCCATACATTAGGGTTGGCACCAACACCCCTTTATGGACAGCCAAGCGTGCCTTTACAGACACTTTCTGGCTGTTCATAAAAGAGTTTAGCGCTCCATTCACCTTATTACCTGCCATAACTCTCCTTTCAATATCCCTTTCATGCTTTCCGTCTCTGGTAAACATGCAGCCTAAGTAAACAAATTCTCTGACTTGCTCTAACTTTTGATTTCCTATCTGTATATTACAACTTGTCTTTCTCTCAAAAGACTCGTTCATAATTGTTACCATCTCCTGTAACTCCGTTTCCGATGACGCAAGTATAACCTGATCATCGGCGTAGAGTAGACATTTGATAAGTAACTCATTCATTCTTAAACCACTTTCACTTTCTTTCAAATTGTCCAAGCAACTGTCCAAGAATATGTTGAACAACCACGGCGACGCTACACAACCCTGTCTAACACCCTTTTCAATGCTAAACCATTCAGTGTAGGCGCCGTTGACCCTAACTCAAGCACTGGAATCACTATAGAGGGACTTCAGTGATCGTATCAGGTTGTCTGTTATCCCATACTTAGCTAGCGCCGACCACAGTTCACTTCTTATCACTCTATCATAAGCTTTTTCCAAATCTATAAATGCACAATACACGTTTTGACCTTTGGCCAAAAACTTTTCATTTATACATCGTAAAGATTTGGTCCACACATCCCATTCCCTTTCGAAAACCCGCTTGTACATCCCATACTTTCTCTTCTGTTATTTTTAATACCCGTTCAATCAACACTTTAGCATATATTTTCCCGACAACGCTAAGAAGGCTAATGCCTCGAAAATTTTTACAATCCTGTTGTGACCCTTTTCCTTTGTAGAGTGGTACAATAACGGCTTTGCACCAATCTTTTGGTACACAGCTCCTCTTCCAGCATATGTTAAAAAGGCGGTACAAAAGACTTGCGATCAGACCTTGTCCAGTCTTTAGCATTTCTACGGTTATCCTATCATACCCAGCAGCCTTTCCTAGTTTCATACTATTCAATGCTTTCACAATTTCATCCATAACTATACTATCGCTATTGTCTTCTCTATTGTCCTTTTCATCAGTCATACTGTTCACATCCGCTATATCTTTTTCAAACAAACCTTCAAAATATTCTTTCCAGCGATTCAATATGTGTTTTTCTTCTTTCACAATATTTCCATTCTTGTCCCTAATTACATTGAGCTTAGACTGTACTACCTTTCCTCTAGCTCTTTTATAGATTTCAGAAATATTTAATGTTACTCTGGAAATCTTCAGAGATTCTTTCATCCAAATCATCTTTTTGCTCATTCTTTTTCTTTTTGACCGTTATTTTAACTATTTCATTCATCCTTTTATACAAAATTTTTGCCGAATTTACATCTTCCTTTTTTGTATTCTTCAGTCTTAGGTCAGCTCTTAAAGCTAACCAATCCTTCCATGCTTTCTTTTTATCATTCACTACACTTTGTACTTCCTTATCCCACCAAATATTCTTCACGCATTTACCCGTTTTCTTTTAGTTACACCACACACATCAATCGCAACACTCACAACTTCGGTTTTAAAGGACATCCATAACTCCTCTATCTCGCACATATCATTCATCCTAACAAATTTTTCTTCTAATTTTGCTTTATACTCTTCTTTTACTTCTTCTTCTTGCAACTTTTCAACTTTTATTCTTTCTAGTGTATTAGATTTAGATTTATCGGAATGTTGGTGCCTCCAAGTTTTGAAAAGATCTTTTATTCGGCATACTACTAAGAAGTGTTCTGTATTGATTCCTGTACCCCGATATGATCTAGTGTCCAGAATGCTTTTCCTCAATCTTTCATCTACTATTACAAAATCAATCATACTTTTCCCTTTCACATTTTCCCACGTGTACATATGAATATTCTTGTGACAGAACATTGTGTTAGTCACGCACAAATTCCATTCTAAGCATATCTCAAGCAAACAGTTACCATTCATATTTATTCTTTCATCTCCGTATGTACCTAGCACCCTTTCATAACCATCTCGTTTTAAACCTACCCAGCCATTAAAATCACCTAACATAATTAATTTTTCGTTCTGCTTACATGTAAGCAGCACACCTCTCAAACATTCCCAAAACTTGTCGTTTTCCTCTATGGTTTGTCGGGAGGAGTTAGTCGAGCTCATGTCTGATGGTGCATATGCCCCAACCACAAAAAGCCGAGTCAAGCCAACTTTCAGTCGAATCCATACAAGTCTTGGGCTAACACATTCATGCTCTTTCACACATTCTTCCATTCTTTCAGAGATAATAAGGCCTACTCCTTGACTCCCTCTATCTGTCGCTTTCACTCCTGACCAATACGCCGTAAACTGACCGTACTTAGTGGTTTCACATCCTTTCCGCTTCGTCTCACGCACACATAATAAATCTATTTTTCTTTTATTCATCATCTGACATACTTCATCTATTTTACTGTCCATCCCTCCTCTAACATTCATCGTTGCTAAGCGGCTCTCCACAGGCCGCTTTTCGCCCCCATGAGAAACGAGACGTGACGAGTTGCGAGCCGCGTCGCCGCCGTTCGGATTATTATTATATACACTATATATTCCATTGCGTGTTCTCATGGGCTTTCTTACACTATATTAGTACATATTTAAATACTTATATGTTAACATTTTTCTTTTTTTTTAAACGAAACATTATAATTTATTCATAGTCTTTAAAAAAAAAAATCTAACTAAAGGTTAAATTTTCTTTTAACCTTTTATTATTTATAACATACTTATTTAAAGCAAATCAGTCAATAATTTAAAGTTCTGTGTCGAAATCTAGCCATGTAGGACGTAGAGCGTTTCAGAATTACATTTTTTACTACTTTTTGTCGTTTTTCTTCGTCTATGATCTCGATTTATAAATATATACCCTTATATGTACACGAATTCCACTTTTAACTATCTATACTATATGTACTATAAATTAAACATTATTTTATAAGTTTCTTTATATAACAGTATCATTTAATATTTGCAAAACTATTAGGTACGAGACCAAGCTAAGAAAATTTAATGCCAACTATCTATTGTTTACGAAAATACCTTAATCTAAAACAATGTAAGATAATATCGACAAACACTAGATTCGCGTCTGCTAGTTTGTTTATTACGGTATCGCACGAAATATTTTGTTTGATAATAAAAGGGAAAGTTTCTCATTGTAATAAACTCATTTATTAGTAACATTATATTATTACGGTCTTATTCATTAGTGTAAGTTTGAACGCTTATTTATGTTTCTTAAAGTAGCGTTGAAACTTACACTAACTCTCTATGAATAAGACCGTTATTATTAAAAAAATTACAACAATTCAGATTTACATATTTGTTTTTCCATGAATTCCTTCAAGCTATAGGTGTATAAATCGCCGTTTTACTTCATCGTTGAACCAAGACGAACCCATTCGCCTCTTTGCTTCAATAATGCGTTATCTTGAAAATTAAAATGTTCCCTACCTACCATGTATTCTTTTTCCATTGTTTTACATACATTTTCCATACCTGTGCCGGCCGGACAGTTAACTGGACTACGGCCACTTAGCCACATATTATGGGCGCTTACTACTTTCGAGGCCCTGTAGACAAGTAATTCCTATACATTTTCATTCTATTCATTTAGCGCTAATGACACTTGTCTTACAGGACCAGATGTGAAACAATTTACGTTCTAAACTAAAACCTCTCGAAACTTAACATTTATTTGCGCCTTCTGTGGAAGCTATTAAGATACAAAGTTTAATTAATATGCGCATAACTTTATATTATTTATACATACATGAACAGGAGCGTAGTCTACATCCGCTTCCGTTGTTGTTGTTGTGGTATTCGAGTAATATTTTAAGAATTCCTTAAGATCCTCCGGACTTATATGATTTTCCACTGCCAAACAAGAAACATTAATGATCACAATAGTCTAAAAGTGGATTAATTATAAACAATGATCTTTATAAGTAGCTAATAATAAACCAAGGAAAAATAAACGTTGACTCATAAATCGAACTGATTGATTACCCCTGACCCTATTGGAAAATTGATATTAATTATACATCTATCTTCAATATAAATATTATATACTACTAGTTATCTTTATCTCACGTATTATTATATGAATATTATTTACTATTAATTTAATTTATCCTTATATTATATGCATATATTGATGGACATACAAACTTTTTGTATGTGTTAAATTTTAATTTTTAATATTTAGAACTTAATTTTTTGGAATGCGTGGCTGTCTTTTAAGTTGTTACTGCCATCAATGACGTTACACTTAAAAATATATCTTGTAGCAACCAAAACCTCTTGTATTTATTAATCTCGTGTTCTTAGCCCCCAACACACACACATATATATATATATATTAGGTTGGGGAAAAAGTTTCTTCGCATTTTATATAAAAATTCAAAAGGTTTTTTTATAAAGTTTATTTACATTTGACTAAAGTAGGTAGGTGCCATTTTGTTGGATAACTTTTTGCCATCTTGTAGGTATGGACGTGATCCCATTGCTATAAAAATTTTGGGGCTTCTGATCAAAAAACTGCGACAAGTGGTTTTGGCAGTCCTCTCGTGATGTTAACCTGACACTGCCTAAGGAATTCTGCAGAGACGGAAACAGGTGAAAATCTGAAGGTGCAAGGTCAGGACTACACGGCGGATGCATTAACACCTCCCAGCCAAACTCTCGTAATTTTTGCTGAGTGGCTAAAGATGTGTGAGGTCTAGCGTTATCATGGTGAAAAACCACACCCCTTCTGTTGATTAATTCCGGCCGCTTTCTCTCAACTTTTTGCTTTAATCTCATCAGTTGTTCGCAGTACAGTTCAGAATCGATGGTCCTGCCTAGCGGTAACAGCTCATAATGAATAATGCCCTTACAATCCCACCATACACACAGCATCACTTTGTTGCGAGTTAACCCGGGTTTCGCCACAGTCTGTGAAGCCTGCCCGGCCTTTGACCACGATCTTTTTCGCACGTTCTTGTCGTACGTGATCCACTTTTCATCACCACTTTTATCACCAAAAATGGTTTTTCATTATTCGTAATAAAGAATCAAAATGGTTCATTAGGTTCAATATGAGCTCGTAAAAAAGAATCAAATGCGCCAGAACCGTTTTGTGGTCAATTCCCAGTTCTCCAGCTACATCGTAACTACTAATATGCCGATCTTGCTCCACTTTTTCAAAAATGGCATGAATTTTGTCCGTAACAGAGCGACCAGAGCGACGTGCATCTTTGATATCAAAATTTCCGGATTGAAAACGCTTAAACCAAATTTGCGCTACTCTCACAGATACCCATTAGGTCCATAAACATCACAAATTTTTTCGCGGCTTGTGTTGCATTTTACCTTTTTGTAGTAAAATTTTAAAATGTATCGAATTTCTTCATTAGATTCACTCATTTTAACAATAAGAAAAACAAATGAAAATCACACATTTTCCTAATTTGAATTTGGAATTGTCTTCTTTAAAATTAAAACTTTTTAATGATACCAAAACCAGCCAGATACAAATGGTATAGCCAAAGAGATCTTATTACAACAAGTTCATACATACTATATGCGAAAAGACTTTTTCCCCAACCTATTATATATATGTCAGATGCCGAGAGGTAACATCCGCAACACAGAATTTTATTTTCTAGTCAAGTGACATAATTGTTAGAACCATTTTGTTTTAAAATGTTAAACATTCTGTTAATAATAAATACTACTAATAATGTAAAAATATTTTTACTGCATTGAAGTATAGTTCGCGCCACATAAAAAGAGCGCTGATTCTGAACCTGCGCAGTGAGCGTTTTATCAATCAAATTGGTGGTATGAAGGGGGCGAGGGCGAGTCGACCCATGCTTCCCGCGTTGAGACACCTGCCCAGACACATCCCCTCCACTACCGCTCACCGTTCTTTTTACTTGGCGGGACTTATATCTATCTGTTATTTTAAAATAAATACCAAAATTATACAAAACCCATAAATTACCGTTTTAAATTTTTTCTATCTGAATGTTTGTCTAGGTTACACTCCGACATAGCTCAACGGATTTCAAAGAATTTTTAGATATTGAAATAGAGAGAGAAGGAGATCGCTTTGAGCGATAAGGCCGCCTATTATATTGCCTAGAAAATATTGTAAATATGGTCTGTTTTTGTAATTGTATATTTTGGTGTGCAATAAACTGTTATCTCTCTCTCTCTCTCTCTCTCTCTCTCTGAAATAGGATTTTTTATAGATAATCGGCAAACAGACATTGTATACCCCAAATTAAGCAAGTTCTGCTTATGTTTTGACTAATATACACCTGACTAATCTGGGTCCGATTCTAGATACCCACACCGTAGTAAATAACGGAAAGTTTGTTTATTTAAATATCAATGCCAGAAACCGAACCTCTGCGCTGTAGTGGGGTAGATCAGCAAAGGCTTAGATCCACTCAACCTCAGAAGAACCTCGTCATATCTTAAATTTCATGCTTAAAACGTGTATGTTTACTTTCGACATTTTGCAGAAATGGTAAATATAACTGGGCTAATGCTGAGTAAACTATGAAATATTGTATATTATGTATTTTCAATACTGGGGATCAAATACGATATTTTTATCCTAGAATAAGGAATAGTTTTTCACGAACTCAATTAATATTGTGTACACAGTACAAATAAATAATTAGTTTGCCCTTATAAAATGAAATGAATGACTTACCTACTTCGGGTAAACTAAACCATTGTTGGCACCCCATCCAAAGATTAGCATCCAGTCAATTTATAAAGGATATTAAAATGTTTTTTATTTCGTAGCCATAAAATAATATTATTATTATACAATACATATATGTTTATTTATTGTCTTTTATATTTTTAAGACATATATATTATAGACACATTAAAAATATATAAAAAGATGGCGTACGTCAACAGCGGGGCCTAAGGACCAGGGATATTATTATTCTCATTTTATGGCTACGAAATAAAAATTAAATAATAGGGTGCCAATCTTTGTACTGGGGTGCTAACAATTGTATAGTTTTCTCTATATTACGTAAACTGCATGATTGCTACGTCACTAAACAAAGTAACTTTAGTGTGATTAATAACAGTCCTTGATAAGTTTAGTAGGACATTCGGTCGTGTACAATGACTGTGCTGGCGCTGTCGATGCGAAATGGGTCGTAAACCAGTAACCTATTTAGGTTTGCCCTTGAATTAATTTTGGTTACCTAGACTACAGCGAACTGTTTTCTTGGCCTCGAACTGATTTGCAATATTGAATAACCAGTGTACCGTGGGCTCGCGAACAAAACGCGCTGTCACGCCATTACCATCCTCATTTAATTGTTAGTAAATAATAATAGATCTTTTTATCATTGCGATAAGATATAATATCAGCCCGTAAACGTACCACTGCTGTGCTCGGGCCTACCCGTTTTAGAAATATACCCGCCACGCCTTCTCCAAGGTAGATTGGCGGGTTTCACACATCGGTGATCTCGACGTCCAAGTTGCATCGCGATCACCAGAATCGCGTGGTATTTATACCATTATACCTACGCATTAGATCAGAAAAAACTAACTTGTGCATACTTCCCAGCCATAATTGACACGTTGAACACGTGCCTTGGGAACAAACTGCAATTTTCTTTGTATTTCTTTAAAGGGTTACACTATACACAATGTGATCCGGTGTTGTGGCTCAATGCATATCTGCGTTTACAACAAGGAGGTTAAATAAAAAATAATAACAAGGGCGCGGGCAGCTGGGTGCAAGGGGGTGCACTTGCACTTCTCAGGAAATAAAATATATGGAAGAAATACATATTTTTTATTAAGTTACTGTTTGAAAACTGAATCACTTTGTCAATAAATTCAGTATCCTCCTTTACTCTTTTCTTGTGAACATTTAGCATGCACAGGCTGCTTAGCCTCGCGTCTCCCATCCCATTTGAATTTTACTTTACATTTATCTACATAATAAATATGTATAATTCCATATTTTATATTAGTTAATAGTATACTGTGTAAATACAGATGCACTTCCGCCTGAAAGTAATCCTGGCGGCGCCAATGTATAATAATAATAATCGACAGACAATTATACACGTTGTATATTCCCATGCTAAGCTAGTTACGCTTGCGTTATAGGTAATAAATATATAATAGATCATTCTAGGGCTGATCTCAAACCATAGTAAATAACGAAAATTTTGTGTACGAAATTTACCATGTCAGAAATTAAACCCAGAGTCTCTGCATTCTCGTGAGCTGGGTCTATAAAGACTTAGCCCGCTCAACCACAGAAGCCGTCAAACAAAACCGTAATTTATATAATAGGTATGTCTATACAAATAAAAATAAATATATGTATGTCTGTCCTCTATGTATTGCTAAACCATTGATCAGATTATGATGAAACTTTGGCAGGATGTTCTGTGGACACGAGGACTTTTGGCCCCAAAAAACGGAATATACAATCAAACAATTTTTTTATCTTTACATATTGCAACGTATGGCCGGGTGCAGCTAGTTGAAGATAAAATATTATTTTTTCCTTTAAATAATAATAAATCTAATAAAAAAATTAATAACTTTCCAATGAAATAGATTATTCATCAATATAACTATCTATTAATTTATGCGATGCAACAACGTACCTTATGAATTAGAGTAAACGTGGAATTTAATTCGATCTCATAACGGTAGGGTTAATGTCTCATTATCCTACCCTGTAGCTGACAGGTTGTTTGGTAATTAACAATAAATAAAATATAATAAATACTAATATAAATAATTAATAACGACTTTGTGACTAGAACGAAATGTACCAAAATTAATTTGAAAAAGGTATACCTATGAGATAACTCTTTATTGTCCGCCAGAAGAACGTGTTATGCATATATTAAAATATAGAAAACATAGTATTACGCTTGTGAATTTTAGAACCTAGAACGTAAACGTGTGTAAATTAATAATCGATAACCTATATCTACGGTGAGTAGTATGATACCTACTCGATAGTGAATTAAGACCTTAGATCATATACCTCAATGATTAAGACTTAAAACGTGTGTGAATCTATACATCTATTTATACAAATAAATAAAATAGAAGTGTCTGTTTGTAATGTCAAAATAACAGCAACGTAGTTACTACTTGCTCTGTGATAACAGCTTTTTACTAAATGCATATGAAAATATATGTACGGTACTGTTATCTAAAAATCAATTTTTAAAATTTTTGTCTCATTGTCTGTCTGAATGTTCCGACTAATTTCTGAAATAGTTGGACCGATTTTGACATGCCTTTCACTGGCAGATAGATGATGTTATAAGGAATAACTTAAGCTACTTTTTTAAGGGTTCCACAAAAAATAATACACGCGGATGAAGTCACGGGGCACAGCTAGTTAAGAATATAACTGATAATTACATTTCGCATATTTACATAAAAGTGACGTTTACTTTAAGCACCAAAATCCACTTTATATTTCGTATGTAAATACATGACATTAATTCAATTAATAAATAAATCAGCAGTCAAGCAAAATGGTTACTTTAATTTTCTACTTAAATAAACCTACATAAGGAAAATTTAAAAGTGAGGGTAGAAATAGAAAATAACTTTGTGTTTCTATTACGGACGTTTCTTATAAATATTGGTAGGTTGGAAAAATAATATGAAATAGTTTAAGTAACACAGTATTTAATTTTTAAATTAATTCTTTGATATGGAACAAACTGCCAGACTAAATCTATTCGAAATTCTCATGCTGAGCTTTCAAACTCCCATCGCGGGTCATACACGTATAATACTATGTCGTATCGAATTATTTATTAAACATTAATTAATCGTAATTAGAGTAATAAACAATTTACTCACGTTCATCCGTAGTCATCCAGGCTCTTGGATAGCATCCATTTAAACTTAACAAAAACAAAACACACAAAAAACGAAAATGTCCCGCCATTTTAATTTATTTGTTTTTTATTTAATTTTAACCATCTACAGTCCTAAAGCAAACAGCACGTAATTACAACCGGCCAGTGTTACAGGGTTTGGCAATCCGCAAATTACAATTTACAAGTACTGTGTGTTGTGTAAAATCGCGGCGCCTGCGACACTGACTGCTATGCCGGTCGCTTATGATAGTGATTAAATGCATCAAATGCTTTTATATCATTATATTCCTGAGAATGGAAGCTTTAACACGAGTAATAACGATGTCTGCTCCACAAGTAGGTACACTCTGTTCTTTTTATAAGGCTTGATTCAGACTATATGTGTATTTTAAGATAGTAGCAAGAATTTCTAAAATTTATAAAAACTATAAAAAAATTAACTTTATGTTAAGCCGCTAAAGTAGTCGCGAAGTCCAATACGCTATCAGGGCCGTCTTTACCAAGGGATGCAAGGCGTGCGCGTTACTATATCACTCTTCTGTGTTGACGCTCCAAGGGTTGTTCTTGATTTCCCTGCGATCCATTCATCAGATCCTGACTTGGTAATGATGAGAACACCTCAAGTGTAGACTCTTACGAATAAAGAAAAAAAATTGAAAATCAGTCCACAATAGACGGAGAAATCGCATTACATGCATACAAAAGAAATTAAGCGCATGTAGAAAATGTAATACCTACACGCGAATATAAGCTTTTTTCCCAAAAATTTAGGCGCACGGCGTTCTTTTATAAGTAATGGTTACTCCAATTTCCCTAGAATCCACTCACCAGATCCTGACTTGATGAACGTGGCAACACCTCGGGAGTATTGATTTACGAGTAAAAAAAATAGAAAATCGGTTTAGAATTGACGGAGATAAAATTGATAACAGACTTCTTCGTAATATGATGAAGAAGTCTGTTATCAATTTTCGTGGGTTTCTCTAATTCCTTGAAATACACTCATCAGATCCTGACATAGTGACAATGGCGCCAATTCGGAAGTATAACCATCTTTCGAATAAAAAATAATTGAAAATCGGTTCACAATTGCCGCAGTAATACAGTAACATACAAAAAAAACAACAGACGAATTGAGAAAGTCCTCCTTTATGAAGTCGTTTAAAAAAACTGATCTTTGCTATCCATCCATGTGGAGAAAGTCGCGGGCGAATTCTAGTATCAATATAAGTGAATAAGTGAAGTGAAGTGAATAAGACTTGGTGTTATTAGTCTTAGGTCTTGATCATATCATACTTGGTCTTTGATACCAAGGTAGAAAATCTATTAAAATTCAGCTCATAGATTTTAGAATTTATACATTTATCTAAATATTTAAAGCGTACATGCATGAATATCTTATTGTTTGTAATGGTGCACGCTTACCTTTATTATAAAATTGGAATGACACACTGATTCATGCAGTTCAAATAGACACCTGCGTCATTAATTAGATTTATTTCCCCAAATTGCAAAATTATAGTTGTCGCTAAATATTAACGGGGATTAACCTATCTATTAGGTTGGGGAAAAAGTTTCTTCGCATTTTATATAAAAATTCAAAAGGTTTTTTTATAAAATTTATTTACATTTGACTAAAATATGTAGGTGCCATTTTGTTGGATAACTTTTTACCATTTTGTAGGCAGGGACGTGATCCCATTGCTATAAAAATTTTGGGGCTTCTGATCAAAAAACTGCGACAAGTGGTTTTGGCAGTCCTCTCGTGACGTTAACCTGACACTGCCTAAGGAATTCTCCAGAAACCGAAATAGGTGAAAATCTGAAGGTGCAAGGTCAAGACTATACGGCGGATGCATTAACACCTCCCAGCCAAACTCTCGTAATTTTTGTTGAGTGGCTAAAGATGTGTGAGGTCTAGCGTTATCATGGTGAAAAACCACACCTCTTCTGTTGATTAATTCCGGCCGCTTTCTCTCAACTTTTTGCTTTAATCTCATCAGTTGTTCGCAGTACAGTTCAGAATCGATGGTCCTGCCTAGCGGTAATAGCTCATAATGAATAATGCCCTTCCAATCCCACCATACATACAGCATCACCTTGTTGCAAGTTAACCTGGGTTTCGCCACAGTCTGTGAAGCCTGACCGGCCTTTGACCACGATCTTTTTCGCACGTTCTAGTCGTACGTGATCCACTTTTCATCACCAATTATCAGCTTCTTCAAAAATGGTTCGGTTTCATTACGTCGTAATAAAGAATCACAAATGAGTACACGGTTCATTAGGTTTCTTTCAGTGAGCTCATGAGGCACCCAAATATCGAGCTTTTTTGTGTACCCAGCTTTTTTCAAATGCGCCAGAACCGTTTTGTGATCAATTCCCAGTTCTCCAACTACATCCTAACTACTAATATGCCGATCTTGCTCCATGTTTTCAAAAATGCGACCAGAACGACGTGCATCTTTGATATCAAAATTTCCGGATTGAAAACGCTTAAACCAAATTTGCGCTACTCTCACAGTTACTGCATTAGGTCCATAAACATCACAATTTTTTTTCGCGGCTTTTGTTGAATTTTTACATTTTTTGTAGTAAAATTTTAAAATGTATCGAATTTCTTCATTAGATTCACTCATTTTAACAATAAGAAAAACATGAAAATAACACATTTTCCTAATTTGAATTTGGAATTGTCTTCTTTAAAATTAAAACTTTTAATGATACCAAAACCAGCCAGATACAAAAGGTATAGCCAAAGAGATCTTATTACAAGTTCATACATACGATATGCGAAAAGACTTTTTTCCCAACCTATTATATTGCACTTATTAAAACTTTAATCTTTTTAAGAATCAGTAGTCATTTTAGCAAAAACAGAACCCTCAAGTTTTTTCATTTCGTCTGTCCGTCCACCCATCTATCCATCCGTTCTTCCATCCATCGTAGTAATGAAAAAGTGTAACATTTGTTTCTAAGGGATGAAAAATAAATTCAATGTACAGTAAAGAATATTCAGGCAGGTCTTAACAAATTATAATTATGTTCTTTAATGGTTTTTTTTCTTTAAGTAATCAGACTGTTAGATTTATGCGTTTTTAAAATCGTAAATTTGTGTACATGCCCTCTAACTTTTGAATTACACAATTGTATAATAATTTTATAGTCGTAAGGTTAAAAATACTTTCAACAATTTGTTTCAATATGATACGTTTATTAGTAGAATTTTGAAATAATAATATGAAGCACTATATCTTGTGACTATTATATTTAAATTTTTCCGCGCTTATCTAAAGTTAACTTATTTGCAAATAGATGATGTTGTCTCACTTATTTACATCTTTATTTATGATATGTGCGAGTAGCATAGATACATCGAGCTTTTGATTGGTTATTTCTACCAAACGAGTTGCCAATCTTTAATTTTGATAATTACCAAACAGATACTGTAAATATTTAAATATACCTTTTTGTATTTACGTTTCCATTGATAAATCTTGTAGATAAAATAAATATAATTACACACATCGCATAGGATTTTTTTAATTTCACGTATATATTGGGCCTGGGCATTCGCTAGATATGTGTTAATTAACAAAGAAATCTATACAATCGAAAATTTCTTGCCCTTCGACGAAACGTAGTAATAATAGTTAACTGTAAAGAATCAAATAGCATAACAATTACGATGGACTATCCATCGTCATTTTATCTTCACTAGCCGAGATTGACACATCAACGTAAGTTTTGGTAAAATAATAAATTTTAGTGTTGAGCACACTTGGTAAGTTTTTCAGCACAGCTATTGGTTGAAAATAAAAAACCGTTCAAACAACCTTCAAACTTTAAAGTTCAAACGCTTGCGGTTTCCGATCTTCTTTGTGGATTTCTTAAATCATATAAAGTTTCTTACTATTTATTACGTTATATATTTGAATTAAACTATATTTTTAAGCTAGTTCATAATGACAACAATCAAAGAAGACGAGAAGAACCAAATTCCAGAAATAATACACGATCCTCAAACTAACAGCACATACCAGAGGCTGCGATTTTTTGGAAAGGTGAGTTGTTGAACATATTCCTATAGTTTAAAACTTCAATTACAATGCTCTAAATTACGACTTTTGTAATATTAGGAAGTTTGGCCCAAAACTCAGTTTTGTAGCAGCATATTTCAAAAACAGGCAAACCGTTATGTTCGTTGATGGATTATTGTTTCGCAAACGTAGATTTTTATACAGGATAGTAATTCTCTACCTATTATGCTTCACATGTATAAAATAGTCTTTTATTTTGAACTTGAGTGATGAGTTAATGGGACAGGTAACTCTTGAGACATCTTGTACAGTTGTACCTATTCTTACTCTTCATGACCTTTATCCTTACTTGAAGTTTGTATTGTTTTAAAGTTTCAGCTATCACTTGAGTGACATTCATAAATAGTAAAATATTACAAACAAAGCATCAATCAGCCATCAGAATTGTTATAACAAATCAAAGACAGGTGTATTCTGTATGTGCACCTGTCCTTATAATTTACATTAACACTTCTAATAACTTCCAATCTTTTAAGATGTTGAATGTAATAGTTTATGAAAATGTCACACAAATGTATGTAATGTTCCAAGAAAAATGGAACTTTATTCTAAATGTAGAGTAAATGTGATAAAATTAAAATTTATTACAGGTTCAGAGAAAACTTTGTTCTCTACACTCATAGCAAGAGAAAACACCACAGGCACTGATTTTATATGAAATATATGTAGTGTGTAGTTGTTTTCTTCTTTGTCTGCTCTATCAACTAAGAGTAGACAAAGTTGCAGACTCTCATAAATATTATTATACTTAATTATTTATCAGGGATTTAGAATATCCATTGTGGGATAACTGCAACATTTTCCATATATAAATTAAAATTAGGATATAATGTGTATGTAATCTAATCTGAGTATTTAATCATGCAAGAAGTTAACTTTTATTATATTTTTTTTTTCTTAAGTTTAATTTGTAATTACAATTTTGGATCAATCCATTCCATGTATATTAATTATAAATATTTGAAAATAAACTTGTTTAGGTATTTGTTTCTAACACAGTCTCCTCATATATGGTTCAATTAACATGAAATTTTATATATACATATGTGCTTTCGATAACATGGAGAGGTGAATAGGATACATTGTTTGATAGATGTCAGTATATCTTGCATCTGGCAGTGTTCATCTGCATAACATGCAGGTACCCTGCAATAAATTTACCTAGGTATGTCAGTGTAGCTGTGTTTTATGAGAACTGATTTAATTGATTTAATCCAAGCTATAGCCATGCCTGCCACCTTGACTTGCTGGTAAATTGAGTAAGCCCAAGAAATGATTACTTGATGTCATAATATGTCGGCTATCCTTAAGCCAGTGCTCTAACACTAAGGGATGAAGGGGTTCATATGAAAAGATGAAGAAAATTACACTTGGAATCTTCAAGCTCTGACACAATCAGGGTTTAACAGTGGATTAATGATTTGTAACAAGCTCTAGTCCTTAATAGTTCAAAGAATAAATCAATATTTTTAAATATAGTTAAAATTTTACACACCTGAATCAGTATGAAATTAAAAATTATCTGTGTCAGCTTTGACAGCTCCATAAAGTCTATAATATTATAAAATTCTAAACATGTAGTGTCTGTACATTGAAGCTATTTAAAAGAAAAACAACTAGAATAGACTATATAAATGGTGGAGAACACATTATTCCATATCTGTTTATCTGTTTGTTCAATATTCACATAAAAACTACTGGGCCGATTTCAATGCATTTTTCACTGATTGACAGCAAATTCTTAGATTTAAGATCTGCGCTACTTTGTATCCTTGGAATCCTGCGAAATTATTCTGGGAATGATTTAAAATGGCCAGATTAAAAAAAAACGAATTCCAATGTGATTTTTCACTAATCATAAGCAAATTTGATGTAATAAAATTTGTGTTAATTTTATTGCGGGAATTTTCCTGGGAGCGGAATGTAGTTGTTCGATGTGCAAAAAAATTGCTTATTCTGACACAGTTTTCACTAAAATGATAGCTTGCATTCCTTTTTAAATGCTGAGGAACTCTCTGTCCTTGTAATCCCATGGAAACTTTAAGTTAAGCATGGACGAATTCACGGACATATTCTAGTTAATAATATAAAAATGGGAAGGAGACTTCATGAATTTTTATTCTTTCTTCACCACCTTGGAAATTAACAAATAAACATGATATTCAATGTTGGTATATAATTGAGGTAAGAGGTGAATTTATACTTAATCAGGAAATGAAAATTGTTTCCACAGGATACTGGGCTCTGGCACTACATTTAAACAACAAAACACCATTTTTTATTCATTAAATTTCTCAATAGGGTGGTTTTGCAAGATGTTACGAAATGCAAGATATAAAGACCAACCAGGTGTGGGCTGGCAAGATAGTCTCAAAGAAGTTGATGGTGAAGTCAAGTCAAAAGGAGAAAATGGCGCAAGAGATCTCTATACATAGGTCCTTGCAGCACAAGCATGTGGTCGGTTTCCACAGTTTCTTTGAAGATTCAATGAATATTTACATTATACTTGAACTTTGTAAGAAAAGGGTATGTATTTGTTTATTAGTCTACTATTAGTTTTAACTTAAAGCTACTTTGTTAACATTCTTGATTGTTATGTAGTCTAGACAACTGTCCAATGCTTCGGAAGTTTTTAAGGAACCATACTATTAGGTAATCTAATAAAACCAAAAATTAGTTTTTATAACAGCCTTGTTGAGATATTGCTTACAAAATGACAAGAAAATAAACTAAAACTTACTTAAAATTCAAAAGTTTACTGATATTCAAATTTATCTTTGAGAAACAGTTTTTGTAGGTCAGAAAACAAGATGAAATCTAATATTTTATATAAAGTGGTTTTACAAACTACTAGCTCTAGTCTATACAAAAGTATTCACTGTTCGACACTAGAGCTGTAATCAAGTCATGATTGCAGCATAACACTATCACATATACCTGTTGCTTCACTAGAAACAAGAGTAGTTGAGTACATTTTGGAAACAATCTGAATATTTATTTTGGGCAGATCTCTCTCAAGTATTCTGTGAGAAAACCATTGCGCCGGCCCTTCACTGGCCCTTCACTGTTTTCATCCTTTCTTCTTATCAGAAGTGTTCATTGTAGATTAACAATAAGCATATTTTACTAGATAACATACAGTGTGTGTTCTACCAATTTTCTATTGTCACACAGTCCATGATGGAGCTCCACAAGCGTAGAAAAGCGATCACGGAGCCAGAAACGCGATTCTACATGCACCAGATCCTGCTAGGTGTGCAGTATCTCCACAGCAAGCGTATCATACACCGAGATCTGAAATTAGGCAATTTATTCTTAGATGACGACCTCCATGTTAAGATTGGGGACTTTGGCTTAGCAGCCAGGATTGAATATGAAGGTTTGTTAACTTTTTTTACTTTTGGACTTCAAATGTTATCAAGTCATAATAATTTGTTCCAGTGATATGGGTTGGCATCCTGACCAGAATCATGCACCAGATTAAAAATTCATTGATAAATAATTATAGCATCTAAAATTTTTGTGAATTTTGAAATTTCATTGTATCTCAAAATCAGTAAAATCCAGTCGGATGGAAGTATAAAAAAAGCTTATTGATGCTTCAAGTTTCTAGTTTAAATTTTTTTGGTGATTTTTTTTTAAATTACAAGTTCTAATTGAAGACGCCGATTGAATCTCATATTCTCATTCTTTGTATATTAATGTAAAACAGCATTATGAAAATTTATAAAGAGCAAATTAACATTTAATATAATGTAAAAAATATTAGATCTATCTACAATTGTTTAGCTCAAAAAAATTACTTCTTACAAACGAAAAAGTATGTTTACAATACAGTAGACACTCGATTATCTGGACTACCGACCGCGACCAATATATTAAATAACTACAAGTCGAATTTGTGCTTCTCTATTATCCAGTTCGATCAGTGAACACACGCTGGATAAACCCAATCACTACATCAGATTCAATAACCCACAAATCCTCGCGAGAGAGAATCGTTTCATACCTAGAATGATGCGTGAGGCTATTGAAATCAAAAAACACCCAAATTTCAATAGAGAAGATGGTTGGCAAGTACCACCTGTTTGGGATCCGATCATCAAAACTATTGAAACCCAAACCCAGCAAAAACCAACTGCCAGACCTCAAGACATTGTGAGCTCTTTCTGTGTGCGCGGGAACACAAACCAACTTGACTGATAATTTCTTTTATTTTTCCTCCCACCCATTTTAATATTATATAAAATTATTAGAGCTTGCTGTTTGCTGAAGAGTTTCTTGCGCCGCTTCTTCTCTTTAAGTCATAACATTTTGCGAAGCGGTGGTAAATTAGATTAGGCTCCCATAGAGTAAATAATAACCATAAACAAAATTAAAACTAAATAATAAAAATTAACAAGTTGGCGGTAGGCTAAATAAAACTTTAACAATACTCGTTGACATTTGACCTCTTTGTCTTGAAAAGTGGCCGAAACGTCGGAATATCAAAAATCAAATAAATTACCGCGCTTAAAACCGTTAAAATGTAATTTTATTATGCATACAAGTCGCGAAAACTTAAGAAAATATTAAAATGTATTTGCTATTTTTAATAAACACAACATTATGTACTACATATGCACAAAACCCGCTTTTCTTCATAAATTCAATTATCTGGATTTTCAATTATCCGATTGCCTAACGGCAACAATTAGTCCGGTTAATCGAGTTTCATTTAATGTTAATGTATATCAATATATATCTTAAGATGAATTTGGACCTGTATCTTCTAAAATTCTTTCACTAAAAAGCTCATAAAACTAGTCACTTTAATCTATTTTTCAGAGATAGCATTTTCGAAAATCACTTATTGTTTTTTTTTAATTTTTCAATAGGTGTACTAAATACTGTATCTCTATTTACATAGGAGAGAGAAAGCAGACATTATGTGGTACACCAAACTACATAGCGCCCGAGATATTGACGAAGAAGGGGCATTCCTTCGAAGTGGACATTTGGAGCTTGGGCTGCATCATGTATACTCTGCTTGTGGGAAAACCACCATTCGAAACGTCCACACTCAAGGACACATACAAAAGGATTAAACAATGTGAATACAGGTAATAATATACCTAACCTACATAATTAATTATCTTTCATATTATTTTCTTAAGTTTTCGCGCCTAGTTGACATAATAAAACTACGTTTTAACAGTTTTAAGCGTGGTAATTTATTTGATTTTTATTAGCTTAGCTAGCAATTAATTTACCACTGCCTTGCAACATGTTGTGGCTTAAAGAGAAGAAGTGACACACAAAACTCTTCAGCAACATACCCAGCTCTAATAATCTATCTATAATATTATAAAATTCTAAACATGCTGTGTCTGTACATTGAAGCTATTTGAAAAAACGGTTCTTTTCTTCAAGCCACAATATGTTGCGAAGCGGTAGTAAATTAGATAACGCTTCAACAGAGTAAATGATAACCATAAACCAAATTAAAGTGAAGGAGTAGGCTATAATTAACAATACTCATTGACACTTGACACCTTTGTCTCCCGCAATTACGGCTACTGAAATAAAAATAACATAAATTACCGGACTTAAAACTGTGAAAACGTAATTTTATTATATTTATCATTTATTTTAAAACAGAAATAACACACTTTTTGTTTACTGACTCAAAAAAAAGAGAAATTCTCGATTCATCTGTATTATTATTATTATTTTTGCCTGTATTTTGCATTTGGCACAATATTACTCCAAGGTGATTCCATTTTAATGTTATGTATGAGGTGTTGGGTTTCGAAACCAGATAACTAAACTCTTTATGAACACCTTAAATTTTTAAACTAGAAGATTGGTAGTTACAAATATAAAGGTAGACCAATAAAGAGATGGATGGATTGTGTGAAGGATGATATGTGGTGTGACAGAGGACATATGTCAGAATAGAGGAATATGGAAGGAAAAGACATTGTGCCGATCCCAAACAGTTAGGAGAAGCTAAAATCAAAGAGATATTATTAGTACCTTATTATAGAAATAAGGCTCATACATTTTTTTGTAATATTTTTGGTTTATGTTTTTATTCATTTACAAATAGCGAGGGGGTGTACCAAGCGTTGCGCATTTGTCTTGGTGGGCCGTTGCAATCGCTGGGCGCGCGTTACGCGCAGGCGGTAGTCGACGACAATACTATCAACCTGCGTTACAGGTGGTTACATTATCACGGTATAACTGGTGAAGGGGAGATGTCCGTTGATTGCCAACATTTGGGCCATATTGTGACGTTGTTTTGATGGTATTTTTAGTTCATATTCAATGTGTATAATTTAGGATGGTGTTATCTCCTTACTTTTTTAGAATTTTACTAAAATGTAAACTGTATCACAGTAAACATTTGACTACAAAAATGAAAATCAAAAATTATTAGCTTTGTCATTAATGTTTTTCAATATATAATTTATATGAAATTTACAGTGAAAATTCTAATAATATTGCATATTAAACAAAGTAGAACAAAGATTTGTTTACGTTTTAGAAAAAAAATCACATCTCAAACTCTAAATTTCAGTGCCGCTCAACTATCTGTATACAGTGTCATTAAATATTGAACGGAGGCTTTCGATTTTTTTTTATAACAATTAACCGGTTGTATTTACAAAACAACCAATCAACTTAGCATTTTCCAGCCAGCCTCGGTATTCAAAATTGAAAAAAAATATTCACGATAACATAATAAATTAACCTGTTAAAATAATTACACAAACATCACTTCAATTCATTTGTGAATAATATTTTTGTTTGCTGTATTTGTTTGAATAAATCAAAAAAATGAATAGCATAAAAGCTGATTGAAAATAGATAGCATGTTAATATGCTAAAATATAATCATTCTGGAAAGTAAAGAGTGAACCCCTAATCCATTGGGGAAAAGCCGCGGAAAAGAAAGGATTTGTTTTGCTGCAAAGAATAATAAACACGGGTACTTTAGAATTCCGTCGTCGCTCCGCAAACCGGCTGCCGCAATGATAGTCCTGCAGTTACAAGCCAATCCTGCAAGGCGTCCTTCCGTGGACAAGCTGTTGCAGCATGACTTCTTCACATCGGGTATATTGCCGGCCGCACTTCCTCTATCGTGCCTCACAACAGCGCCAAGAACCGACCAGCTCGAGGGTGTTGCAATGCAGAGACGGCCGCTCAATGAAGTCAACGGTAGTATTACGGTTTTGTTATTGAGATTTTTTAGCCAAATAATTGAGATTTACGATATACATTTTTATAAAAGTTATTTTTTACGATTATATACCGATTTTAATATTTTTTATTATTAAATTGTAAAGTGTAGTCTTTTGGTTTTGTTTTTTTGTGTTTGTTCGGGATTCACGTAAAAAGTACTAGGCCGATTTCGATGCGGATTACGCTGATCGATAGCAAATTCCCGGACTTAAAATCTGCGGTACTTTATGGTGTACGCATAAGTCTTTTCCGGTTTTTGTGGTAAAATAAACACATCAATTTTGAGTTTATTCGAAATATTGGCCTTCGGCTTCTACACACTTAGCCCATCTTTCAGGTAAATTATGAATACCTTGCCAGAAAAATTGTTTGTCTTTTACGGCAAACCATTCGTCAAGCCCCTTTCCAACTTCCTCGAAATCGCTGAAGTGCTGCTCTGCGATCGCGTGCCCCATTGATGCGAAGAGGTGATAGTCTGATGGCGCCAGGTCAGGGAGTACGGCGGATGCGAAAGGATGTCCTATCCAAGAGATTTCAAAGTGTCTTTCACTAGTTTTACTGTATGAGACGGCGCATTCTCTTGTAACAAAATCACGTTGCCATGTCTCCTGACCCAATCCGGTCGTTTTTCGATTAATGCGTGGTTTAAATTAATCATTTGTTGGCGATAGCGTTGTGCGTTAACGGTTACGATGACTTTCCACTGCCTTTTTCTTTTGATGAAATAGAAAAAGCAAAGCGTGCCGCAAATGTTCTTTTAGGCACAAACGTCGACATGATCACTTAACTATACAACAGAGATGCTTTCAATTGGCAGACTCAACTTATATGTGATTTTGTAGGTTATTGTCATACAAATAAACTGACGTGGTGTCGAATTTATACGTGGCGTATTGTTCGGTGGTGCCATCTCTTAGTAAAACCGGAAAATACTTATGCATACACCTATCCCGGGAATCCCACGAAAATTTTATTAGGAGAAGCTTAAATTAGCCCGGTTGAAAAAGAAAATTGATTCCAATGTAATATTTTCACTGATCGATAAAAAAATCTGCCGTTTTTTATGTCCCGGGAATCTCGCGGCAATTTTCTGGGAGTGGTTTCAAGTTGTTAGGACATGTACAAATCAGCTGTTTTCGTCCAACGTGAACGAAGACGTTGGCGAATCCTAGTTAATAAAAATAATAATATGAAGCTGATTTTGTTTAGATAACGTGATGTCAGTGGATTCACCGATGAAGCACGACGTGGATATGGAGCCGCGCGGCGTGGAGCCTGCCTCGCACCGCGCCAACCTCATCGCGCTGCGCGACCAGCTCTCGGCGCTCCTCAACGGGAGAGGGGTATGCCTTGAATTACCCATTATTACTCTTTACAGCTTACAATAGACTAGACGCCAGGCACAGAGACAAGAGACACTCAAGGAAACACACTCGTAGATCCGCAGCTTGCGAAGTGTGTTACTTTTCTAACAAAATAAATATTGGGAGAAAAGAACATTGACGCCGGGGTGGGATGTAATTTTACCTCTTTATTAGATTTGACTTGTATATAGGTATTTATTAATGTGATATAATCTTTCGATCTAATTATTACCAACTTCTAGGGACACGTTCCGTTAGTAGCTCACAAAGCCCAAAATATTCCGGCAGCCGTTCCACATGGCGGCCACCAACGTGACCATGCTTGTTATAGTCGTGGGGAAAACGTCACTAATGACGTCATTATTTTCGATCACACAGCGCTCAGAACGACCCATCTCAAGAGGTGGGATGCAGTGGGCCTTGACCACAGAGCATTAATTCCCTTTACCGATTGACATTGAAAAAGGCGCGATTTTCTAATTAACCATTGACATTTGTGTATTTCGTCGTTAATGACATCAACGCTTCATATTCCGTTCCACTAGAGTTTATGAATGTAATGTCCCCAAGCAAGTGGAACGGGAAAAATCTCGTACGTGAGTATGGTCGTTGTGAGCCTCTTGTGGAACGTAGCCTAAGATTGTGAAAAAAATTGTGCACTTATTTAGAAACAAACGATACCATTATATAAATTATTAGTTGGTATAATAAAGAAACCAGCCATTCGTGTTGATCTTCTCTCTTACTTTCCTATCATTACCTATACTTAAACGTATGTTTGAACATAAGCTTGTGTTATTCTACCATTTTATTTTTTATTGCGATGTGGGCAAACGGCCCACCTTCATGGAAAGTGGTTACAGGCGCCTACAAGCGTTTACAACACGAAGGGCGAAGCTAACGCGTTATCAGTTTTTAAAATGGGATAGAGGGTTGAAATAGAGGGATTAGACAAGATGAACGAGATAGAAGAGATGGGATATGGGATTGGAGAAATGGGCCATCGAAACTCGTAGCACGAAACACGATTAGCTCAAAGCTAACCGTTTCAAGTCGATATTCTATAAGAAATTCAATAAACTTTTGTCTTCATTCACACGTTTACGCTAGGCCAGAGCATATGAAGGGGTAAGTAACATTTTATAAAAATAGATGAGTGAAAGTGGACATGGGTTCTTTCATCCTTTCGTTTCAACTTAGGAAATACAGTAACTTTTGGAGGATCGCATTGTAAAGTGTGACATGTGCCTAGATAATTTAATAGGTGCAACACGTGTCATAAGGTTTAAAGTTATTATGACACTTGCCATATTCGTCATACAAATCTGCGAAAGTGGATATTTTATCGTGGTTTTTAATTACAATAACATATTTTACTTATTCTATTATGATAATATAGTTATTGTAGTTCGGCCGCTCTTAGACTGCGTTCCTGAATTCGTGAACATATGGGCAGGTATAACGTTCTAAAGACGAACAATTTATGGAAAAAGTATTTTTTTTCGTTTTTGTACTTGGTGATGAGTCAATAATCAAAAAAATTCAATTAGTTAAAATTCATATCACCTCTACAATTTACGGTAAAGTAAATTAGTTAACCACAATACGCAAACGCGTTCTTAGAACGGCCGGACTATTGTTATGTTACGTGCATTATTAGTATGAACCGATTGATATGAATAATGACCAAGAGCGTCGGTCAGCTTGATAAATTTAATACTTTGGCTGGCCCATATTAATAATTCCCAACGACCCGTGGTCCATTTAAAAAATCATGATTTGAGATAACTTGAGTTTATCACTTGGACTGGATAATATGCGTACTTCCCTACTTCCAGCCGGACAATATGATAAATTCGGTTTCAGTTCCATAAGAATTATATAAGTTTAATTAATTCATTTAAGGGTCAGGTATAGTTATATGACACTTTTATTTATTATGAACAGATTCGAATTTTAATATAGTTTAGCACCGCTCCGCTTAACTTCGCTCAGCCTCAGCCTTATTTTTTTATAACCACCCAGAAGTCACTACATATCTCAAATTATAAATAAAAGTACCATACACTGACCTCATTTAATAAACAAAAGTTCATCTGTGTTTTATTATATATTATTTATTGTATTGCCCAAGCAAGATAAGGTTGTCATTATTCTTACTGACCGGGAAAGTGATTAATAATGCAGTTTTATTTATATTGCCCCTTTGATACGGGCATTATGTATACAGTCTGGTCATTATTCATAGTAACAGGATTTATCACATTGTCCGTAACATATACACATCTTTGAATCTTTTAAAACTTTTATATCTCTGGCACAAATTTTCAAAATTTCAGTTAAAGATCGTAGCCTTTCACCCCTCGATATGTTTCACTCTCTTAAATATATAAATAGTTTGTGAATATAACCATGTAGAAGCAGCTGAAGTGCCGTCCGGAGTGCCTCACTGACGAGCTGAGCGACCCCGCAGCGCAGCCGCTGGTATGGGTGGGTAAGTGGGTGGACTACAGCGACAAGTACGGCTTCGGGTACCAGCTCTGCGACGAGAGCGTCGGCGTCATGTTCAACGACACCACAAAGCTCACTCGACCCAGTACGGTGGAAGAAGTGCAAGACCTGATCAAGTCCCTCAAACCACGAAAGGCCCCAGGGATCGATGGCATTAACAATCGCGTGTTAAAACTCCTCCCCGGCCACTTGATTATAATCTTAGTGAGCATCTTCAATGCGCCATAACAAACTGCTCTTTCCCCGCGATCTGGAAGGAAGCAGACGTCATCGGTATTCACAAGCCTGGAAAACCGGCTAATAAACCGTCCAGCTACCGCCCAATCAGCCTACTGAGCACACTCAGCAAGCTTTACGAGAGGGTCATGCTCGCAAACGGAGTGAATAGAGCGCGATTTGTGATGGGTCGTCTAGCACCCATGATAGATAAACGAAGCAAAATGTCCTCAGACACAAGCTTACTCTATATAAAACATGCATCCGCCCGATCATGACATACGCGAGTGTGGTATTCGGCCATGCCAAGCCTGCCCTTTTAAAGAAACTGCAAATCGTTCAGAATAAATTCATGCGCAGAGCCGTCGGTGCTCCCTCTATATGCGTAACGTCGACATCCACCGCGATCTGGAGCTTCCCTCCATCAAAAACTACATTACGTCGCTCTCGCGTAAGTATTTCGATCTAGCGCCGCACCATCGAAATCCCCTCGTCGTGTCCGCGTCCGATTATAAGCCTCGACGAAAGGCTCTCGTGCGACGACCGCGTAACATCCTCATGGACAAGGTCGACGATATCACAAAACGGCTGGCTCGGATCAGCCCGCCCGCGGTTAGGACGGCAGGCTGGCAGGCACCGACAGACAGACACAGACGGCGGCGTCGACGCTAGTGCATTACCAACCCATAAATATTAACCCCCAGAGCTAAAGTCAAAAACACATAAAAATGCCATAATTACTAGAAAATGTCCATAAAAAAATATGTTTTGTAATATTCTTTTTTTAGATATTAATATAAACTAGTGGTCGAAATTCGACCATAATTAATTTAAATTACAAGTTTAAACATTATTACGGTTCTGTTGTCAAAGACTACTTATATAATCACAGATTTCGCCAAGGCTACAAATGTTAATTTGACTTTAACAATAAACAAAAGAGTATATATGCGTGTGTGTGTCAAATATATGGTAGTGTGTGTAATATTTTTTTATTGATTTAATATATTTTTTATGCATAATTTAAAAAAAAAACATACTCTTCCGTCCGTGCAATTTTCGTAAAAATGGGTACAAAGTTTTTGCTTCATATTTGCTTCACGTAGATATATATTAAACACATAAAAATCTAGTATTGGTTTAAGTAATTTTGAAAATAGAGAAAAATAATAATTTACCCCATGTTTTCACATTAGTAGTAACAAAAAAAGAAAAAAATACCCTCTATCTTACCAAGGATGGAGAAGGAAGCTTAATTGTTTTTTATTTAATTTAAATAAAACCTACCAACTACCGTAGCCCAGATTTACACCTTGAAAATTTTACTTGCTTCTAAGGTTAAGCGTGCACTACGATTTATCAATACCAGACTCGGATATCAAAGGATGACTGGTATGACAATCATAGTGCGCTTAGCCCTAGAGGCTTATGCTAGCACAACTTAAGGCAAACTTACGATTTTAAAAGTTCCTTATGCACTGACGTAAAACTTAGCATCTAACAATGATCACCCAATAATTAGTTAGCAAGTGATGCAGTTGCTAGGTTTAGAAATTGTTGTGTTAAATCAATATTTACATATTAATTTCAGGAAAAAAATTACATTAAAAGATAATTACAGTATGAGACTGTTGTTTTAGTATTCTACATATTAGACTGTTCATTTTTGTTTTTCAATTTTGATAAGTCAACCAAAGTGTTCTATATAAACATAAATTACACTAGCACTGAATACCATCATGTTTAACGATAATTAAAACACATGCTTAGCAAGAAAATAAACCATTTGCATGTGTGTCTATCTGTAATATTTGTGTACCGAATTATTTAAGTATTATTCTAACAGGAATGTGCACTACATAAATCGGTCGGGCCAGGAGCAGTATATGACGATGCGCGACTACCCGCCGGAGCTCGATAAGAAAATGAAACTGCTCACATATTTTAGGAAATACATGACTGAACATCTTATGAAAGCTGGTAAGATATTTTAAAATCTTGTTTTTCATAGGCTTGACTTAGCCCTATACAAGCTTTTCCACATGTCTGATGTCGATGAGTTGCTTCTCACAGTTGAAAAAAATAAATAAAATAGTTTTCTCAAATTATCGAATATATTACAACTACTGGAGTAGTTCTGAAACTCAATCTTAATTCATTAAATTGTTTGTTAATGTATAATACGAAATTCAAAAACAGTTTGGAGATTATATTATACATGCAATATGTATTATTTTTAATTTTTTGTATTGTATTCATTTTAGATTTACTTAAAAATATGAAGGTAAACAAACGATTGATTTGACATTGTCTCCATAAATGTAAATATTTTTTTTATGTATTTATACAATATATAAAAATACTAGAACTTTCCCCTGAAAAGTAGCTTTGTTTTATTTACATAAAAACATAATTAGATTTTTATGTATCGCGACCAAATGCGCGGACTAAAGCTAGTATATATAAACCTTTCTTGAAAAATTGTCTAACTGATGGTGAAAACCGTTTAAAAATGTGGTGTATAGATTTTTTATTTAAATCTCCTTCCACCGGACGGAGACAAGGTTATCGGGCTTTCTTTATCCTTTAGGGTGTTTTTATGTTTTCTATTTTATTTTCTACTTATTAGTCTTTTTATTCTTTTATTTTTTTGTACTTTTTATCTTTTTCTTTCTTTTTACTTTATTTTTCATAAACTCTTATATCTATAACAATGGTTCCTTATTACTGGTCTTACATCCTTCATTGTCTTAAACTTAGAAGTTCTACTCTTCTTATTAGTATTGTTACACGCTGACAAAAGTGGACGCACACCTGCCTGCCATAAAACAGCCTATTGTGTATTGTACTCGTTTATGGCCGTTCGCGGGCATAATTACGCAGGTATGCAGATTACGATTTCTAAGAAATTCGACCTACGCGGGTGGGCAGCCATATTGTATCGGTGCAGTATATAGCAATGGCCCAATGGGAAGATCGGCAGTGTAGCGATGGTCACCAGCGAGACAAGACGCGTGTACATTCGATAAGCTATATAATTACGGATTTTGCGCGTGTTGTTGAATCGTGTATTACGTTTGTACCGGTTGTGTCCAGTTATATTTGTACCTGTGTTATACGTGTTTGTATAGCTGTAATAAATTCTATAGTAATTCCAACGGCATTTTAATTCGAGTCCCGCACTCGTAACAGTACTGTCTATCTTATGCATTTATTTGCTATTTCTATTTTAACACTACTTGCTTTTTTATCCTAGTTTTATAATTTTTTACTTTATATACCTAAACATAAGCTTAAAAGTACACTTATCCTATTTATTTTTAATATGGTACATTACTTGTTTAACTGTATTTCTGCAGTAGTTTACAAAATCGTCTACATTCCTTTTATTCATTAATTCATGCATATGACTAAATTTTATATCAAGCCTCAATTTAATCTCCAGGTTTCATCTTTTCTGGGAATGCACAGGACACCGGAAAATGATGTGCCGAACGTTCTTCTGTTCGTCAAGGTCGCAAACGCACGAGGGGCTCTCCCTGTACCTGAAGCGGTTCAGGTACTTGGAGAACCCTCCAAGCCTGGTGTACAATTGGGTGTGCACACCGATGAGGCCGGTCTGCGTAATCACACTTCGGGCCCGCGTGACATCCGGGAAAAAGATTTTCGTAACGGATGCAGTTGGCTCGCGGCAGTATCTCCAGTTCCATTCGTCAATTGTCCCCATTCGGAACTGCCGTCTGACGAATGAAACCGGACACTTGTCATAAAGCGGCCTCACGTTCAACGAAAATGTGGCCGCTTTCGCCAACTCATCCGCCCGTTCATTTTCCTGTATGTCAACGTGGGCCTTCACCCAGTACAACTCAACGTCCTTGCCATCTTCAATGGCCATGACGATGTTCCTCCTTGCTGCTTCTGCTAGTGGATTTACGGAGCCCCAGTGGGGTATAGTTTAGCAGGAGTTAGCAAATATACAGACAAACACGGAAAGCGACTTTGTTTTATACTATGTAAAGATAGTTATAAAGAAAAGTTAGCTTATTTTCCTCCGTCCAAATGCGGAATACGCTAAACTGGATCTGAAGATTTCTCTTACATATTAATATGTAGTCAAGTGCGAATTTTAGTGCTAAACATAATTATCTGTGCAGGTGCTTCAGTATCCGTCAAAGAGTCCGATGGCTTGTCACGTTTGCCGCATTTACACCAATGGTTCAGGACCACACTGGCTGTCATTATGTACCTAACCAATGGCACATTACAGGTAGGTTTCTAATGATGGAACTTAATGTATCAATGATATATTCAAAATGTCTCGAAATTAGCTCTGAATCTGTTTATAATATTAAATAATAAATTAATGTTAATTTATTGACCACAAAGCGTCTAGGTTTAGGGAATCGTATATTCCATAAGTCATTCATCTGTTGCGTATTTATATTGAACTTTCAACCAAAGTTTTATTATTAAAAAGATATTTATATGACATTTCTTTCATTTTTTTCCATGTTCTTGCATTAAGAAGTCTATGATCTACTGAATAAATTTATCTTTATTAATTTTTTATATTAAACTTTACAGATAAATTTCCAAGATCACACAAAGATAATGTTATGCCCGTTGATGCAAGCGGTCACTTACATTGATATTGACAAGAATTTCCGAACATTCAGATTCAACACCATTGAAGAACATGGCTGTGACAAGAAATTATACACCAATCTTCAATATGCACTAGACAAATTAACCAGTGTACTAACAAACAAACTCTGTTAGCTAAATAGTCATAACAATGGAAAAGGTAGAATATTTAATATTTAAATGAATTCTCTTATATCACAAATCATATCGATTGCTACTTTAGAGCCCGTGTTCTATATTTTTTAGGTGATTGGTGGAATTTATAGTACATAAATAATTCAGTCCTATAAAATATGTTCTATGAAAGTGATTGGATAATTGCAATAAGGTTGCATATGCATGAAATTCTATTATGGCTAGGTATTTTTATTTGAGATATCTATATTATTGAAGAATTACATCTATAATGTTCCTATGATTGCATTTTAGTTATAGAATTTAATTAATAATAAATAAATAGACGAGAAAATTCAATTTGTAAACAAAGATGCATTTACTGCCTTGTGTGTCCTTATAAATTCGAATGGATTGGTGTGACGTCAGCGTCCACGATATGGCACTTTTAAAACGCCTGAATCTGATTTCAGTTTTATAGTTATTATTTTAATGCTTTCTTTTTTTAAACATATTTATCAAACTCGTGTTTTAACAATTATTTACTCAAGTAAATAATTTGTAAATATTTGTTTAAAAAATTAAAAGTAACACGTCCATGTTTCCCATTGACAATTTTATGTTATTGACAATTAACATTGCTCAATAACTTACAGTTCGATGGCCATTTTATAATATAATTTATTCTTCCACAAGACTGATAATAGTGGCGATCAACCGCAAGTTACAAATTAGTGTTTGAATACATATTACCTGAGTTAGACACTTAAATTATAATAAGGTCGCTTTCTAATGTGTTAATTGCCGCAGCGCTGCGGAATCGGTATTGTCGGTACACATGGTACCGAAAGCTTACCGACCTTTTATATTTCTATGAGCGTTTCCCGATTCGCTCAGTATCGGTGCGGGAGTGGCACAAAGTTATTAGAATTCCTACAAGTGTGCCCGACTTTTGACATTCTCCATGCAATATAAAATATTTTTACAAGTTTGCTTGGTTTTTGACAGTCAATTGTGTTTCTTCTCATAATCATTCGAACATTTTGATCAATATTACAATTCTCATACATTTCATAGAGAACTTGACAGTAATAAGTATCAGTAGAAATGTATTTGAGTTATCTGTATAATGTTTTCAATATTTTTATAGTCAATTTACAGACAGTTGAATGACAAAAACAGAAATAAAGCAGTCTGTGGAGATTTCCTATGACAATACAATACTATCTATGTAAACTGTGTTTGGTAGTATATTTATTTTTATGTGTGGTAGTGTATGATTTAGCATATTGTACGTAAATAGAGTTTTCATTAATTGATGAAGGTAATTTACAAAACATCCTGCACATGTACCTTAAAAACTAGTTCTTAACATGTATAATTGTCTTAGCGAATAAAACGCGAGATCGAAAATAATACCTACAAATTAATAAATTGACTAATAATTTACTGATTTTCCACCACTCATTGTAGGGTCTCTAAAGTTGATAGAGAGAATTCATAAAGCCATATTCATAATTAATTTCTTAGATACTTTTAATTATATAAATTTTACTCTAAACATGTAGACCAAAATCAATTTCCATGACTATATGTTTTACTACAATTATCTCAGACATGCCATTAAAAATTCATATTTATTGGCATTATACAGTCAAATAGTCTTTATAAACTAATTTATTTCATAAGGTTGAGTATTTTTACAAAACATGCACGTATTTTAAAAATATTACTCTTTATTTATGTCTTACTGTTATAGATGGTAGAATTTGAAGGACCTACTCTTTGTTTAAATGCCAGCCGTGCACCTAGAACTGTTTGAATTCAATTCAAAAATGTTTTGCTACGTAATACAGATTAAAAAGGTAAAGACAAACACTAGTCACTGCTTATAAAAATTTAGCTGTCTCTCGAAGTTTGTTTTTCTTACTTATTCATCACATATAAAAATCAATATTCAATGTCAGTCTTTCAGACGAAAAAAGTTTAATGCAATCTTAAGTCCTAAAACTGTTGGGATTCAAGTAAATTGGTGGGGTATAAAATTTCAACATTATTGAAATATAGTTTTAATAGAAGGTTAACTCGAAAACCTATATGTATTTAAACATTTGTGTACAATTTAAAGTTGATAGGGCTTGATGCCACTACCAATAGATATAGAATAGTAACAATCCAAGTGCCTGTCCTAGATTAGATTTAAATTGTCGTTAGTTTGGGCGAATTGGCACCACGACTGAGGGGATGAGGTGCGAGCGGTTTCAACAGCATTTGGAAGTTTTTATTTAGTTTTATAATGATATTTTTATAATATTTGTGTGTGCTTCAGTAACATCGGAAACACAAAATGTTTGACATTAACATTTCATCACAAAGGAGATTGACGCTCCTGTTATTTTTAAAACTATCGTTTTAATAGTTCATGCGACTCAGTATTAAGGTAGACGCAATTCGGTGATGTTGAAGCACTGTGATTTGTAAATCCCCGAATAACTCTCAAGGGGATTAGTTATGTAATAAAATAACATTTGACAATAAAGTTTAAAGTAAAAATACATTGTTTTTATTCACAATTTTATTTATTCAATACTATCATATAATTATTTGTTTTATAAAATACCAAAATAGAAATTAAGTAACAACGAATAAATACGTCTAAAGAGCATTAGGTGTGATTATAAATCTGTGACCTGGCGCTAGTTATTAATTACATTTTATATATAATACGGCAAATATATTTTACTTCATATCTTAAGAGATATATACAATAGGCCTTATTCGTACATATTCTGTGCACTTTTTGAAGTTAATTATAACACAATTATGGCCATTTTATATATTTAGTACAAATGCCATAATTTGAAGAATCTGGCGTTGAAAACCATTTCTAAAGTCGCCGATATTAATTATTCTGATGAATCGACCAAAACTATCCATATAAATATCTAACTCGAATCGTTGAATACCAGCGTATCCTTTCAGTTCTGTGCCTTTCAACTAAATTAATTTAATTTGGTTGATTCCCCTAATATCAGTATTACAGAAACGTAGTTTAGCTCTATAAACACCAGGCTACAGAAATTATACTTGCATATTACAATGTGTATTGAATAGGAACTACTAGTCCTCAATCTGTGGATTGGGAATTTCCAGCCTTAAGTACCTGAATTGATGTATGTATGTAGCTATTACTTATCTATACATATAATAAAACTAGAAGTCGAATTTCTATACAATGAAAAAAAAATGCTAAAAACCGAGTCAGGGGGATGTAAGAAGTGAAATAGAACTAATATAATTTTTTTTCAAATTTATCGTTTCTCTGTTTGACTGACTGTTTGTACCGGCTAATCGCCGAAACGACTGCACCGATTTAAATGAAATTTTGTATGGTGGTAGCTTATATCCCTGGTCAACATATAGGATACTTTTGATCCCGAAAAATTGAAAGAGTTCCCGTGGGATAGTTAAAAAACCGCACCACGCGGATGAAGTCACGGGCATCAGCTAGTATTAAATAAATGTCATACATTAGATCAAGAGCTAAAAATTATATTCTGTGCATAAAAAACAAAATGTGTTAAATAAACTTTGGATAACTTAAATTATTTATTATCACAAAAAGTACAAAACTATATATTCCACTATAATTCAGTGTGTATCGCATGTTGATGTGGTAGAAGGTCGCTGGGATGGACGAAGAGGCCTTCCTTTGCCTGCCAATCTGTGTAGGCGCCATACTGGGACGAAACCCCCACCACCTCACCTTGGCCGCTGATTGGACGACCAAAAGTGCGCCCGGAACCCGCTAAATAGCTGCAAAAAGCATGTTTATGGTAACCAAATAATAATATCCTATTATCTATATGGTGGAGCTTCAGGGATAATGTTACAAATATAGGTTGTTTCATGTACATGTGGCGATGGGTGTAATGCATTATTTGTGATGCAATATTGTTTTAAATTGTTAATGGCCTTATATATTGACAGATAATGTATATATGTATATACACTGAGTGGCTATTAGAACATGCCATTATTTTAACTCTTTAAATAAGACACATTCGGCCACAATATCTAAAACATTATCCAGGTAGGGCCACACCAAGGCGCCTTGATAGCTATTTATCTAAGGCAATAAAAGTGTTGGTTTAGTTATTTATTATCCAAATAATATATTGTGAAAAGTATAATTGCATTATTTACATCATGCCAATCTAACCATTCTGAACAGATATAAAGTAGACCTTTTTCATACAAAATTAGTGACTATAGCTTTTGAACATAATTTTGATAAGCCATTAAGTTTGGAGCAGACTATAATTAAATATCAATTAATTTTAAGAATTCTTTATTATCAACTTTATAGGATGCACCACCCAACCAAATTTTTGTAAAATATTAGGTTGGGGAAAAAGTTTCTTCGCATTTTATATAAAATTCAAAAGGTTTTTTTATAAAGTTTATTTACATTTGACTAAAGTATGTAGGTGCCATTTTGTTGGATAACTTTTTGCCATCATGTAGGTAGGGACGTGATCCCATTGCTATAAAAATTTTGGGGCTTCTGATCAAAAGACTGCGACAAGTGGTTTTGGCAGTCCTCTCGTGATGTTAACCTGAAACTGCCTAAGGAATTCTGCAGAGACCGAAACAGGTGAAAATCTGAAGGTGCAAGGTCAGCACTATACGGCGGATGCATTAACACCTCCCAGCCAAACTCTCGTAATTTTTGCTGAGTGACTAAAGATGTGTGAGGTCTAGCGTTATCATGGTGAAAAACCACATCCCTTCTGTTGATTAATTCCGGCCGCTTTCTCTCAACTTTTTGCTTTAATCTCATCAGTTGTTCGCAGTACAGTTCAGAATCGATGGTCCAGCCTGGCGGTAACAGCTCATAATGAATAACGCCCTTCCAATCCCACCATACACACAGCGTCACATTGTTGCGAGTTAACCCGGGTTTCGCCATAGTCTGTGAAGCCTGACCGGCCTTTGACCACGATCTTTTTCGCACGTTCTTGTCGTACATGATCCACTTTTCATCACCAGTTATCAGCTTTTTCAAAAATGGTTTGGTTTCATTACGTCGTAATAACGAATCACAAATGAGTACACGGTTCATTAGGTTTCTTTCAGTGAGCTCATGAGGCACCCAAATATCGATCTTTTTGGTGTACCCAGCTTTTTTCAAATGCGCCAAAACCGTTTTGTAGTCAATTCCCAGTTCTCCAGCTACTTCGTAACTACTAATATGCCGATCTTGCTCCTCTTTTTCAAAAATGGCATGAATTTTGTCTGTAACAGGGCGACTAGAACGACATACATCTTTGATATCAAAATTTCCGGATTGAAAACGCTTAAACCACAGACTGATGCAGTATCTGTGACAGCTTACTCTCACAGATACTGCATTAGGTCCATAAACATCACAAAAAAAAAATTCGCGGCTTGTGTTGCATTTTTACCTTTTTTGTAGTAAAATTTTAAAATGTATTGAATTTCTTCATTAGATTCACTCATTTTAACAATAAGAAAAACAAATGAAAATCGCATATTTTCCTAATTTGAATTTGGAATTGTCTTCTTTAAAATTAAAACTTTTTAATGATACCAAAACCAGCCAGATATAAATGGTATAGCCGAAGAGATCTTATTACAAGTTCATACATACTATATGCAAAAAGACTTTTTCCCCAACCTATTATATTAATTTAAATTTTTATATAAAAATAATAATTCATTTTAATAGTAAGCCAAATGTATTATTTACATTTTTATTGGGGCAGTGAATGTGTGAAGTGCTGCATTCTTTAAACACTATGAGAATTGGCATGACAGTATAAATAATACATAATATTATAATAATTGACTTACGAAGCAGTGTCCACATGTCTCAGTTTAACTGGTGTGTCCCTTCTCCAATAATCATTATTGCACACAACAGACCAATTGTCTCCGCTGTCTCCCTCCCCATCGTCATCTCCATAACAGGATACCTCTTGGTTTCCCGATAGTGGTGAAGTAAAATAGTGTGAGTGAAGATTCTTTTTAGTGGCTACATGTTGAAGACGTATGTTTGAGTTGCATTTAATTGGTGCTCTGGGAAAACATATTTTCCTTATAAAATAAGGTATTTCTTAAAGTTAAAGAAACTTAATTTATAGTATTATGATCACTTGGGCAAAAATATACTGTGCTTAAATGCCACATTTTAATGACTAATGTTATTACAAGTATAGCTATTAGCACCTAAATAACAAATAAGACTGTTAATTCAACAACAATGCAATATACTAAAACCAGCTGACAGGGACCTTTCGCAAAGTTGTCTCTGCTGGGGGGGGCACTTGCATCAATGATATGTTCAACACTTATACAAAAATTTAAAAATCAAAAAAAAATTCAATAACTACTAGCAAATAAAATTGAAAAGAATGTAATTTTTTTTAATCATTTTTATTTTCAAACTAAAGGTGAGTTAAGCCCTGCTGAATGGCTTTATTTACAGATGGTTGGATTTACAAATAATGATGTAATGGTACACCCCTTTTCTTACAATGACATTATCCAAAATCAATTAGAACAGACCCAGACTAAATACATATTATGTATTTAGAATTATTTATCTAATATAAACATTAATAATTTAGTGGGTATATACCATCTGTTCTTTTGAAATGGCAAATTATTACTAGCAGTGGAATGTTTATGGCCTGGTATTATTATTATTAGTTTTTATATTTCTCATCTAATAAATTATGATTCTATATTTTTCGAAACGCAATATTTTAACAGTTTAAAAAGTTTAGTAAGTACTATAAATATAACTTAATGGATTTTATAATTATTTTTGTTTGCCTAACTCGCTGAAATGCAGAGGTTTCACATTTCATTCCTGGCATTATAAATAAACTTTTCATTGTTTTCTAAGTCCAGATGTTTGAGACCAGCCCCAGTGTTGTCTATTATAAATTACCCATAACACAAGTTTAACTTGTGTGTATACAAAATAAGGAAGCAGTAAAATATACAGACAGCAGCTAGTTCAATTGAGAATTACCCTCTTTTGCAAGTATCTCCATTAGCTGGGCGTACCAACCAGTGGCTATTGTAGTCATCAGACACTTCAACAGCAGTCACTGATTGTTGACCAGACCCGGAACCGTATTTGACATCGTGAGAATGAAGCCGCAAGCGTAAATCAGTGTTGAAAAGCTTTAATAGTGTACCACACGTAACGAATTCGGCCTTAGCAGCTGAAAATAATACTTTAATTAGTACATGACAACCTACAAAATTACATATCATTTTATTATATTAATATTATCGTCCCATAACAAAAGGCCACGTAATTCCAAAAACAATCCCGCGTTAGTGCACAGGCTGGCTAAGGAATTAAGATTAGAATAAATGGAAGTGAAGGTTTTACCATCTGCAATTTGTAGCCGAAGTATAGAAGCAACAAATAAACTGGATAGTAAACTGCATGCCGAAGATAAAATCATATTTAGAATTTTATTTCAGCTTGCGACAAACACATCCCCAATCGTAGAATTTTCCTGTGGTAAAAATTCTTTTGACATTTGTTACTAACAATTGACATTTGATTTTTTTTTTATATTCGTTATTTTCGTAAAGATATAAATCAACTAAAAATTATTACAACGGAGTTAAATAAAAAGAATGATTTACAAATATTATAGTATTATTTAAATACTATTATATAATACAAATATATCATAAAACGCAGAATAATATTTAAAGCTATTTACAGCTGTCTGCAATTTATTTTCACAAAAAATAATAGCTGCTATAATTTCAAACTGCCACAAAACATTTGCACAAAATTTTCGTGTCTATAATAATCACAAAATAAAATGCCCGGTTTGACACTTAGAATGTCTTTAAACAGCAAACTTCTTACAACATCAATTTCTTTCAACCACCTTCAAAAATGAAATTAGACTTAAATGCCAAATCAAACTTACTAAAAACCAACCCTAATAAACAAAAACTCCCTTTAAAATTAATAGAAACATTTATTTTATTAATAGTTCGAAGACATCTCTTTATAAAAAGATGATAATTTGAAACTAATAGCAATGGTTAAAGTTAGGGTGCTTAGAATAGTACCCTGGGCGATCATTTGACGAAATTGGATTTGGTGCTGGGCTATATTCACTATTTCAATAGAGTACTTTTACTTTAAGGACCGTAGGCGCTAGGACGATAGAATGTAACTTTAAATGAAATCAAGATTGCGTCCCGTATTCCGTTAATACGGGACGCAATAACAATTAATTTATTTACTTGATAATATACATATTTTTTTACTGGTGCATTATATAATGTTATAAACATATTTCAATTATTATTATCCTCGAAATAATGAAATGACATGAAATAATATTTATTAATTCTATTATGTCGTATTAATCTGTGACGAATGCTCAAAAACAAAAAGTTAAGCTGTGTATATATTATAAGTCGCACCAGACGATACAGCTGAGAGGCATGGTTTACAATGTATCTGGATTAGGAAATTCCACTGAAGTGTGCACATTATGAGTCGTAAGTCGCGGACGTGACCTTGAGCGGTCGAACGTCCTCAAGCAATGTGGAGAGGGTGTTATGTTTCCGGCTACAAGGCCTTTTGAACCATAGCAAACTACTTATTTTCAGTATTGCCAATTCTCGTTATAAAAACGCGATATATGTGTCAACTCCAAAAAGCGCAAGTTTTTTGCGGGAACTAAAAAGTGTTCTTGTTTTGTTCAATTTCAATTTATTAAAATGTTAAAATGAACAAAAGTTGTGAGATTTTGATAATTTTTGAGTAGCAATAGGCTAGAGCATCCTTTCCCAAAGTGGGCGATAACGCTTCCTTGTGGGCACTGCAGGCCTAAAGGGGGGCCTGTAAGAAGAGACTGGTAAGAGACCCAGAAAAAAAATGGGGGCGTTGTGTAGAGGCTTGATTTGTAATTTCATCTTGCTAGGAGGACTCTTAGACACCAACTGAACTCTCGACTCTCGACTACAACTTGTGAACATCAACTAATATTAATTAAGAGATTGCTCAAACTTGGCTCGATATTTCTCTCCGCGTAGTTCATATATCTGTCCTGTTTTATTGAATAAATGAAATAAAAATCATGTCAATCGGTCGCTCCGTTTCGAAATGAAAGTAGACAAAAATAAACAAATAAAAAAGTAACAGACACACTTTCGCATTTTAATAGTTATTAATATTCCTAGATAGGTAATTTTCGTAAATAATAGACCGCGGGCAATCATGTTTTAATAAGTTTTTCTTAAATAACCCGATTTGTGCATTCCTGTATTAATCGGCCGGTTCATAGAATACTAGGACTTGTTCTTACTTGTTGAGTACGATTGAGCGTCGAATGAGATATACGAGTCTATGCATGTTTGTCTTATTCCTGTCGGTGCGTGCTGCTTATGCGATCCTGTATAAACAACGTAATATTTATTTTATTTTCATTTGCGGTTTCCCGCGTTTTAGATAAGCAGTACTTAAGTTCAACACTTACTTACGTATTTCTCAAAACAAAACAATGTCGGAAGTAAAAAAGAATAGACGGCAATACTGTGCGCAATATATTAAATTCGGATTCATTGAAAATCCCACCAACCCATCATCGCCGTTGTGTATTCTATGTTTAAAAACATTTTCGAACGAAGCAATGATGTCTTCAAATAAGACTGTAAGATCATTTCAATAAAATGCATCCAGATAAGAAAGACAAGAATGTAGCATATTTTCAATACCTGGACAAGAAGTATAATACTCAGTCAAGTGTAGCAAAACTATTTTCGGCAGCTGCTAAGCAAGATGACGACAGACTTCGAGCTTCGTACAATATCTCTTTGTTAATTGCTCAAAAAAGCAAACCACAGAAGATCGGAGAATATGTCATCAAAGCAGTCTATAAAATCCAACAGCTCTTTGAATGATAGATTATTTCATCAACTTTGTGTTACTAATGACGAAGATTTCAACCGTTTGTTGTTTCATACTGAAGTTCGTTGGTTATCAAAAGGCAATTGTCTGACTCGATTTTAAAACCTGTTTAACTCCGTGGTAGAGTTCTTGGAAACTAAAGATACAGAATTGCGCAACAAGCTCATTACATCAAAGAATGATATAGCTTACACGACAGACCTGTATAAATTGTTCAACGACATGAATCTCCAACTGCAAGGCAATGAACTAAATTTAATTAAAACAAAAAATGTTATTGCTGCTTTCGCAGCCAAACTGCTTCTACACAAAAATAATATGGGCAGACGTGAATTTCACAGTTTTCCGAATTTATCAGTATCCTGCAGTACCGATGACTTGCTTGCCTACTGCCAACATTTGGAAAACCTCCTCATTAACTTCACCAAACGATACCAGGACATTTTGAAATTGGAAATACCAGACTGGGTGTTGGATCCGTTTTCAAATGTCAACACAGCAATGTCACCTCAGCTGGAAGAAGAACTTATAGAATTGACAACAAACGAGGAAAAATGGCTACCAAGAATTTTGGCTACAAAAACTGATCCCGCAATTGTACCCAGGATTGTGGTCAATCGTTCAGCGATCCTTGATAGCATTCCCATCGTCATATTTGTGTGAACGTGGATTTAGTGCTCTGGCAACGCTGCTTACTAAAAAGATAAATCGTTTGCATGTTACCAAACGTGGCGACTTGCGGCTGTTCTTGAATAAATTGGAACCTGATATCAACAAACTTATTAAACAGCATCAGAGTCATCCTTCACATTAGTTTTTATATATGAATCGATTGTTTGTTTTATTTTGAATAAAAGATACTCCGTCTGAATACTATAAAGTTGCGTTTCAATAATTATTCTCACTGGCAGGTGTAGCCCATAAAAGTTAACTCGAGACCTCAGCGCCGTTGTGTACTACCTACTACGCTTAGGTCTCTAGTTAACTCTTGCGGGCTGTAGTAAAAGTCTCGTTTAGAATGAATGTTTAATCTCCGCTAATATAGCTCACAATAATCAATTAATTTAATTTGACGTTATGGTGGTTTTTAAGTAGGTGAAAAAATGGGGGCGCTGAAAAATGATTTATTCTCAAAGTGGGCAGTATACAAAATAAGTTTGGGAACCACTGGGCTAGAGGATGTCATGTTTTGAGGTTCTTTGTGGATTAATTAAAGAATTAACTCAATTAATAGTGATATTTAATAATATATATTTATATGAATACAGTTTCTTCAGGAAGCCATTACTTGCAAGAGAATAATGATGTCTACGTATAATGATGTGCATTGTAACACTAGTATCGAATTGATTCGATTTCCAATAGAGGATGGCAACAAAAAAATGAATTAGATTTTGTTTTTCTGAAGTTTAATGTAAAAATATAGAAATTGATAATTCATAATTAAGATTACTTAATATTTTAAAGATGTAAATAATCAAAACTATTGATCACGTAATATACTGTTGGAGAAACAATGGCACATCACCAGAGCTTGTCTACTGATAGACTTGGGTTTGTCTATTGTTAAGCTTCCTGTTCCGTCAATAATGTGTTCTCGTAACGGTTCCCTGCTAACAGGTAATGTGTGTGATATGTGAATTAAATAAACCCATTTTAAAATTACTCCGCTCTTCTTAATTTCCTCTGGCCGTCCCATCCAACCTCAACATATATCAAAGTGCTCGACCTTATGTTTACGGGCTTTTTTTAATTTTGTACTTGAAAACGAATTTTCTTATTCAATTTATTTCATAGTAGTACAAGGCAAAAATTTATGTGTATGTGCTGGGAACGTTTTTGGCGTCAAATACTAATTTCTGCTTCATTAGCAGAATATCAAAATATTAAAACTTCACAGTGTGGAATCCACACCGGTAAATAACTGTAAACATTAGGCGTCCGTCAGCTGCGGCTGACGGACGCGTCCATTAATATGTGTGTACTTTTATTCTCAAAATCTTAAATTGTCAATGCCAAAAACCAAAGCCGACTGCTGAGGTAGAGAAAAAAGTATAAAAGCATTTACAATATTCAGATCCAGACTCCAGGTGGATTTTTTCCATATTTTCTCATATTCACATCTTTCTTTACTTACGTGCAGTCGTGTAATGGATAGTTGCAACAACACTTCAACCCCTGGAGTGAAAGGTAACCAAATGCTCTGAATTATTTCATAATCGACTCACAGATGTTATACTTAAACTCTTATCGTATTAGTTCCAGTTGCATACGATCCTGGCTGGAATGATCCACCAAATTTGGTGTATAATACTCAACAGACGACTCCTAATAGGCCACGAAACTTCTTGAATAAACGAGTAGCTTTTCCACTATCCAATAACTCACCAAGCCCAGCGCCAACTCCGCCTGTGAATTTACCTATAGTACCGTTAACACCGTCGGCGCCTCCAGTACTACCCGTTCCCAAGGTATCAGAAGACTTAAACATAAACAGCGAAGAAACTCTAAAGGAAGTTAAAACCATATTGCTAGACTTTTTAGAAAACTGTAATGAATTAGGTCCAAAAGCAAATGATATTAAAAGAAGGATATGTGTCATGGAAGATTTGTGGTCTAGTGGAAAGTTAAATAGCAGGATACAAGTGCAAATGAAGGAATTGGCTATGGGTATGTTATAAAACTAAGTTAGTGGCTAGGTCACATTTGTCTCATTCAAATTATTTAAATTCCCATTCTGTCTGGAAAACATGCAACTACTGAGGTAGTTTTTCAGCCCTAATGTGCATTTAGTTACAATCATGTAGGTAATGTTGACTGTGAAAGTCATGATGAAACCTGGCTGTAGAGATTACTGAAGTCTGAAACTTTCTAATTCCTCCTTGAACAAGAATCATAATTGTTTCATTGCTCTAATAATTGGGAATATTATGTTACATAACACTATTTTATATCTTTAGGAATATAAAGCATATTCTGCACAAGATTTTATGTCCTCTTCAGGTTATCTACAGAAGGTAGCACATCTAGTTTTGTATAGTGTTTGCAACTAACTTTATAATTACTTGGCTTTGTAATAGTTATTTCTAAAATCAGTATTTTTTCAGCTTTGAAAGATGATAAACCCAGTGTAGCAGACGACCTCCATAGAGCACTAATGGTGGATCATGTAAGTGCAGTTGGAACATGGATGCCAGGAGTTAAACAGCTAATTCACCATTGTATAGCTCGTTCAGAACTTTTAGCAATTGATAAAGAAGAATTAAATCTTTAAATATGTTCTAAAATGTCAGAAAACAGTCCTATGAGAACTTTTTCAATGTTACAAATCTATTGTTAGTGATATTTAAGTAGTTAGCATTGGAAAGAATTAATGCTGGAGTTTTGATAAGGAAATTTGAATTTATGATGACTTACGTTTTCAAATGTTTGTCAGTGTAATATTTATTTGAAAAATACTTTCATTGAGGTCACAGGTGCAACTACATTTTTAATTACCTATTGATTTGTTTTAACAAGAGTCCAAATAGTAACATTCATTGTTCGTCCAATGGAAAATAAAACTATTGCTGCCTGAAACAATGAAAGTAAAACAACGATTTGGCTTTACAGTTATAAAACTACATTAAAAACAAATTATTTTCTATTAATATATTGGAATAGTTCCATAGCAACATTATTATTTTTAAAAAACACTAAATATAGTTCTCTAGTTCATTCATAGTTTATAGTCTGAATAATAGACAAAACAAGAATTGCTTATTAGAGCATTCAGTAATATTATTCAATGTGCACATAATAAGTGATATAACACAAGTATTTTAAGTGATATATTTTTTTGTATAAGTTATGCGATTTTGGTGCTTCCTGTAATTGCCATTTGAAATTGAAAGTCATGTACAATTTTTATTTTTTCGAGTGATATATTGTGTATTATAAATGTGTAAATAAAAGAGCTTTATACATATTAAACATATTTCGTTTTATTTAATATGTAGCAAATTCTGATACAATCACATTTCATTCAAAATTATTTCTATAGTACAAAGGTGTGCAGGAAGATGCTTTACCTGATAGCAAGCAAGATGACATTACATTGTCAAATACAGAGGGTTTTGAACACTTCATTATTTTGGAAATAATTTGTTAGACAATCTCAATCAAAAATCCTCTACAAAGAGCTTCAAAATACCTAATCAACTTCAAGTGACCAGGGAGCTGGTTCCTACCTCGGGCAATGGATGAGTATGATGATCTGGAGAGGTAACATAGCCTTCTAGGAACCTTACCTATCTACTTTGGTGACTTAGGCTCAGGATACTTAATCTTAAGGGAATATAGGTAGAATACAAAATTTTCTTCATTGTACCTATTATAATTTAAGTATATTTTGATGTACTATTGTTGTATGTTTGATGTTACTATGTACTCAATGTCTTTATATAATGCTGTGTTCGCATCAAGAAGGCCAGTCAGCAACCATATTATGTGTTATATTTTTGTTTAAAAGTAAGCTGAGTTGACCAGTTTGCGAACCAAATTTTAAAAAAAATGTAAAAAATTAATACATACATAATATTTATAATGTTGGTTGTGAAATGCAAAAGAAAAAAGATTTCAAAACACACTTTGAATGTGAGATCGAGAGACTTTTTCACAGATACAGATTACAAAAGTAAACAAAGTCTAAAGACAATTAAATCTAAATTGCACTAAGTTGAAAAACACCGGTGATCCGAGGATTCTTTTTTGTCAAAAAGCAAATGAAGTAGCGAATAAATTCACTTTACAAATAATACAATATGAGAAATAAATTTCGCCTGTTAATATTAAGGTGAGTTATTAGGGTTTATTTCTCTCTTTAAAACAATATTTTGCTTCACTCGTCTCCGTAGTTAGTAGATAAGACTGACTATACGTTTATCTCACCAACTAATAGTGAAATTACGCGACAGTTGGAGGGAATTTATTCGGTATAATAAGTTATTACGTTTTATAATGTAATCTCCAATAAAATCATAATTTTTGAGTTATTTCTTTGTTTTATTAAGCGTGCGAGATGATAAACAGTAACTAGTAAATGGAGATAAGGTATTCATAAAACAACTAGCCTAAGTTATGGTTGCTATGATTGTGATATACATATTTACATTTATTCAATCTTATATGAGAGTGTAATAGCATCAAACGAATTAGCATGTTTGAAAGTTAATCAAGTACTAGTCAGTGTGGGTGGATGACTGGAGATTGCAACTACTTAATCAAATACTGGTCGCTTTTCAATATCGCCGCTTAGGTAACAATACCGCATAAGTCAAAAATTGGGCATGTTATGTTTGTGCCATCGCTGGATGCACGCCGAAAGTGGCTATCTAATGACGTATAAAACATAATATGATCAATTTTTGACTTGTGTGGTATTGTTACCTAAGCGACGATATTCATGCTATGTGCAGGAACGGAAAGAGAATTCTAATTCCTGCGGCCGGACGGCCTGTCGCAAGAAGCGACAAAACAACCCACAGCCAGGTGGTAGGGAATTTGCTCGTTTGGATGGCTACTATCCCTGGTCTAGAATATGCCGCCATAACAACCGTGAGTTGTGTTCCGGCATTAGTGGATAGGTTCCAGTTTCTCCTTCAAGGCCGTCTGCGCATTGGCAGCACCACCGGTATTGCTAATGTCCATAGGCGACAGTAACCACTTTCCATCGCAGTTGGACCTTCAGCCTGTCTGCTGTGCTTCAGCAATAAAAAATTCAATTATTCTTTTGTGAAGTCTTTTTGTCTTTAATTTTATTTATATGCCTCGTTTAATGGGTTTCGGGGCAACTGTGACCCGAACTGGTCTGCACAACTCGACCAATGACGCTGGCTCTCTGCCACCGCCTTCTTCGACCGCTAGACATATTGATATATCCACACCACATGGCTCTGTCCAAACGCCATGAGATATCAACACCTTGGTTAGTAGTCTGAGATTCTGAGTACCGTCGTCATCTGTACACAAAGAAAACATAAATAGATCTTAAATAAATAAATATAAAGACTGCCAATGCTTATGAAACTATGTTTCTAATTTCTAATACATTATAGTGAAAGTCAAGTCAAGAGGTGGGTCGAAGTGGGCGTTGACTACAGAGCATTAATTCTCTCTATCGATTGACATTTGAAAAGGGCGCGATTTTTAAATCAACCAATGACATTTACAGGTCGTGGTAGCGTAATGGCTAGCGCTCGCGTCCTACACTCAAAGGGCGCGAGTTCGATCCTGGCCGGAACGCGTGCACCGCTTAGGCAGTTTTCTGACCTAATGTGCATATTGTTACAATTACCACGTGCTAACAACGGTGAAGGAAAACATCGTGATGCAACCTGCACATCGAGATGACCGATGTGTCGAACCTCCCAAACCGCCTTGGACAAGCGTGGCGGGTATACTATCCGTTCCCCTACAGTGGGAGGCCCGATCCCAGCGGTGGGACAGTTATGGGCTGTTATATTTTATAGTGAAAGTAAATTTGTTTGTATGATTCTTTTTCATTGCTATAGGAATGAACAGAATATAATGATGTTGCATTTTATCACTATATCTTGATTATGTACATAACTTATGTGTATATTTGTATATATAGTATAGTTATATATTTATTATTAAAATGTAAGTAATCGTACAATAATTATGTATACCACCATCGCCATTCCTAATCAGCAATATTCCTGCCACGGGTTGTCTGGAAGAGATCGCTTTTTAGCGATAAGACCGCCCTTTGTACACAATTAGAATAATACTAGTTCGTAAGTTTTCTGTAATGGTGTACAATAAAGTGTTATCTATCTATCTATCTAATGATTATAATTATACGGGTTCGATTCCTTGAATGGTAAATTTCGGAAACGAACTTTCTGCAATTTATTTATGGTCTGGGTATCTGAGATCGGCCCCAGAGTGGTCCGTTGTATATCACACATAACACAGGTGTAACTAGCCTAGCTTGGGGATACACAATGTGTTTGTTTGTCTGTCGATTATTATTGTTATACTTTGATAATAATAGAATACATGTGTGTTTTTATGGTACTGCCAAAGAATTTGGCAAAAACGGAACACATCAATATTATTACTTTTCAAATTTATTTCTAGGCCTCATTATTAAAATTACTATAGGAACATTTTATGATAATACTATTTCAAACTAAAGCTACAGGACTACTAGTACACATAATTAAAACTACGTTTTAACGGTTTTAAGCGCGACATTCTATTTTATTTTTATTTCGACGTCTCGGCCATTTTTCACTAGCCGTGATCATGGAAAACAATGATGTCAAGTGTAAATGAGTAATGTTGTTGTTTAGCTTACTCCCAACTATTAATTATTTAACTTTCGTTCAAAATTATTTTTTATTCTATGGGAGCCTAATCTAATTTACAACCGCTTCGCAACATGAAGAGAAGAAGCGGCGCACGAAACTCTTCAGCATCATGCCTTGACCTAATAATTTTATATAATACTAGCATTTGTCCGCGACTTTATCCACATTGGGCAGGTAACAAATATTAGTTATTTTGCTAAACCGTAAACATTCGAGATAAGGAATATTACTAAATATATACACAACTAAAATTGTTTTACTAAAGATTTTATCGATCAGTGTAAATTTCGCATCGGAATCTATGCTTTTTTCAACCTGGCCACTTTAAACCTCTCCCAAGAAAATTCCCGTAGGATTCGCGGGACATAAAGTACCGAAGATTATAAGTCCGGGAATTCATTATAGATCAGCGAAAACCGCATCGAAATCGTCCCAGTAAGTACACAAAAAAATGTAAGAAACAAAAGACTTTATTTTTATAATATTATAGATTAACCTTTAAGAAGGAACCACCACAAATTTGTTCTCGAACTGTCACACACGGTTAATTGGGAAGCATCACTTTGTGGTCAAATACAGATAATTGAAACGAACGTTGAACAGATGCTTTCTTCCTCTAACTCCATAGAATTTGCATTAGAATAAAAGTGACGATATAATTCTCTTAGTTTTAGCGCGGCAATTTTGATGGTAGCTAGCAGCTTGTGGACAAAAATAATATTAAATTTGACCCCTCGAAGGTGTTAAAATTAGTAATCTACACTGGTGTAGCGTAGTGGGGGCGGCAGGGGTGGCCCGCCCCGGGCGGCACATTTTAGGGGGCGGCAAAATTTCACAAAAAATAATATAAATATTTGAACCATTTCATATTTTTATCGCAACTACAAATTCGGACCGATTGAAAAGAGCATGGAATTTTTCATTACTTACTCGCTCCAGCTCAACACGGGCAGATTTTTCATCACCACTCCACTCCCATTGGTCCTACCATGATGTTATATAGCCTATAACATTTCTCAATATGTGGGCTTTCTAACACAAAAAGAATTTTCGAAATCGGTTCATAGGTCCCGAGATTACCCCCTACAACGTCACAAACACTTTACCTCTTTATAATATTAGTATAGATATAGTATGCATTATACAAATACCTAAATAAAAGGGCGGCAAAATTGTCTTCCGCCCGCTGCTTCTCTAGTAATGCCGTAAATGTACTTACTGGTGTCCGTATGGTCCAAGGGCCTCAAATGGTCCCTGGGCGGTAGAAGGGCGTGCACCCGCCTGTCGGGATAGGCCACCTTGATCCTCAACGCGCTTGGGTCCTTGGCCCGCCATATCTCGGCCTCGAAGGCCACGCCGGCCACGAGGCCAGCGCTGAACCGCACCACAGTGTCGTTGTCTTGTGCCGGCTCTAATATACTCGCCGTGCACATGCGAATCTGGAACAAAATGTTTCTATTCAACAAACCCCTTTAGCAAATAAACCATGGTAGCTTAGATGGCAAGTCACAAGGTTGCGTTCCAAAAGATTTTTAATAAATTTTTGGGTTTTATTTTTCAAACTAACTGCTTGCTTGAATCTGCTAAAATTAGTGGGGTATTTTTGTATGGTAAAAGTAGACGCCGCTTAATTGCATGATATGGTGAGCTTTTTTCTTGAACGGCTTACTCTCATCGTAACTCCATCCCTAGTCAATGTTGTGTAGCCAGTGTCTATTTGTCTGAATGTGTATGTCTGACTTGCTTGAATGTGTCTGTTTTGCCTGAATTTGTCTGTACCTGTTTATATTTTAATATCCTCCAATAAAAAGTTTCAAGGTTTATTACTTTGGTAGATTGTTACCTTCAGGTTAGGTTTAGGTATGAGGGGCAGCGGCGCCGATTGTAGGAGCGGCATGAGCGCGCGCGCCAACGCCGCCGGCTTGTTGTCCGCGTTCATCGACAGTTGCCGGAACACTGCGATCGTGAACGGGTCTGGCTCCACACCTAAAACGAAAGAAGAGGTCTAAAACCACGGAAACGGAAACGGAAAACGAAACAATATCAAGTCAAAATATTGCTGTGCTAACAACGATAAACAAGTAATAAATCGTACACACAAACCCACGCAGGACAACGAATAGATTTCGTTTGTTTTCGTTGAGCCTATGTGTGTGTGGTCTAAGATAACCAAACTTATTAACCTGCCGATACTTACACCTGTATGTAAACCTAGCACCGTAAAACAAGTCAAACGGAAAATAAAGGAACTAATAGTGACACAGCTCCGCCATTTGTTTCGATTTTGTTCACAGAGACATGAAATAAAAGAGCCTTAATTATGAAGTATTTATTATCCAGTAATTACCTACATGGATTTACGGATGCTGATACGTAATTACTCAGAGGTAGTATCATGTATGAAGATTGCAGCGCCGCGTCTGCGGGACTTCTTCATAGCGACTACTATACATTGCCTCAAGGGGCATCTTGCACGGTGTTGCCGGACGCAATGCAGGTTGCAACAATATTCACAATCCTGCATTACGCGACGGATGGCTAGGCAGACTGCCATGCATAGTTAATGGGCCCCTAATAACGAACTAAAACCACGGAAAAGGAAAACAGAAAAAAATAAGAAATCATTACTATAGCTGTACTAGAAACCATAAACAAACAACAATGAAATAAATTTATCCCTGACTTGTAATCTGATGACATTAACAATTTAACATCTCACATAAGTAATTACCTCCAACTGTTAAATGGAGCCATAATAATTTGTATAAATTATATTATCTCCCTTTTTATTATTAATAAATTTGTATGCCTAATATTCAAAGATGTGAAAATGTATATCTGTACTTCATATTAATACAATGCATACCATAAATAAGTTTCCTTTGCTTTCGTTGAGGATGTGGCCAAAGAAAATCAAAACCTATAATATTATAAAATTCTAAACATGCTGTGAACATATTATTTTTTTTTTACACAAATACTTTGAAGCTATTAAAAAAATAACAACTGGAATACAATATATAAACGATGGAGAACACCATACATTTTTTTTAATAAGCTTTTTTTAAAAGGGTTTTTAAATACAATCTTTTGAGATCCTGGATATCATGTAGCAGCAGAGTGCTAGCGAAGACAAGTAAAACGAGCCCAAAAACGACGGATCTGTCTTGTTTAATACAGGAGTTCCTATGGCCACCTTTCGACTCCATCATCAGATCAGCTCCATGGTATGATATTATTGCATAGTCACGCGATATACATATGCGTGTACAGTGCAAAATTTCAGCTCAATCGGAAACCGGAAAGTTGGTCAAATTTAACTTGCAAGATTCCACCCGAACTTACAGGCATACATCCATTGCAAGTTAAATAAATGCTTGTAAAAATTTCTTGTCTGTCTGTCAGTTTGGCTGTTGGTTCGAGATTCACGTAAAAGCTACTAGGCCGATTTCGATGCTGTTTTCGCTGATCGACAGTAGACTCTTAGATTTAAAACCGGCGCTACTTTTTGTCCCGGGAATTTCAAGTCAAGAGTGGACGAAGTCGCGGGCATATCGTAGTTATTATATATACCTGCAGATGCCAACAACCTGTCCAACAGCTCGGCGTGGTGCGTGAGCGCGGCCACGGCGGACAGCGCCGCGGCCGTCGTGGCAGTGCCGCTGGCGGCCGTTGCGTACAGGCGCGCCGCGCACACGCGCAACGCCAGCTGCCACACGCACGCGTTCTCCTGTTCGGATACACCGCTGAACTGGTGTTGTAGTCTATTGGAAAAATAATACATGTATATTTTTGGAGTTATTGGCGGGAACTGATGGGGACGTTGTGCTGTGCAGTTTTATTTTCTAAAAATGTGTAAAATTACTCTAACATGAAGAATAGTTGTAGGATATTGACAGTTTTTGAGTAGTAATTATGTGTTTTTGTGAGAAATGTGAACTGTGTAGCCAAATGTGGCCTTTCGAGTTTTCACAAGAACTCCGTTGGATGGCGTAGATTGTAGCCTACAATACAACTGCGCCTAGCTTAAAGGCCTAGTTGCCAAGCCATAAACATAAAAAATGTCTATTTTATGACATCTTTTAAACATGGTAGAACTATGCTGGACCAGCATGTAACAGATACACTCTACATTAGTATAAGTTTAGTATTAAAATTAGAATAAATTAATATAATAAGTTAATCGTAAGGTACACCACAACACACATATGATTGAATAAATGTTACATACAAAAACAAAAATTACCAAGAAGCGTGTATAAATAATTAAAACTTTCTTCAAAATTAAGTTATAAAAAAGGTACGGAACTCGCGTCCGTAGAATTGTTAAAAATAAAACTATGCTAGAATCAGTATTACGAATCGCTAGGCCGGCTCGCGCTCACGCTTTAATAGAAAGAAAGAAAAATATTTATTTAGAACTACATACAAACCAAAACCTACTTATAATAAGACAATACAACTGTGAAATGAAGTTCTAAATCGGTCCTAACTCAGTATGATGCTGGTTAACTCAGCCAGAGCTGATCTTCGCTAGGGCCGTTACAGTGACTCGTGGATAGACAAAACGAAACAAAGAAAATATGACGAATGCTCCGAAACGAATTTATAAACAACATAATAGAATAAAGAACGTAAAGCTTAAAAACTAGAACTAAATAACAATATCACTTTTTTATTTTGTCTATTAGTCTGTTGGTTTGTGTCGAATATGCTCCAAATAGGAACATCTAATCATCGGAGAATGATAATGGATAAACAGGTCAAAGAGGCAGTAAAAATTACAGTAGAACATCGACGTGAAACGGTCAGTCTTGAGCTAATAGTGTTTCGTACGATTTGTTCGAGAGTACTGATGCCCCAGTATCCCTTCCTAATTTATCTTCCCTGTCGCATTCCTACTATCCCAACATAAAGAGAGGCAAGGTGTTAGTTTTGTCCCACAACCATCTGTAGGCGACGACAACTACTCTCCATTAGGTGAGCTGTCTGCCTGCTTAACAACTTTGCAATAAAAAAATGCATGATTTGTGTATTTAGCCAATGTACATGAATATTGTTATTGCGAATGTGCAATCAAATACCGAGTGAAAGATTAAAAAATGTTGAAATAACCATGTGCAAAATGTCGGCAATCAATCGAAACCGCTAAACGCGCACTAGCCGAGATAAGATTACAACCCCGAATTCACGTAACGAGCTGATTTCATTTATCTGCACAACATCTAAAATAGAAACACTTGCAGGGAATTTATGGCGGGAACTGAAAGGGGTTGCTTGCACTTTCAAACACTTGCACGTTGTGCTGTGCAGTTTTATTTTCTAAAAATGTGTAAAATTACTCTAAAATGAACAATAGTTGTAGGATATTGACAGTTTTTGAGTAGTAATTATGTGTTTTTGTGAGAAATGTGAACTATATATTCAAATGTGGCCTTTCGAGTTTTCACAAGAATTTCCGTTGAATGGCGTCGATTGTAGCCTACAATACAACTGCGCCTGGCTTAAAAGCCTAGTTGCCAAGCCATAAAAAAAACACTTGCATTGTAAAGCTATAAACAACACATCAGCCGCGTATGATAATATGTAGCGTTAGAACACAATAACACCTCCAAGCTGATTGTATCTGTTCTCACCTGAGACAGTCGGTGGTGAGGTTGTTGAGCGCATGCGCCGGCGGGCCGTTGGCGTTGGTAAGCGCGTGGTGCAGCGCCACCACCACGCGCGCGCAAAGCGCCGTCAGCTGCGCGCTGCCGCACACCGCCGGCTCCATCTCGGATAGCCTGACACACCACCAGACAACTATACAGCGTGAATTTTTCAAGTGGCCCTTCAGGGCCGAATCCTAAACTATACGAAATAGCGAGAAACGACCGGCGCAATTTGATGTTTAATTAACGTATGGGAAATAGAACATTTTGCTTAACATATCCCTTTCCCTTCCTTGGTTTGCCGTTTGACAATCCTTCAGAAAAATTGATCCTTGTAAGCTACTCTATCTACTGGTGTAATAACACAGGTGTTATATTTCTTTCAATATCAGCCGATTCGATTCCTGACCAGGGTAATCGTTTTTTTTTTTAAACTAATAATACTTTAGTTTTCATCATAATTGGCCTCGAGACTCCATTAAAAGAAATAAATAAATAATAAAGCCATACACCGTACTCAATCCCGATACGTCATAAAGAGGCGAGTACTGTATATCATCATCATTCTCTGGCGAACAGCTCTATTGTGGCAGTGGTATAGCAAGTACGGGCGGCACCCGGTGCGGATATCGTGGTATCATCCCAAGAATCATGGTGGATATCTCATTGGTTAGAACTAAACGTTTTGCCTCCACCTTTATTTTGCACACCGCTGTCGACTGGAACAATTTGCCGGTATGTGTTCCTCGATTCATACAAACCACTGGTCTTCAATTACGATTGAATAGAAAGAAAGAAAGAATTATTTTATTTAGGACAAATAAACACTTTAACAATACTGAGTAAAATAAAAAATAAATTGCATCAATATAAGTCCTAAAATTGGAATAGGTATCTACCAGGTAAACGTGCTTCATCCTATCGCATCGGCACTTAACATCAGATGAGATAGCTATCACACACGAACTTACACCATAATAAAAAAAGAATCAAATCTGTTATAATAATGAAAAGTATTATAATTATCACTCTGGTGACACATATTGAGCTGGATGTGAAACAAAACTTTATTATTGTTACAAAAAATTCATATTATTATTATTATTACATAAAATGTACCACAGCTTCGCGACTGTTTAAAGGTGTCAGGTGGCATGTTATGTTATGGTTAAGATTTTTTGTTATATATTTTTGAGAGTTTTGTAATACACGGTCGGGTGACACCTGGTGCGGTTCTCCTCCGATAACGATGACAAAGGCTTAAACATAAAAAACTAATTTAACATTACATACTTGTTAAGTTGCTCTTCGGCTGATTTCAACATTTTCAAGCGCACATTGGTGGAAAGTGTCGTGTTATCGATATGTTGTAACACTGTATCGAAAAACCTTCGCACCGCACTATCGTCCATTACCGCTTCGATTTTCTCCGCACTTGATTGTTTTGCTTCACCTAATATAAGAAAAAAACTAAATAAATTGCACCAGATCTGGGCTCTTTATATTTGTTATATGTAAAATATGGCGTTTTGCGTCTCGAATTAGTACTTGGACTCGCACACAGCCACTTTTGACATACACTCGGTCCAACTGTATTTACTATAAATAAAATCTTATTAAATTTTAACGGTCTTATTCATATTGAGTTAGCTCTAAGTTTGTAGGCTTCTTTAAGAACCATAAAGAAGTCTATAAACTTACTCTAACTCAATATGAATAAGACCGTAAATGTTTAAGATTACAACTATTAGGAATAGGCTTTTATACTCGCAGGCTATCATAGAATTAATACTTGCTCTGATATTTACCATGTCAACCATTTATATTTTATATTTTTGGTGTTACCATTTTTTATTAGAATTATTGACATTATTTATTCATAAGCTTACATAAAAAAATAAACTAAACATCATTGCATTAAAATTAAATAATATGTGCCATTAGCCCACTTGGATTGTATAAACACACAACACAAACGTTTATATAATTTGCTTAAAAATTTAAAAAGTAGTTGGAGAATTATTATATTATTCGTACAAATTAGATATATAGTGTCACTTTTTTATAAATCCTTCGGCTGACAAGTTACGAAAAATAATATATATATAGTTCGAATATGCGAGAAGAACCTTGTCATTTGATCCTTCCATGATGATAATATTCAACATTTAAATTTCAACTTTCTCAGTATGTCTTTTTATATTTATTTTTTATTGCAAGAGTCCAGCAGATAGACAGACGGCCCACCTGATGGAAAGCGGTTACCATCGCCTATAGACATTTGTATCACCAAAGGTGCTGCCAATGTGCTGTCGCTCAAGGTTGTAATGGCGACATACTCTAAACCAGTGGTGGTAGCCATCCAGACGGGCAAATACCCTACCATCCGGCTGTCGGTTGTTGTGTCGCCTCTTACGACAGGCCGCCCGGTCGCAGAAAATTGTATTCTTTCTCTGTTCCTGGACAGATAGTCTGGCTTAAGGAGTGAAAAGACAAAAAAAAAATAGAAACATACCGATGGGCAAGTAGGGCACCAGATGGGGCATGGTGTCGCGTAGATATGTGTAATGTTTGATGGTGTGCTCCTCGAACAAGGGCAACATGGTGGTACAGTGCTGCGCTGCGTTCAGCACTAGTATCAACACGCACATATCTGTATATTTTGTTAGTAAAGGACATATTAATTTGTAATTAACGATATATTAATCTATCGCCTGCTTTCTATCATAATAAATTACAGAATAAAACCGTTATTACTCCTCTACTCTGTATGTAGGATCTAGTATGAAGGGTGAGCACTTGGCAGCCTAACTATAGATTTCGGCTCTTCGTCTTATTTCAACACTAGAGTTTAACCTGCCTCTTGCTTAAAGAGCAGGCGTAAACACAGGTTACATTGTACTAAATGTTTATATGAGTGCTATTTGCACCCGGAAGATTAATTAAATTTTATATCGCAAACTATCCCATATCCCGGCAAGGACAAAAAGGCCAAAAAGGACAAAAAGGATAAAAAGGACAAAAAGGTCAAAAAGGCCAAAATGTACAAAAAGGTCAAAAAGGACAATATGGTCAAAAAGGACCCAAATGACCAAAATGGCAAATCACAAAAAACCTATCTTACTTTTTGGGATAACCTTTACATAAATCTACCCCATTATCCGGGATAAAAAGTATCCCTTGTCCACCCTCGGTATTAAAATTACATATACCGATTTTCAGCCAAATCGGTCCAGTAGTTTTTCCGTGAAAACGGAACAGACAGACAGACAGACTGAGTTACTTTCGCATTTATAATATTAAAAGGGATTTTGATTTAGAGAAAGGAAGAATATTAGAATGTAAAACAAGGACTTAAATTAAATGATATTTTTTGAATGATTATAATTAATTAAGTTAAAGTAGCAAACACATTTTATACATGCAAGCTAAGCAAGCTACTCTCATGTAAGGGTATTATGTAACGGACAACTTTGTAGCTGATCTCAGGCACACAGAAAATAGTAAACAGAAAATTCGTTTAAAAAATTGACTATGCGAGGAATCGAATCTGGACTTCTGCGTTCGAGTGAGCGAGGCCGGCATAGGCTTAGCCCACTCAACTGTGGAGGCCACCAAATCATATTATAATAATAAAATTAAGTTGATCAACTAAAAGAACCACCTTAAATTTAGGTTGCCTGGAAGAGATCGCTTCAAGCGATAAGGCCGCCTATTGTATTGCCTAGATTTTTTTTTAAATATGGTTTGTTTTTGTAATTGTATATTTTGGTGTGCAATAAAGTGTTATCTATCTACCTAAAATATAAAAGAAGTGAGATTGGTGTGAGAGAAGTGAATCTGCCTACAAAGATAGCAATGTAATGTATTTATTTATATCTTAATGTTTTTAAAAGGATACACGCTGGATCTTCGACGTCTGGTTCGGGCATATCGAAGAACGGATGAACTGCCAACAGCCTCGTCGTCAAAGGTAAAACCAAAGACGCGTGTGAACTGCCCAACCGTTGCACGCAACGAAACGTCGATCGCTTGTCCTATTAATGATTCGACACGCTTTTAAACAAAGAAATAGTTTACAATACAAAATTATTGTAATTCAAACATTTCGCACGCTTACAATTAAACATTCACTGAACGAAATTTGAAATTTTCAGGAGGAGCACTTGAACATTGCAAATGGAAACCTATTTCAAAAATATATAAAACAAATTCGTTTATTTTATATGATAAATCTTTAGTTTAGTTTCTTAAGAGTTTAATTACCTATTGACAGGACTTTACCTTGAACTCAATAAATTATTTAAATAATATAACCTTTTTGAAATATTTTATTTTTGTCTCGAAATAATGACACTTTGTTGATTAATTTAATAAAGTGTCGGTTTTACTACAAACAGAAAGTATGTAGATATTTTCATTTAAATACGTTATTTGTTTAAACGGTCTCATTAAACTTATACTTTGAAAAAATGTGTTATTCTCAACATAACTAACACAAATATGTCTGTATGTATAAGCTATGGTACCAAAGATAGTATCCAGCAACACCAAAAGGCAAATAGCAGTAATGATATCTATCTATTAGGAGAGAGACTGATAAAGAGAGCGAGATAGAGAGAGCAGAAAGGGCAAAGAGAGAGAGAGAGAGAACTGAGAGAGTTTTGTATTTTATTTACCAACTGTAATTTTACTACTAGGTAGTAACAATTAATTATTGCCAAATTTTGTATAGTACTGGTTTGGTTCTAAACATGCAATTTATATATAATATAGTGGAACTTAATAATAAGACAGAAATTTAGAGAAAGAACAATGTGGTAGTTTATTGTAAGCTATTATTTACATTATATAGTGTTATTTGAATCTCTCTAGGAAAGATCTCTGTTTTTCATTATTGAATGAAAGTTTCTTGACATTAAACAAACTATGCATAATGGCGATAATCAACTAACCTGCGGATACCTTTTGAGGTTTTCTAAAATTTTATCAATGCACATTTCCAAACATGTTTTCGAAGCAACTATACATGAACCGAGCATTCTGTGAAGTCCCTCCCTAACGTCCATGGAATAATCCTGAAAATAACCATAATACATTTATAGAACTTTAGGTAAACATTATTATATATTTTTTTAACTATAAAGAAACAATCGATTCTTAAAGTAATTAAATTCAGAATTAGTCCCAATGCTCGTCCAAAAATTAGTAAAGCCACATTAATGAAAGAGATTATATTTTACAATACATTATAATAAATCTATAGAAATGGCAACATCTGTCTTTTCGTGCATCACAAGAAAAATATAGAACAGATTTCAATGAAACAACATAGAGATTTTACTTGGTTAGTTTATTCCCCTGGTCCAGACTAGATTATCTCCTGAAATAGTATATTTTCTTTTGGTGGGAACTTGAAAGATGATATTCTGTTAGGCATTTTCACTTTTGAAAAACATAAAGATGTATAATATTGATTAAAATTTAATAAGACATGTAGAATTTATTGCTCTTAAGCAAGAACTCTGGTTTCTGTGGGTAATACATACAAAGTCAATGGCACCTAATTTGTACCATGAACAAAAGACACACTGTATAAAAATAATGTGTATGTATTTAATGTGAAATTAAAGTAAAAGGAAAAATGTTTCTTTTAATACATGCTATTATTGAGAAACCATTTTGACAGAAGTAGGAATAAAAGAAAAAGAAAATTTTTAATTAAAGAATAACATAAAAAAAGGTTTCTGTCTAAATAGGTTTGGACACACACATACCTCTAAAGCCCCTAATATTGTCTCCAACTGGTCTTCTCTCAGTATGATATGGTGCGAAATACGGGTCAAACTGTCAATAGCTCGTAGACGGACATCCTCAATTTCGTCATTGAACATGTCAACCAGAAAGTCAAGTGACGTTGTCGCAAACACTGGGTTCTCCATTGAGAGTTGACATACTGCATCCACCGCCGCTGTGCGTACCTCTGGAATAGACGAATAGAAAATAAGCATATACCCTATCTATGTATTATACAGCTATGTTGAAGTCACGCCTACAGACTTGCTAATTTTGGGAATATGATGTTATAATTCCATATTTTATTGTCTGGTAAAAAAGACATTTAAGCAAAGCCATATGTAAACTTTATCACTTTATTTATAAAAACCTAGCCTTAGTTATAATATTGATTTATCGGCTATGTGTAAAAACAGAATTCTTATGGCAGCTCAATTTATATTTCATACTGATACAACGAAAGTGTGGCAAGTTACGTTTATTAAAAATACAAAAAAAGTAGAAGTGCAAATTAATTTTTTACAATTTGTTTACAATGCTGCCATACTGATTAAATAACCTTAATAACAGATAGAACATTTTGAACAGATTAATAACAGATAAAACATTTTGAAGAATTCTCGATACTGTTCTTTAGAGCTTTATAATGTAGGTGTTTCTGTTAATATATTATGTTGTTTATGTGTATGAAATTGGAGAGAAAATAAAATACTATAATAAAAAAATAGAAGTGACCATTGTACAGGTAAATGAGGATTGAGAAACAGTGTACATAAGGGTGGAAATTATCAGACAAGTATTCAGGAATCACAATGATGTTCTTTAGATTATTTTCCGATGTATGTATGTGTAGGGGTTGATGTTACTTTAGATTTTAGTAGGAGAGAACTAAAGATTGACAATCGCCCAATAAAAAACATAACTCGCAACAACGCGCTTCATACACATTTGGCGCCACCACTCAGCAGAGATTATTAGAACTTTCAATCTATGAATGATTAACCCTCTAAGATGGAACCACCACAAATTTGTGGTCGAACTGTCACACAGGCTAATTGGGAAGCACCACAAATTTGTGGTCAAATACAGATAATTAAAATGAACGTTGAACTCATGCTTTCTCCCTCTAACTACATAGAATTTGTATTAGAATAAAAGGGACGATATAATTCTCTTGGTTTTGGCGCGGCAATTTTGATGGCAGCTGGCAGCTTGTGGACAAAAATAATATTAAATTTGGCCCCTCAAAGGGGTTAAAATGCATCTCGAGGTTGATTCAAACTTTTACGTTGCTTTTCTATAAAATGAAGAACGGACTGATGGTGTTAACTGTGTAAGCATCACATATTACTTTGCTAAGAGAATGTCATTCCTTAATATTCTGCTACATTAGTGTTACCCATGAGCTCGTCCTCCAGGCCGTGCACGAAGGCGCCGGCCGCGCCACCGGGCAGCAGCTGCACCGTGTGCTGCTCCACGAGCTGGCCGGGCGCGTCGTCCGCCCACCGGCGCCCGCTCGCCCACGCCCCGCTCCTCACCAACTCGGCGCCGCGCTCGTGAGCAGTGCGCTTCTTCTACACAACCAATTGAGAACTGGACAGTCAAATCAACTGAAATACTTTTTTCATCTTAACATAATGTCGTGGCTTCATATTCCTCAATTGTAAATCAATACCTTCCTTGACTTAGGAATGTTATTATTATTATTAGTATTATTTATTGACATTTATCAGTATATTTTTTTTTTTCATATGTTTCATTTAACATTACACCACGTGTTTCTTTTCAAATGACAATAAATTATAATTTTAGCAGTCGAACTCTATACAATTTTTTTGGTACTATTAAATCAACCCTAATGTCAAAATTAAAAAGAAGCAATTTCTGAACAAATTAATTACGATAAAAAGGGAATAAAAACAGAACATCTTGTAAATATTGGTTCACTGACCTTGGTAAGAACGGCAACGTGTCAACACGGATCATGTGTCGGGCTAACATAAACTATCACTAATAATATCTACTCACAAATTATTATTGTCCCTTTCGCACATATTATTTTTTATTGTAATGAGCCAGAGCATAAGAATGAACAACTTCCGGGTTTAATGAATTAGAGCTGGCAACATGATAATATGATTACCTACTGCATTTAGTCACATTAACTGATACATCTTGTTGTAAAATTCTGAAATGAAAAATGAGGTCCTGTGGCTAAACCAATGAATATATTTGATTAGATTTTTGTATATGGGCAGAGTACGTCATGAAGAAAACGTGGTCTGATTTTTTATCATTTTTTACCACCATGAAACACGTGGTATAATTTAATAAAATTTATTATAAATATTTGTATGCTCCTATGTGAGCAAACCATGCGTACACTATAACATATATGCCAACTGTTTAACCATGTTTTGAGCAAATAAATTTGATTTGATTTGAAATATTATACGAACATATAAACTATACTATAATGTATATAACTTTATAAAAGTAAAAGGAGTCGAAAAGCACAGTATTTTTTATTTAAACAGCAATTCAAAGTAATATTTTTCGACATCTCTATACAACTAGGATTTTCCCGCGACTTCGTCCACACTTGACAGGCATCGTAGATTATAGTTATTTTGCTAGTATTTAAACATGTTTGTCTTTTTATTACATTAATTAAAAAACAGAATTATAACATTCATGTTGATAGTGGCTAACACAATAATTATGCAAAATTAGCCATATTCCGCAGTTTAATATTGCTTTATATTGCTACTAGTTATCCGTGCAGGAACGGAGAAAGAATACAATTTCCTGCGGCCAGGCGGCCTGTCGTAAGAGGCGACTAAACAACCCACAGCCAGGTGGTAGGGTATTTGCTCGACTGGATTGCGACCACCCTGGTCTAGAGTATGCCGCCATAACAACCTTGTGTTGTGTTCCGGCATCAGTGACCAGGTTCCAGTCTCCTTTAAGAGAGCAGCAGCGCACCTTCGGTGTTGCAAATGTTCATAGGCAACAGTAACCACTTTCCATCAAGTGGGCCGTCTGCCTGTCTGCTGAACTCCTACAATAAAAAAGTAAAAAGTTGTTTCAACCAGATTCATGTTCGTCTCTCAGGTCCCTATATAAATATATCTATATAAACTACTCAACAAATACGAAAATCAGTTTTATAACCATAAAGAGAATAAAACGTATTTTATTATTGACAAGAAATATAAAATAAATTGCATCATGTTTGTTCTGCATTGTTTATAATATAGTTTATTCCAATTGTTTTTTTAAATAGCTTTATAGTACAGATACGGCATATTTAGAATTTTGTAATATTATAAATTATGAGACATTACTTAAATACTTACCTTCATATTACTCATGAGTTGTTTGTCCAACGTCTGTAGTAAAAATCTGTCAGATACAGCACGTGTAGTGCCGAGGAGTGTGCAAGCAAGTGCACGCACCTGCATGCACAAATCGTTCACAGCAGAACAGATTTTGACGAACGCATCGTCGACCAGCCGCATGGTGGTCTCACCATCTTGTAGTGTTATTGTACTAAAAATTAAACAAGTAATAATAATAACCATAATGTAGATACGTTTCGTGTAGTCACGCCGTTTACATTAAATTTTTCCCATGGTCCTACGCAAGCCCTCCAAAATTCCGGGCTATTTTATGGCCCGTGGTCTTGAGAGACATATAAGTATAACCATAATAATAATAATAACCATACATTAATTTTCCGTGTGGGAAGGAGAAAGAATACTAATTCCTGTGGCCGGATGGTCTGTCATAAGAGGCTATAAAACAATTCTGTAAATGAATGCCCTAACAGGTAGGGCATTTGTCAGTGTGAATAACTACCACCCCTGGTCTAGAGTATGCCGCCGTAACAACCTTAAGTTGTGTTCTGACATTGGTGGACAGGTTCCAGTACCCCCTTAAGGCTGCCAGTACATTTCTAGCACTTTGAAACATATTTTCATCCTGCTTATTTTAAGGAATACTTTCTGATAATTTTTTTAAGATATTCATATTCTTTTTAGGAGGTGTTGTATATACAATAATTTCCAAGGTATGTCTAGTAAAGCACATCACAGTTAATTAACTTTTGCGACCCTATAAAGTTCTCTTTATTTTTTAGGCAGTATAAAAACTTATCTATACATATAATAAAACTGTATAGGTCGAATTTCTGTACAATGAAAAAAAAATGCTAAATACCGAGTCAGGGGGATGTAAGAAGTGAAATAGAACTAATTTAGAGTTTTTTAAATTTTATGTTTCTCTGTTTGTCTGTCTGTTTGTACCGGCTAATCTCTGAAACAACTAGGTCGATTTAAATGAAATTTTGTATGGTGGTAGCTTATATCCCTGGTCAACATATAAGATACTTTTGATCCCAAACAATTAAAGAGTTCCCGTGGGATAGTTAAAAAACCACACCACGCAGACATAGTCACGGGGATCAAGCTAGTAAAGAATATTTCTAGAGGGAAAAACAAAATTATTGCATGCTTGTTTTCAAAAGAATATCTATATCGAATTAGAAAGTTTCCAGTTATTAATTTATATACACTACTAGCTGTTGACTGTGGTTCACTCCCGTTTATGTTATCCCACAGGAACCATACATTTTTCACAGGATAAAAAGGGGCCTATGTGCTATTCCCCAGTATAATCTATCTCTGTGGCAAATTTTATCCCATTCAGTCATTCTGGTGTGATTGAGTAACAAACATCTATCCACACTTTTGCATATAAAATATTAATATAGGCTAATGGGCCTGTCAGACATTGCCCTGCTCTGAAAAAATGAAAATCAAGAAACCCAATTTCAGCACCATCTAACATATCAAATTGTGAATCTAAACCAAACCGGAACACACACAAAACATTTCATCAAAATCCTGGAACCTGATTCTAGCGCCACTTACCTGATCCAATTGTGAATCTAAACCTTTTCAGGACCCAGATGAACAAAAAATTTTATCAAATAAACTGACAGGTGGGATATAGTTATAGGGCAGCATTTATTTATTATGAACAGATCCAAACTTTTTCAATATAGGTTAGAAGGCTAAGGCGACAAAGCGAAGCCTTCATAGTTATTTTTTTTTATAATCACTCAAAATTCACTTTACCGTACTTTACCTGTAACTATACCGCACCCAAACCGACTATTTAGGAAAGTTCAATGACTTATACAAAAAATTTAAAAAGAAGGGCATGTTTCATACTATAGAGAAATGGTGTTTACAAATCATATAAAAATATTACTTACTTTTCAGGGTACTTATTCCCTAGCACCCAAAGAAGTTTCAATGCAACTTCTCTTACAATCTCATAGTCATCATTGAGTGCTCCACACACCCGCTCATATAAGTCTGCACTTAATATCTGACCTCGTTCATGTAGAGTTATCAGCGATTGGAATGACTCACAGCGTACTCTAGCATCCTGCATAAGTATGTGTAAAAGATTTTTATGAATTTCATTGTTAATTAAATTTTAATTGTTTTTAATTTAAGTACAAGATCATTCCCTTGGAATTTTGTTATTGAGCCTAGCATTTTGCATTTCCATATGGCTTCATGTTTATAAACTTTGATCCACTATTCCATGTAGACTCCCATATTTTCCATAATTATTATCCAATATTTTTAAAATCCCTGAAATTCTGCATTATTAAGCTTACTCAAGTCTTTATTAAAAGGAATATGACTCATATTATAGATGGTAATATAAGATGATAAAGAAATATTATAACACAATTTTTTTTATGCAAAATAACTTTTTATAAACTTGACATATTGCATTTTATTCCTTTATTTGCATAAATACACCACCTACAAGGCACTCTGCAGGTCACTAACTATCAAAGATTACACTTGCTAGCTATTCACTAATAGTCTCTATTATTAAGATTTTTTTTACTTTAAGAACAGCATACTGTTAGATGATTGTAACTTCATACTACAAAGACCTTGTGGTTACTGTACAGGCCACATAGCCATTCTTCTCAAAAAGTTTTAATTAAAAGAAGCTTTAACATTGTCATTGTGTTTGTACAGCAGATCCAAGTTTAATTTTATTTTAATTAGTAATTATTTTTAGTACATCCATGCTAATTTTCTAGTAATTTCATAGGCCAAAGTACACTCACCTCAGCATGTGAATAATCACTTAGCAACTTAACAATAGCATCTGCTTCAGCAACCATTTCTACAGTCTTATCTGCCTCTGGGTGTATGGGATACAACTCACTGATTAACTGTAAACATCTGCATTTCACTTGGTGACTTGTATCCTTGAGATTGTCTTTGGCAACTGTCACTAGCCTCATCATGAGGATTTTGTCATCTGTGAGTTTGTTGCCCAGTTTTAATAATGTTGCTATGCCTCGGGCTATAACCTGGAAATGATTAAGTAGATAGACAAAAAAGAAATTGTATATCTCCAAAATAAGCATGTAACACTTATGTCATGGCTAAATAAAAGTAAATAACATGAACCCAGGACTTCACGCCAAGTTGGCTAAGCCTTTGACAATTCAACTACAGGGGCTGTTAATTTAAGTTTTTATTTATACATTATTAGGTCACACAAGATATGAAATGTTATTACCTTGTGTGAAGTTTCATTCTTGATCAAATGGATTGTCTCGTCAATTAAATGATTTAAGTTAGCGCCAGGACACTCAAGGCCAATGTCACAAAATAACCACAATATTTTCACCCTCACGACAGACTCCTGTTCTGACTGAAAGTGTTCAGAAAGTTTCTTGATAGCCTCTTCCACGTCAGATTCTTGAAACTGCAAGCAATCTGAGATGCGAAGAAGTAGTTGAAGGGCTTCATCACTGGATTTACATTTTTCCAAAAGGCCTACAAAAGCTGCCGCAGAACTGCCTATTAAAGGCTTTTTTACCAGATGCAGCTTCTTGGACGGAGGGCCATCCTATAAGAAGTAGGTTATAAGATTTATTTTAGCACGACAGCTACTCAGCGGTATATAAAGAGGTTAGAAAATATATCTCACCTGAAACGATTTGTTGTATTCAGCTAAAGCTCTTTTCTTTAGTAATGCTGCCATTGTAATTTTGTAATGAGACTTTCTTTCTGTAGTGAGTGATTTTATGTAAATATATATCTCTAAATTTTACACACAACCCAAAACAAACAACTTATTTGACGTTTGATGAATTTATTGAATTTTGATGACATTGACCACACACAATATGACATTGACTGCATAACATCGGATTTATAATTGAAAAAAACAAAATCAATGTCAATTGCATATTGAGTAACAGTAAGTTTGGAGGCTTCTTTAAGAACCTTAAAAAAGCCTTCAAACTTACTCTAACTCAATATGAATAAGACTTAAGACCATAAGTGTTTTAGACACGTGAAGATTTTGACAGCATAATATTGGCACTTGGTCATAGATGAAACTTATTTACGATTTCGGTGAGAACCTTATAGTCATAATACCTACTGCCCGTAGGGCCACTTCACTTAACCTGCGACTCACCTGACGTATTCATGTACAATGGATTTACATTGATAATAGCTCTGGTATTACAAAAGTCCATAGACCAGTAACCACTTTCCATCAGGTGAGCCGTAAGCCTGTTTGCTATACTCTAGCAAAAAAAAAACACCTAAATAAACTAATATTGCGGCCCGCGGCACCTTGTCTAGTACGTCTATATGACCCATTTTAAAGTAAAGGTTGACTATAGCTGCTCTATTAAAGCCTTATCCTTAGTTGAATAATATTAATTGTTTTAAAGGCTGTCAGATCGGCTATTTATCAATTTGAGCGAATTTGAAATCAAAGAAACCAAATTAGATGAAATTAAAACTAATTAAGTCACTAATCTATCTATAATTAAATCTGTAAATGGTTCGAGTTTGTACAATGCGTTTAAAAATGTGAAAAAGCCAGGGGGGATAATTCGGACGGGCAGATTGCGAAAATGTAATTTTTGTCTGTCTGTTAGAGCATCACGTAACAACTACAGAACGGATTAAAATGGAACTTGACACAGAGCAAGCTCATATCCAGGGGCGTAACTTAGGATACTTTTTATCCCGATAAATGACGTCGTTTTTGCGGTATAGACGAAAACATCGAAAAAGATGGCTTTATCCCGGATCAACACTTGGGATACTTTTTATCCCGATAAATGATGGGTTTCCATATAATAGACGGATTAACTAAATAGATGGCGATGCAATTGCGTTTTTTCAATTTACTAACAAATACCTACGTTGTCATGCACATGTTATTCGTTGCATTATTCGAAATCAGGTTGACTTCGACTCGCCTTTGTTTTGCTGGACGGTTGTTTAGACTATATGGACTTGGTTTCTTTGTTATTATTATATGTAAAAAACCGAATTAAGTTTTTGTGTAAGTAAAATAAAGCTACTGCCTAGGGTTTAAGTGCTTAACACACTGCGTAACTCTAGTCTAGTTGCATAAGTTTAAGCAGGACGAGGATAAATCATAAAAATAAAATTTTAAAATTAAAATTATTTATTTCGAACTTATTCTATACTTACAGTAAGTGAGCCATAGTACCTTCTATAGATGGGTATAGTATAGTAGTACACAAATTATAACACCAATCAGCAGTCTTCGTTTATGCAGATAAGGCAGATCGGTTTTCAACCTGTATTATACATGTGTTTGAAGGCTACTACTACTACTACGACATGTATGTTAATCTTGTGATCCCGCGCAAGGGTGCCGGTACTGTCGCACTGGTATCCGAATTGGTGTTGGTTGTACATCCACTAATAAATACGACGGATGCAGGTCCGAGGATTCGTATCCATCCGAAACTACCCACCTCTAGTACCTTTAAACTACTTTTTAACGTTTCCTTTCCGGAACACATTAACAATGTATATCTGTATGTTTGGCCTCTAATGTATCGAAAGCCTTGAGACCTATGGCATGATTTTGTACATAAACATCAACGCTACTAGAATCAATCGATATAAGAAGCATTTATAGGTGTTTTTTATTTGGATGATATCAGAGTAGTCACCTATTTTAATATTGGACTCGTTCCGCGAGTAGTTCACAACGCCCAAAATGCTCCGTAAACCAATCCACATAGACCATGGTCGTTATGGTTGTGGTGAAAACTTTACTAATGACGTCATCATTTTCGACCACACAGCGCTTACAACGACCCATGTCAAGAGGTGGATTGAAGTGGGCGTTGACCACAGAGCATTAATTCTTTCTATTTCTTAACATTGAAAAAGGCGCGAGTTTCAAATCAATCCGTTCCACTTGTGTTTATGATTGTAACGTTCGCAAGCAAGTGGAGCGGGAAAAATCGCGGTCGTGATCGTAGTCGTTGTGTCTCTTCTGGAACGCAGCCATTATAATGCCAAACGAGATACTTTTGTTTTTAGAATTCCGTAGCAATTTTTGCAAAACTGAATCCTTTCTCAAATCATGATATTCGTCCGTGGTTCTTATAATAAAGAAATAAGTTCTTAGGGTTCCGTATGCGTTTCGACTAAACAGAGCTCTTATAATGTCATGTCTATCCGTTCGTCTGTATTTGTTTGACACACATTGCGTATTGATTGATTCGCGCTTGACAAATTTATATTTCACGTAGGAGTAGTATGTAAAGCACTATGTATCACTGATGAAAGTGCAATTCCCAACTCGTGATATTATGGCCTTTAAGCAATCAAGGCACGCTTTTGAGGTAGTAGGTACAGTTTTACACAACTTATAATTTCGATCGGCCGTTTTCAAATGGGCAGAGAAGTGTAGTCCGGTTTACGACATGTAAATAATCATATAGAATTGCTATGCGTTCATTCTTAGCTATGTTCCGCTTACACGATTCGTACACTGTCCCGTGCTGCTAAGATTGGTCTATTGCGTAGGTACATCGGGAGGAATTAAAGTTGTGTAAAACTTCTACTATTTACATCTATATTATGTACTTATGGTATAACCACCTTATTTCTAATATAACTAATTTCAAATAAATATCTAATATTTATACAAACAAACTTTAGTGTACATAAACGTGCCTTTTGCCTTCCCTCTAGCTAGATGCAGGTTTGTTGGAAAAAACACTTTTTAGGGTTAAGCTCGCCTTTGTACATCACCACTATTTTATAGCTTTACATGTAACTACGTTGTGTACAGTGAAGAATATTTGTTCTGTGCAAAATTGATTTGACATCCAAATGGTAGATTAAAGTCAAATCAATTAAGACCATTATATTAATGTACTCTATGATTAAGACTCAACAAAACGTCGCGGCCTTATAGTTTGTAAGTGTACATTTTTACACGTGTAAAAAATTGTTATTCAATTATGACGTAATAATTTTGCACAAAATAAGTAATGGAACATTAAATATTTAATCTTAAAAATATCTCGATTCAAGTATTTAAAAATTATTATGTTAATATAATTTTAAAGCTTGTTTCTTAAATATAAACAATTGTTAAAATTTATTGTAACACTAGCGAGCCCGACAGATGTCCTGCTCTGAAAAAGAAAAATATAGAACCCGATTCTAACGCCATCTACTCGATCCTTGTGAATCTAAACTATCCGGGGACCTGCTCAAACTCGCAAAATATTTCATCAAAATAGGTCCAGGAGTTTAAGATCCTAGAACCCGACTCCAGCGCTGCCTACTGAATAAAGTTGTGAAACACACAGAAAAAAACATCAAAATCGGTCCATGGGTCAGGAGTTCACTGACAACACATTAACATTAGAATTTTATATATAAAGATGTGTGGTGACACAAATTGTACTCTTTTCGTTACATTAATAATAAAGTTACATATATTACCTATGTACAATAAAATAAATAACAAATAAAATAAAGAACACAACTTTTTATAACTTTAATAAATTTTAAGATTTGTGCCATAATATAGCACTTAATATAGCCCTGGAATTCAGCTGTGTAATTTCGAAACCTAGTAATACAAAAAAATGCAATGAACTTCAATGATATACCATTTCAAAAATATTCATTAAGTGTATTTGGCACCGAAATCATATTTTGATACAGTCTTTACGTAATAAAATAAACAGTACAGTACAGTATTTACATGTTTTGGCAAACACAATGCATCAGCAAATGTCTAGTAACACAATAAATGCAGAAACATAACATAATCAAAATAGTATTTTCTAAGTTTTCGCGACTATTATAGTACACATGATTAAAACTACGTTTTCACTACTACAAAATAACTTTTAATAGATTAAGCTCCCATAGAGTAAATAACAATTATATAAAAAAATTAAAATTAAATAATTAAAATGAACAAGTGGGCAGTTGGCTAAAAAATAACTTTAAAATTAATCATTGAAAGTGACCAAAACATCGAAATCAAAATCAAAGAAAATGCCGCGCTTAGAACTGTCAGAATATAGTTATAATTAAAAATCAATGTTTTGAGGTTTTGAAATTGCACAACTGAACTTGTCCTTGCATAAACTTATACAACATATCTGGTGTACAACATTCAAGTTTCAGAATTCACATTCAATTTAGATATTTGTATTAATCTTCAAATTTGAAAACCGTGTTCGCTTATTGGGTTACGTTCTCAAATCACAAATTTATGTTTCAAAACAGATGTGAGTTCGGATTGTTACAACTAGCACGTTCTGGCGGAGAAGGTTAAGATCGCGATGAAACCATGCACATCATGACGACCACTGTATAAATCGCCAATTCTCCGATAAACTTGGGGGGTATACTATCGGTTACCCCAATAAATGGAGAGGTGGAACCCAACCATGTCACATAATGGACTGTTATCATATAACTCAATTTGATTTTCGGTCCATTCGTTATTTGAACGCGTTCCCAGCGATATCCAGCCGCTGCCGGAGCGCGCCGCCGAGTACGAGCTCAGCGGTGACAATAGTAGCGCCCCTCTTCCTGATCGCGGGCCACAGGTTCATGTCCGCTTTGCATGACACACAGACCCATTTCGCACCACCCTCTTGCCAAGTGCCGCCTGAGCATTCCACTATTACTGAAATCCAAAAGAATATAACTAATGTACTTTTTTTTAAATCTCGTACATAGTAATAGTAATTGGCAAAAATCATCCGTGATTGAGTTAGAGATCTCTTCTAAGGATTAGATCACCAATTGTACATTAATGGCCGGTTCCTTCAACATTGTGATAAATATCCAGGTACTAGCTTGCTATATACTGATATTTAAATAAGGATTCACTAATACATAAATATAACAGACTGTTCGCAGACTTATTGCTGGACTAAAATATTCATAACTACCTTATATTATAAACAATGACACATACATTACACATTGCTTGTATGGAGCTTATGTAAAATTTTAACTGATAGTATGACAAATGAATGGTAAGAAATAGAAACTGGCAATTAATAAAAAGATTTTAAATAGAATGTATCCTGTACTGGAATAAGATAAATTGAAATAAAATTAGAACGCAAGATAAAATAGAAAAAAAGCAAAAATATAAAAATAACAGTGTCAAATCCTGGTTTTCAGGAGGAGCGAGAAAATTATTAAACAACCCATAAAACCAAGCTTGCTAAAAGGACCTGGATTCAATGCTAACATCTCATTTTGTAAGGTTATTAGTATTTAAAATATATTTTTTGAAACAAATTAAGAGATTATATTTATTAAGTTAAAAATTGAAAGTACTTGAAAGACAAAAGCAACTGTGCATCATGCAGCTCTTGTCCAGTTAATATAAAATCAAATATCTTGTCAACGTATGGTACATTACATGCTCCCATCTTTAGAATTATGGCTCAGTACTAATAATATTTTCTTGTTTTGTGTTCCAAATAAATAAATAAATAGAAACTAAAAGCTTACATTTCATCTCATTAGGCGGTGGTACCACACTCGGTGTGGAAGATATGTTATAGCCTTTTAGAAAATTACGATTTCCTTTGAGCGTACGCGCCAGAGAGAACTGGAACTTTTTTTCGTATTCTTCGTCCTGCATGAGATAAAGCCAAGGATCTGAAACATAGTTTTGTTACAAAAAAAACCATTCAAATTTTAATGAGGACTTGAAAGGTGAATTGGCAATTTTGTTTACAAATAAATGGTTCTTTTTTTGTAAAAGTTCAGCAGGCAGATGACCCACCTGATGGAAAGAGGTTATCGTCGCCTATGTACATTTGTAACACCAACCAAAGGTACCAATGTATAGCCGCTCTCTAAAGGAAGACTGGAACATGATCACTGATGCCAGAATACAACTCATGGTTGTTATGGCGTCATACGCTAGACTAGTGGTGGTAGCCAAAGATTATTCTAAAACTTGCAAATACTTGACACTGGCTACATACACAAATTGGAAAGTGTGAAAAAAAAAGAAAAAATATTCATAGACATACTTGATTCAAATTCAATGTCAGACAGTAAATGACTCTCTGTTGAGTACAAACCTCAACAGTTTAGGGTATCGAACGATATATGGATCTGCCATGCTTATCACAGACAGATTGGATGGATTTACAAATAGGTATTCACAATGTTATCCTTTACCATATGAGGCCGTCAAAAAATACAAATAAATTATATTAAATGAAATTAAATTCAAGTGTGTATATGTGAATTCAAAATGAAACTCAAATTTATAGTGAAAAATATTATTTACACTGTCTCTAATAATAACAGCTTTTAAAATTTTTGTATGTATTAAAGTTTGTATTGAAGATGCTCTGAAATGCCTAATGGATTTCAATGACAATTTTAACCATTTCAATATCTAGCAGGGTCCCAACCGAATAATATAAAGTTCTGCGCTAGAATAATAATATTTATGTTCTATTAAACGGATTTAGATGATTTAGTAAAGTGGTGTGTATGTGTGCAATTTTTATAACACAAAACAATAGGAGTTAAAGTTTTCTTACCAACAATCATGTTTGTATCAACGCAAGCCTGCACCCAGTTGGGACCGACAATTGGCTTGCCGAGACCAACAGCACACAGCAACTTAAAAGTCCTTCTTAATTGTATAGTAATAACAACAGTGCACTCTTTAACATCAGAGACCACTTTAGCTCCTGTGAAATATTATAGATACATGTATTTACTACAATACATCTACTTAGCTTAGGAATCATTATATACTATTGAAAGGTAGGTAGTTCTTCTGAATTCGAGTTTGAAGCTTGGTAAAGTTCAAGGTAAGACTTTGTTTGTCATAAATAGATAGCTCATTCGAAAAAAGAATATTATTATGTATTTTAATGTAAAGGATGGTTACATTGCAGTCTTTATGTTCAAAAACGGGTAGTATTCACAAGATATGGAATTCAAATAAATGGGAACAATCACTCCAAGAAAATCTTTAGAATCAAAATATAACAAAATAATTCACTCACCCAATGTTTCCAACTTATGACGAACTGGTTCACTGGGGAAGGCAGTGAAAAGCACATAATGGGTCTTAATACCTCTGACAGGCGTCGATCTTTTTGAACTACTATTAGCGTGTACACCTCTGCTCCTTTTAGAGCTGGAACCTTCAATATCTGTCTCAATAAATCTTTTTAAATTTTTAGAACAGTCACTGTTTAATTCTGAAGATACATTATACACTCTACTTTGGTCTGTATTCTTCAAAATTGATTTAATTTCTTTAACTGGTTGATATTCTTTTATAGTTCTCTGACGCTTACTTCGTCTAACTTCTGTTTCTCTGTCAGTTGTAGGTGAATATCTCTTGGTGTCTATTTTCTTTCTTTGTGATCTTCGACTCGTATTTCTTTCAGGAGAAATTGATTTTAATGTTTGTTCAATTTCTAGTTTCTGTTGTCTAGTGCTTCGAGTATACCGAGTAACACTATTTTTAGACTCGTAAGTAGCATCTGAATTACATTTCACCTCCATCTTATTATCGGGTTTTTTGTTTTTACTGTACTGTGTATCACCTAGTGATTTGTTTTGGCTATTCTGTTTACTAAGGGTATCACTATTTTTGGACGTCGAAGCAGCATCGGAATTACTCGTCACCTCATTCTTATGAACTAATTTTTTATATTTACTGTATTGTGTACCACCTTCTGGTTTGGTCGGACCTTTATTTCTACTAAGAGTAAGATCATTATCAGACGCCAAAACAGCATTGGTATTACATTTCACCTCAGTCTTCTTATGTTCTTTTTTACTATGATATGTATCACATTCTGTTTCGATTTTACTTTTAGTTTTATTAACATCATTTCCTGCAGATTTGGAAGTATTCTCATTTAGTTGTCTGATATTTATATTACTTTTTTTGTCTTTCTTATTAGAATTATCCCTATTTCCTTTTTTAGTACTTTTATTACTTTTGTCATCATTATCTTTTTTTGATTTTGTTGAATTTGTATCTTTTGTCGATTCTTTGTGGTCCTTTTTCTTTTCGGATTTGTTCTTCAATCGGGTTATGTTCTCTTGAATTATTTGTGTATCGACACCGTCGTCACAAATTTCCTTTCTATTCCGCACCATGACCCTTGATGGAAGTGCATGAATATCAAACGATTTAGTTAAATCCTTTTTAGCATCAATTTTAGGCTTCTTCTTGGGCCGGAATAAAACTGGCGTGTTTTGATCTTCTGAACATTCACTTTCTGATTCACTTGACGTTTCTGTTTTACATTGTACCAGTGACGATACACTAGCCTTTATGTCTTGACTACTAGGCATTTCTGAGTCACTGAATGCAAATGGTTTTGACTTTTTAGGTGTAACATCAACGTCCGAGCCATCACTTGGCATTTTCTGAAGAGGTGCTACTTGTACACCAATCATTTCACATACTTCTTGTCTAGAAAGATTTGAAACAAATACATTAACTCCATCATCACTAGAAGAATTCGTACTTTTTGGAGACAAAAGTTGTGCCTCAATATGTGGATTGCTTTTTTCATCTACATAATTTTTTCGTGTGCATGGTAATATTTCATTATTTTGATTTAGAATCTCATCTTTACTTTTTTCTGTATCGCTAAATGTTTTTGGAGACTGCTGTTTTTGAGAACATAAATCATCATATATATCTTGTGTAAGTTTATAGTATTGATCATCTCTCAAAGTTATTTCTTTTACTTTAGTTGTATCTTTTTTTTTCGGCCTACTATTAGATTGTAATGGTATTTTAAAAGGTGTCATAAAGTTTTCAGGACATTGATTTATGTCAGCCGATGTATCCTTAGTTAGTTTAGGAATGTCTTCGATTAAAACTTGGGTTAACATGTCTTCAAACGGAACTTCGTTATTTGTATTGGCAGTTGTATTACAGTCAAGAATCTGTGTTGCCTGATCTTCAATATTACCTGCAACTATATCATTCTCTTTTGGAACTGTTTCCAATTTACCAATATTTTCAGTATTTGTCAAATCACCATCATCTTTTTTGCAATGCAATGGTTGTGTTAGAAGCAAATCTAGGTCCTCGCAGTCTGTCAAATCGTCGTCAGAAGTATTTACAGTCATTCTTGATTTCTTGTCAACTTTTGAGAGCTTTGAGTCACCATTAGAATCACTTTCCGTTAATGATGGTTCTTTATGAGTAAAGGATTGAGTTTCTGCCTTATATATGCTATCACAATTTTCTTTGTCTGACAAGTTTAAATCCAATCGCATTTCCTGCTGGTTGTTCTTGTCTAATTTCTTTGGAAGAATAATTTGAGTGTCTAAGCTATGGATAGCTGATTCTGCATTGTGTGAATGAACAAATAATGCAGGCTTGTCATCCCGAAGATTAGGAGCTTGTGTTTCCATTTCATGTATATTAGTATCATAATTAGGTGGTGGCAACATTGATACATTATTGATGATAGCACTACTATGAGGTATTTGAGTTTCTGCTGAATGTATTTCATCATTTCGCTCACCAAACAAGTCTTGTGTTTCCATTTCATATATATCATCTTTTTTACTTTCTGAAGTAGGTAAATCCGAAATGTTTAAGCTGCAACTGGGACTAATCGATTTTGATTTTTTTGAAGATTTCCAATAAACGTTATCAATTTTGTTGCTACCCACGGGTTGTATTGATAACATTTTGTTAGAGGGCTTTACAAAGTGTAAATTATTATTTAATGGTGGTTTTTTGTGTGGTTGTGATGGAATAACAAAAGAGTCATCCTGGAACAAAAAAAAATATAAATCATTATTATATTAATCTGCACGCCAACAAATTATTTTTAATAAGATTCTTGTCCATCCAAAGGTTGCTTGGAAGAAACTGCTTGAAGCTATATGGCCGCCTATTGTACTACCTTATAATCATAAAACAAAAAAATGTATTACAAATTTTGTGTTGGTATACAATAAAGAGTATATTGTTGTTGTTTATAGCACATCAATGTAATTTTGTAAACAGAGTTAAGGACTGGTCGTTAGGAGTCCCTCACCGCTCCAGCAAGCTCCACACGTAGATAGTGTGGAAATGCATTATTTTCCCAGCGTCAAAAAAAAAGCATATGGATGTCACGAAATGCACCTGTTATTAAACTTTGAAATATCAAACGTAATTTAGAACCTTAACATCAAATTCACATTACCTATTGAAAATACCTGTAACGCTATCTAGCGAAAGTGGAACTAACTACAAGAGAAACATTAAAAATGCATTATCATTTGTCATTTGTAATTATGCATTTTGTTTTTGTAATTGTTTATTTTGGTGCGCTAGATTTATAGATAGATAAATACTCTTATCTATCTATCTATAAATCTCATTGCCATGACAATGTATTTGTTGGTGAATTTCAAATTGTGGCGCCAAAAAACACGATCGCGATCGAAAGAAAACAGTATTGCTCCTGAGGAATAGACAAATATTCGGCTATTTCTCACGAACAATACTTTTTTCTGGGTAAAACGTATATTCTTTTGTATACTCCTGACGTGTATACAAAATTTCATGACAATCTGTTGCATGGTTAAAGCGTAAAAGCGTCACGAACAAACTCACATTAGGATAGGATTAGAAATTAGTAAGATGAAGTCAAATATTCGTAACGTTAAATATATGTACCCGTTAAAGTTCAGAACCGGAACATCCAGGTCAGGAATTACCGGGTTTTCCCAGGGTTATTGACGTCGTATTAGCACCGGTAATTCAAAAACGATATCCGGTTCTTTCGGGAATTGACATCGAGCATAAAAATACGTTTTAATTGCTCCTTAAGGTTTATTTCATGCTCTTTTCGTCGTAATTTAAAAACGAAAGACGGATGGTAATAATAAAATGAGTCTTGATTGTGCATACTTTAAAACTGTAAAATATTCATTTTTGTATATCCTCTACAAAAATAAAGTTTAACTGTAAGTTATTTGTTCAAAAGTTATGTTATGCTATAAAAATATATAGACGGTTCACTGAAACGTCACTATCATACTGTCAAGAGTGATATGTTGTCAATATCACTCTTGCAGAGCGTCGTGACTATGGAAGCGGGGTGGCGGGAAGAGGGAAGATATAACCTCTTATAGAGAATGGTCGCCAGCGCACCAAGTATTCGACGAACTGCGATTCATTGCCTTAACCAAAGTGAATTATAATATAATCAGTGCTAATATCAAAGAGATGATTGTTATTTAAGCAATAGAAATAAAATTAGCATTGATAAAGATCACAAAAAATGTTAATTTCATAAAATTAAAATATACAAATATAAAGCTAATGTTTTTCTTTTTTAATTTACATACAAGATAAACAATAAACATAATACAGTTATATGTCCATACCTTATCAGGTGACTCTGGTATTGTAACTGCTGCATTATGCCAGGACTTTGGTGCTTTTGCAAAGTTTTCAGGTGTAGCGGGCACATCAAGAACTTGAGTTGCTGGCAAATCATTATCATCTTCTAGCAAATTAAATACAGCCTGAACTAAACCAAATTGAATTGTAGCGCCTTTCTTTAATGGATAAGGTATATATGGGTTTAGGATTTGTATAGTGTCCTGAAATACAAATAGGCAATAGATAACTGGCTTATTCACGTTGAGTTACAGTAAGTCTGTAGGCTTCTTTAAGGTTCTTAAAGAGGACTACAAAATTACTCTAACTCAACATGAATCAGACCATTATTTTTTTACTTATGTAATATAACTTTTATAGGATATCATTCATATACCTCGAAGAGAGATACTATATAATTTGAAGGTCAAACTACTCATTAACAGTGTATTATAAAGTTTACTTTATATTACACTTGATAGATTACATAAAATATACAAATTTGTTTTTCAAAATTATGATCTGGAATTTCATGGATATCCTAAAATTGGCCCGCAACTTTCTAAATTGCCCAGACCTACCCTAAGAAAAAACAAACAGCATACAGATCACCTAATGGAAATAATTTATGTACATACTTCGCATACTTCCTAAAATGAAGACTGGATGATGATGAAGATTAATTCCCCATATACCTATACCTACTTCCACCCTTAATCCAATCACCACCTCTACATCTACCCAATTACCCACTAACTAATAGGTTGGGGAAAAAGTCTTTTCGCATATAATAGGTTGGGGAAAAAGTCTTTTCGTATATAGTATGTATGAACTTGTAATAAGATCTCTTTGGCTATACCATTTGTATCTGGCTGGTTTTGGTATCATTAAAAAGTTTTAATTTTAAAGAAGACAATTCCAAATTCAAATTAGGAAAATGTGTTATTTTCATTTGTTTTTCTTATTGTTAAAATGAGTGAATCTAATGAATAAATTCGATACATTTTAAAATTTTACTACAAAAAAGGTAAAAATGCAACACAAGCCGCGAATTTTTTTTGTGATGTTTATGGACCTAATGCAGTATCTGTGAGAGTAGCGCAAATTTGGTTTAAGTGTTTTCAATCCGGAAATTTTGATATCAAATATGCACGTCGCTCTGGTCGCCCTATTACGGACAAAATTGATGCCATTTTTGAAAAAGTGGAGCAAGATCGGCGTATTAGTAGTTACGATGTAGCTGGAGAACTGGGAATTGACCACAAAACGGTTTTGGCGCATTTGAAAAAAGCTGGGTACATAAAAAAGCTCGATAATTGAGTGCCTCATGAGCTCACTGAAAGAAACCTAATGAACCGTGTACTCATTTGTGATTCTTTATTACGGCGGTAATGAAACCGAACCATATTTGAAGAAGCTGATAACTGCTGATGAAAAGTGGATCACGTACGACAAGAACGTGCGAAAAAGATCGTGGTCAAAGGCCGGTCAGGCTTCACAGACTGTGGCGAAGCCCGGGTTAACTCACAACAAGGTGATGCTGTGTGTATGGTGAGATTGGAAGGGCATTATTCATTATGAGCTATTACCGCCAGGCAGGACCATCGATTCTGAACTGTACTGCGAACAACTGATGAAATTAAAGCAAAAAGTTGACAGAAAGCGGCTGGAATTAATCAACAGAAGGGGTGTGGTTTTTCACCATGATAACGCTAGACCTCACACATCTTTAGCCACTTAGCAAAAATTACGAGAGTTTGGCTGGGAGGTGTTAATGCATCCGCCGTATAGTCCTGACCTTGCACCTTCAGATTTTCACCTGTTTTGGTCTCTGCAGAATTCTTTAGGCAGTGTCAGGTTAACATCACGAGAGGACTGCCAAAACACTTGTCGCAGTTTTTTGATCAGAAGCCCCAAAATTTTTATAGCAATGGGATCACGTCCTTACCTACAAGATGGCAAAAAGTTATCCAACAAAATGGCACCTACATACTTTAGTCAAATGTAAATAAACTTTATAAAAAAACCTTTTGAATTTTATATAAAATGCGAAGAAACTTTTTCCCCAACCTAATAGTATGTATGAACTTGTAATAAGATCTCTTTGGCTATACCATTTGTATCTGCCTGGTTTTGGTATCATTAAAAAGTTTTAATTTTAAAGAAGACAATTCCAAATTCAAATTGGGAAAATGTGTGATTTTCATTTGTTTTTCTTATTGTTAAAATGAGTGAATCTAATGAAGAAATACGGTACATTTTAAAATTTTACTACAAAAAAGGTAAAAATGCAACACAAGGCGCGAATTTTTTTTGTGATGTTTATGGACCTAATGCAGTATCTGTGAGAGTAGCGCAAATTTGGTTTAAGTGTTTTCAATCCGGAAATTTTGATATCAAATATGCACGTCGCTCTGGTCGCCCTATTACGGACAAAATTGATGCTATTTTTGAAAAAGTGGCGCAAGATCGGCATATTAGTAGTTACGATGTAGCTGGAGAACTGGGAATTGACCACAAAACGGTTTTGGCGCATTTGAAAAAAGCTGGGTACATAAAAAAGCTCGATAATTGAGTGCCTCATGAGCTCACTGAAAGAAACCTAATGAACCGTGTACTCATTTGTGATTCTTTATTACGACGTAATGAAACCGAACCATTTTTGAAGAAGTTGATAACTGGTGATGAAAAGTGGATCACGTACGACAAGAACGTGCGAAAAAGATCGTGGTCAAAGGCCGGTCAGGCTTCACAGACTGTGGCGAAACCCGGGTTAACTCGCAACAAGGTGATGCTGTGTGTATGGTGGGATTGGAAGGGCATTATTCATTATGAGCTGTTACCGCCAGGCAGGACCATCGATTCTGAACTGTACTGCGAACAACTGATGAGATTAAAGCAAAAAGTTGAGAGAAAGCGGCCGGAATTAATCAACAGAAGGGGTGTGGTTTTTCACTATGATAATGCTAGACCTCACACATCTTTAGCCACTCAGCAAAAATTACGAGAGTTTGGCTGGGAGGTGTTAATGCATCCGCCGTATAGTCCTGACCTTGCACCTTGAGATTTTCACCTGTTTCGGTATCTGCAGAATTCCTTAGGCAGTGTCAGGTTAACATCACGAGAGGACTGCCAAAACCACTTGTCGCAGTTTTTTGATCAGAAGCCCCAAAATTTTTATAGCAATGGGATCACATCCCTACCTACAAGATGGCAAAAAGTTATCCAACAAAATGGCACATACATACTTTAGTCAAATGTAAATAAACTTTATAAAAAAACCTTTTGATTTTTTATATAAAATGGGAAGAAACTTTTTCCCCAACCTAATATGTAACATTTATTTTTACCTGTAGTAATACGAAATAAGTAGTAACAAAAAATTTAAATTCTCTTAGATGTCTTAGAAAGTATAAATAATAAAGACAATAAATAAGAAAAGATAACGAAAATCTCTGTCTTGGACAATGACAGAGAAGCCCGGGTCTACAATTAAAAAAAAAAAAGAAAATGAAATCTTGCCAAATAAAAAGGACAAAACACTGATGTGCTGGTTTGTAAAGGACAACCGCGCTTGGGTTATACTTTAAGCAGTGGTAGTTACCACTGTTACTGGCTCATTAGTCTCAAAGGTCAAAGACTCGATTCCCAGAAGGGTAAATTTTATAAACTCTTCTTTATACTAGTCTGGTTGATATGGGGATAAACTTCCAAAATGTCTTATATGTTATCCATAATACAAGCATAACTTGGTTATCATATGGATGTACTATGCAGGCAAAAACACTTAAAATAATACTTACTGTCATAAATTTTCTCTCATTATCTGATCCTGGATACTACGGAAAAAAGAACAACAATTGTTAATAATGTTTAATAGCAAAGTAACTATTACCAAAAAAGGGTATAGCAGGGTTTCTAAGTAAATACTGCCCCCGGGCCAATTTTTACTTTTACTATAGGGATCGTTTTGTTATGAAATAAAAAAATTCACCCAAATTTTTAGCTTTTTATCTTAAGTATTTTTTGAGATTTTTTTAAAAACCTATTTTGCCGGTTTTTTTTTCAATAGTAATATTACAGATTAACTCATGGCGATTTTTTTACCATTGCTTGGGAGCAAAAGGCATCAATATTATTGTTGTGATTTCCGGACGAAAAGCCGTTTTTTTTTAAATAAAATAAAACTAAAATATTTTTTATTTCGAGTTTTTGAAATTTATCTATCACCATTTTTTTTCAGAATATGTGTTTTACAATCTTTTCTGAAAAACTCATGAATTTTCAATTTTTTTGAAGTGGTAGAACAGTGTCAAAAAAAATAAAAACTGATTTTTTTCATAACCTTGTGTTCTATCAAACTAATATTCTTTTGATTTTTGACTCAAAACACATACCTCTTTGAAATGACTTTAAAATAATAAATTTCTTTACTTTTGTTAAAAAACTAACACATTATAAATAATTTCTATATGGTTAAGAATATTTTTTTGTGTTAATATATTAGATAGAAATTACTGATTCTAAAGTCAATTCCCAATTCTGTAAACACTGTGTTGTGCCTCAATATGAATGTACTACTATTAAAACTTCTAACTAACTAAATGTAGCTGCTCAGCGACCCGAAATGAGTCCTGGCCTTCGAAACGAGAATAGTCCACTCCTTTTTGTTCAGCGCTGTCTCCTGCCAGTCATAGGCTTGAGACTCGCTCAAATCAACCTCCTCTACATCACTCCAGGGATATCTGGGCAGACCAACTGGTCACCGTCCCGTTGGTTTGACCAGATAGGTTCTTTTTAACGCGTGATCTTCCCCCATACAGATCCTGGGTCCGACACGTGGAAGTGCTGGCAACTGGCGCAACCGAAAAAAATCTGAATTCAAAGAGCTGGTGGATCAGCCCAATATCATGGGCGAGACCAAGGCATATCGCTTACGCTGGCTTGGCCACCTATATAGAGTGGGGGAAAATCACGCGTTAAAAAGAGCCTATCTGGGCAGACCAACGGGACGGCGATCAGTTGGTCGGCCCAGATATCCCTAGAGTGACGTAGTGGAGGCTGATCTGAGCGAGTTTCAAGCCTATGACTGGCAGGAGACAGCGCTGAACAGAAAGGAGTGGACTATTCTCGTTCCGAAGGCCAGGACTCATTTTGGGTCGCTGAGCCGCTACAGTTAGTTAGAAGTTTTAATAGTAGTCCATTCATATTGAGGCACTACACACAGTGTTTACAGAATTGGGAATTGATTTTAGAATCAGTAATTTCTATCTAATATATTAACACCAAAAAATTATTCTCAACCATATAGATTTTTTTTATAATTTATAATGGATTATTTTTTTAACAAAAGTAAAGAAAGTTATTATTTTAAAATCGTTTCAAAGAAGTATGTATTTTGAGATAAAAATCAAAAAAATATCAGATCGATAGAACACAAGGTTATGAAAAAAAATCAGTTTTTATTCTTTTTGCCACTGTTCCACCACTTGAAAAAAAATGAAAAAATTACGTGTAGAAAGGATTATAAAACACATATTTTGAAAAAAAAAATGGTTATAGATAAATTTCAAAAACCCGAGATTAAAAATATTTTAGTTTTATTTTATTTTTAAAAAATCGGTTTTCATCCAGGAATTTAAAAAAAAATGTTTTTTTTTCAATAGTAATATTGAAAAAATAAAATCAGAAAAATAGGTTTTTCAAAAAAACTCAAAAAATGCTTAAGATAAAAAGCTAAATGTTTGGGTGAATTATTTTTATGTCATAACAAAACGATCCCTATAGTAAAAGTAGAAATCGGCCCGGGGGCAGTTTTTACTTAGAAACCCTGCTATATATATACCCTTTGCTATCGCTCAGTAAAAACATTACATTGGAATTCATTTTTTTTTATCTGGCCATTTTAAATAATTCCCAGAAAAATTCTCGCGGGATTCCTAAGATAAAAAGTAGTGCAGAGCTTAAGTGTAAAAATTAGCTGTTGATCAGTGAAAACTGCATTGAAATCGGCCCAGTAGTTTTTATTTGAATCTTGAAGAAACAGATAAGAAATCTAAAGACAAAATTGCACTGAGTTCTCCATCGTTTATATAGCCTATCTCAGTTGTTTCTTTTTTAAAAGCTTGAATGTACATACACTGCATGTTTAGAATTTTATTATATTATAGATAATGCATGCATATTCCCTATTTGAATGTCTTAAATGTGTCGTGATGTACAGATTAAATGTTTATTTTAGGATCAGTAGTGAAATAACAAAAAGTGTTTTAGACACATTGGTCATCTCTATGATTATCAATTATTCTGTATAAATTAACAAGCAATTAATAAACTTAAGCTTTTTAGGTAGACAAGAATATTGTAGACAACATAATTTACATTATGATTGCAATGATATAATACTTACATTCCTAAGTTTGGTCTTATTAGCAGATCCCAGATCCATAAGTGTAAAGTCCTTTTCATTTAATATATTTATTAAGGCATGTTGCCTTGACACAGTCTGAAACATAAAACAAACATATATATTTAGATTATCTCCATAACTTTATATTTTTAACATTTAATACTAGAGTTTTGCAGATATTTTGCTCAAATAATCTTCGAGTGTATCATGTCCTGTGGCCAACAGAATAGATGAAAATTAATTGTACAAAGATATACATATATTATTGATGGAATGGTGTTCTAAAGTTTTTGATAACATAATTAAGACAATACCAATTAATTGAATTAAATAAAATTAACTCTCAGAAATAAAAATATAAGTTTTGATTTTGTCTGATCATAACATAAGATTGATTTACAAGTGGAAAATTGCCTCACCAATTTAAGACTAGTGCATCTATTGTCAATGAAGGAAATATTAATTAATAAATATGAATTTGCTCCATACTCACAGCATTGGGCATGAATGAATCAATCAATCTCAATAATATTTGATACATAAAATAAATGTATACTTGTAAAATTATACAGGATAAAATAAATATACTCACATCCATATTGAGTACAAGATTGCACATTTGCGGATCTCTACCAATCTTGTTATGTCCAATAATGATAGGATATGTAATTCCATTTACAGCCAAATAACCAATCTAAGAAAAATAAGTTAAAAATATTATTAATGTGACAAATATAATAAAATACAGAATTTCAGAAAATAAAGTTAAAAATGAACAAAATAATTTTTTATTAGGGTTCTCTGGCCAACTTAGCAAAACAGACTCTTTAAATATCGTAATTTCTGTTCAACAGTACATTATGTCACTTGCCACTTCTCTCAATTGAGTCTATGTAAATAAAATTTGACACAGGTGTGTATTCTATATTATAAATCAGTTTTCTCCACAGTCTTGCTGCTGGTCAAACGGTCATCCTAAGAAGGTCTAGAAAGTCCTAAAAGTCCCAAAAAGCTTTGAAATGTTAAAAAGTCCTAAAACTCCTCAAATCTATCAAGTCTATCAATCAGTTCTGCTACTCGCCGGCCGTTACGCGGCGGGCTCGTGCATTTTGGTTTACAGAAAACCAAGTGCTCGACTCTTGCAACCCATTTTTATCCCTTGTTTTAGAAGCCCGTTGGTGTAAGTGCTTGACGAAAATCTATAATATTATAAAATTCTAAACATACCATGTCTGTATATTGTAGCTATTATTATAGCTATATTAAAAAAACAACTGGAATAGATTATATAAATGATGGAGAACACCAATTTTTTTACATTTCTTGTCTGTTTGTTATAAACTCAAATAAAAAACTGGGCTGATTTCGACTCTCGTTTTCCTTTACCTACAGCAAATTTTTAGATTTAAAATCTGCGCTACTTTTATCCTGGAAATCCCGCGGGAATTTTTCTGGGAATGATTTAAAATGGCCAGATTAAAAAAAATTGAATTCTAATGTCATTTTTCACTGATCAATAGCAAATTTTATGTAATCACAAAAAATGGTAGCATATTCTTTTATAAATGCTGCGGTACTTAATTATGTGCCGGGAATATAAAGTCAAGCGTGAACGAAATAGCGAGCATATACTAGATAGAATAGAACGAATTTTTTGCTATATCTTCGGAACCCAAGATTCGATAGCAATGAAATTTATATCAGACCACTATGAAGGTACACTGAATCAAATTCAAAAAGAAACATCAAAATCAGTACAGAAACAAAAAGTTACAGACATCAATAACTACAATATTTTCTACTTGATTTTAAGGAATTTCTACTATATCTTCAGAACTCATATTCCAATACACATAAAATTTATATGAAACCATTCTGAAGCTGTAATGAGTCAAATGCAAAAAGAATTATCAAAATTGGTTTCAATTTGTTCCTGAACATTGGCTGAAAAACTGTAATAATTTCACATTTTTGCCTGACTTCAAGGATTTTTCTGCTATATCTTCGGAACCTAAACCTGATGACAATAAAATTTATATGGGACCATTTTGAAGCTTTGCTGAATCAAATGCAAAAAGAATCGTCAAAATCGGTTCAGAAATACAACAAAGTTATAGCTGAACACATACATACATAAAAAAAAATATATTTACAAATTGAGAACCTCCATTTTTGTAGTTGGTTAACAATGTGTGTGCTTTGCTTTGCTTTTTGTCTACCAATTTATTAAAGAAGTACCGTGGTGGTCATATAATTAAGAATGCTGATTTAAAAATGAAGATTTTTTCAAACTAAGACACAAAACTAATTGCATGCAATTTTTTTATTTCTCTCGATATCATAAAACTTTTCCATAATACCGCTGTATTCACTGATATGATTAACTAAAAATAAATAGACAAACTTTTTACACTACTTCTAAACATGGTATTCCTATTTACTGGCTGGTCACGTAATTAAGAAGCTAAATAGTTTATACCTTTATTTAAATTTAAATAGAGAACACTCAGTTGATTTGTTACTGTTTGTATAATTTTGGCGCCATTTAGTGCTGTAAAAGATTAAAAGTGATTGCTTCTTATGAAAAGACAATGGGAAAAAATAAGAGTTGTGATAAATCTACAAGGGAAGTAATAATAAAATTTCGCCGGAAGAATTGGTCTTATAAAAAGCTGACCATCTGCAATGTTCAAAAACGATGGTTACACTGTAAAGCATTTTGCTACATATCAAACTACTTCCAATGTTCCACGTGTACCTAAACAGAGAAAAACAACTCCTCGAGATGACCAAAACATCGTTTGTATGGCAAAACAAAATCCTTTTAAAGGGTACAAGGAGCTGAGAAAAGAATATTTTGGTGAAAACAACCCTTCAGCAATCTTAGCACTCACTATTCAAAATCAAAATCAAAATTGAACGGTAGGATAGCAAGAAAAGTACCCATGTTGAAACTGCCACAGGCAAGCCCGGCTTGCATTTGCGAGAAAGTATGAAAACTGGACTGTGCGACAGTGGAAAAATGTACTTTTTTCTGACGAGATGAAAATGAACAGACTATGTTCTGATGGAAAACAATATGTACGACGTCCCCCGAATACAGCATTCGTCCCTAAGTACATGAAAGTTACATTAAAGCACGGTCGTGGAGATATGAACATTTGGGGGTGCTTTTTTGGACATGGTGTTGGACCTGTAAAGTTGATAAAAGGTAACATGGATTAGTTCCAATACAAAAATATACTGGAAGAAACAATGTTACCTTATGCTGAAGACATTCTACCGGTTATTTGGACATTCCAGCATGACAATGATCCAAAGCACACTGCACTCACTGTAAAGAAATTTCTTACAGTGCAATAAGTTTCTGTCTTAAACTGGCCAGCTAACAGCCCAGATCTAAACCCAATAGAGAATCTGTGGTTCGAAGTAAAGAAAAAGGTTTCAAATACACAGTGTGGGAATTTAAGAGAGCTGTACAACATTTTTTTAGAAGAATGGAACTCTATTTCTCTTGCTAAATGTCAAAAATTAATAGAGTCAATGCCTCGCCGGTGTAAAGCAGTAATTAAAAGACGTGGATATGCTATTAACTTTAGTTAAAAATGTACTAAATTGCTTTTTAAATTTCTCGCACAACATATTATTGTGATTTTTTAAATGTGAGTGTCATACAAAACGATTCCCGAGCAGTTTAATAAATCATTCTTAATTATTTGAATGTGTTACTTTGGTAAAATAAATAAAATGTGAAAAAAATAGGTAGCAATTTTATTCTTTATTCCTAAGCCATGTTGCTCTATTAATGTGGCTATTTTATAACATAACTAGTTGCTTCTCAGAAGGTACACATCTCTGTGTATGACACGATTTAAATAAAAAAAATTCTAGAACTTCTTTCTTAATTATATGACCACAACTGTATATATATTATTAAAAAATTACAGCAGAATAATGGATTATTTTCTTAAATATAACAAAGCTATTTTGAAATAAATTAAACTGATTATTCTAAGCTAAAGTAGGCTAATTACGGTTTTTTAGCTTAACACTACAATCTCAAGTTTTATTTGCCCTCTTAGCTTCAGACAGAAAATTAAATGCAATTGACACTTTTTCATTCAAAGTTAGATACTGCGTCGCCTATTGCAATTGATAAGGCGAGGCCATAAAGTTTGGCGCGAAATATAGCTAAACATACTTGTTATAGTAACTGCGTTTATTTATTTTACTAAGTTCGTCTCGAACGAAAAACGCACTACTACTATCTAGGGCTGATAATTAGAGTTTTTATTATAATAGATTGCTCCCTTCATCATCTGTACAGAATACAAATAGCCTTGAGTAGCCCGTTGAAACATCAGAGTCGACAGAATATCCAGTGAAATAATATTCAAGAACTCAACATACTTTATAAATCAAGATACATTTTATAAACAAGTGATAGTACATGTTATATCTATAACTTACCTGTTGTTCGCGAGCATTATCCTGATCCTGGGTAGTAAACAATCGTTGCGTACACTCCATTCTCAGTTAAATTATGTACAATTTTAAGATTTTTATTTTTAAGTCTAGGGTCTAGGTACCGATATGACAGTTACGCGGCATCATCAACCAGCGATAAAACCATAGATAACGATACTACTATTATATATATATATAAGCTAGTAAGCTTCTGTCCGCGACTTCGTCCGCGTGGAATAGTTAAAAAAAAAGGAAGTTAAAAAATACCCTCCCAATTTTAAAACATTCTTCATTGATGCTCCGCTCCTATTGGTCTTGGCGTGATAATATGTAGCCTAATTGTTTTTAATGTATACATTGTTTTATTGTATGATGATGATGATAGAGGCAATATCACTACTTAATTAGGGGCATAAGTTGTATAATAAGCTGTTTAAGTAATTAAAGTTTTTTTAAGTATCCCACGGGAACTCTTTAATTTTTTGGGATCAAAAGTATCCTATATGTTAGCCAGGAATATAAGCTACTACCATACAAAATTTCATTTAAATTGGTCCAGTCGTTTCGAAGATTAGCCGATACAAACATATAGACAAACACAGAAACAAAAATTTGAAAAAAAATCTAAATTCTTTCTATTTCACTTCTTACACCCCCCCCTGACTCGGTTTTCAGCAATTTTTTTCATTGTAGAAAAATTTGACTTCTACAATTTTATTATATACTACTACACTATATACTGGTTTGTTGTATCACAAACCAACAAACAGACAGACCAAAAAATACTAATACTGTAGGTTATCATAGATAATACACTATATATAAAATAGATACGGCTCTCTAGAGTAAAATATCATTTACCCATCCCGATAGATGGCGCTACAATCGACAATTATATAATTTTCACTTATAAGTTATAAGTTGTTTTAAATTAAATTTACCACGTATTACGCGGTAAATAAAAGTTTACAGTTTAAAAAAATATGTTAACACTATAATTGAAACTAAAAGTAAGAAATGATTCACATAATAACTTCATGTACAGCGCGTTCCATCAGTAGCTCACAACGCCCAAAATGCTCCGTTAGCCGTTCCACAAGGCGACAGCAGTCGTTGTGGTCGTGGCGAAAATTTCACTGATGACGTCATCATTTTCGATCAAACAACACTCAAAACGACCCATGTCAAGAAATAGCTCAAATTACCGTTCCACTTGGGTTTATGATTGTAACGCTGGCAAGCAAGTGGAACGGAAAAAATCGCGGTCGTGAATGTGCTCGTTATGAGTCCCTAATGGAACGTAGCCATAATGTGTGAGATTCGCCAAATATGAGCATTACTTGTGGTTTTGTTTGTGCTCTTAAGATTACGTCAGCACGATGTAATTATTCAACAATATTGTACAGCGCTATCTTAAGTGAAGTTATGTGCACTAAATGGAAACTATTTATATTTTTTATTTCCCTCCACCACTTGATGGCGCTAGTTACCTATGTGATGATAGGATACTAAACAGCTACTATAAGATACTACGTATATTTTTTTATATATATAAGTTTTATCTATGGGATAGAGATATTAATCGTAGGACTCTGTGACAGTTACACAGACCATAGATAAAACTTATACTTACATATGTTTTTGTTTATGGGTTGGTAATTAGGCCTTTAAGTCAGGCGCAGTTATATTGTAGGCTACAATTGACGCCGTCTAACGGAGTTCTTTTAAAAACTCGAAAGGCCAAATTTGGCCATACAGTTCACATTTCTCACAAAAATACATAATTACATTCAAAAACTATAAATATCGTACAACTGTTGTTCGTTTTAAAGTAATTTTACACGTTTTTAGCAAACAAAACTGTACAGCACAACGTCCCCTTTCAGTTCCCGCCAAAAACTCCTTGTATTTACAACATATAGACTAGAGAACTATACCGCGGGTCAGTGTATTCGACGGATAAAGGTGTTACCTTATGTAGCTCCTTAATAAATAAGACAAATTATTATTCAAGTCTGTTTATTTTATGAATCTAAACAAAAAATTGCTAATATTTTGACATTTATAAATGAGACAGAACTTAGCAGATATCATCATTGTCATCCCAGCAGTTTACAAAAGGTGTTCATATTATAAGTCGCGAAAAACGGACTCGGCTGAGGGGCACGGCTTATAACCTATCTGGATAAGGAAAGTCCAATGACGTGAGCACATTATAAACCGTAAGTGGACGTGACCTTGAGCTTTCGAACGTCCTAAACTAAAGCAATCTGGAGAGTGAGTTACGGTTCTGGTGTGCTTGTGCACATTGTTCGAACACGTCCGATGGACTCGTCACGTAATGTGTGGGCACTTTAAATCTCCAATTTAATTCTAGTCACACTGTAAGTAAATGTCAGAGTCAATTGTTTTTGCTGGTTGTGGTTTTTTTCTGTGGGTTTGTGATGCTGTGGGATTTCAATGGTTAGAGGATTTTGCATAAATTGATATTATGGTTTTGTTATAATTCCGAAGCAATTAATGTAGAAATTGACTTTTAATTAAGGCATTACATTAGTCAGCTGTAGTTACTAACTAATTTGTAAGTAACTTATTTCCACTGTAATTTGTGTCACATTTTAATTTAGTATGTTTTAAATGGAATATTTTTATTATGAATTTAATATAACACACAATTATATTTGATTTAAGCTACAAAGTAAATTATGGAAATGTGAATTTTCTTCCCTATGTAGACAATTATGTATAAAAAAAATCTTTACTCAATGCACATTTATTCCAAATTATTTGTAATTTTTTAGAATCTTGTCCTATCTAAACTTGCTCAATAATAATGGCAACAAGGTTAAAGTAATGGGTACAGAAATTAACCAAGGAAAAAAGAGTCCATTCAACAATTTTTAACTTCTCCTGTGTAAGTTACACTTATTTATTAGATTTTTTTTTGTGGTATTTATTCATATATTGTTATTTATTGATTTAATTTTTTTAAACATTACATATAGGTTTTGTAAAGTTAGGAATACATAATTTTTCAGAATAATGGACCATCAAAAATAATGTCATGTGATGGGAAGCAGCAAGGCATGTCAGAATGCCAGCTCTTGGAACACAGTTGCCTTAGTGATGCAGGAACAGCTGTTCCAATGCCCTCCCCAGACATTCCAGACCATTGGAAAGAGTTTGTTTGTGGAGGAGGGTCTGCTTTCTGCAATATACTGATTAGCTACCCTCTGAACAAACTCATTTTTCGACAGGTAAAGCTTTATAGAGGGTGGAAACTTTCAGCAGGACAGTAAGGGGAAGTACCTTAACTGTTGCAGCTACATGCAAGTGGTCTCAGGGGACTATCCATAATTTTTATGAAACTTTGATCACAGATTGAATCAATCACTGATTTTCATAATTTTTTTGATGCCCATCGAGTCTGTTTCTAATACTGATCAAAAACGAATAAACCAATCATGGTGGAAGTAATAAAAGAGTCAGAAATCGCATAAATCTTGTCCCATACAACTTTTAAGAAGTCTAAGTTATGTTTTTTTATATATCAAATCTTTTTTGACTGAATAACAAGTAAGATTTAAAATAAATTTTAAGATTTTAACTCATTATTATTTTATTTGCAAACAAAAACCAATCTCTGATAATTTGTTGAGTCAGAAAAGCTGTGTGTATTATTTATTCAAATGTATCTTTTTGTCAAAAAAATATGTGTAAAATTGTCATACAAAATGTAAGGGAAAAGTTTTTTTGCAAATATTGACTGAGATGATGTTATAGTGATTGACTATAGCCAAGTGTGTCTAATTTATAGTACTAAATAACACCAATACATAAGCAACTTTTTAGAATGGGCAGCTTTAATTCATATACAACTAGCTGACCCAGCGAACTTCATACTGCCATATTTTCTAAATTCCTAAAAGATTTTGTTTCATGACACAAAAACAAAATCACCAAAATCAGTCCAGGTGATTAGGAAGAATCTAGAACCCGATCTCAGCACCACCTACTGGTTCTAATTGTGAATCTAAACCATCCGGGAACCCACTCAAACACACAAAAACAAAATTGGTCCAGGTGTTTAGGATTCTAGAATCCGATCTTAGCGCCACCTACCGGTTCTAATTGCGAATCTAAACCATCCGGGAACCCACTCAAACACACAAAAACAAAATTGGTCCAGGTGTTTAGGATTCTAGAATCCGATCTTAGCGCCACCTACCGGTTCTAATTGCGAATCTAAACCATCCGGGAACCCACTCAAACACACAAAAACAAAATTGGTCCAGGTGTTTAGGATTCTAGAATCCGATCTTAGCGCCACCTACCGGTTCTAATTGCGAATCTAAACCATCCGGGAACCCACTCAAACACACAAAAACAAAATCACCACAATTGCTCCAGGTGATTAGGAGAATTCTAGAACCCGATCTCAGTGCCACCTCCAATTATGAATCTAAACCATCCAGGGACCCATTCAAACACACAAAACAAATATCATCAAAATTGGTAAAGTCGTTCTCAAGTTATGCTCGTATATACATTTCTATGATTCATTTTTATATATAAGATTTCAACATGGCAGCTCTTGTTTCATTTTTTGACAATTCAATAAGTTGGGAGTGCTATTATAGCAGGCAATAACACTTATAACCCAGTATTTTTTTATTTAGGTTTATGGCTTGGCAGCTAGGCCTTTAAGCTAGTTTTAACCCAGTAGTCATTTACAGCCACAGAGTACATAGCTTCATCCCTTTTTCTCTGATCTGGGTGACACTAAGATTGGTCAAAAATTATGCATTTCATCATCAGACCAAATCAAATACAGAGGATAATATAATAAAACTTGCTCTGAAACATATGTTCCAGATGCAGTGGGACTTAATGCTAGGATGATAATCATAATTAATATTTTCAAACCTATAAGATATTCATTACTTTGATTATCTAGTATTAATAATCAGTTATCGTGATCTAAATCTTGTTTACATTAGACTTTAATATTATGTTTTGTTTTTAGTCATAGAATTATATAATTTACATTTAATTGGTATACCTTCCTTATGTGTAATCTTTATCAGTATTCTGTGTCTCATTTATGTTAATATATTAGTAGTAATATTTTTAACTTATATGAGTATTTTGCAAAGATTACTAATTATTTTTAGTGTGATATTATTAATTAATACTATATTAAAAATTACAATAATTACAAATATTCAATTATAATATGAAAAGGAGAATGAAATATGATATGAAATTTTAAGAACTATTAAGACATCAATTAGTCAACATATAAGTGTGACTTGCTGTTGTATGATAACAAAAGGTTGCATGTTAATATGTTAGTGCAATATGCTGTCATGGATGTTTACGAGTTGTTGAAAAGGACTATATTGGGACATCACACATACACTGCAAATGTCAAATCTGTGACATTGTAGATAAATTGTAAGATAGTATGGCTATGTTCTACATAATGAAAAATAGCAACTTATAACTTTCATATATTAATATAATTTATTTTCATATATTTATTTCAGATGATGCATGGTGTGGAAACTACATTTGCATTAAACCAGCTGCAGAAGGAAGGCTTGACATACCTATATAGGGGAATGTTGCCCCCTTTGATGCAAAGGTCACTGTCAATGTCTGTTATGTTTGGTATTTATGATGAATGTCTACAACCACTGCAACGGAGGAAAGTTAATCCTTATATAGCGAAAACTACAGCTGGCGTTGTAGCAGGATGCGTCGAAGCAACTCTTATGCCTTTTGAAAGGATACAAACATTGCTCATACATCCAAAGTATCATTTAAAATTTAGGAACACAGCACACGCGGCACGGCATATTGCCAGGCATTATGGTATAAAAGAGTTTTACCGAGGACTGACACCGATACTGCTTAGAAATGGCCCTTCAAATGCTATGTTTTTTATAATAAGGGATGAAATAAAAAAGCGTATGCCAACCCACGAGAAAGTGTTCTATCAAAGTGTTCAGAATTTCTTATCTGGTGCTACTATAGGTGCTTTTCTAAGCACACTCTATTATCCTTTGAATGTAATAAAAATTGCTATGCAGTGTGAGCTTGGAGGGCCTCATAGAACAATATTATATGAATTTAGGTATATTTTACGCAAGCGAGGATTGAAATTTTCCAATTTTTATCACGGCGCCCTTTTGAATATAACACGAGCATTTCTAAGTTGGGGTATAATAAATGCGTCATATGAAATATTTAGACAAATCTTATATTCCTAGTCAGGCTGTGTTTTCTGTTCTCTAGCAAATGGCATGTTGTATCAGTTTGTTGTTTTTTTTATATTTTATTTATATTTCTGTTGAATGTGTGTATATAGTTGAATTAGATCATGTTCCCGTCATACAAAGTATGAAGGATTGTTATTATTATTATTAAATTGTTTTTGTCACTTTTCAAAAAGCTCCAATAATAATAGCTTAAACCTTAAATTGCAGTATTGTTTCGACTTTACTGCATTCAAACCCAGTATTACACTCACGTACAAACATATTTATTGACATTGAATAGGTGAGCATACATTCAAAAGTCTATATAATAGGATACCAATCATTTTATTCAAAACATTGAGAAACCTTATTATTATTTTATTTTGTAGCCATACAAAGTTAATAATGATATTATTAGATAGATAGATAACTCTTTATTGTACACCAATACAAAAATAAACTTACAGACTAAAATGAATCTAATTATGCACAAGGGGCGGTCTTATCGCTAAAAAGCGATTTATTCCAAACAACCCCAGGAATGAATTGAGATTATAGTAGCGGTGGTAGGATAATACATATGTCGTACGACTCGGTACGACTACTTATATTTTAGTGATAAATACACAAATAATAAAATTACATTTTAACGGTTTTAAGCGCGGTAATTTATTTGATTTTTGTTATTCCGACGTTTCGGCCACTTTTCAGTGGCCGTGATCACGGACGACAAAGATGTCAAGTGTCAACTAGTACAACGAGTAACATCGGAATAACAAAAATCAAATAAATTACCGCGCTTAAAACCGTTAAAACGTAGTTTTATTATGAATACAAGTCACGAAAACTTAAGAAAATATTATGTGAAATACACAAATGTAATATGTATGGGTGTTCTATATATTAAATAGATATATACTTAATATACATAACACACAAGTACATATCTATAAAAATATACATATTAATGTTTATAGATGAATATATACATGCATTCAAATATCGTATTTCAACGAAAGGTAATGTTTACTCATCATTGTTTTAAATATCTGTAGCGATTTTGCTTGTCTAACTAATAGCAACATGTAGGTAACGCTTTCCGAAGCTGTATAGCCTTGACGATTTTTTTTTCAAAAGTTGAACTATGCGAAGCGCAGCGGTTTTAGTATCAGTTTAGTAGAAGGGCGTAAACTATGGAAGTACGAAATAAAGTCGAAGCGTTCTTTGAGATAATGAGACGTACTCGGGACAAATACGATGGTTATTGTACGAGTATTAAAAAAAACGATTTTTTATAATCTCGAATGAATTGGGTACCAATAATTGGATGGAGTGCAAACAATGGTTATAGTTTATCCTACATATTATATTATACATAAGTAACAAATTAAGTATACTTCATACTCTTTGAACACTGCTTCAGAACATCTTATTGTTGATACGAAGAAGCTGCAACACACTTTCCAGCGACACTAACCAGTCTATTAATAACTGATCAGTGTATAATGTCTTCTAATGCTTTTTCTAGTTTCGGTAATTTAATTTCGATGCTATTATGAAGCCATTGCGCGATCATTATTACAATATTGTAATACCAGATTTGGGATCTTATCCCATGACGTGAATAGGGAATAGAAATGTACGCTCACCTTAATAGTCACTAAAAGTGTACAATACTGTTTTTAAGTTTATTTATTATTTAAATTATAATTCAAAATGAAATGGTATTTGTTCTAGCGCGTTTTTAGTAGGTAGTTAGTTAATGTATTGTTTGTATAAAGGCATGTATGTAAATATCCACAAAAGAGATGTGTGTAATTGATCCCTTTACTGTTGTAGTTGTTGAGGTTATCAGTTAGTTCCAATTTTCATACTAAATAATATCTTGAATATTCAAATGAACAAATTTTTTAACAACAAATATTTTTGTTTAAAAAAATGTACTCTGTCTGATAAAGTCCGGAAATCCTACGGGAGTAGATGTAGTCAGAGGTCAAAAGTGGTAAATAATAAAATATTTAACTTTTAGAACGTTTTAAATTTAAAAAGATTATAGAGATTTTTAATTTTTAACTGAAAACCTGAAAGATAATAAGAAGTAAAAAAAAAGTTTTCAAATAGCGAAAGAAAATGTCTTGTGTCCTATGGCGTCATTTGGTAATGTAGGGTGTTAATTAAGTTCATTTCCGTTTTCAATTTGGTTAAAGCAACCAAATTGAATCATGTAAATCTAACATTCAAGTCATTCAAAGCCATTAATTATCATATTTTTCATTTCTTTGCCTTTCAACCAAAGTGATTCAATTTTGTTGAAACAGGTAATTCTGCTTTTACACAAGCGATATGTTAAATTTAATCAAAGACGACTTAAGACGAATCCTTGTAAAGTTTATTAGTTTTAATACTTATTTAAAATGTATATAGTATGAAAATTGATTGTGACGTTTAACCTTATGTAATGAAATTAAAATATGAATCAATTGCTTTTAAACAACAAAGAGCAAAAAAACGGTATATTATTTTTGTCGATATCTAAAACAGTTTTCAATTTCATAACTACACTAAATGGAAGAAACATAGTTTCGCATATCATAATCTCATCGAGACTTATTAACTTTAAGCCTGCAAAACAGAGTAGCTGGCCACATCGTGGCATCCAGAGAGATCTAACTATTGTTCATAAAAAAACCGCACAATATTTAACGACCTTGTTTGGTCGTCTCGCCCCGTCTGATTCGACGGGATCTCAGATCACAGAAGACGGGATACACAAGCGGTCAGTCTTCAGCATTGTTTCAGCATACGGGCCTAAATGTGAATATACCGGCAATTGAATTGTATTGTAAAGCTTTAACCGCACAACACTAATTTTAAACACAATTTTTTATCTTATAAACATGGAAAGAAACTGTTATGAAGTTCATAACATAAGAAAAAGTGCTTGATGTTCACAATATAAACTTCAAAGCACTTTTTCCAAAAATATAAGTCGTTAGTATTATAACACTAAACTCTAGGGTCGTTCTAGACAGGACCAAACAACGACGACGGGACGTTCATTTACGAAATAACTCACCGACATGCTCATCCAAACGCAATACTACTATTTGGTTTAATTCGATTATTTTTACTGCGTTTGAAGCAATACGTTCGAAAATATAAAGATAATATATAAATATTCTTCTTCAAATATGGCACTTCAAATCTCTTAATTATGCATTTTTGACTAATTTGGATTTTTATATAGTCTTTTGATATATTTTCGAAATGTCATTTGAAATAAAATGGCCTTTTGCCTCTATGAATTTTATATTCAAACCTAATTATAGTCATTTTTTCATTATAAGCTTTTATAAAAATTTAACGCATTATAGTTAACAACCATTAAACATCCTTTAAACCGTATAGCTTTTTTGCCTTGGGATAGTTTTAATTATTTTCTTAAAACTTATTTGCATTGATCCAGCTGCTGACTTCAAATTCAAAGGAAACGAGTGCTGACTTTATATTAGCATTGTGTGAATTGATTTGAAGTCGTACAGCGCTACTAAATCAGTGCTGACTTTAACGTTCCCGATTGAATATTTTGAAGTAGGTCCACTTTCTAAGTCAGTAAATGGATGAATGTAAACTCTGAGTGCAACAAGTAATCTCTGCCTTTGTCCGACAGTATGCAGATTCAAATTAAATATACCAAACAATTTTGAGGAGAATAAAATCTTGAAATCTAATTACTTTGTATTATTCTTGACCTGACTGTGCAACCAATAAACTGCAAAATAATTTTCCGCTATAGCAAACGATACGACTTTCATTAACCGAGTGTCGCGTGAAAGATGCACGTGGAAAAAAATGTGAATAGAGAAAATATGAATGTGTAAAGTTAAGTGGAGGATAATGAATGTTTTAGTTTATTTACTGTTGAAAGTTTTTTCTTACTTTTGTTGTTTTTATTTAGTTAGTAAGTACTTATCCATCCTTTGTAAGTTATTGCACTGATATAATTAGACGTGATTGAAGCAGCTACCTACGTAAGGCTACGTACCCAAATCTCATTACGATTAGGCGGATTTCAATATCACCACATCGAGTATCAATTTTGTGAGGAAACCTTGCACAAAAACATAACCATCTTGTATGTGTGAATCCATCTTGGATAAGAATGATAGATATACCGTTTCGTTTCTCTTTTGATGGTGATAGGAGTTTTAGCAAGGCAAAAGATACGAGACGTCAGAAGCTTAGCTAGATAGAGGTTCAAGAAATTTATTCCACAATACATAATCACTATTTGGCATGCAAATATATCCGGTGCATGCTCACGGTTTGGTCTGTGCAAATTACATCTCATAGTAACACTTGCATTTACCGGTATACGAGTAGAAATAGGCCCATGTTTAACTTAAAAGTATTTCTTAGTATAACTACGTATACTTTTTACCAGCATCCCAACGGCCACAATACAGAGAAGACTACAGATATGAGAAAGCATTTAACACGTTTTACAAACTGCATCACACAGCGTCGGTGTGGGCAGACGCCCGGGTCCGATGTGAAGCTGAGGGTGCTGAACTCATTGTTCCAGGCTCCCTGGATGAGGCGGACGCCATGCCTTTACTTATTGCCGATATATTGAATAAATATGAGGGCATATTTGTTGGCATACACGATCTATATTCAGAGAGAAATTTCGACACGATATCAGGTAGGTAGGTCCATATTCTCAAAGGTAATCAAAATTGAATAAAAACTCAAATATGAAGTCGGTAATTTGACATCATGTATTAATTTATTTGATATTATTATTGACGGTTGCACTTATAAAAATTATACAATAAAATTTGGATAAGAACTAGTAGGGGAAACAAGAGGAATGCTTATACAATGTACTCTTAGAATGCTGTTTTATCCAATGCCTGGGGCCGTACCTGCGATAAATTAAAGATATTGACTGTAGCCAAATGTGTCCTAATTATGGAGTTAAAAATAAAGTCGTTAAAGAATAGCCACATTATAAGTATACATACATTATCTGTATACATAATGTGTAACGTTATTAAAAGCAATATCTCATCACAAATAACGCATTACATCCCTTGCCACATCTGTGTGAAGCGGCCATTATCGCAGGTGTGGCCCCAACCGAAGGAAAACCTTCATATTTACTAAATTAATTAAGTATGTATCTCATACACCTAATTACAAACTAAAGTAAGCTATAAAATTAAATATAGCTATACCTACTAACGAAATAATATAAATCTATAAGTAAAAAATTGACCCCAAATCGCTGTCGGTGGCGAGCTTACCCAAAATGCCAGCTTTCTGGAATGCGACGCCCTCTGCTTCTGCGATCGCATTATGCTTGCTGAGGCGAGAACGTACCAGTTTGCTCCGCTCCTGCCAAAGGAGGACACCTCAGTGCCGGAGGGCGTCATTAAACCGCCGTCCGCCGTGAGCGGGCGGCACGGAAAACTGGGGAAGCGTGAGATGGGGGGTGTACCGCGCGCGCTCACCTCTCCTCCCGTGGGGCGCATTACAAACCGTCCCACGTTAAACAAAGAATGAAGTCGCCGGGGGCTTTGCCTCTCCCCGAGTCCCGGCCTGTGAAATAGCTAGGCCAATCACTTGTGGCCCTGGCATAAGGTCGAAGCACGGAACACCGAGGGGTTTTAGTGGGTATGCCTAACCCCGGTGTGGCAATAGCATTTCTTGCTTGCGATGCTGGTGCCACCCCAACATGGCGAATCCCAGATTCCCTGCGTTTCCCTCGCGATGGAGAGTCCTCAAACGGATATCCCCTCGTTAAAAAAAGTGCAAGCCAGCCTTTTAGTCACGCGAGACCTCCAGGCACCAGGGTTACCTCTTAATTTGAGTAGGTTATATTTTCGTGTTTTAGGTATCTAATTAAATATTTACTTACTTAATTACTTTTAAACTTTATATTAAAGTTAGTTAGCGTGGCACTAGCATCCCTGCAGGAATGCTATTGCCACACTATGGTTCGGGTCAGTTGGGGATACTCACTAAAACCCCTAGCCGATTCTCGAACGTCCCTTGTCCTTCTGTCCCGTACGGTGGTTTGGGTGTCTGGAGTCGGCTTCAAATTCATATCTGGCGCCGATTCCAGCGGTCATCAGTTGCATAATTACGCATAACACTGTAACACAAGCGTATTTCACTTGGCTTGAGGATGTCCAATATTTTTGTTTGTCAGCCGATTATTAATGATGAAGATTATTGTACAAATAAAAGTTTATTCAGGTAAACAGATACTAGGATCGATTTTGAATTTGCTCTGGGAGAATCAGGAGCCGAAGTACGGCGGTGGACGTTGCGTAGCTATGAGAAGGTCTGGGAGACTGTTCGTACATCCATGCGGCAATAATTTGCCTTTTATTTGCAAAATCAGCGCGAAACGTATTAAATATTACCAGGAGTGTAGCACTTATGATCCAAGTAAGTTATATGTTTAATTCAGTTTTTACTCCTGAATTCTAGTCAGCTAGTGTTGCCGTAAGCGTTTGATGACCCACAGCGTGAGCGTAACTACGTTCTAAGTCTCACGCTATTCCTACCACAGCGCGGGGCACATGGGAGGAGGGTGGTTTTAGTGGGGTATTAGCCCCTGGGCATTTGTCCATCGGTTCGAGTCTCCACACATGCCGGTCGGTTACTGCTTGGATTGCCCTCAGTGGAATGCCTCCATGATCGACAACGGTTTAATCCCTAGCAAAGGACCCGGTATGTGCGAAATGCACTTCCCCCGCCTGAAAAAAAAGCGTTTGATAACCCAGTAGTTTCCTTATCGACGTGCAAATGGTCTTGCCGATAGACCACAACGTACACACCATGATCAAATAGCAGAAGTGTTAAAGAGAGGCCAGGTAAAAAGTCTCTCAAATAAACGTGCATGAATGAAGAGGTTAATGAAAGTAGATGAAGCGAAAGTTTGTCAGGGTCATCGCAAGTGGCGATACATGTTCTCTGCCTATAACCATGGCGAACATGCGGGATAATATGTGGGTATAAGTCATACGCAGAAGGTTTGCCGATGGTGGCCCCTCCCGCTTCCTACGACTGAGACCGAGGATTGCCTTATGCCTAAGTAGTACTAAGAACTAGACGACCGCGGGTCGCGGTTGTGGGAGGCGGGAGGGGTTGTCATCGTCAAACCTTCTGCGCACGATTTATAAGTATGTAAGTAAATGGTTTGATTCTGTTATTAATATTTTATGACTCTTTAATAAAACTATAGCATCTCTCCAATACAGGATTATTAAACAAAAGTACCTATGAGGTAGTCTTTTGTAAAAATGTGTAAGATTTCTAAAATAAATTTAAATATGTGCCTAACTATACTTAACACAAACAGTCCGTCACAGTCAACGACTATCCTTTAGTAATATCATGGAAGAAGATCATGTATTATAGATATATCTACAAGCAGTTTCTAGTTTCTCACATAAAAAACTAACTTGCAAAAGTTGCTGGTTCAAATATTATATTTGTACATACCTAATTCCATAATTATGTTGCTCCTGTAGCCTGTAGGTAAAACTGTGAAATCGCCTGTGACATGAATACCATATTTTCTCCTTGTTCGCTATAGGCTTACCCCATTTTCAAGTAGATAGGCAGTAAGATAAATAGCCTTCATTCGCCATGACAGAATCGTTAGACCAAGACTTAGCCAAAACTTTGATGCGCGTTTTAAATTGTATATTTATTTTTGTCTTATGTAGAGGTATTTGTTAATTGTAAAGGATGAAAAGTTATTATTTAATTGTTTTTTTTTATATTTATCACAAACAACCAGCAAGTCTTACATTAATACATACATCTGTTTATATTATTACACTATGTTCTTCGCCAAGTGCAGACTTTATTACAGGTTGCCACATCATGCTGGAAAAATATACTATTTTCTTCAATTATTCGTTAACACGGTTGTGTTAATGTGTTAACGTAGGTGAGAGTATGTTAGCATGGGTGTTTGTGAGTGAGTGAGCGTGTTACTGATTGGTAATTCTTCGATTTAGAATGGACACTGGGACCAAACGGTTCCTGCTATCTAACACATGATGAGCCTCAAATATGGTTCACGGCGTATGCCACCTGCCTCTCGGCCGGGGGACACCTCGCAGTCATCAATAGCAGAGCTGAAGCACAACACATAAGAAGTCTGTTCAAGAACCTGACAGAAAAACGGATGCCGATAACCGACATGGCTTTTCTAGGATTCAATGATTTGTTTCAACGTCATCATTATAGGACTATTCATGGTAATACGATTGTGTAACTAATGGTAAAGTCCTTGTAAAAAGCTTTCTTAGGCATACTATCGTACTCTTTATTAATTTATGTGGATTTTGTACCTTTAAGATTAGGTAAAGTGTGACAAAGTTTAACCCAGAAACACCAAATTGGAAAGGCAGGTTAAGATTTTATAAATAGGATAATGAAAGCACATTTGTACGTAATGAATTGTTTTAAAAGTTCATCTATCTATCTATACTATAATAAATCTGTAAATGGGTTGAGTTTCTACAATGCGTTTAAAAATGTGAAATAAATCAGGGGGGTTAAATAGGACCAGCAGATTCTGAAAATACAATTTTTAGGATTTTTGTCTGTCTGTTAGAGCATCGCGTGAACACTACTGAACCGATTTAAATAAAACCCGACATAGAGCTAGCTTATATCCCGGGGCGTAACTTAGGATAATAATTTTTATCCCGATAAATGATGTGGTTTCCGTGGGATAGACGATAATAGCGAAAAAGATGGCGCTGCGATCGCATATGTTTTGGAAACTGCTGAACGTATATGACTGAAACTCGATATAGTGCTTATAATCCGAGTTAACACTTAGGATACATTGTATCCCGATAAATGATGTCGTTGCCATAAAATAGACAGATTAGCTAAATAGAAAGTGCTGCGATCGCATTTTTTCTATTCACTAACAAATACGTTGTCATAGGAAACAAGTCATTCATTGTATTACTTAAAATCTGGTTTTTTATATTTTTTTATTGCTGAAGCACAGCAGACAGACTGACAGCCCAAATGTGATGGAAAGTAGTTACCGTCGTCTATGAACATTAGCAATACGAAAGGTGCTGCCAATGTACTGCCGGCCTTGAAGGAGAAACTGGAACCTGGCCACTGATACCGGAACACAACTCAAAGTTGATATGGCGGCATACTCTAGACCAGGGGCAGTAGCCATCCAGTCGGGCAAATGCCTACCACCTGGCTATGGGTAGGTTGGCTTCGACTCATCTCTATGTTTTGCTGGGCAACTGTTTAGACTGTACGGACTTAAATTCTTTATTATTGTAGTGAATTGAACAAGAAACAGTGAACTTTTAGGTCTAATATGTATAAAAAGGTTTATATGTATAAAAAAAACCTATTTTAGTTTTTATGTAAATAACATAAAGCTAGTACCAACAGTTAGTTATAATGCGCGAGGAAAACTCTAGTATTCTATATTTACCTTCAAAAATATAAAATTTATATCATTTTCATAGAGAATCATGAAAACGGTTTTATTCAGTTAGGTTATTTACGTCTGGAAATTCTACAGAGGGTGCAGTATTAGCATAAGTTTGTTTACTCTGGATCAATACTTATACATAGTCCGCTCAAATTAAATATCTACTTACAAAAGTTATGTACTACACACGTAGGTATGTATCTGAATGTATTGACTTGTCATAGGGTCCCATGTTATTTATATCAGTATTGTCGATTGTTGTCTTAGCATCGCTTTGCTTATTATATTGTTGCAACCTAGTGCCGACAAAGTGGATTTACACCTGCATACCATAAAAACACACTTTATTACCTTTTGGCATTTGGACATCTTTTGTTTACTTATTTATTGGTTATTTTGGAGAGCAGCCTATGGTAATCGTTTATGGCCATTTGCAGGCATAGTTAGGCAGGTGTGCGGATTACGAATTCTTAGAAATCCAGTCCACGCGGTCGAGCAGACATATTGTATTTGTACAGTATAAAGCAATGTCCCAAGGGAGGGGTGAGGCAGTCAAGCGACAACCACAAGCGAGGCAAGACGTGTTTACATTCGATAGTCTATATAGTGACGGACTTTGCGCGTGTTATTGAATCGTGCATACGTTGCACTGGTTGTGTTCAGTTATATTTGTACCTGTGTTATACGTGTTTTTATAGTTCTAATAAATTCTACAGTAATTCCAACGGCATTTTAACTCGAGTCCTGCAACTCGTAACAATATTATATTAGAAATTGTCTGCAGCTTCGCTCGCGGTAATGAAGATTTTCTCATTCCATTCATGTTTTGAGGTTTAGAAATGGCAAAAATAATTTTTATTTCAAAACGCCTATTGTTTTATATCAGTAACGCTATCTAGCAAAGGTGGAATACCCGCGAGACCAACATATTAAAGTACTGCCATTGTCATTCGCGTTGCCAAGACGATGAATTTGTTAGTGAATTGCAACGGTGGCACCAATGAAACGTGATCGGAGCGCCATTTTTGCTTATATTCGTCTATCCCTCGGGAACAGTACTTATTTTCAGGAAAACATTTACCCTATGTCGTTTAGTAGACCCCTGACAACGTGTATGCAAAATTTCGTGATGATCGGTTAAGTAGGTAAGGGATGAAAGCGTTACAAACTCACATTTACATTTATAAGTAATTTTATTTAGGATTGTTCTCATAGATATTGCTTCAAGATCTATGATTGCTCCCATTGCTTAATAAGATGGGTATAGTTGTCTTATAAACTTTTTATTGACTTTGTCAACAGGGCAACGCTTGGAAGATATTGGTTACACAGACTGGGATTTGAAATGCAAAGTTGACGAAGGCAACAAAAATGATTTACGTTGCGGTGGTATGTGGCGAAGCGGGCTGCTCACGACTTCAGATTGTAATATTCCTGCTACCTTCTTTTGCGAAAAACTAGCTAATAGTAGTAAAATAATCAAACTTCTTCGTCACAACAATATGTTTGAACACAGAGCATTTCGTGATTTTAATCAAATTAATCATAAGCACTACCATAATGTGGAAAGTTTACAAAAAATTACAATATCAGAAGAAGTGAACGCAAAACCAACTACATTAGTGTTGGAAGATACGTTTTAATAAATTTGATGTTTTTGAACTTGGTATTTATTTATTTCTTATATTCTTACAAGATCGATAATACTGTTACGAGCTACAGGACTCGAATTAAAAATGCCGTTGGAACTACTATAGAATTTATTAGAACTGTACAAATATGTATAAAACAAATACAAATAAAACTGGATGCAACCAGTTCACACTGCACGATTCAATACAATTCGAACGCGCAAAGTCCGTCGTCTTTATCGCTAATCGAGAGTACTAGAGAACGTCTTACTCGTTTCGTAGTCGTCGCTTGACTGCCCCCGCCCCTCCATTCGGGCATCGTCTTATACTAACTACACAGTACAAAGAAATTGGAGGCGCACACTGAGTTTCTAAGAAATATTAATTTGCCCACCTGCGAACGTCCACAAAGTCGAAAACAATAACAATAGGGATTAGTTCGACGCTAATGAAGGTTATAAAACAAGTAAAAAGACAATAGCATGTTTTTCTTAACTACAAATTCAAAAGACAAAAGAGTTCCTTAATCCGGGAGAACAATAAGCTGCGCTTACAATAGGCTGTGCGGCTTATGTTGACGGCATGTAACACTACCAATAAAAATACTTTTTCTTATTAACCATTAACGCTACTTATAAAGTTCCATCTAACAAGTATTTAATAATCTCAAGTATTGTTTTATTATTTTTTTATTAGATTCTACCTCTCGTAGTGGTTTACTTAGTGTCTTTTAACCATAACTTCCATAGATGAGAAGAACTTTAAAAATTAAAGTCAATTTAGTCAAGTGAATATTAAATACTATAACGTTGACTAGAAGAAGGAAAATACAGAAGAGCGATTTATTCTTCGGAAGTGTCTAGTCGACCGGTAACCGGATGAATAATAATTACATTTATAGCAAGATCCTTTATTCTTAGTTCGATTTCACTTAAACTAGCGATAAGTACTAAAGTTCCAATAAGGATTGAATTGTTTATTCAATACTCTAAAGTTAAACCAACATCATAAAAATTTATCACTTGATGTTTTTTTGTTTTACAAGTTCGCGCTTGATCATATTCTCGTATGCTGTCAAGCTTTTATTCAAACATCGTGGTAAATCACTTTCGCGTAAAATAACCAAAATTTTAGGAAATTTAGCTAAAGAAGACACAAACCTGTATTCTGAACTATAATAACAAAATAATTTGATTAACTGTTTAATGTATATTTACAGAATAAAAGATTCTTTCGTAGGATCTAATTGTCCAAATGGATTATACTTTTTGGTGTTTATTTTGATAGACTTCAGCGTGATCTCCCACAACTTTGTTGCTTCGTCATCACTCTGGCATTGTTTTGATGGATTCTTTACAGCACAGTCACTGGAATATAGAAAAACTAGCTCTCACTGGTTGGTTATATTTATTCTTTACACTATAGAACACCTCACAATTTTTTAACCCCTTGATATTTCTTTGTTAGTAACTATATAATAATAATAATATCCTAAATATGAATTTAACAAAATCTCAATTTCATAACTAACTTGTAGAATTATGGCATGCCCGTACAATTTGTTATCTCCTACACGAAGCCTTATAAATTTGTTTTTTTTTTAAGACAAAAGATAGCCTATATGCTTGTCCAGGATTCAATCAATTAACAGGTTCAAGTTAAAGAACGACCCGTGTGTACCTGTGAGCCTGGAATTTCCCAAACCCCCCTGCACATCATATTTGACTGCCCCCTCTCCGCGGTGGACAGGTATAACACCGAAAGTGCCCTTCGGATCGACTTAACACGCTCCAATATACAAGATCTTCTGGGGAAAAAGCTCCGGGAGGACTTCATTAAGTTCGCAATAAAGGTAGTCACTTAGGTGGTCAATAAAAATTCAGGCAAGTAAAATCGCTGCACGCATATCACGCGATATGCAGCCGCGAGCATTATTGTTAAATAGATAATAAAAATGTGTAGTCCTAAATAGCTGTTAAGATCTTTGTATAAAAACAACAAGATAAAATATATATATGAATATTTGCAAACAGAAAGTAATTAAATTAAACTATACTATAAATAAAGCTATACTTACAAAATAACAAATCTATAAATAAAAAATTGACTCCAAATCGCTGTCGGCGGGGAGCGTGCCCAAAATGCTGGCCGCATTTCCGCGTTGGATGGCAACGCTAATTCGTTGCCCTAGGTGTAAGCCAGCCTTTTGGTCACGCGAGACCTCAATTAGACGCGTTGAGAGATCTCGGTAGAGGTGATGAGCTCCAGGCCCATATTTTTTTATTTATATATATATTAAAATAGAAATAAACATAGATAATAAGATTATATATATTAAGGTATATATAATATAAAAGAAAGAAAATACTAAAACGGAAAAGAACAACCTCTTTTTTAAACTATGAAAGGGTGATTTAAGAAAAAAAGGTTACAATCAATCTCCTTGCCATATGTTATTGAGACCCGTTTAGTTGTTAAAAAGTAACATAGTTACTTTGCACTTGTAACATTACTAGTCCATACAAAAATACAAAACTATCGAAGCTTAAGATAAAATTAGGTAGGTATACTAAGTAGTATTTCTTCAAATTTATTATGGGACGTTAGTGTTAAAAATTAGGTAGGCATAGTAAGTAGTATTTATTCAAATTTATTATAGGATGTTAGTGTTAGCTGTACCTGCTTATGCAATTTTCTAAATAACGTAACTCCTCAATAGCAGGAAACCTCAATCGCAACTAGGTAATTATAATTTCTAGGTTTGAAAGGCTATTTGTTTTTAACATTTGAAAAAAGGTCTATAGATTTTAATTGGAAACCAAGTTCTTTGTATTTCTGTAGATTGAGACATTAGGATGGAAAAACCATCATGTTGTGTCTGTCACAAAATGTCGCTTAGAACAAATAGCATTTCACCCCTATAAACGGCATCGACTACAAATGGGAACGTTCCTTACACGTCACTTTTAAGGTCTCATTGGTAAAGCGGCAAAAACAGCGGATGGTTCACACCACCACAAAACTATTTACTGGGCGTGATTCGGCGCCATTTGACCGGTTTTTAAGTTACATTATAACTTCATAAGAATTCAATTTATGAGTGTTGAATATTAATAGGCCCAGACGGACAAAATAGGTGGATCAAACCCAAGGTCTCAGAGTTAAGTACCCATTCACGGTCTTGCATTGCAGTCCGCCGCGTTATGCAGGACTGTGAATGTTACTGCAGCCTGCATTGCGTCTTGCAGCGCAGAGCACGATGCCTCTTGTGTTCTGGAAGCCCCGCCCCTTAAAGCCGGCTTAAGGAAGCCGATTTTGGAATAGGAAACTAATCGCGCCACAGCACGTTACATAAATAAATAATCGAATTAATAGAAACAAGGGTGGAATGGTTTGCAGTGGATACATTACTATTACCCAACAGACGAAAATCAGGTGTATACTACTACTACGTGAGTTTACGCACACAAGTTTTAAAAAAAATGGTTTACTTCATTTGATGCTTTTTTTCACATAGGCTCATTCTATACTTTTATTCGTTCGCCTAATTTAATAGGTAATTAAATATTAATATTAATTATCTATATAAGTAAAAATTAATGTTTCTAAGCGCGAAACTCGAGAACGGCTCGACCAATTCGGCTAATTTTTTTTTCGTATGTTTCTTAAGGCACACGGAAAGGTTTAATAAAAAAAAAAACAAAAATTAAATTTGCGTGGATAATAATAAAAACGACACTTTTCTTTTTACATAAAAATTAGCTGTCAAACAGTAGCTATACCCAGCAGACGTTGTCCTGCCTTAAATATATACATTATTGATAAATGGTTTGTATGAATGTGAGCAATGAAAAAAGAAAGAGAAACGCTCACCAGTAATACAGTCCGCTTACGTCAGAACAATCTTCATCAACAGCGCAGTAGATGGTAGTCTGCGCTCCACATTGTGGCGATTTTAAAAACAGGCCCAATAAATTATTGAAAGCCCACGATGCTCCGTACCACACAGTTTTATCGAAATGTCTACCAATGTCGGTACGGATGACTCCTGGATGGAGACTGTAAGTGGTTACATTAGTGACATCATGCTCCTAAAATGATAATATATTCACGTTTAATATTAATTTATCAATTTATAGTATAGAAAGTATTTTTTTTTGTTATTGCTGCAGACAAGTTAACATTTCACTTATGGCCGGTTCCTATATATTTACGACCGTTCATTTGCCCTATTATCGAATAAAATTTCACATAAGCTCCATACAAGTACATAATGTCAAAATTCAACCGATGATAGGGCAAGTGATTGAATAGTAAGATGTAGGAACCGGCCATTAAATCGAGCGTGCTATTTAGTCTATGATCTAAGATCTACAGAAGTTTGCGATACTAAAAGTGTTAATCAATTTACTATCGAATTCAATTCAGCTTTATAACATCTATTTAAAAACTTCAGTTGGAAATCCATTTTAACTTTACGGTCTAAGGTGTGCAAAATAAACGTTCTTGAAAACTATATTTAAATTGAGAATTTTTGTTCAAACTAAGTTTCACTGAAAAAGATTTATTGAAAGTATAACATAATGAATTGAGTAAGAACGAGTATAATTGCAATTTTATTTACCTACACCGTTTAGCAACATGTTCTCACTGTTGTAAAGTAAAAAAAACTGCCCAGTAAATCGCTTAGCTCGGCTTAGCTACGATTTTTTTAATTGAGTTTCTATCTCATATCCTGTCTTCTTTGAAAATACATATTGTTACGAGTTGCAGGACTCGAATTAAAATGCCGTTAGAATTACTATAGAATTTATTAGAACCATACAAACACGTATAACACAGGTAACTGAACACCACCAGTCCAAACGTAATGCACGATTCAATAACACGCGCAAAGTCCGTCACTATATAGATTACCGACTGTACACACGTCTAGCCTCGCTTGTGGTTATCGCTTGACTCCTCCGTCCTCACCCCTCCGTTGGGGCATTGCTTTATCCTGTTCAAATACAATATGTTTGTTCGACCGCGTGAACTGAATTTTCCAAGAATCACACCTGCCTAATTATGCCTGCAAACGGCCGTAAACGAGTACAATAGGCTGCTCTCCACAATAACCAATAAATAAGTAAACAAAAGAAGACAATCATAAAAGAACTACAATGTTATTAGCTCAAACGCCGGTGGGTAATAAATGTGCTTTGTTTACAAATATGCAGGTGGCCCAAATTGTAACAATATATTACCTATGCAGTCACTGCTAACAAAACACAGAAGAAAATACATTCCAGTGACATATTTATATGACAAAAGACAATACAAACTATACTAAATACTCACCTTTAATTTATTTGCTAAAGCTTTGGCAAATAATATATTAGCAGCTTTACTTCTGCAATATGCTTTGTAGGGGTCGTATGGTGTTTTGTCAAAATTTATGTCTCCTAAATCTAATTCAAATCCTAAAACAAAGTCTTTATTGTTTTTACTTGCAAAATAAGACTGAATGAACAAAATGAAAATTGGAAAATTCTATTGAATGTAACTGAAAGAAAGGGGCAAGTTTGATAATTAAAAACAGTATTATATTGGCACAGTAATTAAGGCACCTGTGGTTCATTTCTAGGTCAAAGGTTTACGTCCGGGCAGGAAGCATACATTACTTGGTGGTTTTCTGGTCTTATAATAACTTACTTATTTTATTTCAAACTTGCGTCCATAATATTGGTTGCGATTCAAGAGACTTAAAAAAGATGCTTCCCTCTGGCAGCGATTTGTATACGTACTTTATATTAATTTATTTATAATTTAGTTTATTTTTAAGTATTTAGTTAAGTTTTTCTTCGTATTGTTACGAGCTACAGGACTCGAATTAAAAATGCCGTTGGAACTACTATAGGATTTATTAGAACTGTACAAACACGTATAAAACAAATACAAATAAAACTGGATGCAACCAGTTCACACTGCATGATTCAATACAATTCGACACGCGTAAAGTCCGTCGTCTATATCGCTAATCGAGAGTACTACAAAACGTCTTACTCGTCTCGTAGTCGTTGTTTGACTGCCCGCCCCTCCATTCGGGCATCGTCTTATACTAACTACACAGTACAAAGAAATTGGCCGCGCACACTGAGTTTCTGGGAAATAGCAATTTGCACACCTGCGAATGGCCACAAAGTCGAAAACAATAACAATAAGGATTAGTTCGACGCTAATGATGGTTATAAAACAAGTAGAAAAACAATAGCATGTTTTTCTTAATTGCAAATTCAAAACACAAAGAATTCCCTAATCCGGGAGGAAGACAATAGACTGCGCTTACAACAGGCAGCTGTGCGCTTATCTTTGACGGCATGTAACAGTATTATTTATACTTTATGTATATTTTGAAGTAAAGCGGAAATCTCATGATTGTTCTTCAATGGCCAATGAATTTACTTAAAAAATAATTATTAATAATAATAACAAAGAAAAGACTATTGTTATTTCTTTTGATTTTGCAACTAACCAGCGATAATGACTTTTTTGTACAGACTTTAATGCACTAATATGAAGTTATTTTTTTGATATGTCAACTCGGTCGAATGTACTTTAACCTTGAAAAACATTTGATTGAGTTGCCTTATCAAAAAAATAAATTGAAACCTGTAAGTAGTTACAATCAAAATGACAACGTTAAATTTTGTCGCTCCGAACAAAATTCCGACATGTTCGACTGTTCGTCGCCCCATTTAGGGGGCGACGAACAGTCATAAAGTTTTTTAATTTGCATAAGACTACTCACGTTCATGTAGATACGATGAGACGAACAATATCCTTGAAGGTGCGCTTATTATCATTCTAGGGAGCAGTAGCAAAGTGAGCAGCGCGTGACTAAAGTGATTTGAACCTATGTGCGTTTCAAATCCATCTTCAGTTTTATTTTCTGGACACATCATCACACCTGCATTGTTTATTAGTATATTTATCTTTTCTTCTCTTAATAGCAATTTGAGTGCAAAATCTTTTACTGACTTGAAGCTGCATAAATCTAATTTCTCAATAACGATTTCTCCTTTTTTATTTACGGTTTCTTTATCCTTTTCTATGTCAGCTTTGGCTACTTCTGCTTTATTTACATCTCGACACGCCATTATAACTTTAGCACCTTAAATTTAACATTACATTATTAATAATTTATCTCCTACAGTATCCTAAATTGTTTATACTTATAATTGTTTATAAACATCATCACTACTATTTCACACTAATTTGAAATTGTCTGAAAGAAATCATTACTTTTTTGTCTATGTTTTAGTTAAATAACACTTTATTTACTCGAGTCCTATTTATTCACAACTACCTACATTCTACGACATTAGCCCATCTATATTATAATATTACTGCTTTTTTATCCAATTGAATGTGCAAAAACCCATTTCATTCATCATAAAACTCATTTGCAATTCAATCGTTTTTGCTGTGATGCGGTTCTTTTATAATTGAGCCTTGATTATACTTTTCTAGTGCCAGACGAATTTGGACCTTACAAACTAAAATCAAAACCAACATTAAAGTGCTCAACAAAAAGTTTACTTCTTCTTTTGGTCTTTAAAGTAATTTATCCTTAGGACCCTGTTGTATCTGTGGATAAAGACTAACGCTCTTTTTCACAGAGAGTTAGAGTAAGTTTGATCGCTTCTTTAAGAGCCATAAAGAAGCGTTAATACTTACTCTAACTCTCTATGAATAAGACGACTAGATAATATATTAGGGACGTTAATATTAGTATTGATTTTCTATCGTCTACTGATACTTACCTCTTGCATATAAATCCTTCGCGGTCTCTTTCCCAATACCAGTGTTGCATCCAGTCACCACTACAGTGCATCCGTGCAATGCGCGATCACTTTTGCACCAACCACTAAAATAATCCATTGCTAACAAGGCCTGCAATAAATGTATAAGTAATTAAATATTTTAAATTAAATAAACAATTGCAAGGAATTCACCTCAAAACAAACAGTTAAAACGTGTATAAGAGACTGGTACTAAAGTTACACAAATAAGACGACCAGTGACCACCTTGAATCTGCATATTTATGATTGACCAAGTGACGTAGCTGTAATAGTAGAAACAAATACTTATTGAGAAAACTGTTCTGAGTAGTATATACTTATAAAATTACAGACTAGCATTAGTTATAGAATAGAAAACTTTTACTTTCATTAATAAAATTAACAAAGTGTCTGACAGTTCTAAAAAGGTTTTCGTTATTTACCTAGAAAACTATTCAACGGATACTGCTCAAAAGAATTTTCGTTAAACTTATTTTTTAAACTCATTAATTTTTCACAATTTTCCATTTGATAGTTTAATAACACAAATTATTAGGGGGCACAATTTTCACGACTTTTAAAAGTAATTTATCCCCATCTTTTGACTGAAAACATGTTTCGATACTTAGTTGATTATAAAAAATGTTTCAACCTTAGTTAGGTACTTGTATGGCAAGCATGCCTAGTCTTTTTCACAATTTCACTACATAGGTTGTATTCTCTAGTGTCCAAAAAAAGTCAATGCCATACAAAAACAGACAGACGGACATTTTCATTTCATAACAGTTCCGATTTTGCCAAAGTGGTATTTAACGGATTCTTAAAAACTAATATTTTCATTCCTCAAAATGGTTGACTGCGTTGTTCACAACTTATTAATATTTAAGTAACTGCGAACACTAGCAACCGACATCAAATAAAACCTTTAATAAACGAGAAAATTATACGAAAAGTTAAAAATGGTATAAACATTGAGACACAGTTCCTTATTGGTCAATCTGATTACTTTCTTCACTGTCGTTTATTTACTTATTTTTATGATGCTTGATTTTCTTCGCAAGTGTTTCTACACTGTATTAAAAATTCTCAGTTCTAAACTACCAATGACATAATAGGATTGCGACAGGCTTCAATTTATATAATTCAATAAATCATCCTAGTCCAGGAATAGTAAACATAAAATAATACTATGATTTATTATAATTTATGTATATACTATACTAAACTCTAGTATACTATATACATGGGCCGCGGGTCAACCTCTAGTGCGTATCTCTTGTATACAACGGGGCCAACGGGGCCAACGGGACCGACGGGACCGACGGGACTAACGGGACCAAGTGGATGAAATGGACAAAATCACAAAAAACCTATCCCACTTTTTAGGATAACCTTTAATAAATCTATCCCATTATCCGGGATGAAAAGTATCCCTTGGCCAACCTCGGTATTAAAATTACATATGTACCGAGTTTCAGCTAAATCGGCCCAATAGTCTTTCCATAAAAGGATAACAAACAGAGAGACAAATATATTTTTATCCCGGAAACTATCCCATTTTTCGGGATAAAAAGTATCCTATGTTAATCGTCGGCATCTAAATTATATATATACTGAGTTTCAGCCAAATCGGTCCAGTAGTTTTCCCGTGAAAACGGAATAGACAGACGGACAAACGGACAGACAGACAGACAGACAGACAGACAAACAGACAGACAGAGTTACTTTCGCATTTATAATATTAATAGGGATTATCATGCATATATATATCAACGCCCGGCAGCTTATAGCCGGTTCCTATATCTTACTATTCATTAATTTACTTACCAACCGTTGAATTTTGACATTACTTGTATAGAGTCTATGTTAAATTTTAACCGATAGTAAGAATAATAACCGGTTGGTGAGATATAGGAACCGGTCATTAGTCAATTTAATGACTCTGTTAAATTACTTATGCTACTACTATAGTAATGCTGGGGAGGTTGTTGAAAGAAAGAAAATGTTTATTTAGGACAAGATACAAAATGACAAAATGGTAGCATATCATCAATTCTTTCAAATATCGAATAGCTTCGCATTTGACCGACGCGCCTGATGTTAGGTGGAAATGCAGTCTAAGGTGGAGCACGCATACCTATAAGATACTTGTTCACGCGAGACTAGAAGATTAATGTTTCAGGAAAAACAGACGACGGTAAAGAGTTTCCCTATTCAGCGGTACGTATGATAAAAGTGGAAGCATAGCGTTTCGTCCGTTTCGTTGGTATTTCCACCATATATCGGTGGCGTGAGCTCGTACGTCTGCTTGTCCGGTGGTAAAAAGGTGAGGGAGGAATTAATTCATGCAATTCCGTGGCATATTCGCCGAAGTGTATCCTATAGAATACCGACAAACTAGCGACTCTGCGTCGATGATCTAGACTCTGAAGCTTCTCGTCGAATAGTCAGTTTCTCAATTGACTCAAGCGTCTCGAGTTAGTATTTGGCTGAGCCATCCCAAATATGAGAGGAGTATTCCATGCAAGCCCGCATATGCTGTGCTTATAATTATGGTGTCCTACAAAGGCCCTTGCTCAGCATACAGCTGGTTTCACAACCAGCAATGATTTTTCGCGAGGACCTCTAAGTGATGAATTAATGTATTAATGTTTACCGATAATGTTTATTACATATTACTTAAACTGCAATTAGTCTATATAATCAAATTTATAATTACAAATAAAACAAAAGAGTAAAAAATTAACAGAGGTGACGACTAAGACTTATAAAAATAGATAACCTAATAATCGTTTGTTATGGCACATTATCCGACTTATAATAACTACAAGATACTTGTAACATTTAAGATCTCTGGTGAATTTGGTGGTCAATTAGTACTTTTTTGTGATTTGGAATTGGATTGCGATTGGAGAAATTGTTGCATTTTGTGCAGCTTCTTCTCCTTTAACAGTAACTAAAATTACTTTGGAAGCGCTGGTAGACTGATGACTTTCACTAAATAATGTGCAAAGTTCCATTTATTTTCATTTATATGTATTTAGTAAAGTGCTCCTATTAGGAAACTTGCAAATATTTTATGTAACACATGTATCTACTATAGCTAAATTGTCAACAGTAACGATCGACAACAGCATGGCGCAACTGAACAGTGACCTTAATAGAACTACTATTGCTGAAACGTATTGTGATTTCGAGGTGTCTCAATGGTCATGTTGGTAGGCACAATATATTGCATAAATTACTCTGTTATGTACGGTCGGCCAAATTCGTCCTTGATCAGTTCTCTAACATTTTGCTTTGTACGGCTCAAAAATTTCGACATCCACGCACACTCTCTCAAGTTTCATATACGATAATCAGGACGTTTTTGAAATGTTTAAACTAAAGGAAACAATTACTCGTGTTGAGTTGCAATATGCACTTTGCTGATTGACGACGCCCTTTTTCTTTTGTATTCTGCTCTCGCTTTGTTTACGGACTTCGATTTTATTGCCTCCTTGTAAAAAACCCAAAATAGGTAACAATAAAACCCCGCCCCTTAAAACTGATGTTTTACTTGTGCGCGTGTCATTGCCCTGTTGGCGAGAGTTTTTGGAAGATTTTAGTGTTATCGGTGTTTCACGCCACTTTGGTACATTGTGCTTTGAAACTTGGTAGATTAAACAGATAGATACAAAATTACCTTGTTTTAAAGCTTCGTAGCCTTTTAGGCATAATGAATGTATTATGAATACGTTTGACAAGAAGTTTTATGTTCTGGTTGTATATCATGCTTTAGCGAAATAGGAATAAACATTAAATTAAGGGCAAAATTGATTTAAACAAGATTCGTTAAGTAATTATGGGGCAATTTCAATTACATAATACTAGGGTTTCGGTGCCAAATAACGAAAATAGTGAATTATCTATTGACTTGAAAGCACTAAATAGATTTTTTTTACAAACAGTCAACCTGCAAATTGTTTGTTACCACTGCCAGAGTATTTTGTTACACTCGACCAAGCCCGTCTAGACGTTTGTTTATAAGGTACAACATATATTTATATCAGGGTATCTGTATTTTTTTAATATATTGTCATATGATATATTATGCTCTCGGGTACTTTAATTAAATACATGCATTTAATTAAATTAGTCGAGAAAGTTGTAATTTAAAACATAAACAAATGACAATATTTCTAAAAATTGCCCATATCCCTATCAGTGCCTTATCTTAAAACAGTCATAACAAATTTATTTATTTACTAGCGGTCCCAACAGACATTGTCCTGCCCTGAAAACATAAATAAATCTAGGACCCAATTCTAGTGCCTCCTACCATTACATTTGCGAATCTAAACTATCCGGGAAGCCATTCAAACAGACAAAATATTCATCAAAATCAGTCCAGGGGCTTAGGAGGATTCTAGAATCCGATTCCAGTGCCACCTACCGGTTCCAATTGTTAATCTAAACCATCCGGGGAGCCACTCAAACATACACAAAATATTTCTTAACATTCAGTCCACGGGTTTGGGAGGATCCTAAAACTCGATTCGATACTTTATATTCCGACGATACCGAGGAATTTTCCCGGGAGTGTATTAAAGTAAGTATTATACGTACAAATTTGTTGATTCGGATCCGATTGATACTAAAACAATATAATCCGGGACTTTTTATATTCCCCGGGATTTCCTACCTTCAAAACCACGTGATATTAGGACTTGCTTGATATGACAGCTTCTATGGTTATGTGACATCTTACATATGCCTTTAAAAACTTTACCTATCCCGGGTTTTCACGGCAATCTTCGGAATTCGTGTAGTTTCATACTAAAAATCCGTTGCCCTGCTGAAAATACCCTATGATTTTAAATACTGGCGAAATAACTATAATCTACGTTACCCATCAAAGTGGATGAAGTCGCAGGTAAATCCTAGTTTTCAATGATTCAGTATCTATGCTTTATTGCGATGTGAGCCAACCAGTGAGATTTCCACAATAGGTTTAGCAAGAGCCAAAGTCAAGCCAGAGCTGGCCATTTCTGCCAATTTGTTCGAATTTGCTCTTGGAAGCTTAGCTATATTGTTAAACATTATATGAATACTTTTGTAAACTGACTGCATTAGGGTGGTAATGTATGGCGAGGTTGAACGGAGACACAAAGGACACGAAAACCAGTAAAAACTTACAATGCAATAAAATATATTTATTTTCTTAAAAGCGTGGTACACATTAAAGATGTTATTATATTATAGATACAAAGTTTCACATTATTTTTGCCTATTAGACGTACAAATTCAACAATAATAATAAAAAAAGAGGGCACATAGTTCATAACAATCACGGAATCCGTTTAGCCGTGTTAGTTAATTATACTTATAATATGAGATGATTCATATCATTAGATTTCAAGACAAGAATGAATTCATTTTAAATTGTATAATATATGTCGTATCACATCAAATTATAACTAGTTATATGTTGATTAGATTAGAATTCTTATGTTACTAATACTAATGTTTAAAAGTATTAGGGATGTCCCGACTAGGTGGAGGAGCGAGATAGAATGCTTCTCCGTCGCAAAGGAAGATCTTCCAGCGAGGCTATTGTTATGCATATTGTTGTTGGAAATTTCTATATATTCTTTGTATATGTCAAGCAAAAATTTTGTTTTAAGTTGGGATGTGATATTTCAAGTATTACGTAAGCGTACATTGAACGACTTTACACTTCTTCCTCCAAACGATACGATTTAAACCCATTATATTGTAACAAAAGAAATTCAGCAGTTTCGCCAACCATTGGTACTATTTGATAATACTATTTGTTCTTTACGCCAGAATCGGGAGCTGTGAACGAGTTAAAATCTCCTAATCCTACAAGCTCAACTGACATGTCCCACAGTCTCTTCGCGTTATCGTCTTTCAGCGCGTTCGGGGACGGCGAAGTTACGGCGCAATCACTGAAAGAGTAAACAAACTGTTGAAAAATTCCGGTCTTATTAATATTAAGTAAGAATAAGTATGTAGGCTTCTTTAAGAACCTTAAACTTACTCTAACTCAATATGAATAAGACCGTTACTACGCCATTGTGACAGTAGGATGTCTATGACGGGTATGCGAGCTCGGGGCCCGTAAGTCATCACTGTCACAAACTCTTTGTTCGGTGGTGGTGGTGACCCACATCTCCTATTATACCAGCTTTTATTATTCTCAAACACTTATCCTTTCCTAGGTTTTCGCGTCGTGGTTTGTAACTTTTTTAATACTGTAGCATCTCGATATCTCGAATGTCAAGGAAAATGCAAACACCTTCGTCTTAACAAAATGTTCAAGATATGAAGTATTTGAAAAAACAAATTTAGGTTTGTTCATCATCTTATGGTTCACAGCTGTGTAACTTAGAAAGCTTAAATAATAGATTCATTCATTGCACATGTAATAGGCAGAAACAAAGAATAAACGTACCGGACATTCTTTTTCGATTTTATTGCTTCGAGTTCGGGGAATTCCAAGTAAGACGTCATTATGTTTGACTAACTTCGACTTACAGAGTCTAATTTTTGAAATTCGAGTTATCGAGTATAAATATGTACTAAAACGCCTACGCAGGGAAATAGCATTTTGTTCGAGTTACAAAGTCTAAATATATCGAGATACCGAGTATTTGGGGGTTTAATGGAAGAAACGGCATTTTTTTTCCACTTACAAGATTCGAGTTATAGAGATTCCACTGTAGTTATCTATGTTAATTGTCTATCAGGACGGTTTGATCCCGTAAGTCTCTAGGCTACTCCACCCAAAATGGATAAGGATGGGTCACGTGGTACCAAGGAATTGCTTCTCATTGACACGACTGTTAGCCAACATGCCCGATGGAATAAAAGAAATCTCTCTGTTACCTGGATTTACTATAAAAAGGTGTATGGCTCAGTGCCGCATACATGGTTGATGGGAGTCTTAGAGTTGTCTAAAGTCGATGCAACTCTAAGAACCTTTCTTTAGACATGTGTGAGGCATCCGAATGTGAGGATCCCGTAAGTCTCTAAGCTACGTTGTTAATTCCAAACTCATTCCTTCACAGCTGAGTCTGGTATCGATAAATCGTATTGTGTTATTTGCTTTAGAAGTTTACGCGAGCAAAAGTTACTGGTACCATTTTGGTAACTACATTCTTTATTAAGATTATTCCTACTTTTCTGAGAGTTGCTAGTGAAATGTGTCAGATCTACAAGAGAGCAAAGTCGTGTTTATAATTTTTGATCTTCTATGTATAAAAGTATGATATATAAATATTTAATAGTATAATAATAATGTAGGTAACTGTTATAAAAAAAAATGTTTCCGGATTTTATGTAAATTAAGTCGTTTTATGGATGGGATAAGAATGAAGGACTGAAAACTGAAGGTATTAAAAATACTAACCTATAATACAAGCCAGTTTCATTGGCACATTTCTCATCCACAGCGCAGTAAATGGTGGTTTGCGCTCCTTGCTTAGGAGTCTTCATGAATGGAGAGAATACAAAGCCTATGAGAGCTCTAGCTCCGCTGAAAAGCGTATCATTAAGATGCCTTCCTAGCTCTGTCTTTATTACTCCTGGGTGTAGGCTATATGTGTTTACTTCGTCGATTTTGTGTTCCTGAAGTAGAGACAAAAGAATAAGTATTAGTGGCTTAATCGTAAATACGGTATCTAAAATACACACTTAGAGCCTATAAATAGTTGATTCAAATCGGATTCGCAACATAAGCTCCAATGTACTCCGATAGTACCACTCTAAGAGGGTGATGAAACATTGAATCATCCGAGCACACCGCTGGATATACACCTGCGATAGGCCACTAGGCCTCAGAGAGCTCAACGGAAAATTAATTTACAATTCAATTAATATGTCGTTAAATTTGTAATCAGTGTTGTAATTTCCATTACTAATGGAAAATTTTAAATAACCAAAGGTACTCTTTTGATCTACATTTTGAACGAAAAATAAACCATATAATGGCCGGTTCGGTAGCGAACTCTAAGTCTGATCTATTTATAATTGCTCTGTGACTTACGTATGATTGGATTGTTTACCTAAATTTACGAGACACTAAATGTCACGGGGACTTTTGAGCAAGTCGAGATATAGCTTAAAAAATGGTTATACTTTTCTATTAGAAAACAGAAAACATCAGCCCTAAATTCTATCTGGAAAGGAGAATAAAAAAAACGAGAATCTTAAAAATAATGCCACAATTAAAATAAGTTATCGATTACCATAAGTGATTTATGTCAATGAGTTTCAACAATTAATAATATGAAACACTTATACCACACGATTAATTCATTTAAAATAACTAAACCCACTACAGTTATAATAGATATCAACCTTAGGTCATGCACACGTCTATCTATATACCCTTATATCAACATAATAAAAAGGAATCTTCAAATCATTCTCATGTTTTTACAATCTGGGCCTAAGAAAATATGAAAGCGTACTCGTCGCCTTTCCTAAATTCGAAAAAAAAACAAGTGTATGGCATGGCAGTTCGCGCATAATGAAGGGTTCCGTAGAGGTGTCAAATAGCGTATGGCGACCGCCCTTAATTTGGTTCATTTTTGTAGTGGCACAAAAATTACATAGGGGAGAGTGGGGGAATCACGGATGGCGGGTAATGGCGGACAAGTCAGTTTAGCTATGTTAGGAAAAGATAGTGAATATTTTGAATGACGCAATCATAAGTCGAAACTAAACGTAGTGCCGAACAGTCAGTGGCAACGTGAGGCCGCGCGCGCTGTACAGGATAAGTTAACTTTACTGTTTTACAACAATTTCATCTTGTTCTTGACTTAAATAGATTAAGTGTACTATATTTACGACTAACCCATAAAAGCTCGGTATTTTTTTGTAACGTAACGTCTAATTAAACAATGATTTCAAGTATTCGCCACGTGCATGATTAGATTCTAACCATAAATAAAAATATAGTTTCGCTTTTTTACGTGTATCCGGTAATTGCGAACAATTTAAGTGGGGTAATCCCGAACGCTTGTAATTACCCCTAAACAATCGAATTATTATCTTTTTTATTATTTGTGGTCGGCATTTGGCGGCGGTGGCCATCCTTACTAATTTATAAATAAAATATGCTATTCTCCAATGTATTTTAGATGACTCGAAATTACTAAAAAAAAGACGTATACCAAATACGAATTAGAAGACTTAGAAAGAGGCAACCACTAAAATAAAGAAAGGTCCGAGGATATTGAAAGCATTTGCAGATGATGTGAAGGAAGATAGGACACATCACATAACAAAAACAAAGTCGATAAAGGTGATAAAAAGGATGACGACAAATATTATTGTCTAATTTGTAATGAAAAGTATGTAGATCCAATAATTGAATATTGGATAATATGGTACAAATGTGAATTATGGGCCCATGAACAATATACAAGTATTGAAAGCACATCAAGGAGATTTTCAGCTACTTCTGCGTCAGTTAGACTATGTCCGTGATTACCCCCTGCACCATCCGTAATTACCCCAGAAGCTGTGGGTTAATCCCGGATACCAACGTTTTTGTTTTTTTATTAAATTTTTATTTTATTTTGAAAACGTATCTATGTTGACTACGAAAACATAAGATTAGTTTAAGTAAACATTAAGGAATAAATAGTTTTTGTAACTTTATTTGGTTTTGTATTATTCCACTTCTGCCTCAAGTGTTCGCAATTACCCCACTCTCCCCTATCCCTATTATATTTCAAGCAGATAGATCCAGTAACTGTGTCATATAAATAGATATTATATAGACGTTCAGTGTAACACAGGGTCACACATAATTACTTCGTAAGTGTTCAGTTTTTACCAAAATGATTACGGAAACAAAAACGTATAATTTGAACGGGTAATTACATGTACTTATGCCTCGACGATCTTCTTCACTTATTGTACTCGCTATTATTCTATTCATTGGCTTCATTGCATTCCTTATTCAAAATATCCCCCTTAACCCTTTTCGCTATAAAAAGAACCAGAGAGGATATGAGACAATTTACACAATTTACGACTTTCCCTTTGAGAGCTTCATATAAGCATGGTCTCTGGACCAGAAAGATACTTTCACATCTTCTAAAACTAGTTTTTAAAAGTACACATCGCGGCGCTATGGTTTATTTCGAGCTCTTTGTAGTCTCTAAGTAGACTTTCATCATTAAAACTACGAAACTTTTAGTAGCCGTGAAAAGTGGCCAAAAAGTTGAAATAAAAATCACAATTTTTATTCCTTGAGTTCAACAGGCAGGAAGATGGCCCACCTGATGGAAAGCGGTTACCATCGCCTATGAACATTTGTAACACCAAAATTGCTACCAATCTGCTGCCGCTCTTTAAAGGGAGACTGGAACCTGCCCACTGATGCTGGAACACAACTTAAGATTGTACTGGCGGCATACTTTAGACCAGGGGTGGTAGCCATCCAGACGAGCAAACACCCTACCACCTGACTGTGGGTTATTTTGTGTCTGTTACGACAGGCCACCCGGTCGCTGGAAATGGTATTCTTTCTCCGTTCCTGCACGGATAGTCGTGCCATGCCACGTTCAAATCGGTTAAAACGTAGTCTTAATCATGTGTACCAGACGCGAAAACTTAAAAAAAACTAATAGACATTCGTAGGTTCTAAGTGTGCGATGCGGGCGAGATACGAAGCGAAATATTCTGCGGAAACGGAAGGAACAAGAGGGAAGATTTTAAGTAAGGAATGAAAAGGAACGTGTGCATGGAAAAATGGCGCGTACATTTTTGAAAGTTCACATACTCATGATGATACAGAGGTAAAAAAGATCGGCGAGTCATAACTACGCTTGTTGCTCGTCTGTCACCCGCTTTAAGTTACCTACCTTCAATTTGTTAGCTAATTCCCTCGAGAACAAAACATTAGCCAATTTACTCTGTGAATAAGCTTCTATAGAGCTGTAACTTCTTTTCTTATAATTGGGATCTTCAAAGTTGATTGAGTTTCCTGAAATCACACATTTATTTCAATTTAATAGATCATTTGTTATTCAATGTATAATTTTATTAAAATTACATTTTTATGTTTAGAAAATTTGAGATCACCAAAATTGAAGTTTCATTTATCTTAATACTAGCCGTCCCCGCCCGCTTCGCTGGGCGAATTTTCAAAGGAAATAAATTAAATTTTATACATAATTTGTTTGCTTTTTTTGTTATTTTTTTTTTATTATATAATTTTTTTTGCTTTTTTTTGTTAATTTTTATTTTTTTTAATTCATTTTTTATGCTTTTTTTGTTATATTTTTTTTTCTGAAATTTAAAATATTTTTCAAAGAAGAGTCAAATTCACTTAAAATAAAATTTATTGATATAATAAATTATTATTATTATTATTATTATAAAAATAAATGTTGATGAACAACAAAACAAAGAATAAATGGAGAAATGAGTATTAATCTTCCTCCATCTCACATTCGACGACTCGTCGCTCGTAAGTTGAGTTTGCCGGGACGTAAAACATACTCGTTAACATAACGAAGTTGAAACTAAAAAGTCGAAATTCAAACGGCGAGTCATTTTGACCGACATCAAAGCTCCGCCCATACTGGCAGACCACGCGCACCATCAGCACCTTCAAAAAGTAAAAAAAATATATTATTATATTAAGTTCCAGATGGCATCTGTAACGCGATATGATATTTGAAAAAGAAATATCATAAAATGTTTTAATGGAAATGGTTAAACGTATAACCACTGCGGACCAATACGGTGAGCAGAGAGTACGTTTAACCACAACCTTTTCGATAATCGACTCAAGCTCATGTTGATTATCGACAATCATTATAACATGATCCCCAGACCGATCACGGATACCAAATGGAAAATTGTCGGTAAAGAGTAATTCACGGTACCCGAAAAGCTCCTGAACGTACCCAGTGAATCAGAAAAAAATAATCAATAATTTATAAAATAAACAAAAAAGATTTTAAATTAAATTAAAAATTATAAAAAAGACTACTCATATATACTATACTCATAACGACGCCCTTGCCGGAAAAATGGTGGCCGTTGAAAATTCATGAAGTTGATGTTGATAGTAGCGTTGATGACAGATGAATGGTCTAAATGTTTATTTGCTTATTTTTTTTAATAGCAAAAAACAATGAACCTAGTAACCATTCAATTTTTTTTGTTGTTTATTTATTAACTTCATGTTTATCGTTGCAACGAACATTATAAACGTATAACTAAGTATTAGTAAACGTTATTTCTTCTTCATCAACATGTAATGTACATATTCACTCTATCTCATCGAATTATGAAACGGATTACTTTGCCAGGCGAATGACATAGATTTATTTAACCTTTTTTTAATTATTAATATTCTTTGTTCTGAAACGGTTCCTTCCGGATATTGTTGGGAAAAAGTTGATGTAATTGTTGCCTATATGTGGTCATGTCGGTCTCTAATTTGGTTATGTGAAAATAAGTACGCATGATAAATGTATTCACATCTTTGCTCCATTTCATGCGTACTCGTGATTTCCCAGCCTTGGTGGACACGGGTAAGAAGGAACTTGCCTCCCGTGCAACATTCAAGACTGGTATGGGTGGATCTGGGTTAAAAGAGAGTGTTTGGGGTGACGATGATACGGAAGGTGAAGATGATCTGGAGGGTGTGTACGATACAGTACTTGGGCTATATGGTTCTATTGGAGTGTTTGTTCTGACTGTTAAACTATCACCATCGTCACGGATTTAGGCTGTAGCATCTTTGTCGGTGGGAGCCCGCCTGTTCAACTCCTCACCGCTGACAATTCGCATGCTGAGACACCCAGCGTCAGCTCCAGGTGTGTCCCGGCGATCGCCCCCGGGCAGCGGTCCTATACGTTTACGTTTAGATCGTAGCTCCATTTTTGATGGGTTTCAGAGCCACGTTAGCCACGCCACTAATTTCTCATTCGTGTGTCCGCCTCCCACGTGATTAGGTTTTCAATCAGGACGTGTGGTTGTATTAGGGGGCTTATTATTATTATTATTATTATCAATATCATTATTATCTTCATTATTAATATCATCGTTGTCATTGATATTATTTTCTAATTTCTTCATTATTTATATCGTTGTCGTTGACAATATTTTCGTCAATTGCTTCATCGACAAATTGTTGTGAACGTACTATTTTTTGTCTCTTCGTTCTACGTGTCGATCGGCCAATTTGAGCTTTTCTTTTTTTCGCCATAATTTTACTATTTTTACATAGTTTATAAATATTTAATATTCGATTTATAAATACACTTATTATCACAAATGATAAATTAATATATATCTTATTAAAAGATAAATAAATATAATGAATATACGTATCTTCTTTATGAACTGATTATAAACTTCTTCTTCATTCAACTAACCTTAAAATTATATTATGTTATTTTTGTTTTTAAAAAAAGACGATCGATTAAATAACAGACTAACATAACCAAAGAAAACAAATGATAAAACAAAAGACTATCTATTAAATGACAGATTGATATAACCTGTGAAAGATGAATAACCATGATAACGTCGTAAACTTAATCAGGGACTCGTTTATTATTATTCATCCAAATGACGGATACTTTTATAGAAGAAATAACAGGTATAAAAATAATTAAATAGATAACGATAGACACATTACGTAAATTTACATTTATCGATTCAGTTTTCGTGATTATGTAGAAGAAATATATGGTTTTCAAACTTATGGAGGAAGAAATTAGTACGTTTTTATTTTAACGGGAATGCGTTCATATAATTATCTGTTTGCAGTTGAAAATGCTCCACTTCGTCATTGTTTAAGAATAAACAAACATCAAGTAATGTCTAAGCAAAGTTCTACCGTCATTTCAATTATTTTTTTCTTCTCAATTTAATCGCATCCATTTTGAATTTATATAAAAAAAATTGATCATTAATATAGATTGTGACGATCTCAAATGCTGCGGATTTTGTTTGTCACTTTCCAACTATCAATGATCAATTTCTATCCGACTCAAAATTTAGAATATTCTTCGATCAAATCACTTTCTCGAACGAATTCGTAGTTGAAGAGTTACCAATTCTTGCAATCCATAAGATGAAGATGAAGATTAAATATTATGTGTTAATATATTAATAAACTTTTTTTTTATAAATTAACTACCAAATTTAGAGTCTATAGAGGTTACAGTTTGGAAATAGAAATTTCACATTTTAACACCCACTACCGCAATCTTTTTCGGCGGTGGGTTGTTGTAAAATCCGCTCTTAAATCATTTCTGCATCACATATAGACGACTCTAGCTAAATTTGGAGTCTGTAGGAGCTACGGCTTAAAAATAAAAATTTCATTGTTAAACCACCCCCGCAATCCCCTGTGGGGTGAGCTACCGTAAAATTCGTTCATAGACTATTTCTACATCTCTTACAGAAGATTCCTACCAAATTTAGAATTTATAGGAGCTATAGTTTAAAAACGGGAATTGTTCATTGTTAATGCCCCCGCAATCCCCTTTTGGGGATGAATTTCTTAAAATCCGTTTTTAGTTGACCTCTACACAACGAAAGTAATATTCCTACCAAGTTTCACATTTGTAAGTCCTATAGTTCCCGAGATTTCGTGATGAGTAACTATAGAAATTGGAATACTTCGATTATCATCGAAATTTTTAACGTTTTAGCAGACTTTTTTAAAATTTTCTTACATATAAACCTTCTCCTGACAATTCTGAAGACAACAAAAAAATTAACCCAATCGGTCCAGCCGTTCTCAAGTGATACTCGATCATAGATACGGCATTTTATTTTTATCAAAAAATGAGAGTGGGTGTGCAGGGGTGCGTGGGAGTTGGTGGGTGGATGCGTGGAAGTTTGTAAGTAGATTCTTAGCTGAATGTAAAAGAACATAATCCGTTTAGTAAACTCCGTTGAAATCCATGAAAACAAAAGAATCAAGAGAAAACGCTTGTCTTTTGTTCTTATTAGCGGGATAAATGTTCATGAAAGTAAAACAGCAATAAAAAAAATGAAGGAACGTCGGAATTCGAAAAATAAATAGCCATAAACCATCTAGGAAACATTTCGCATCGAATGGTGGTAGTTTCATGTCGATACGATCAGTGGTTTAGGCGTGATTGAGCCTCAAACGAAGGCCATTTTCATTATATATATATAGATTACACTCAATACTTAAGTAATCAAATTGAAATAAATAAATCATATAATATAACATACAATAATTCCTTATACAGTGCTTTGAATATAAATGGATCTGTAGAAGTTTTCTAATTTTAAAACGGATCCACAACTTTGGCAAAATTGAATTAAGATATTTCTACGCAAGAACGCTCCCAAATATCTTTTTTTTAAATTTTATTTTTATGGACCTAAGCTATTCCTGAATATTTATTATCTAATATATTACTTACTAGAGATTTCCCTGCTCCTGTGGGTAATATTCAAACCCTAGTCGGTAGCTCTATTTTACTTATATAAAAACTTAATTAGGTTTTTTACGTAGGTATCGAAAGCAAAGCCGCGGGCAACAGCTAGTAGATTTATAAACCTTCCTTGAAAAATTATCTAACTGACGGCTAAAATCGCTTAAAAATCGATTGGGTAGTTTAGGAGGAGTTAGCGGATATACAGATAGACAGACGCGGAAAGCGACTATTTTTATACTATGTAAAGATTACATCCCTGCTCCATCGGGAGTAATGTTAGTGTTAGTGACCGTGAAAGCTGAAACTAGACGTGTTCGTTTATTATTTTTATTTTATTTAGGTTTATGGCTTGGCAGTTAGGCCTTTAAGCCAGATCTTAGATTACAATAGAGTTCAGTTAGTTAGTACATTTTCTTAAGCCTACGTATAGCTCAGTTGATCAGTAACTAACGTCAACTGACGCCAGTCAACGGAGTTCTTGTGACAACTCGAAAGGCTACAACTGATTATACAGTTCACATTTCTCACAAAACACATAAATACTACTCAAAAACTATGAATATCCTACAACTACTGTTCATTTTAGAGTAATTTTACACATTTTTATAAAATAAAACTGCACAGCACAACATCTCCTTTCAGTTCCCGCCAAAAACTCATCACGTGTTCATTTATATCTTTCAATTTGTATACAAATGACACAAACAATTGAAAAAAACTTAATTAAAAAAAAAACACATGTCACATGGAAAGTATGTGCATGTGGAGCCGCGAAGAAATATCGATTAATAATTAAATTATATTTATTAAAAAAAAAATATAATTTTTACTGATAAATCTTTATGCATACCACACCCTAGAAGAAAAATAACAATATATATATATATATATATATAATATACTCTGTGGGAATGACAATCTGTTCATTAAAGAGGAAGAGTTTTTGGCGGGAACTGAAAGGAGATGTCGTGCTGTGCAGTTTTATTTTCTAAAAATATGTAAAATTACTCTAAAATGAACAATAGTTCTAGAATATTGATAGTTTTTGAGTAGTAATTATGTGTTTGTGAAAAATGTGAACTGTATAGTTAAATGTGACCTTTTGAGTTGTCACAAGAACTCCGTTGAATGGCACCAGCTGATAACCTACAGTTCAGCTGTGCTACACATAGGCTTAAGAAAATGAAGAAACTACATTATAATCTAAGATCTGGCTTAAAGGCCTAGCTGCCAAGCCATAAATCTAAATAAATTCAAAAAAGAAACTTGCTAAAGATTTCTAATTTTTAATATTTACATATATAATGTACTCTTTGATTTTTGACTGACCTCATATAAAAAATATGTTATCCTTATTTTTACTAATTAAATATTATATAAGTATAGTTTTATAAATTATTATTATTATTAGTTATTTAATTAACAAATTTGGGTCGTTTTGGTTTTACGCTTAAAGGAAGGTTTGCACTGAAAATCAGCGTTGTGTCGGATATAATTCCGGCACAGCAATATGCGTTGAACAAGTTGAAAATGCGGCGTACAAATTCTCAAAATATGCTCTGTGTATAATAATGTATAACAAATGTAATTACGTCACTATTTCTTCGAATAAAGTTTTTCTTTCTTTCTTTCTTTTCTTTCTTTTATTAATATTATACTTAAATGCAAAAGTAACTCTGTCTCTCTGTCTGTCTGTTCCGTTTTCACTGAAAAACTACTGGACCGATTTGGCTGAAACTTAGTATGTAAAATATGTATATATATTTTTTTCGATGCCGAGGCTGAACATAGGATCCTTTTTATCCCGAAAAATGGGATAGTTTCCGGGATAAAAATATATTTGTCTCTCTGTTTGTTATGCTTTTACGGAAAAACTACTGGACCGATTTGGCTGAAATTCGGTATATATGTAATTTTTATATCGAGGGTGGACAAGGGATACTTTTCGTCCCGGATAATGGGATAAGTTTGGGGATAGATTTATGTAAAGATTATCCCAGAAAGTAGGATAGGTTTTTATTTTGTGATTTGCCATTTTTGTAATTTTGGTTAATTTGGTCATTTTGGTTAATTTAGTATTTTGGTTAATTTGGTCATTTTAGTTAATTTGGTCATTTTGGTCGATTTGGTCGATGTGGTCTATGTGGTCGATTTGGCCGATGTGGTCAGTGTGGTCGATGTGGTCGATGTGGTCGATGTGGTCGGTGTGGTCGATTTGGTCGATGTGGTCGGTGTGGTCGATGTGATCGGTGTGGTCGATGTGATCGGTGTGATCGATGTGATCGGTGTGATCGATGTGATCGGTGTGGTTGGTGTGGTCGATGTGATCGGTGTGGTTGATGTGATCGGTGTGGTGGATGTGGTCGGTGTGGTTGGTGTGGTCGATTTGGTCGGTGTGGTTGGTGTGGTCGATTTGCTCGATGTGGTCGGTGTGGTCGATTTGGTCGAAGCGGTCGATGTGGTCAGTGTGGTCGATATGGTTTTATACCGAAAATTGGCATAGATACTTTTCATCCGGGAGATGATATAGTTAGCGATATTAAATGAAGTGAATCTTTCGGGGCAAATAGCAGTGACATAAAAAATTTAATACAATGTAACCTGCGTTGTAACCTCTTTAAACAAGAGGCATGGACTAAAGATTGAACCGCGGCGGAACCGCGGGGTTAACTCTAGTAAACAATAAAACGTCATAGAGGAACAGGAAAACGACCAATGTCGCCATTTAGTTTCTGGGAAGGATTTAGAATTTATTTATGATTTAGAAGCATAGAGTTATATTAATGTGCTCTGTGATTACGTTTTTACTGGATATTTATTCGGAGTATTCTTTTTCCATGATGTGAACTGTAATATTTAACCTTATTAATCATGTCGAACCAATCACGTATCTCGGGGCCTTGAAGTCTAAAAATAATATTATTTATTATTTAAAAAAGGCAGTGGTGGGTCATGAATATGTACGTAAATATACAATAACCAGTTATCAACAACCATGCAAGATTACCTATTTCCGTAATTTCATCATTGTAGCGGACCAACATTGAAAATAATTTTAGTTTTTACGAAAACAGACGATTAAATTTAAAAATATGTTTTGGAAAGAAAGGCACACAGAAATATTGAGTGTTGTGAAAATTGATTTACAATATTAAAAGAAGAGATGCGCTTCCCACCGCCATGGTGGTTAATGGGTTGACTCCAGTCGAACTGTAATGCACGTGGCAATAATAGACGTGACAGGATAACTGATTCCCTGACTGGCAATGTGGTAAGGTAAGACTTTGGTCACGCATCCTTAGATGTATGGCCCTGTAGGGTGCACCTGTATGGTCCGTTGCACTTCACCGCCACAATAGGACTTTGTTGTGCCGCGCACAACCGGTCCTGGCGTTGAGAACCATCCGAGGATACCGTACAGTGTCGTGGACGGCGTCGATACTCTTGGCAGGCGGTCTGCCCTGGCCTCTCCAGGCGGACGTACTTGCCAAAGTTCGGTGCTCCCGACAGTATGTCCTCGCCTGTGGCCTGGTTTATTGCCAGGCCGAACTTCAGGTGATCAGGATGCGGCAAATCGCGTCCATGATCCAAACTTGGTCGAGAGAGTTGGAAACTCCTGTGGCAGGCATTGAGACTGTGGGGGCGGTGCGCCCACACCTGTTGCGATGGCTCTCGAGGAAACGCGGGACTCTGACCTTCAGGATGACGCTGATATTTACCGGGCACGGACTTGCCTGCCTTCCCCACAATGTCGCCAGTGTGGCGCAAAAGTCTCAGCGTTCCATACGCTAGTCGATTTCGCTGCATGAGCAACGCAGAGATTTGAAGTTGAGACCTTCGTAGGTCCGATCGATTCGCTGGGCAGTTTGGTGCAAGCCATGCTGCATAGCGACGATCATTGGGTGGGTGCGTCCAATTTCTGCGAGGCAGTGATGTCTCAAAAGGAAGCCGCAGAACGAGAAAGGGAGAGAGGTGCGCATGCGTGTCGCGGGTACCGACGTCAGTCGAGGTCCCGGAGACGTAGATATACCTAAGATCTCCTCCCGTAATACCACTTACCCGTATACCCTTATACCGCAGGGGCCCGCCCTCCAGCATCTAGGGAGCGGAGGAGTCATCCCCTTGTTGACGAAGTGAGTCTGTCCTGCTTCCCGGGGCATTCTCAAGCACTGATGGGCTAGGATCAGCGTTGGCGTAACTACGTTCTAAGTCTCACGCTCTTCCTGCCATAAGCGCGGGGCATATGGGAGGAGGGTGGTTTTAGTGGAGTATTGCGTAACGAATCTCCACACATGCCGGCGATTGACTCTGGTGACTATTCCTGGCTTCAACTATCATCGCTTTGGTCCAATCCCTAGCAAACGACCCGGTAGTGTACGAAATGCATTTCCACCGCCTCAGAAAAAAAAGGTAAGCCTCTGGTATGATATTCAACCTGCGTAGACACGTTAACCATATCTTATTTACCAAATACGGCGATATTGGCGATGGGAACAACTGAATCATTAAAAAGGCGTTTGCAAGCCCCAGTGAGATTTGCTTGTTCGTATCTTTTGCTATGCTACTAGACTATAAATGCCATGAATATTCGGTCGGTGTAGTACTCGGTCAAATACCGAAATCCAAACCAAGAAAAAGCGCACATATTACTCAAAAATGTATATAAATTGAACTATTGATAGTTAAACTGCGTCTAAACTAGAGATACCAGGAAAATCCGGCTCGGCGGCCGAATACTGAAGATGATTTCCTTAAAAAAATGGCAACGAATTATTGCACTTGTCCAGCGAAGTAAACTAGCCGTCGTCATACATACAAGATATTACCAAGTTACTGTGCTTACTTTAAAATTTATAACTATTGGAGGGCCGATTATCTGAACGTCAATCAACCGAAAGATCACTTATCCGAACTACGACGCTTAAAGGTTCAGGTAATGAAGATGAAAACATAATTGATGTTTCTGAAGCATTTACTTGTTTAGATACTACCTTGCATTGGTCTGAAAAAGCTGAAAGCGACCAGTATATCAAATATCTGTCCTTAAAAAAGTACGTGACTTAGCCGATCATAAGCGGGTAGGCTTGCTTCGACAGATAAACATTGAAGATTTTTTAAGCGGTAATTTTACCGAGTAAGTTTTATTATAAGACTGCCTGCACTTTTTGTGTTTAATTCCTATTTGTCATTAAATACATAAATATGTAAATAAGGTTTTTAGTACCGCCATGTAAACCTTTCCTTTCGACCTATTCATACTTTTCTTGTAACATATTTAAATTCTTCATTTAAATCTGGCGGCTTGTTCCCTTTTTCGCAGGGATGTCAGTTATTCATTCTTATGTCATCAATAAAAATAAATTAAATTAATCGCCCCGCACGCTGTAAATATATAAAATCAAATAACATAAAATATACCGTGCCCGCAACACATAAATATGTATTTTATGTGAATAACCCGCTCGGCACCGCAAGTGTTATATATAATAAACATATATAATACACACATACACATCAAATAAAATACTATAACAGCTGAAGTGAAGTGTACTGGGGAGCAGAGGAGCAGCTGCATTTCATGCCCATTAATTAGTATACGTGCGTGCTAAATCTCATATTCCCACCTAAATTGCCCAAAATTTCCTTTATCATTCACCTGTACACAAATATGTGTGGCTGAATCAATACAGTTCGCTTATCCGCAAAAACCGGTTTTCCGAACATCCATTTTGTCGTCGTCGTCCCGAATTAGTCCGGATAATCGACGCTTTACTGTACCAATATAAACTTACTTGTGTGTGCCGCTGATGACACAGTAACAATCCGTGCCGGTTTGCTATTTATAATTCGTGGCAAAAGAAGCATTGTCAATAAGAAATGGGCCAAATGGTTGGTCCCAAATTGAATTTCGAATCCATCTTCAGTTTCTCCTTTTGGGCACATCATTACGCCCGCATTATTAACCAGTATGTTAACCTGTGGCTCCGTATCCAGAACGCTCTGAGCGAATGTTCTTACTGATTTCAAGGAATTAAGATCGCATTTTGCAAGTACTATATCGCCTTTCTCGGAAAGGTCCTTACAAGCTTCTTCTATATCGCTTTTCGCTTGTTTTGCTTTATCCAAGCTACGACAAGCCATTATAACTCGAGCACCTGGAATTTTTATAATTGTGTCAGTCTATCCATAAGAACATACAAATCACGGCTTCAATACAAAAAAGACTACATGCTTTTTCATGGGAGAATCAATTATGTTTTGAACGAGATTTATTTTTTGTAAGTGTATTGCTTTATCTTATTTTTTTTACTTATAAGTACCTATATTATGAATGTTATTTTGTTCATAATTGGCCCGCAAAACACGAAAATGCAAAAAGGCCTTAGTATCGTTTAGGGATAGGAAATATTTTTTTGGTTCCGTAGCCACTTTGACAAAAAGTCACCACCCGAGGTGTTATCAACGTACTCACGAATCTCGAAAGAGTTTTATGACACCTTTTTTGAAAAACCCTATATCGTAATGTTGTGAGAAAACATTAGCTGGGCGCTCATTCCAAATATCCACAGTGCTCAAAAGAAAGGACCTTGAGAACATGCGCTTCGTAGATAAAAGCGGCTCACGAAAATGAGGAATGACGCCCAGTCGATGGCGAGGATGCTAATTATATTATATACATATTATATATATATATATATATATATATATATATATATATATATATATATATATATAATATATATATATGTGTGTGTGTATATGTTGTCGTCGTCGTGTCAGCGTAATGGCTAGCGCACGCATCCCAGACTCAAAGGACGCGGGTTCGAATCCTGGCCGGAACGCATGCAGTACTTAAGCAGTTTTCTGACCTAATGTACATATTGTAACAATTACCAAGAAAACATCGTAATGAAACCTGCACATCGTGATAACCGATGTGTCAAACCTGATAAGCCGCCTTGGACAAGCTTGGCGGATATACTGTCCGTTCCCCAATAGTGGAATGCCCGAGAATAGACTATATATAAAGGACGGAGAACATGATGCATTTTTTTTAGATTTATGGTCTGTTTATCTTTTTGTTCGCGATTCAAGTAAAAACTACTAGGCCGATTTCAATACGGTTTTCGCTGATCGACAAATAATTCTAGACTTAAAATCTGCGCTACTTTTTATCCTCCGAATCCCGCGGAAATTTTTGTGAGAATAATTTATATTATCCAGATTTAAAAAAAACGAATTCCAATGTTATTTTTTACTGATTGATAACAAATTTTATGTCATAAAATGTGTGATATTACTTATGCCGGGAATCCCGTGGGAATTTTCCGAAGAGCAGTCTGTAGTTGTCCGGGAGCATAAAAATTCCGTTATTCCGACACAGTTTACACTAAAACGATAGCTGCGGTGTTTTGTGTCTCGGGAACCCCGCGGAAATTTCAAGTAAATTATTAGAGCTAGGTATGTTGCTGAAGAGTTTTTACGCCACTTCTTCTCTTCAAGCCACAACATGTTGAGAAGCAGTGATAAATTAGATTAGGCTCCTAAGGAGCAAATAATAACCATAAACAATATTAATACTAAATAATTAAAACGAACGAGTTGGGGGTTGGCTAAATAAAAAATTAACAATACTCATTGAGACTTGTCATTTTGTCTTCCGTGATCACGGCTACTGTACTAAGTGGCCGAAACGTCGGAATAATAAAAATCAAATAAATTATGCGTGCTTAAAACCGTTAAAATTTAGTTTTATTATATATACCTACTAGTCGTAAAACTTAAGAAAATATTATTTATAAAAGTTTAATCATTTCATATTCATATTTTGTTAAAGAATTAAATAAGTAAATAAAAATTGTAGTTATTAGGTGGCCACTAAGTTGACTTCGAATTAAATATCATAACAATAGTCTATATACACGAAACATTATTATCGCAGAAGAATAGGTTTATTAATAATATTCCGAAAAAATTACTATAATAAAATTTATATTCTTTATCGTCGCTAAGTAGATGACGGTTCTTAAGATCTGTAGGTAAGAGTTTATTGGAGTCCTAATTCGAATGAACTACGTACAGTCACACAGAAACATCTATACTATTAGATATTCTTTCTATTATAATAAGTATACCATATTTTAATTGAATAATATTTTGTTTAAAAAATACATTATCTTAAATAGTAGCTCCTACCTCTTTTGTAAAAATCTAAAACAGTTTCTTTCCCGATTCCAGTGTTGCATCCTGTCACAATTGCAGTTTTGCCAATTAATTTTGCGGTACTATAACACCGACCACTAAAGAATGGCATCTTGAATTTCTTATTCACCTTTTAACAACACCTACAAAAATTAAACAATAACCGTTAAAATATTTCTCAACTTGACTGTTACGGACACTTTATCAAGCGGAATAACGGTATGGACAAATACTACTTATTTACCGGTAAACTCGAACTATTTGAAAAGTAAAAGTTTAACGGTAGATATAAATAACAGGCATGTATTCTGATGTTACTACAATGAAATATATATGAACATTAACTAACACTTAAACCTAATAAATTACATAAATATAAATAACTCACAGTTTAATTAATCAACAGCGTAGCCGACACAATAATAACTGTCGTGTAAGAGTGTAACCGTTTAATGGCCGGGCATCAACGAGTTCTTTACCAGGCTACACGCAACCACAAATATACGCATACTACTATAAGATATTTACCTCAGATAATTATATAGATTCGTGGAGCGAGTCATCTCAAGCTCTTATTCGTTTAAACGTCACATGTTTTAGGACTACGATTCCTTCATGTATACCGCACGGCGCACCTATATAATAAAAAAGCGGAAACTGTAAAATATTCAGTCATTATATTATATATTAAATATTTTCTTTTAGTCCATTATTCAGTCATAATGTATATAGTATATTATTTCATATTTATACTTAATTATACAATTTAAATTTTATCATTTATTTTGGTTTTTTATTTCCCAGATGTCCATACATATCGCATATTCCAAAAATCTCATTGCTCTTGTATTATGGGCAACAATGATGGACATTTTAAGGGCTCATAGGCAATTCCACTTACCCCAAAGAAATACCAATAAAGTCGTCTAACATAAAACAATCTTACCAGAATCGAACACATAATTGGGCGCGTTCCTTTAGTATCTCACAACCCCAAAATGCTCAGTCTGTCGTTCCACATGGCGACCACGGTCGTTATAGTCGTGGCGAAAACGTCACTAATGACGTCATAATTTTCGATCATACAGCGCTCACAACGACCCTCGTCAAGAGCTGGGTCCAAGTGGGCGTTGACCACAGAAAATTAATTCTCTCATCGTTTGACAATGAAAAAAGCGCGATTTTCAAATCAATAAATGACATTTGTGTATTTCGTCATTAATGACATCAACGCTCCGTAATCCGTTCCACTAGACTCACTAGAGTGTATGATAGTAACGCCCGCAGGCAAGTGAAACGGGAAAAATCGCGGCCGTGAACATGGTCGTCGTGAGTCTCTTGTGGAACGTAGACATCGTATACTTTCGTTACGATTTTTTACTTACTGGACCACAGAATACATTATTCTGGTTTTCATAAATAAACCATAAAGATAGGTACTCACAGGTTACAAATTTATTTCTTTTCCGAAGTCTTAAATTTTATAGTGAGCATAAGAATTAAGTGTTGGGGGTGGGTAGAAAAAAATTCTATGTTTCCACTTTACGTCCTTAGATTCAAAAAAAGGTCTCAAGTAAATGTCAAAGTAAGTTTGTACTAACCTCCTAACGCCCAGGTTTTGCAACGCTTCAAGAACTAAACGCCCAAAGTACTTAAAGAAAGTTTCCAAGGCGAAAACCCAAGACTTTGAACTTTAAAAATTGTATTTTACAGTAATCTCACAAGTATGTTTCTTTTTTCTCGTATCAGGTGAACGAGGAGAAGGAGAAAAAGAACATAAATAGGTTTCCTTTTGGTAGGCCTTTGGGTCAAAAGCACTTGACTTAAAACAACAAACTTTTAAAACATCAATTTTTTTCAACTACCTTCAAAAAATCAAAAATGAAATAAAACTTAAAAAGCAATATAATAACCTTAATAAACAAAAAACCCTTTAAAATTAAAATAAATTTAGAATTAAGATAATTTTCACTATATCTCCGATCCCTATAAAGTTTTGATGTTAACAGCAAATATAGTATATAAGCATCTATTTTTGATAAGCATATCAACACAAATCGTAAAGATTTCATGAACACATTAACATTTATTTTCACACTCGACGATCATGTTCGATGTTGTGTTAAGAAAGACAAAAAGGGATTAGCGGGGTTTGTAAGTAAAAACTGCGCCAGCGGCGTTTTCTACTTTTACTACGGGGATCGTTTTGTTATCAAATAAAAATTATTCACCCAAATTTTCAGCTTTATATCTTAAGTATTTTTCGAGCTTTTTTGAAAAATCTATTTTTCCGTTTATATTTTTTTCTTCAATAGAAAATTACAAATTAACGCAAGGCGAATTTTTACCAACAATTGGAAGGAAAAGGCTTGAAACAATATTTTTGATATAATTCCCGGATGAAAAGCCAATTTTTAAAAAATATTCTTAAATATTTCTTATCTCGAATTTTCGAAATTTATCTATCACTATTTTTTTCGGAATATGTGTTTTAAAATCCTTCCTACTCTTGAATTTTTCAATTTTTTTGAAGTAGTGGAACATTGTCAAAAAAAAATAAAAACTATTTTTTTTTTAATTACCTTGTGTTCTATCGAACTGATATTCTTTTGAATTTTAACTCAAAACAAATACCTCTTTGAAACGACGTTAAAATAATAACTTTCTTTACTTTTGTTCAAATTATAAATGATATAACTTTTCTATATGGTTAAAAATAAATTTTGGTGTTAATGTATTATATAGAAATTACAGATTCTAAAATCAATTCCCAATTCTGTAAATACTGTGTTGTGCCTCAATATGAATATAATACCATCAAAACTTCTAACTATCTAATTCCTGCGGCTTAGCGACCCAAAATGAGTCCTGGCCTTCGAAACGAGAATACTCCACTCCTTTCTGTTCAGCATTGTCTCCTGCCAGTCATAGGCGTGAAGCTCGCTCAGATCAGCCTCCACTACGTCACTCCAGCGATATCTGGGCCGACTAAATGGTCGGCGTCCCGTTGGTATGCCCAGATAGAGCCAGGTGGCAGGATATTTGCTCGTCTGGATGGCTACCACCCCTTGTCTAGATTATGCTTTCATTATAATCTTGAGTTATGTTCCGGTATTAGTGGCCAGGTTCGTTTTCTTACCAACGACCAACAGTACATTGGTGCCACCTTTGGTGTTACGAATGTCCATAGACGATGGTAACCGCTTTCCATCGTGGGCCATCTACCTGTTTGCTAAACTCATGCAATAAAAAAATCTAAGCATGACTGAATGTGTAAATAATGCTGTATAAAAATCGCGAAAAATAAAACGTAAGGAGTGACCACCATGCATGCATGTGAGGATTGAAGTATTTTTCAGTAAGTAGGTTTAAATTTAGTGTATAGGATGCCTTAAATTTTGAAAAATTGTCAAGATATTTAAGTCATTTGGTGGCAAAATATTAGCTCTAAAAAGCATACAAATTGTGTCCCTATCCTTTAACAGAATATAATTTATTTATTTATTATATTTTTAAACCTGGGAAGAACTTAGCAAACATTTTAAAAATCTGTTTCAATAACATTCATGAAGTAGATTATTTTTCGTAACGTGCTATTTACAAAAATATTAAAATATTCTTCGAATAATTACGTTGGGGAAAAAGTTTCTTCACATTTTATATAAAAATTCAAAAGGTTTTTTTATAAAGTTTATTTACATTTGACTAAAGTATGTAGGTGCCATTTTGTTGGATAACTTTTTTGCCATCTTGTAGGTAGCGACGTGATCCCATTGTTATAAAAATTTTGGGGCTTCTGATCAAAAAACTGCGACAAGTGGTTTTGGCAGTTCTCTCGTGATGTTAACCTGACACTGCCTAAAGAATTCTACAGAGACCGAAACAGATGAAAATCTGAAGGTGCAAGGTCAGGACTATACGGCGGATGCATTAACATATCCTAGCCAAACTCTCGTAATTTTTGCTGAGTGGCTAAAGATGTCTGAGGTCTAGCGTTATCATGGTGAAAAACCACACCCCTTCTGTTGATTAATTCCGGCCGCTTTCTCTCAACTTTTTGCTTTAATCTCATCAGTTGTTCGCAGTACAGTTCAGAATCGATGGTCTGGCCTGGCGGTAACAGCTCATAATGAATAATGCCCTTCGAATCCCACCATACACACAGCATCACCTTGTTGCGAGTTAACCCGGGTTTCGCCACAGTCTGTGAAGCCTGACCGGCCTTTGACCACGATTTTTTTCGCACGTTCTTGTCGTACGTGATCCACTTTTCATCACCAGTTATAAGCTTCTTCAAAAATGGTTCGGTTTCATTACGTCGTAATAAAGAATCACAAATGAGTACACGGTTCATTAGGTTTCTTTCAGTGAGCTCATGAGGCACCCAAACATCGAGCTTTTTTGTGTACCCAGCTTTTTTCAAATGCACCAAAACCGTTTTGTTGTCAATTCCCAGTTCTCCAGCTACATCATAACTACTAATATGCCGATCTTACTCCACTTTTTCAAAAATGGCATCAATTTTGTCCGTAACAGGGCAACCAGAGCGACGTGCATCTTTGATATCAAAATTTCCGGATTAAAAACGCTTAAACCAAATTTGCACTACTCTCACAGATACGGCATTAGGTCTGTAAACATCACAAATTTTTTTCGCGGCTTTTATTGCATCTTTACTATTTTTGTAGTAAAATTTTAAAATGTATCTAATTTCTTCATTAGATTCATTTATTTTAACAATAAGAAAAACAAATGAAAATCACACATTTTCCTAATTTGAATTTGGAATTGTCTTCTTTAATGATACCAAAACCAGCCAGATACAAATGGCATAGCCAAAGAGGTCTTATTACAAGTTCATACATACTATATGCGAAAAGACTTTTCCCCAACCTATTATATTTGTTCTTTTATAATATCTTTGGCTATTTATATATTTTAAAAAAAATAGGGTACTACTATGAACTTGTGATATATTTTATTAATGCTTTGCTTTCACGGCCCTAAAACACATACCACCAATTAAGTTTCAGTGATAAAAATTAGTACTATAAAGGAATAGATAGGTCAAACCATTTTGGAGTATTTTCACGGTGGGATGGAAGTTTTTGTAAAACCATCTGGACACCCTATTTCTGGCATTTGATATTTCCGTAGACAGAGAAACCTATAGACAAATTGATATCTTATGACAGACAAATTGATATTATCGCATTCACACAAAAAAAGAGCAACTTACGCCGATGTCGCGTAAAGAATTGAAACAAAACGATGCTATTTTATGTTTCACGGAGCGTGCCACGGTTTTTCGAGATTAGCACAGCACACACACACAAAGTTTGACAGCTGTTGTTCAGCTAGCTATCGTCTTCCTATAAAATACAGTTTTTACGTGCATTATGTTAAGTGATTCATATTATATTTTGTTATGAACAATTTAGACCTACTATTTCAAGTTTCAACCATTTTTTTATAAAACATGGTGCGATGTAGCCTTAAAGGGTGTAAAAATGAGAGCGAAACGAAAATGCCAGGATTATCTTTTCATTCGTATACCACTGTTTATCAGTTACTAGGCATTCAGTAACATTTTATTATGTTTATATATTGTGTATAATTTACTTTAGACGTAAATTCATCATTAAAAAAAGCACAAAAATAACAATTATAAATTTAACCTAAAAACTTTGTGTTTGTTGTAGTGTGTTGCCAACGTTCCATACATTAACTGCCACTATTATAGGAAATATATTAATATGTATTTTGCATCGTGTATTAATGAAATATCTGAAAAATTTAATGGCTTGTTGCAGTTTTCCTGAACCTGATAATTTACGTTGTAATTGGATTGTAGCTACAGGACGAAGAGATTGGACACCAAAACCGTCATCAAAAATTTGCAGTAGACATTTTGACTATTTCCATGCACGATTTTGAACTGCGTATATATCACGCAACAAAAGGATTTGAACTTAAGCAAAAAAATTAGAAACATTAATACAAAGCTTGTTTTATTTAAAAGACAATAACTTGTAAAATCAATAAAAACTAATTAATAATAAATATGTTCTATTAAGTCGTGGTAGCGTAACGGCTAGCACACGCGTCCCAAACTCAAGGGGCGCGGGTTCGATCCTGGCCGGAACGCATGCACCACTTAGTCAGTTTTCTGACCTAATGTGCATATTGTTACAATTATCACGTGCTAATAACGGTGAAGGAAAACATCGTGATGCAACCTGCACATTGAGATAACCGATGTGTCAAACCTGCCAAGCCGCCTTGGACAAGCGTGGCGGGTATAATGTCCGTTCCCGTATAGTGGGAGGCCCGAGCCCAGCAGTAGGACATTTATGGGCTGCTATTATATTTATTATTATTATGTTCTATTATTTATCCACAAAGCCAGAACCTACTATCACATAAGAAATGGCAGTTATTTAAAACCACATCATCATCATCTATCGTCACTCTCCTGCCCTCATCGCAATTAATTTGTGTTTGGCAGCATGTCTTCTCCTCCACATAGCTTGACTTTAACTATCGATGAAAATCGATTTATCAGGTTCATTTAATAGGCTTCCTTACATACTAATTTCTAATTATCACAAATTTGGGATTAATTTTTCCTCACACGGTTACCCTAAATATAGTGACGTATTCTTGTTTTGTCTCTTTTGCGACAGGCAGTGTCTACTGTCTATAGATTTCTCTGTCAGTATGTCGTGTCTACGGCCTATGGTCTTTACGGATATTGCTGTTCATAGATAACACACCATATTTGCTGTTCTAACTCTATGACTATGTATATGCTTGGTATTTTATTTAGCTAATTTTATGATTAATACTCTGCACCCGCTGTTGTTATTTTCAATTTTACTAATTATAACCACTTGCTCTATTAATTATTAACCTTTTATGTGAAACTTGTAAACAAATCAATAGTTGCGTTAAAAGACGTAAAATGTATCTCATTACTTGTTGAAGGTAAACTTACTGAAAGGAGCGAGTAGAACATTGTTTACCAACGTTCATAAACCCTGAAATAAATGGAATACGACAACGATGACAATACTTGGCGAAGACCTTCGACGCCAAAGGTCGAGAAAAAGACTTGCTACCAGATACCTAAACGCTCGACCACTTTAGCAGTAGTAGTCCTTGGTCTAGCTGTGCTAAGCTGTTTACTTGGATATTGTGTTTTGAGTGAAACGCTGCCATACGAGTCCAAAACCTTACGCCTTGTCATTGTTGTATGTATTTAATATAATATTTAATACTATTTGGGGTGGTTTGTGTAGCTTAATTTTCTTTCTCATAAATTAAAATAAATTTATTATTGTAATTAAATGTATTTTTAATATATTGTATATAAAAAAGGGTGGGGTATAGTTATACGGCACATTTATATAATAGGAATAGATCCGAACTTTTTTAATATAGGTTAGAAGGCTAATGCGGGTGCGAGGTGAAGTGAATCCCCTGCCTTAGCCTTCGTGGTTGTTTTTTTATAACCACTCAAAGTTAATTTTATATCTCAAATAATAAATAAATGTGCCATATATCTATACCACACCCACTTAAAATGAGGTCTAAAAATTTCCCTTTGCATATTATGTATATATTAATTATTATTAATGTAATCAATATATTTTTTTACATTAAGAATTTCTCTTATTCATGTTCTAATACTGGACATTTGTTTTGAAATAAATATATTGACATATTAATATAATATGTGATTATTTTATATTTCTGATCAGTGTGTCACATTTCTTGAAAATAATAATTAATTTTAATTACACAAGAATTGCAATATGCTCTCATTCACATTTCATTTGCAAAATTAGTGTCACTGCTAAAGTCAGGACTTAAAACAATAACTCAAATTCAAAACATTTAATACAAATTAAGTTTCACTGGAGAGCATTTTTTGAAAATCACACATGAAAAAATTGATTTTATGTACTATTCTACGTAAACTATGATATTTTACCACTATTTTAAGGAGAAGAAGCAGCTAGAACCTCCCCAACAACATGTATAGCTAAGAATTTTTAATTGTTTTTTTTTTATGTTTCTGTCGTTTATGTTTTTAGGAAATATGTTATGCATTTTCCAAACAGACCACAATAGAAACAAACATATTATTTAAATTTAACTTTTCAAATGTTTATTTATTTCAGCTTTTTCGTCATGGAGCCAGGACACCTATTTTCATGTATAATAGTGACCCATTCAAAAACTACCAGTGGCCTGATGGGAGGGGTAGTCTCACAAATGTATTTCAATTTTTATCTTGATTTGTCAGTTTTTACTTTTGATGCACAAAATTTTATGTCTTTTACAAAACAAATTTCCCTTTCATTTACTTTAGTAACCATTTACCCAATAAAAGTAATTTGTTAGGGAATAATTAGTAACATTTTATATAATGTGATTTGGTTTTAAGTAATATCTATAATTTTAAGATTATAACATTGTATATTATATGGCAATGTCTAGAAAAATGCCCAACTAGAAAAACAGAAAATAATATATTTTAATTTTGATACATATTTTAAATTATTAACTAAATACATCAACAGGTTGGCAAGCTACAACTTTTTGAATTGGGAAAAAAATATCGAAGTTACTATGCAAACTTCTTGCCCGAGGAGTACTATGAGAAGGATGTGTTTGTGAAAAGCAGTGACAAGTCTCGGTGCTTGATGAGTGCTTATACATTTCTTGCTGGCCTATATCCACCAACTGAAAAACAGTTGTGGCACCCTGAGCTGCCTTGGCAACCTATTCCTGTTCATTCATTGCCACGAGAGCTTGATAATGTAAGACTATTTTAAAGCCTAATTTAAAATTTCTTAGATTTTTAGTGTAAAACCTATCATATGCAGACCTTTGGTCTCCAAGAAATATCAAATTTAATCAGATTTAAGATATCTATTTGGGTGAAGCAGCTATAATGAACTTCAAGGTCATCAGAAGTACTGAAAGACATACTTTGCAGCCTTGCATACTATGTAAACTTATAATTCATATTCAATAAACTTTCAATTTACTTCAATAACCAATAGTACACACATAGAAAATTATATAATATAATACACTAATGAACTTTGCAAAACATTGCCCTAAATAAAAACCTAGTTACCCTATAACAGCGCCACCCACTGGATCCATTTTTGAATCCAAACCATCCAGAAACCAAACACATAAAATTTCATCAAAATGCTGGAACATGATTGAAGCGTCACCTACCAGATCCAAGTGTTAATCCAAACAATGCGAGGACCCAATCAATCACATGCAAATTTTATTAAAATTGGTCCGTCCAGCTGTCTAATAAGAGTTCAGGGACATAAACACGTCCAGAACATATATATATATATATATGTATATATATATAAATATAGTCAATTCACTTTCAATGTGTTAAAGTATAAATAACCTTAAAAACATCCAAGCAAGTTTATTTAAATTGGTGTAGCTGCACTTCTCATAAAATTGATTGATTTCAGATAGTAGCTGGCACAAAACCTTGCAAATATTTCATGACAATGTATGATGAGCAATTAGCTGAGAAAAATGCTGATCCAAAGTTCACAGAACTGTTTGATTATCTCACAAAATACACAAACCAATCAATACGGAATATTGTGACAGCGGACTTTTTGTACAGCACCCTTCAAACACAACAGGAGGCAGGCCTTAAGTTACCCGAATGGACTAAAAATGTATTTCCACACAAGATGCGTTTACCCTTCATGTTGAGTTTAGCCACCCTTACATACAACGAAACAATGCAAAAGCTTAAAATTGGTAAGTCTATTTTATTTTTATTTATTACAGAGCTAGTAATGACGACATATATAGTATATTATTGGTCTAGATATAGATTCTAGACCACTCATACTCAACCTTTTTTATAGGGGCCACATAGATGTAAAAGATAAGATGCCATGGAGGTTATTTAGGTGTTTTCTTACTATTAGAATACGCAGCAGACAAGCCCACCATGGAAAGTGGTTATGTTGTCCTAGGACATTTCCACCACCAGAGGTGTTACCAATGTAAATCTGTCTATAATATTATAAAATTCTGAACATGCCGCATCTGTACATTGAAACTATTAAAAAAAATCTGGAATAGAATAGTCTGTTCCAGATATAGATCAACAACGGAAAACACAATACAATTTTTTTTATATTTATATCTGTTTGTCTGGTTGCTCGGGATCCACGTAGAAACTACTGGGCCGATTTCGATGCGGTTTTCGCTGATTGACGGCCAATTCTTAGACTTAAATTCTGTGCTACTTTTTATCCCGGGAATATTCCCAGGAGCTTGAAGTTGTTCGAGTGCATAAAAATTAGCTTATACTTTCACAGTTTTCTCTAAAAGGATAGTTTACATTCTTTTTTAAATGCTGCGGTACTTTGTGTCCTGGGAATCTCGCGGGAATTTCAAGTCAAGCGTGGACGGAATCGCGGGCATGTTCTAGTTCATTATATTCTACAACTATGTAGTATGCCAGGACATTCACCGGACTGCAGATTAAATATAACGACTCTATATGTACAGGGCTTTAAAGCGTTGTATTATATTTTTGGTGATGTGTGGACGTTGCTCTAAATGAGGTTGGTGCAATAAGAAAAAAAATGTAGGAATGCTTAGGTTACAAATGCATTAGGCGGCCAATGTAGACAAGAATTCTCATTTAACCAAATGGGTCGTTTTTAAAGGGACATTCAATACTATGTTGCGTATCTAGTTTTGCGTAAGAAGTAAAAGCGTGTTAGGTGCACGAGGTTGGAGGGTTGAAAATTTACGAACAATAGTTACAATCTCTTCAAAATCGCCGGGCACTATCGTCTCCATCGTTGGGTTGCCTAATTTCGGTATTTTGTTAATTTCAATGGTGTGCCCGTGGCCCGCCACTCTATACATGTAAATATTTATAAGCAATCAATTTTTTTTTATGTTTTTCAATATTAATTTCGGCTAACGCCATTTTTACTGCTGGTAATACCAATTTTCTTCTACTATACTGCTACTACTACTACTACTACTACTATACTGCCTCGACGGTATTGAAAGGATATTGTGGCTTAGTAGAATATGTAGTTTTGACATTATCGCAATGGAATCGTACTTTGAATATGTTTACAACGCCAAGATATTGAAATAGCAGAATTGGGCCCCTTGCCACAGCCTTGTGGCTGTAAGCGACAACTAAGTGTAGCGCTACGGGCGATAAAAACAAAAGTATTAAGATGTATGAAACACACTACGTGACGACGCTCCCAGCGATAGTGCGGGATATATATTTACTACATCAGTGTGGAGTCTATGTATGTACTATCACACAATTCGCTAATCGCAGTACCGACGTGCAGGGTGGGAGAAAAAAAATTAAGTGCGAACTACCCACAACACCCAACGACAAAGACAATGGTCTGAATGTTCTGATTCTAGCCGTTAGATGTCACTGGTGGTCAACTAGTGCGTATTTAGACCTCTTAGCTACGTCCAACCTTTAAAATTAACTCAAAAAAGTAATCTTTTCTCTGAAAAACTTCCTATCAAAAATTTCAAACATACATACAATTGTAATAAAATTTACAGGTCCGATGCTTAAAGAAATAACGCAATACTTTAACGAATCAGTGACGCATGCAAATGTGGATCGATCATTTTACATTTACTCTGGCCACGATGTGACTGTGGTGGCTTTGTGGCGAGCTTTAGGCTTCGAAGAGTTACTTGAACCCGATTATGGGTCCAGTATAACCCTGGAACTACATGAGGATATTGAGCAGAGTAGTTTCTTTGTCAAGGTAGGTTGTTAAGATTTTCATTTTTATAAATTAGTTAGTATAATAATTCGAATTTATGTATAAGTTTCAATGAAGATAAAATATAACAAATGTGCTTCAAAAGTAATTAAAAACTAAAAAAATAAATATTTTCTACATCTTGATGTAGTTGCCAAGTAAAATATTAAAAAAACAAAAATTTGCAAAATATAGTTATTTAATTACATTTTACTTGGCACCAACTTCAAGGTGTAGAAAATATCAATTTTTACTTTTTAAGTACTTTTGAAGCCAGTTTTGTTTTTTGTTGTATTTTTTTTTATTGTCTATTTTTTAGTTATGCGAATACTTGAACATAGCTTTAGAAAAATATACATGAAACACTTCCTCTTTTTCCTTTCGATTTCTCTAGGATCCACTCATCAGATCCTGACTTGATGACAATGGGACCACTGCAAAAGCGTGCGTACTTTTACGAATACAAAAAAATGAAAATTGGTCCATAATTGACGGAGAAATCGCGTAACAAACAACATAAAATAATACAGTCGAATTCCAGAACCTTCTCATTTTTGAAGGTGGTAAAAATAATAAAACTTCTGTTGAAAGATTTAGCTGTAATTTTTAAAACTAAGAAGCGAAACGGACTTGAGATGCCTTCTATGTGACTTGTTTCCTGGGTACGTGTACTTTTGAAGAGATACTTCTTTAGAATCGTTGTGATTTGAAACTCGATGAAACGAAAAAAAGCGATTAACACATAAACTTCAACCTTATTTAATTCGAAATAAAATACATTTCTCTTTATCCGTTAGTATTAATTTTCACTTTAAATAAAACTTAAAAGATTTCAAATGAATTTTAGCTCTATCTGTATATACTTAAGGCAGATATTCTTTTATACGTAGATCAAAAGAAATTGTGTAACAGTGCATTGAATTTTGAATTTAATGCTAGTAATTTAAAGTGTAATTTAGATTAAATCTTGTCTTAAATATGTTAATGTCATAACATCATATTTAAGAACATATTCTTAAATATGAAATATAATATTTTACATTAAAATATAAAATATTTTTTGAGCTTAGTAAAAACATTATAAAAATAATAAACCTAAATTGTTCTAATACTCCTGATACTCTATATTTATCTCATTATCTCGTAGGCTACTTTTCTGAAGTTTCACTTCTACTGTGTGTGAACTGCACAAACACACACACACACACACATTTTTTCATGATAATATGTATACGTGGGACACTCAGAAACTTTTGAGAAAATAAAGTTCTATAGGTAACTATTTTTTTATTAAATCTTTTCAAAGTACTCTCCACCAGCCTCTATACAAAGTTTCATGTGTCTGAACCAGTTTTCGAAGCACTTTTTCCAGTCCGCCGCAGACACCTCGTTTACAGCTTGCTGTGAGGAGGATGACCGAGAAGTTTGACCGGTGTACTGTCCAGGAAGTCCCTCGTTTTGAGCGCGGTATGGGCGGGCGTGTTGTCGTGGTGGAGCAGTAGCCCGCGGAGCCCTGTGTTTGGTCGCTTGTTGCTTACAACAGAGAAAACTTCTGCCAAGCATTTGGTAGTACATATACCATTCAGCGTTGATGCTTCTTTGGTTCAGTAAAGGAATTGACACCAAGTAGCCAGTCAAATTGAAAAAAACTCGCGATCAAAATCTTCCCCCCGCTTCTAGATCGCTTCACTTTGGTAGGCGTTGATTCGTTTTGAAACACCCAAACCGTCAACTGGCGCTTCGTTTCTGGATATGATTAATCCACGACTCATCACCATTAATGGTGTCGTACACTCGCCGAAACGAGCCTGCTTCATATTTGTTTATCATATCACGGCACCATTCCACCCGGGCCTGCTTCTGAGCATCGGTGAGGTTGTGCGGCACCCAGCATGAAACTATCCTCCTCACACGAAGATGCATGTTTAGAACCTAGTGAAGGCTTCCCGATCCAATTTGCAATACGTGTTGAATCTCTTGATACGTAACTCGCCTATTGTCTTGGATTAAATTTTTCACTGCTACTGCTAATTTTTTACGTTTTCTTCCGTAACAGCCGTCAAAAGGCGACCACTTCTTTCTTCATTCCCCAAAGTTGTCGACCGCGCTTGAATTCGTTGTACCAACGATACACGGTTGCCTTAGAAAGGCCTTCATACGTTAATGCCATTTGAACTATCGTACGATTCGTCCGGTTTCAGGCGACACTTGAAATCGTAAAAAATCATAGCGCCAAAATGTTCCCGACGTAGATCCATTTTTCAATGAGACACGATAATATGAATTATCTCGCTAATAATGTGTAGGGAAATTGGAACGTACCTATTTTTACTTATAAATAATCATGTTTTCAAAATAGATTATAACTGGCCAATCTCTCCTTATACATAAAAACTTTTTTCGCAATACTTTCTGAGTGGCCTGGTATTTTCGATAATAGGGATAGCAAAGTTAATGTGTATGAAGGTGCTGGAAAACATTTTATTCCATTCCCTTTTCTCATCTCCACTATCCCATTCCACATGTCTGGTTACTCTATCTCATCCCTGCGATCCCATCCCCTCTCATCATCATCATCATCCGAGTGTTAAGTTCCGGTTGCGTTCGCAGCGATCGCTTCGATGGCCAGGGTCCACTTAACTACTTTTTCTTGTCCATTTCGCCCAATCTTCGGCATTCCTTGTATTGAAACCATTGGTACGCACGTCATCCTTCACAACGCCGAGCCAGCATTTCTTAGGCCTACCCCTTCGTCCGGGACCTGGCGGAGGTGACATGGCTAGACATTTGTTCCCCACGTAACTAGCCGGTTTCCTTAAAACGTGGCCTTACCAGCGTAAGCGACTCTCCAGCAATTTGTTTGTTATGTCACGGACATGAAGCCTACCGCGGAAGCGGGAGTTCCTGACACGGTCCTTCCGCGTGACTCCATACATTCACCGAAGCATATTCATTTCCGTGACACGCAACTCCTGCTTGTATCGCTCAAGTACTGGCCACGCTTTACAGCCATACAAAAGGATAGGTCTAATGATCGATTTGTAGTCCCTTTTAACTAAACCGGCATTTTGGGGTTCGGTTGACACCTGTCACCTCACGCCACTTGGCCCAAGCTGCTAATATACGGGCCTTGAGGTCATGGTCGATGTCCCCGGACGCGATAGCTACAGAAGACGTGCTATCCTGTCCCCTCTATACCACCTTAAAGGCTGGCAAAGCATTGACTTCGCCTCTGGTGTTGCAAACGTATATATATAGGCGGCGACGGTAATCACTTTCCAATAGGTGAGCAGTCTGCTAGTTTGCAAGCATCGCAATTAAAAAACAAACAATATAAAACGTATCCCTTTTTTTTAGGCGTTTTATCGCAATAACACCAAAGTGGAGGTCCCCATGGAGTTGAAACTGCCCTTCTGCGATGACCCTTGCCCATATAACAAATTTGTCCAGCACATTGGCAAATTAGTTCCTAATGATTGGGAGTCCGAGTGCCAGAACACGGTACATTAATGGAAACCTTAAATCTCTATAATCCAAAATGAAGCTATGTGGAATTGAAACGACCATTGGTCTGAATGTTGTTGGAACACAAATACGACAACGAAAGTGGTAAAAGTTGTCAAAGCATCACAATATTTTAACGAATGAGTGTTGTTGTTAGTACAAATGTTGGAATAGTTAATATCGTAAGAAGGAAATGAAACTTATATATGTAAAATTTGTGATATGTTATTATTTTATTGTTCTATGATAGCTATTTTAATTGTTTTTAATGTAACCTATATATTTATGTGCAATATTATTGAACTTTGCATTCGACACGATTCCTGTCGCCTTTCGAAATCAAGCAAAGGAGACGGATACGCTTTCATACGTTCTTTGTAAAAGATTACTGAATTTAAGATTTATTTTTATTATTTTGATATATTTTATAATTGTATTGAGTTTAGATATTCTCAATGAATTAATCATCTAGTGCAAATGTTTTCTTATTATTAATTACTGAATTAATTCACATGAATAGATTATGGTAATCGATAACTTATTTCATTTGTGACCTTATTTTTAAGATTTTTCGTCTTACAGATAGAATTTATTGTTAATGTTATCCATTTTGTAACAGAAAAATATAGTGCTTTTATTAGGCCATATCTCAACTCATTACATTTATTTGGTCCAAAAGTCCCCGTCTCCTTTAACTACCTATTATTGAAAATATATAGGTTCGTAATTTTCTTTTATAAATTGAGATGTAACAGCAGTCAAGAAACGGATTCGATGTTGAAAGCATTTAAATGTACGAGCAATATATCGATGTTTATTTGATACTTTAGAAGATATATTGAGTATCTAAGTTCTTATCGTTTGCTTTTAGGTCGTTGAATTATTTGCATCCCTATTTGTAAAATGCGCTTTGACGCGGCACGACAGAAGCCGTTCACTTTTTATGTAAATGTTCATTAATGGCCTGTTCCTATATCTTATCGACCGTTAATTTGCCCCTACCATCGGTTAAAATTCGACATAAGCTCCATATAAGTAATGTCAAATAAGAATAGTAAGATATAGGAACCAGCCATAAGTTGGTTAATTTTATACAGTTGTGATTTTATTACTCTTAAGCAAATTTGGTAAAACGGACGCGTTGACGCATAATTAGGTGTAATATATAATAAGTTAATACTTTTTGTCTTCCCTGTTTAAAATATTCACTCTTCGCTACTGAATACCTATCAATGCCAACCTATCCTAGACCCGTATTTGAAAACTAAGTTTTTGGGCAATCTGACGCTAGAGGATATAATGCCATTAAATTATAAGTGTTTTTCTATGTACATGTGACAGAGACTCACGGGTTATTTGCACTTTACCAATAGGGTAGATGACAGCCAAATAAATTGAGATATTTGTTATCATCTTACGAAACGTCGCGGTATCATGGATTCTGTATGAGTGTACAAAGTACTGACGTCATAATTCTGTACAGGTAAAATGAATCAAATAGCTCATTAATTACACCAGCACACAAAAAAGTGTTATGTACATTTGACCAGCACCTACCTACATATATTTCGACACGGTGAATCCGGACTATATGAAAATTTTACCTGATCCAAATCTATATATTTTTAATTCATATCCATAACTGCAGTTTTTCACGATTTTTTGCCATTTTTCTCAAATTATTCAAAATGTTGTGGATGTACGAGCCAAACGAATCTAATTCAGATTCAGCTTCTCGAAATACATGTATTATTTATTTGGCACCCAAATGATGGCTATTGGTACATATACATTTTCCATATCTATTTCATTGGATTTTATAATTTCTTGGTGTTAATACTTAATATAGAAATAAATATAATATTGTTGCTGTTTTTGTATGGTCGTTAAATATTAAATACTTTGTGGAAAATGTGGTTTTTATTTTGTTGTTTACATAGTCGCTATCCAAGTTTGCAATTTTAAAACCTAGCAATTGATATTCTGTGTGTGGATGTTTGTGTATTCCTTGGGGCGCGTTCGTTTAATATCTCACAACGCACAAAATGCTCTGTCTGACGTTCGACATGGCGACCACGGTCATTGTGGTCGTGGCGAAAACGTTACTAATTACGTCATTATTTTCGATCACGGCTACATTCCATTAGATACTCACAACGACCACGTTCACGATCGCGGTTTTTCCCGTTCCACTTGCTTGCCGGCGTTACAATCGTCAACCCAAGTGGAACGTTTATTCGACCCACCTCTTGACATGAGTCGTTGTGAGATCGAAAATGATGACGTCATTAGTGACGTTTTCGCCACGACCATAACGACCGCGGTCGCCTAGTGTAATGGCTAATGGCGCGTTTTGGGCGTTGTGAGCTACTGGTGGAACGCGCTGCACACAGCGCTCACAACAACCCATGTCAAGAGCTGGGTCGAAGAGCATTAATTCTCTCTATCGATTATCACTGAAAAAGGCGCGATTTTCAAATCAATCTATGACATTTGTGTATTTACTCGTTAATGACCTCAACGCTCCATAATCCGATCCACCAGAGTTTATGATTGTAACGCGCGTAAGCAAATGGAACGGGAAAAATCGCGGTCGTGAACGTGGTCGTTGCGAGTCCCTTCTGGAACGTAGCCTAATGTGGCTATGCCTTAACAACGTTATAGTTTAACGCTTTAAATAAGACGCATTCTGCCACACCCTAAATTTTAACACTTAACGCAAATGAAGCCCCCGTATTATGATGTCATCTAATCCCCTCTAACTATAAAAATGCTATGCGGGTTTACTGATAACAACACCATCTAGTTAAAAAACATTTCTTTAACGCTAAGAAAGCGAACAGGTTTTCTACTTAAATAACACAAAACTTGATCATTGTTAAAGTTTATTACTTTTTCATAAAAACAAACATTATATATATGTCTAAAAACCTTAAATATACAAAGTTTATCTAAAATATAATAAATGGTACGGCACAATAAGACGGATCTGTTACACTTACAAATTAGTATGAATACCTTATCCTAAAAATACGTTATCTGTGTTTTACAAAAGTTTTGTGTAACAATATTGGTCCGCTTGGTTCACTTTACAACTAAAAAATACCGGATTTCTCACCTAATTGGAGAATTAATAGGAAGCGCTTTCTCTATATTTGCCATGGTCTGAGTGTTACTGGAATAGCGCCAGAATAATACGTTATAAATTGCCTATAATACAAATATGTTTTGCTCCCGTGGCAAAATTACAATTGTATGTTTGAAGCTTAATTATCTACTTTCATTAATTTTAACTTACTTATAAAACTTAAATATTCGGTGGACAAGTGAATGTATTATACATTTCTAAGGTATTATTTAAATTTTTGTAACGGTAACTTGACGCGCAGGGTTACCAAATTCTAAAAATAACATCACTTAATATCACATACAATCGGTGCAGGAACAGGAAAGAATATATATAATTTCCTGCGACCGGGCGGCCTGTCGTAAGAGGCAACAAAACATCCCAGTCAGGTGGTAGGGTATATGCCCGTCTAGATGGCTACCACCCCTGATTTAGACTTCTAGAGTATGCCGCCTAATAACCTTGAGTTGTGTTCCGGCATTAGTGGCCAGGTTCCAGTCTCCGTTTAGAGAACGGCAGCACATTGGTATCATCGCCTTTGGTATTACAAATGTCCATAGGTGATGGTAACCGCTTTGCATCAGGTGGGCCGTCTGCCTGTCTGCTGAACTCATGGAATAAAAAAAAACGTTATAAAATATGTTATAAATAGAGTTTATTACAAAAGTAAATTATTCTTAATTTTTTTTCTGGAATTTTCTAGTAATTATCGTAATTTTAGGTATCTTTGACTGTAGCTTTAGGTGTTAATATTTTTAATTGTTGGTAACCCCGCAAGCACAACATGGTTGATCTTATTTCACAAGACACAGTCAACAAAAAAGTTACTTTGTGTCTTCTGCACCTATAATGCACCCTGTCTATTAAGTAAAGCGAGAACTACATAATTATATTGTCTTCGTTGAATTTTTAAAGCTTTTTTATTGCATGCCACTTCCAGTAATCCAAAATAGGGACTGGAAGAACAACGTCAGCCATCAGTCAATCTTCTTATTAATTGCTGCCACCTTTGGAGAATCGTTTAGTGATATTGACACTTGTCTAGATATACTGGTAGTTGTAAGACATGGCATAAAGTTCCACTTTATTTTGATACTTGTAGTATTCGTCATACGAATATGCCATATCGGCCTCTTTACGCCCTCTAGTTTGTAATATTTGTTCTTTTATATTTAAATTATTTTCTTAGGGCCGCTTGCATAACGATCGCCTTAAATAAAAATTAGTTAATCATATTAAACTGCCTAAATAAGGTTTACACAAAACGTATTGACAGTTCTTTAAACATATTTAGCGGCAAATTTTGTGTTGTGCAAGACGCTAATTGTAATTAAGAGTGTTAAATGCGTTTTGTGTTTCTTAAATAAATTTAAGCAACCTTATGCAAGCGGCCCTTAGTCTCATAACGGCCTTTATTATGTCTTTACCTCAACACATAATTATGAAGAAGTCTATTTTATCTGGTTTTATTTTCAGCTCATTAGTGGGATTAAAATGGCCACTTTACAGATTTACAACATAAATCGACGGCTATATAGATTGGAGGGCCGAGGGAAATCTAAACAGATTTCCCTCGGACCTTGTGATCAGAGTAATCCTAAATTATTTTATTTATATTTGTATAATTTCAGAAAAAATAAAATATTTGATGTTGCCCTTATATCAATATAAATTCATACATTCCAAACATCATTTTAAAACTTGAGAGCTCATTTCAAAATCTAGCAAGTGCTTGTTAAGAAATTTCACTACACATTACAAAAAAGTAATGAACTTCAATGACATGCCTTCTCATAATTATTTATTAAGTTTATTGGGAGCAATATCATATTTTGATACAGTTTCCCCATGTTTTGGCAAACACAATAAATGCCTATGAAAACAATGAATGCATAAACATTCATTTAAAAAACAATTTCCAACTTCCTCATATTGATACAGCAAAATAACTCAGGGATATATCCAGGTAGACAACAGACATGGAAAACGCAAATTGAAAAGAGGAGAGATGAACTGTGTATTTGTCTACATTCGCTATCATGAGCATTGGGTAGACAGACCAGGCTGAGTCTTAATAATAAGTTACTTATCTACAGAGCTTTTCTGAAACCAGTCTGGATTTATGGCATAGAATTGGGGTACAGCCTACAGCCAGTAACTAACATCTGGAGATTCTACAGCATTTTCAAAACAGTATTCCGTATGATTCTTAATGCACCATGGTTCATAAAAATCAATGAAATGCATAAGTACCTAGAAAACAAAACAATTAAGGAAGTAATAAACACCATAGCTATCAGTTACAAAGACAAATTAATTAATCACACAAACCAACTGGCTGTAGCCCTCACTGATACTAGCCAGACTGTGAACAAGTTGAAATGATACCACGTTTATAAGCTCCAACGTTGGACTTAATGAGTGTACTTCTTAAGAGAGGTCCTTTATTGTAAGGACCAATCTCTATTGTGAAATCTTCTCATGTCACTTCTGCTTAAAGTGTTACAATTGATTGCAGAAAGCAAGAAAATATTTAAAATAAAACTATCATTTGCTAGGTCTTGAAATTGCACAACTGAGCCTTTTCTATGTAGATTTAATAAAAAATATCTAGCAGATATCCCTCGATCTTTAAACCGGTATTAATCCTTAATTACCACAACAAGTCAGTACATCTCGTTCGTTGTATGCCCTCCTCGCTGTAAATACAACTATAATAATCCAAATAACTACAGATATCCATGAGCATATAATGGCAATTTGCAATGATGATCCAGTATTAATATTCTCATTACGGCGGCTGTTTGGAGCGTTCACCAACAAGTAATCCATAAAGTCGAAAACCGCTTGGCAAGCCATTCTGAAGTGTATCACGCTTGCATGATTCCCAGAAGCAGGCAATTTCTTGAAATAACAAAATAAATTATAATTATTAAGTCCCTAAATGATTATCTTAATTAAATATATAAATCCTAACCCCCTTTATTCATAACTAGTTGTTGTACCCTGTCGACATTGTCCTGCCCTAATAAATAAAAATCTAGAAACCGATTGCAGCGCCACATACCGAGACCAAATGTTAATCTAAACTTTTCTCGAATCCAATTGAACAAAAATAAAATTTTATTAAACTCGGTCCCACCGTTTAGCAGGAGTTTAGCGGCGCCACTTAGAAAAGTTTAGATTAACATTTGGTCCCAGTAGATGGCACTGCAATCGGTTTCTAGATTTTTATTATTAATGCAGGACAACGTTTGCCGGGTACAGCTAGTTTTATGTGAAAAGTGTTGTTTTTACTATTGTCCATGCAATATTATTTTTTTTATTAAAACTCTCCATGTGCCTTAAGGAACATCTGAAATTTTTTTGCTGAATTGGTCGAGCCGTTCTCGAGTTTTGCGCTTAGCAACATTCATTTTTATTTATATATATAGATATAGATAGAAAGATTATTAAAATAGGCTCATTTAAGTGTCATTTAAAAAAAGTCTAATTGCACAAGTTCAGCAGACAGGCAGAAATTGTAAGCACATTCAGAATGTGATTAAAAAAATCCTTTTTTAAAGTCTATATAAAGCCTTTGAGTGAACCATAAAAATAACTGTTATGAATAAGGGGGTAAGACTTTCTTTTCACTTTGTGAACTGACTAATTCACATTCCCATATTAGTGTCTACTTTCAGAAGAAAATAAAAATTCTATCAAGAATTCAACACAGTTTTAAGATACAATTAGCGCTCAGTTTCAGCATGTTAAATTGTTATTTCAATCCATTATGACCAAAGTTTCTACATTATTTGTAGGTATATGAAGAAAACTAGGAGTGGGAGGCCCAGTACCTTAAAGATCACTATCTCAATGTCTAGTTAATGTCTAGCCAATGTTTCTAAACACACAAAAGGTGTGTCTCCTGACACATGGTAGGACTTAGATATACTTAATGAAAATTGGTTGTTCAAGAAACATTGTGAAATTAGGCAATTTGTAAAAAAAGTTTACCCCTAGTAAACTTTTTTTAAAGTTCTGGTGCCAAATATTTGAAATTAAATGAAATTTTATTAAATAAAACATTATATAGGGAACATACAATTATTTAGCAATATGATGAACAATATTACAAAAGCATTCAAAGTCCACTCTGATTCTTGCACTGTCTTTACAGAGCCTGTACAGAGATTTACAAAGATCCTAATTTAAATAATATCAAAACCAAACATCCATCCCTCTCCACTATGGAACCATTTACAGTTCTCTAACTGACAGGCATTTTGTTGTTATTAAATTGTAATAAGAATGTAAATAAAGAGATACTGATACAACTTAGTTAAAAATTATGTTTTAATGGTTATAAGAGTGGCATTTTATTTAATTTTTATTTTAATATTTTGTGATCACAGCTACTGAAGGGTGGCCAAAACATTGAAATAAAAATCAAATCAAATATAGCTTTTAACTGTTAAAACATAGTTTTAATGGGGAATATGCATGTAATTCAAATACAATTTTTTTATATGATGTCTTTATTGCTTTAGAATTACATGCCTAGCATTATTTTTTTATTTAATTCCTTTAATTTACAGATTTTAATTAATAAAATGTGTTAAAAATCCGCTAGATATTTAAAATTGCAAAACATACACACAAACTATCTACAGAGTGGAATTTTTTAATGCCACCTGGAGGGAAAGTACTCTAAATAATAGAGATAGCAAATTTTACTCCAAAAAAACATTGCTTTATTTTTGAAAAGAAATAAAACTGCATTCAAAGATTTTCGAAAATTCTCTCGCTTCACCTGGGAATCGAACCGACTAAAATCTGTAAAAATTACACCCTCTTCTATGGCTAAGAGACTGTAAACCGTCTGTAGTTTCGGGATTGTTGACAATCCGGACCGCTTGGTGCTGCAAGGAATCAAGTGGGAGTAGCTGGTACTGGGGTGCACCAACCCAAAGATGGGAACAGTACTCCACATGGGGACAGACTTGAGCTTTATATAATAAAAGTGTATGTCCTGGTGTGAAATACCGCTTAGCCCTGTTGAGCACACCAAACTTTTTTGGAGATTTTCGCTTGGCTCTCCAAGTGACCCCTAAATTGCACCTCGCTTGAAATTTCGATGCCCAAGATCCCTATAGTGTCCGAGATCTTAAGGGGGGTGCCCTGGAACTACGGCAATTTTAAATATTTTTGAAAAAATTAATTTAGGCATTTCCAATGGTTTTTTATTTTTTACTATCATAAAACAATGATTCAAAATACAAAAAAACGTGCATATTCCCCATTATGTGCACTAGTTGTTAAAACTAAGAAAGTACTATTGAATACAACTTACTTGGACCAAGTGGCCTCTATATTGGTTGCAAGTCCTTAGAAAACCATCAGTTGTGATAGCCGCATGCACCAAGTTGTATAGAAAGAATATTCCCGCAATACATGATGTTGGTATCCAGCAATATATGATGGCATCATTTTCCTTAGAAAGTTTTGCTCTTGATCTAACCACAATGACTTCTCCTTCACTACAAAACCAATTCATATATGAAATAACGTATATTATGGTAAGAAATAAAGAAACACACTACAGGATTTATTAAAAAAAATAACACATTAAATATGCAACAAAAAAATATCTCTCAATAGTACCACATTAATTATTACCATGGTATTAAGTTAAAGGTAATTGTGATATAAATAAGCTACTTACACTTCCTCCACAGAAGTAGTTTTCTCATCAACATACTGCCCCTTATTGTTTATACATACTCTGTACATATGAAACACAGCCATCACTATAGCATATACTATTAAGGGTAATAGAGCAAAAATTGCATATAAACAATATGAATTGTGACCTCCATCAAAATATTGTGTTGTACTCAGTCCAAATAGTATGCAGCCACAATTTGTATTTTCAAAATAACCCCCTGGGCACACATCTAATGTAGTCTTCCAATTATTATATGGTATTGCTATGCATATTACAGATATAGACATACACACTGCTAATATACTGTAACACCAACATAGTCTTCTTTCTGTCATGTATTGATTCATTTTTGATACTTTTATCCTGAAAGAGAATTTATATCTAAATAAGTTAATTGTTCTGTATAAATATCTTTTATTTTAAAAACTAAAAGGTACACTAGAACGTTTTAGTTACTATTACGACTAATACAAATAAATACCGCGTTGAAAACCATAAAACGTACTTTCTTAATTTATAAAGTAAATTTTCAATTTTGTTTTGAATGTTATATTATAATGTGTTACCTGTTATTTACAGATCCTTAAAATACTAAGTTAGAAGACTAGTACAGTAAATCACCATTAGGTACTAATCGTTTTTTATACAAGTAAAACAGGCGATAAAATTCTGATAAGATTTAGCTTTGCGATACTATTATCGCAGATATTAGAAAACTATTTAATAAAAAAATAAACCCATCGATAATAATACACTATAAAGGTGCCACCAAATTACAGGAAGCATCCATCAGCCGCGGCTAATGTCTAAAGAATGCGCATACCAAAACCGTAACACATTCCAGGTTGCTTACGGATGTCCGAACGCTCAAGGTTACGTCCGTGACTTACGATTTATAATGTGCACACTTCAATGGACTTTCCTTATCCAGATTTAAGGTATGTACAATTGCAAGCCACAGCTGACGTATACGATACATAAATAATTATAAGCGTGTCAACATTTTAAATAAGTATTAGGTCTCTAATCTGAAATCATTAATATCAATAACAAAACAAGCGATATTGTATTCCTAAAAGCACCCAGACAAGTCCACAAGATGCAAGCGTTCCTCGGCTGCGGCTTACGGCCGCGTCCCGAAATATGTGGGCCTTATCACACTCCAGATTGATTTACGATATCCGAAAGCTCACCGACGCGACTTACGACTTATAATGTGTACATTTCAATGGACTTTCCTCATCCGAATATATTGTAAGCCACGTACATCAGTTGCGACTTATAATATGCAAACAGTTTAAATCACAGCATTGTTTTCTAACCAAGCCATAAATTTAAAAAAAACTCTTGTTGTATTGTCCTTTATTATATTACATTGTAATTCTTTTTTTTTTAATTTTTACATTTACAGTCATTTCAGCATGAAAATTAATAGTAATCAAAAAATTGTTAGTTCAAATTTAATTTTGATGCCGTATAGGGAATATCACGTACCAAAGTAAGTATTTTATTGTTAATTAGGTTATTGTAGTGTTGCAGTTAGTACGTAACAAACTTATCGATGTTGATTAATTTTTTACTTACTCTAGATATCACATATGGATGAAATCCGAAGAGTTGCAAAAACTTACAGCATCTGAACCGCTAACGTTGGAACAAGAATATGATATGCAAAAATCCTGGCGTGATGATGAAGATAGTATATAAATAATTATGTAAAATTATCAGAACTCAAGTGTTACATTATGATATAATAATTTTATATCTTATATTTTTTGACTCTTAATGTGTTCAAATAATATTAGTGGATTTCATGTTTAATTCATACATTGAAAGTTTTCATATCATATGATTTTGTAAAGTTGTGATGATACTCCGTCATGATTCAGATTTTTTTACCCCCATAGATTAAAAGTTAGAGGAGATGGAAACACTTTCAGAACAATTTCGTAAAAGCATACCTATCTCCACACACGCTGACTTAAAAAAGTCACCAAAGAAAATCGTGATTTTCAATACCTGCCATAATTTTAGTTCAGAGGTACAACTAGGTACACTGAAATGTTAAAACTTTCAGCCGTCTCTAATTTCACAATATAACTGCATCATTATTTAGTGACAACGTTTATTATGTACCCAATACACATTCTCTCTACGTTTTAACCCAGTAGTTGTTGATAAATATATATAAGATATATATATATATATATATATATATATATATATAGATTAACGGGTTTTCGACGAAACTAATTTTTGATGAAAAACTTTAATAGTCTATTCTATATGTCAATTTTATAAAAACTATATTTTTTTCAGAATGTACTTTCATTATATTAGAGAAAATAAAATACAATGAATGTAATGAGGAAACAGGTATAAAACACAATCAAAAAATATTTTATTCTTGAATCAGTAGTTATTTTTATGTTATGAATTATTATAATTTATTTTATTATGCACCTAAAGACCAAATTTATGCAAAAAAAGATCCTAAAGTTCATATTCGCGAGTACTATTTTGAATTTATTCTGTAATTATTTTAAATTAATCATGTAATTTATTTTCCAGAATCTATGATTGGAGATACAAATATATTCATAGTTTGTAAAGAACCGATTGTGGGTGAAATAGAAATAATGATAGCTGAAGTTTCCGCAAGAGGTAAAAAATATGGTCAGGAAGCACTCATTTTAATGTTGCTTTATGGAATTAATTACGTCGGTGTTAATACATTCGAAGCAAAAATCTTATTCGAGAATAATATAAGTTTGCGAATGTTTGAAAAAATGGGTTTTACGGAAAAATCTCGCAGTGAAGTATTCAAAGAAGTCACTTTAGAAAAAGTTGTTACCGCCGAATGGACAAATTGGCTTGGGCAATTTGTTGTGTATGAAGTACAATTTTGTTAAATTTGGCATTGTGTATAACTCATAACTATTATATAAAAATCTTTGCACCATTATAACAGATTTTTTAAATAACACATACTTATATACAAACATAATTAAGATCTACACCCTAGAAGAAAGAACCGTGAACTCATACTAGTTCAGATTATAAACCGTTCATGAATTATGAAAAGATCATAAAGGTCACAACAGAACATACATTTTTGAACATAATATACATTTTTGGATAATATACGTTTGATAAACGACTATAAACTAATATGTATCCAGTTTTAATATCTTATAATTTGCTGAGCTAAACTGGACATAAAATGGAAGAAATGTTTTGATTAGTCCTTAATAGTTTTAGATCGTGTTTGTACAGGTATAGAAGAGTTATGAATTGAAAAGAATGTTTATTTAAAACTCACTTTTAATTGAACTGTGTCATTACATGTGGATACCATTGAAGCAATAAACGTCTACTGTGTTTGTGATTCGTCTAAGAAACTTAAAAAAAGTATTTAATTGTAAATACTCCATATTATATCAAAAACTACTGAACTTTTTAATGAATTTTCGTTGAAAATATTTTTAAGGCTTTACCATCTTGATTTCTTAAGCTTTTTCATTTCATGGTTTAAAAGTTAGATAGGAAAACACACACTTTATAAGACTCTTGAACTAATATTTAATTATCTATACAAGAAGATGGACGGATATTACATTTATGAAATATTCCGTTTTTGTCGATATGGTTACGGAAAATAAAAATATGGATGAATTTTATTTTTAAACAGAAATTAGTGTGTACATAATTAAAACTATATTGTAACGTAATATTTTCCTAAGTTTTCGCGTCATGTGTACATAATAAAACTACGTTTTAACGGTTTTAAGCGCGGTTCTAATAAATTACAGCACTCAAAACCGTTAAAACGTAGTTTTATTATGCATTTTATTAAATTTTAATTATTTTGACGATTTGGCCACAGTAGCCGTGTCACGGAAAACAAAGATTAGTATAATGAAAATATCATTAGGCAAAAACTGAATCATTTATATAAAAAAAATCATAAAATACCATTTTTCTAGATCGATTTTAAGTTATTCATATTTGTGAATGATACTTCCAAGTTTTTGAATATCGATATATGATTGCACACATCATCTGTACTTTCCTATACTAGTCTCATACAGCGCGTTCCACTTGTATCTCACAACGCCCAGAATGCTCCGTTAGCCGTTCCACATGGCGACCGCGGTCGTTGTGGTCGTGGCGAAAACGTCACTTATGACGTCATCATTTTCGATCACACAACGCTTAATTTATTTATTTAGGTTTATGGCTTGTCAGCTGGGCCTTTAAGCCAGATCTTAGATTATAATGTAGTTTCTTCGTTTTCTTAAGCCTATGTGTAGCACAGCTGAACTGTAGGTTATCAGCTGGTGCCATTCAACGAAGTTCTTGTGACAACTTAAAAGGCCACATTTGACTATACAGTTCACATTTCTCATAGAATACATAATTACCACTCAAAAACTTAATATCCTACAACTATTGTTCATTTTAGAGTAATTTTACACATTTTTAGAAAATAAAACTGCACAGCACAGCATCTCCTTTCAGTTCCCGCCAAAAACTCTCATCATACTACGCTCACATCGATCCATGTCAAGAGGTGGGTGAAATAACCATTCCACTTGAGTTGACGATTGTAACACCGGCAAGCAGGTGGAACGGGAAAAATCGTGGTCGTTGTGAGTCTCTGATGGAACGTAGCCATAATGAGTAGAATCCTATCAAAGACATAACTTGTCACTTGGTAAAGAGCTGTTCATTAGCCGGTTTTTTTTTTGGCTTTTCGATGAATGATTCACCAAAACCAATGGCCGGTTACTATATCTAACTACACTTGCCTTAATATTGGTTGCATTTTGACATTACTTGTATGAAGCTTATATCAAATTTAACCTATAGTAAGACAAATGAACGGTTGGTAAGATATAGGAGGGGCCCTAAACCGTTAACTTCTTGGTTATCTTTTTATGGCTCTAGTCCCATATCTTACCGACCGTTCATTTGTCTTATTATTGGTTAAAATTTGACATGAGCTCCATGAATTTAATGTAAAAATTAAACCGATGGTAAGGCAAGTAAATAAATAGTAAGACATAGGCACGGCTATAAACTGTAAATTTATCTGTTATCGGTTTTATTCGACAACCGTTAGCTTGTTGGCGAAGTGGTTGATAACTTTTCCGTTAATATTTTGTAAACAACTTTTACTTGTATGGCTTTTATAATATCATAGTTTTCAACTTAATTGCAAGGATACGTACTTATAGTACGTAGTATTTATACTATGGCTACGTTCCAGAAGAGACTCAGAACGACTATAGATAGATAGATAGATAACACTTTATTGTACACCATTACAGAAAACCTTATAGCCTAAAAATGTTCTAAATGTGCACAATGGGCGGTCTTATCGCTAATAAGCGATCTCTTCCAGACAACCCGTATGTTCACGACTGCGATTTTTCCCGGTCCACTTGCTTGCGGACGTTACAATCATAAACTCTACTGGTACGGATTATGGAGCGTTGATGTAATAAACGGTGAAATACACCATTGATTTGAAAATTGCGCTTTTTTCAATGTCAATCGATAGAGATAATTAATACTCTCTGGTTAACGTCCACTTCGACCCACCTCTTGACATGGGTCGTGTGAGCGCTGTGTGATTCTGGAGGCGCAGACTGAGCACATTCGCGGATCCCTAACTAGGATTTGCGACGCTGCTGTGCCTCGAGCCAAAAGACCACCGCCGCGTACATCGGTCCACTGGTGGACTGACGAGCTGGGTGAACTGCGGAAGGCAGTCCGCGGAATCAGCCATAGGCTCAAACGCAGCAGGGCGCGTCGTCTTCCAGATTATGTTGAGAAGAATGGAGTCGTGGGAGAGTTCAGAGAGGCCAGAAAGGCCATTTCGATTGCAATTCTGCGAGCGAAAGCTTGGGCTCGGGGGAGCTTCTCGAGACACTCGACCGGGACCCTTGGGGGTGTCCGTACCGTGCGGCACGCAATACGCTGCGGCCTTGCACTTCCACGGTCATGGAAACGCTCGAACCCGAGGTTCTCCGGTCGGTTATCGATGGGCTCTTCACGGATCCGGGAACCTTTACTCCCCCCGACATGGGTCCAATCATTCCCGACACCTCGCATGTGGAGCTTCACTTCATCACCGAGGAAGAGTTAGACGTCGCCCTGGACCGGCTCCGGGGCAGGAAGACGGCTCCGGGACCTGACGGGGTTCCGGGTCGGCTCCTCTTACTGACTGCTAAACATCTACGCAGTCAGCTGCGGGATCTGTTCGATACCAGTATTCGCGCAGATCAGTTTCCGTCGCAATGGAAGGAGGGCCGATTATGCCTAATTCCCAAGGGAAGTCGGCCTCCCAACGATTCGTCCGCCAATAGGCCCATAGTGTTGCTTAACGAGGTTGCCAAGGTCTTCGAGAGGATTTTAGCGGAACGCCTCGTTAGGCATCTCGATACTGTGGAGCCGGGGGGGCTAGCACAGACGCAGTTCGGGTTTCGGCAGAGGCGCTCCACGTTGGACGCCTTCGAGACACTGCGGACTGTAACTAATAAAGGATACTGTCCTGGCTGTGTCGATATGACGCCTTTAACAGCCTCCCTCACGAGACTATCAGGGAGGGGCTCCGTGCACGGGGTGTTCCCCGTACCTCACGAGGCTGTTGGGCGCGTACCTCCAGGACAGGTACATACTTTGGGAGGGCGGTGAGTCCGAGAATCGCGCGTTAGTTAGGTCGGCGACGCATCGCGTGCGGCGTCCCACAGGGATCGGTCCTCGGACCGGTTCTTTGGAACGTCGGTTACGACTGGATCCTTCGGGTTCCAGTCCTGCCCGGGATAGGGCTAATCTGCTTTGCGGATGACACCCTACTCACGGCATGCGCTGCGTCATTCGGGACGCGACGCGGGAAACCGCGACCATGATCGAAACTTTGTCGAGAGAGTTGGGAACTCCTGTGGCAGGCATTGGAACGGTGGAGGCGGTGCGCCCGCACCTGTTGCGATGGCTCTCACGGAAACGTGGGACCCTGACCTTCAGGATGACGCAGATACTTACCGGATATGGATGCTTCAATAAGTATCTGAATCATATCGTGGGCTGCCTGCCTTCCCCTCAGTGTCGCCAGTGTGGTGCATTAGACACTGCGTTTCATACGCTGGTCGAGTGCGCAGCATGGGCACCGCAGAGATATGAACTCGGGACCCTCGTAGGTCCGATCGATTCGCTGGGCAGTTTGGAGTAAGCCATCCTGCATAGCGACGATCATTGGGTGGGCGCGGCCAATTTCTGCGAGGCTGTCATGTCTCGAAAGCAGGCCGCGGAACGAGAACGGGAGAGAGGTGCGCATGCATCTCGCGGATACCGACGTCAGCCGGGGTCCCGGAGGCGCAGATATGCGCAAAATCTCCCCCCGTAAATACCGCTGCAGGGTATTTACGGGTATGCCCTCTGGCATCTAGGGAGCAGAGGATTCTTCACCCCTGTTGACGAAGTGAGTTTGCTTGTCCCAGGGCATTCTCAAGCACTGATGCGCTCGGATCAGCGTGGGCGTAACTACGTCCTAAGTCTCACGCTCTTCCTACCACAGCGCCGGGCACATGGGAGGAGGGTGGTTTTAGTGGAGTATTGAGTTCTTCGAGTCTCCACACAAGCCGGCGATTTGACTCTGGTGCGCCATTCGTGGTGACACCTCTCGTCACTTTGGTCTAATCCCTAGTAAGGGACCCACCCGGTAGTGTGCGAAATGCATTTCCCCCGCCTCAAAAAAATAGCGCTGTGTGATCGAAAATGATGACGTAATGTCGTCATTATCAGCGTCACTAATGAGTGACGTTTTCGCCACGACCTTAACGACCGTGGCCGCCATGTGGAACGGCTGACGGAGCATTTTGGGCGTTGTGAGCTACTAATAGTACTACTGCAGGAATGCCGAGGCCGAACGCGTCCTCAGCAATCTGTTGTTGTGTTATAACATTTTGTAATAAATAAAAGCAGTAAAAGTTCCTTTTATAATAAAATTATCTTCTATTTCTATTGCAAAGTTTAGCCAGTATAAATATTGTATATATATATATATATATATATATATATATATATATATATATATATCAGTTTATTGGTGAAGAGGGAAAGTCGTAGCAATATAAGCCATTTGTTTTAAAAATGTTTCTTACAACTTTTACCTTATTCATTTTTTTAACTAGCATATTATGCGCAACAAATGAAGAAATTAAATCGGAAGAAGACGTTGGCGTTAAATATGCTAATAGATGCGAGGTATGTAAAATACTTGCTACAGAATTGCAGAGCAGGTTAGAAGAAACCGGTAAAGTGCATGACGTTATCGAAATTGGATACTCCCTCGATGACGTGCAACCGAAGAAAAAAACCAAATACCAGAAATCAGAGTTAAGATTGATAGAATCCCTCGAAGGTGTTTGTGACAGAATTTTGGAATACAACATTCACAAAGAGCGTCAAGATAGTACTAGGTTTGCAAAGGGTATGAGTCAGACATTCAAAACTCTTCATGGACTAGTTGACAAGGGTGTGAAAGTGGATCTAGGAATTCCATATGAGTTATGGGATAAGCCATCAGCGGAGATCACACATATGAAAACACAATGTGAGAGTCTACTTGAAGAAAATGAAGGAGCAGTTGAGGACTGGTACTGGAACCACCAGGGTGCCATAGATCTAAAGATACATTTGTGCACTAAACATGCTCTGAAAGGCACTGATGACTCCTGCTTGTATGAAGTTTTAAAACCTGATGAAAAAGGAGAGACTGCAAAATTAGATAAATCAGAACTTTGAGAATAAAGTACATTAAGTCATAAGTACAAGTGAACAAATTACAAACAAACTTTAAAAGAGGCTATATATGGTTTCATGCACACTGTTGATGTACATGTCAAATATTAATCTAAAAAAGTCAAGTTATATTTTATGATATTGCAAATAACCTAGTACATTAATTATAACATAGCTAGCCAATTTTCAATTACTTTTGGTCCTAAAAATATCAAATTAATTTTAATCTAAGAATAGAAGGTTTAGTTGGTTTGTAACATTAAATATGCCACACAGACTTAATGCAAGCCATCTAAAAGCTATGTATATTTATAACTACATTGTCTATAGTTGTGTATTGTTTTTTGTTTTTATTATATTTGTGTCATTTTGGCAAATAGTAGTGACAACACATGTGTTTGGATTGCCTCAGTGGAAAGCCTCCACGATCAACAACGGTCTAATCCCTAGCAGGACCCGGTATGTGCGATATGCATTTACACCGCCTGAAAAAAAAAAAAGCTTGCCAACAGTGAAAGAATTTTTCAAATCGGTTCAGTAGTTTCGGAGCTTATACAATGCAAAGAAATCTTTCCTCTTTATTATATTAGTATAGATGATGGCTGATGCATGGCGTGAGGTGGCTGCAGTATTTTGTAATATGATACAAAATATCTCAATTTGACTGACTGACTACCCTACAATGTAAGTTTATGAGACCTGTTTTGCCCAATGTTTATGATTATTTCCTTTACTCCACATACTTATAAATTACTGCCTTAATATTTACATATAAGTTGGTATATTTATCTAAAGATACTCCTAATACCTTTCAAAATCTTCTAGTTATTCTCGACTTGGTAGTTATTTATATTACTAAGTGTAAACAAGTTTAAAATAAGAGTTCTGTGATAATTTGTACATGATTATATTTTGTAACTCTTTTTAATTTTTAGGATTACCTGAGACATACTGGTCTGTCTTGGAATATTTTTAAATAGTTGTCTATTACTTTACATAATTACTTCCTGCCTTTATTCAAAATAGTTTAGACTTTGTCACTTAAATGTTGCTGCTAATTAACTAGGAATTTTGATACATAAATCCAATGCTTATGTATGGAAATTCCTAGTTAACTAACAAATATGGAGAACTTAAATGACCACTTTTGGTGAATCACATTGAGAATTTGATGTGTATCCACATATACCGAATTTATTTTGACACTTGTATAATTATTCAGGTTTATACTATGGATATATTGTATTTATAATATAAATCTAAAAATGGCTTTTATAATCTCGCTGATCCAAAACACCATTCTTGGAAAACCCTTAAACTTGAAAAAATGACATTTTTGTAAAAATTATTATATTATAATAAGTGATGATTTTTACTATAGATAATGATTACATAAATATTAATTATGGGTAGTGCTATTGTACAATAAAGAATATAAAAATCATCTGTTTATAACTTATTGAATTATAATTATTATATACATTTTCCCAGTGATAAAATTTGGCTATGATCCCAGGTTTTAATTATGCTCTATCAACCTGCTGGTATTACTTATTTGGAATAATATACATGATTGACACAATGTTATTTTACCACAGTCTCTTTGAGTATGTTGACAAAAACATGAATTTGACATCATATTGGGTATCCCAAATGCCATATATTTACTAGATTGTGAGATGGGGTTAGTAGCAATACAAATATATGTTGGAACAACTTAGCATTAAGTATGGTATTATCGCTCAATGTTGGCCTAAGACGATTTAAGGCACACAGTAGGGAGAGAGGTGCGCATGCGTGTCGCGGGTACCGACGTCAGTCGGGGTCCCGGAGACCCTGATATGCGCAAGATCTCCCGTAATACCGCTGCAGGGGCCCTCCAGTATCTAGGGAGCGGAGGAGTCATCCCTCTGTTGACGAAGCGAGTTTGTCCTGCTTCCCGGGGCACTCTCAGGCACTGATGCGCTAGGATCAGTTTGGGTGTAACTACGTTCCAAGTCTCACGCTCTTCCTACCATAAGCGCGGGGCACATGGGAGGAGGGTGGTTTTAGTGGAGTATTGCATAAGGGTTACCTCTCCACATAGAGGGAGGAACCTTGCCGAGTCTCCACACATGCCGGCTATTGACTCAGGTGGCTGCGCTTCACCCCTGTTGACGAAGTGAGTTTGCTTGTCCCAGGGCATTCTCAAGCACTGATGCGCTCGGATCAGCGTGGGCGTAACTACGTCCTAAGTCTCACGCTCTTCCTACCACAGCCCCGGGCACATGGGAGGAGGGTGGTTTTAGTGGAGTATTGAGTTCTTCGAGTCTCCACACAAGCCGGCGATTTGACTCTGGTGCGCCATTCGTGGCTTCACCTCTCATCGCTTTGGTCCAATCCCTAGCAAACGACCCGGTAATGTACGAAATGTATTTACCACGCCTCAAAAAAAAGGCACACAGCGCCATGACTCCCACACTGTGTAAAGTAGAGTATACACCATTATCCTGATATTAAATCAGTTGGGTTTAATCCGCTTCAGAGTTGGGTCTATTTTTCTACTATCTAAAATCAGCATGGTCTTTAACTTCCCTTATAGTAAGCCTACTGGCACGCAGTCATCATTCACAACATCAAGCCAACCTACTTTGAGTCTACGCCTTCTGCGTGACTCAAATTGTTGCGTGCATCCGTAACATAGTTCTTGCTCGTTTCTAATACAGGTAAGAATGGATTAAATTTCTCGTGCCTGCATTAGATACATTAATTAGTCTGAAGATAACTAGAAAGAGAACTATTAAGCAAGAGAGCTTAAAAACATTTTAGGGATATATTTTTATAAATTAAACAAAATAAATTAAGCACCTTTTTAATCGACTGTCAAAAAGTTTCATATAAACAATTTCTATGCAACTCGCACCTATTTACACGATGGTATCAAAGGGCGCTAACAAAATTGTATATTGGAGACATACCATAATTTTATTGGAACAAAAAATACTTTAATTGGTAAATAAATATAATTTAAACTAATAGGATAAAATACATTCATTCGATAATAATTGTACTTGGACACTCATGACACTTTCATGTGTCGTATACTACAATAATTTAAGGCATAGAAAAAAAATTAGGGATGACAATTATCCAGTAAAAAAATTAACTTTGTAAAAGGTCATAGTTCAACTTTTCTAGAGTGTGCTTTACATTCTCTTGCATTTTGATATAGAACAACACTATTAGACTTACAACCAAGATTTTTTAAACAAAATCAGTCATCACATGAAAATGAATAGAAACTTCAATCGTTTTGTATAATTTGATTTAAAATATGTTTTAAATAATAAAATGTTGGTTGAAAGTGTAGTGGTGCTATGCTATAGCAAACCGCAAGACGCTTTTGGCGTTCTCTGAAAACCTATAATATATTGGAGCCTTCATCGCCATTTTATCGTAAGAGACATATTTGTTGCGACACTTGCGACATATGTTATTTTAAAATATTATTTTGTTTTACTATTTTCAATTGTTGTTAGACTAGACCTTGGGGAACCAAAATTTGAAACAAATGCAAAATAATAGTTTAAAATATCGTTTGCAACAAAAAACTATTTAGGTTCAAATGGCGGTAAAGGCTCGATTATGGTCTGTATCATAACTATATCTTTTATTGGGCGATTGTCATAAACTTTTTCCATGGTAGTGGTGCAGCTGTTCGATGTCATCGACGGACGATGTACGGCGTATAAAAATAGATGGCGCGCATTGTATCGATGGCTTGGCGCGGCGCGGCCTAGAGATAGGGGCTCGTGTCCTGGTAGTCGTCATCGCTGTCGGAGCCGTCGTCGGTCAGCTGGCGCTGTGCGGCCTCTTCCGACTCCCCAGCACCGTCAGTGCTCGATGCATCTGTACAAACAAACAACATCGCATAAATACTCATTCTAACCATTGTCAAAGTTAGAAGCCTCGAAATAGCGGGAACGAACTCATCTTGCAATAAATTCTAATATTTTTACATATAAAAGAACAGGTGTTAAAACATCATCTTATCATCTAACTTTAAAAAAAATATCATGATAGAAATAAATGTAATTACTTTTCAGGCAATAATTAATGCGCTATTTGACTCCCTTTTTTTTTACCTACTTATGAGGACATAAGTAGGAACGCGCGTACAAAATCTATGAGGCTGCGACATTCTGTAATTTTATAAAAAAGTATTTTAGTTGATTTGACAGCTTGAGTTGTCACAAGAACTCCTTTGAATGGCTTCAGTTGATAATCTACAGCTCGGCTAAGCTATACATAGGCTTAAGAAAATGAAGAAACTATATTATAATCTAAGATTTGGCTTAAAGGCCTAGCCGCCAAGCCATAAACCTAAATAAATAATAATTAGCAAATACAAAAGGCAGTGTTGCTTGCTATAGTGCGTTTCATCAAATAGTTCCTTTGCCGTCACATTGGCATCCCTGTCTGTCAATTACGTCAACACGGTAGATACGTTCTGCGAGTTTTAATTACTTTAACTGTGATTTCTTGAGAAAATCATGCCGAAAACATTGAAAAGTGGTGAAAGAATCATGGTGTTGAAAGCGAAAGACTTTTGTGAACGTGAAAAACGTAACGAGGCCCCAATTATTCCATTAAGATGTGTACAAGCTCGGGTTGCCGCTATTACAGGTTAGTGAAATAGGGTTACCAGCATCAGTTTAATCTTTCCACCGTTTATGCCGCGAGTGGCAAAAATTAAATACTTTTTGTAAATGCAAATATATAATATGTAAGCTATATTATAGCTTTCTTTATTGTCAAGAAAGATTTATGATTTTTCAGTGAATTAGTACTATTCTTATTAAAATTAAGAGTATTTTGATTGTAAATGTATAATGGATAATAATAATTTCAAACGATATTGTACGAATTTGAAAAACTTCATATACCTACGATATCATGAATTAATAATAATAAATAATTTAATTTTGTTTTAGGTATATCTGAAAAAACAGTGTCGAAAATTACCAAAGAAGGTAAGGAAGCAGCTTCAACATCGAAAAAAGTTACAACACCGCGCAAATTTGGTCCTCGACGAAAAACTCACGAACTGGATGATTTTGAACGAAGTGCCATAAGGCATAAAATACACGAATTTTATGCCGTAAGAAAGGAATTGCCTACATTGGCGAAATTGTTACATGAAATGCGAAATGAGATACGACTATAAAGGTAGTCGCACCACTTTGTGGAGGATTATAAAAGAAATGGGATTTTATTTTAAAAAATGCAAATCCAAAAGAAAGATTTTGATGGAGAGATACGACATTGTCACCTGGCGCCATCGATACCTCGAAGAATTAAGAAACAATCGTCTTGAAGCCCAGCGGCCAGTCGTGTATTTAGACGAAACATATATACACGCCACATATTGCGCTGGAAAAGGTTGGCAAAGCGAAACTGAAGAAAGTGTTTTATCTTCAGATTCCAAGGGACCACGGTGGATAATTGTTCACGCAGGTGGCGCCATGAGCTTTATACCCAATGCTCAACTGATTTTTAGATCCCAATCGAATTCAGCGGATTATCATGATGAAATGAATAAAGTGAATTTTAATAAGTGGATTAAAGAAAAACTAATACCAAATCTGCCTCCACAGTCTATTGTTGTTATGGATAATGCCTCATACCATACCGTGCAGATTGATAAGGCACCCACAATGTCAAGCACAAAGTCAGAAATGCAATCTTGGATAATAAATAAAGGAGTTTCTTATTTGCCGACAATGTTAAAAGCACAGCTATTTGAAATTATTAAAGAACACAAACAACCACCTGTATATGAAGCAGATGTGATGTTGGAAGAAAATGGCCATAAAGTGGTAAGGCTTCCACCTTACCATTGTGACTTGAACCCCATCGAACTCATATGGAGCGTATTAAAAAGAAGGATAGCTGAAAAAAATTTAGGTCAAGAAGCTAATAAGATAGTACAAATTACGGAAGAAGTTTTTGCTACTATCACTAAAGAGGAATGGAAGAAAGAATGCGAGCATGTAATAAAAATTGAAGAAAAATACTACGCTGCTGGCCCAGCCATAGACAATGAAATGGATAAATTCATAATCGAAGTAGGAGACGATAGTGATAGTTCTGATGATAGTGACTATGAGTATGAGGAAATGTCAGATGTAGACTTTGATGAACACAATTATTGTGTAAGACTATAATAAAAATATATTTCGAAGTCGTGTTTTGTTTTTTTAATCAATGATTCTGTCCTTCCCACTAGCTAACTAAGTATTTTTCTAAATACTAGTGAAAATATTACAAGACTAAAAAAAACGAAGTCTTAATACATGAAAGTGTGAAAGTCCTTATTCAAAGTATAACCGAAGGACATCGTTGGCACTTTTAGTAGTTAATAGTAAGAAATCAAAGTAAGATAGATGAATACATTCTTCAGGGAAATATCAAAAGTTTATATTGTGTCAATCGAACTTAAAAATACTTCCCTTAATGTAAGGTTTTGTAATAAAAGTAATGTGGCAACACTTGTTTGCGTTCCTGCCAACATGGCGGCAAAGGAACTATTCTATAAAACGCACAATATGCATTCTTAGCTATGTCCCTTTACACGATTCGTACATTGTGGTGGCTACTAAAATTGGTCTACTGCGCAGGTACATCGAGAGAAATTATTATTTGTGTAAATCTGTGTAAGAGTTGAATTTTTTTTTGTACTCTTTTATTACCTATTCGAAACAAGAATTTAAAAAATTAGTTTTGAAATGTTCTCAAAGAGCCCTTTCATTTCATAATTTAATTAACTAAGTCAATTTTAACTTACTGTCTTCCGGGCCCGAATTTTAACTTTTATTTAAAAAGAAGTCAAAACTTGACGATACATAGACTAACAAGACTTTTATTAATTAGATCAAACTCATTCCTGACACACAGTTCCCAGACTGAGAACTTAGGGTATGTAGGGTGCTTATACTTAAGGTAAGTGAGTACCTGTCCATACCACAAAAGTCATTAGTGACCAGTTTCCCAATGTTGAAAGTGTAAAAATCCCCAAGCCTTTACTAACTAATATGACAACTTTTATGCGTGTGGCTTTTGCGGTGTGAACAAGTACTCCCTGTGTATTTATTTTAAAATCATCGATTCATATTACTGTGTTAGCTAAAAGACAAATTAACTACTGCTACATTGCCACTACTAGCCATAACTGTTAAAATGAGCAAAAAATATTGATAAATATAACCAAATACCTACTATGAAACTATTTACTTATCATCTAACTATTATCTGTCGTAAGAGGCGACAAAACAACCCACAGCCAGGTGATAGGGTGTTTACCCGTCTGGATGGCTACCATCCCTAGTGTAGAGTATGCCACCACAATAACCTTGAGTAACCGGCATTAGTAGCCAAGGTCCAGTCTCCGTTTAGAGAGCAAGCGCATTTCTAGCATCTTTGGTGTTGTAAATGTCCATAGGCGATGGTAACCGCTTTCCATCAGGTGGGCCACCTGCCTGTCTGCTGAACTTGTGCAATAAAAAAAAAGTGAGACAAGTGGTTAATATTCAGTACTAATTTAAACAAAAACTACTAAAATTTTGATCAGGCTACGAGCAAATTAAAGTAAAAAATTAGAGCACATGACAATAGCTTTTTGAAAAACAATGTGATATTTTGATAATGGTATAGAAGAGGAGTACTATAAATGACAATAGGGTAGTTGACTGTCGAATCAACCGCCGAAGCCTTACAGATCGTGTACAAGAAAGAATAGCAAGTTATGGCGTCAAACATAAAAAGGAATAAAATAATGTATTAATTTTACAGTCTGAGGTTAAGTGGGATAACACAGTCAACCAAGCTCATTGGAACGCAGAGGCCTGCTATGGTCTAGGTGCCTGGGATCGGCCCCAGACTGATCCATTGTATGTTACCAATATCACGTGTTTGTTTCTTTACTGATTAAAAACAATGTTTAAACAGTTATTAAAATTATATCTATAGTGAAATTTTGAAAGCAAGATTATAGCAAGTTATCTAATGCACGCTTTTTTTGCATATTTTAAATTTATCGTTCATCATTTCTAGTATACATTAGAATCCGTTTATAATGACATCGAAGGGAAGTGACAAACACGTCATACAAAGCATATACATACTTACAAAATTATTATTATATAATTAATTAATTTTTGGTTTAATGGCATTATTAACCATAAGAATTGTATCTAGCACCGTTATTTTTTTAGAAGACTTGTTTTGTTTAGAATCAAGTCAATTGATAATTTTAAGCCCAAGATTCTTTATAAAATTGCTATCATTGTCACTATAATCGGCAGACAAATACACACATTGTATATCAACAAGCTAAGCAATTTACGCTTGTGTTATAGGTAATATACAACGAATCACCGGAAGCCGATCCCAGACACTCAGACCATCAGACTCAGGTAAATAATAGAAAGTTCGTTTCCGAAATGGCAGGAATCGAACCCGGAGCCTCTATTCTAGCGAGTTCCGCTGGCTAATACTTAGCCCGCTCAACCACAGGGGCCGTAACTAACTATAACTATAACCGAATATAATTTATAAACATGGGTCATAATAAGCGACATCTCACTATAAGCGAAGTCATTGTATCCGACTTTATTATAAAATTTTATATGAAAACCAAACAAAATTATGTAATTAAGTGTTTAGTCAACATAAGCAGAGTCGTAATAAACGGATTCTATTATAAGTATTTTCTTAAGTTGTCGCGACTATTACACATAATAAAACTACGTTTTAACGGTTTCATGCGCGATATTATATTTAATATTCTTCAAGTCACATGTTGCGACGCGGAGGTAAATTAGGTTAGGCTCCCATATAGTAAGCAACAACCATAAACAAAAATTAAAACTAAATAATTAAAATTAACAATTTGGCGACAGGCTAAATACAAAAACTTCAACAATACTCATTAACACTTGACATCTTTGGCTTCTGTGATCACGGCTACTGCAAAGTGGCCGAAACGTGGGAATAATTAAATAAAAAAAATACAGCGCTTAAAATTCTTAAAACGTAGTTTAATTGTAGATTCTACTGTACTTGTTCCAAGATAGGTGCAAGAGTGAGTCGGTATAGTGAATATGGTGTAATGGCAAGTACAAGCGGTGAATAATTACCCAGTTACCTGCGTGCGGCTCCCACAGGGGCTCGTAGCGGCGCGCCTTCGCCGGCGGCGGCGACGCCGAACCTCTGCGCAAACAGACAACAATGCTTCAACACGATTCATATAAGGCAATATAACGCTCTTATCCGTCAAGCACGGAGAAAGAATACAATTTCCTGAGACCGGCCGGCCTGTCGTAAGAGGCGACAAAACAACCCACAGCCAGGTGGCAGGGTATTTCCCCGTTTGGATGGCTACAATGGCCAGGTTCTAATCTCCCTTTAGAGAGCGACAGCGCATTGGTAGCACCTTTGGTGTTGCCAACGCCCATAGGCGATGTTAACCGCTTACCATCAGGTGGGCAATCTGCCTGTCTGCTGAACTTGTGCAAAAAAAAGGGATTCACAGTTGTGTTGGTTTTCAGATTGGGCAAATTTTTCCTTAAAAATCACTAGAACGCAGAGGATCCGGATTCAATTCCTGGCATGGTAAATTCCGTAAACGACTTTCCGTTATTATGGTCTGGCTGTCTAAGACCGGCCCCAGGGTGAACCGTTGTATATAATACAAGCATAACTGGCATAGCTTAGAAATAAATATATAGTGTGTGCATTTGTCTGTTTATTTTTATTACAGTAATGCTGCAGCCACACCTGCGTTAGTGTTAAAAGTTTCGACTTTGTCCGAATGCGTCTTATTTAAAACGTTAAAATGACGCCGTTAACGCATAACCACACTAGTGTGTATTCATATGTAATCTGGTAATATTTAAAGTCATTAACAACGTCACACCTTAAATAATGCAATAAGCCATCGCCATGTCTGCGTGAACGGCCAATACCTGTAACACTGTCACAGACGATGCCCCGGACCTTTATAAAAACTCCGCCAAAGCGTTATTCCCATTCACGATAACTTGATGCGCAGGATTACCAAATTCTAAAATTTACATCACCTAATATCGTGTTATAGCATCCCTATTAATATTATAATTGCGAAAGTAACTCTGTCTGTGTCTGTCTGTCTGTTTCGTTTTCACGGAAAAACTACGGGACCGATTTGGCTGAAACTCACTATGTATATATATATATTCGATGCCGAGGATAGGATACTTTTTATCCTGAATAATGGGATAGTTTCCGGGATAAAAATATATTTGTCTCCCTGTTTGTTATGCTTTTATGGAAAAACTATTGGACTGATTTGGCTGAAATTTGGTATATATGTAACTAGAATTTATCCCGCGGCTAAAGCGCGGGTCAAACTCTAGTAAGTTATAAATAGAGATTGTTACAAAACGTGAATCATTTTTAATTTTAATTGGAGTTTTCTTATCGCGATTTCAAGTGTTTTTGACTCTAGCTTTAGATGTTAATACGAGCGCGTCAAGTTATCGTGTACGGGGAGTAGTCAAAGTTTAGGAGACTTTGTTAATTGCCTTAATAAAATAAACCGTGTTCATCATTCATCTTCAATCATCAATATACAGTCCACCAAAGCAAAGCCGGTGTCTCAACAAGCTCAGGCCTTTACACTAGGTATTTATTACCAATGTGCTGCTGTACTCGTAAATGGGACTGGAACCTGGCCACTAACGCCGGAACACAACACAAGGTTGTTATGGTGGCATACTCTAGACTCTAAGACCAGTCTTCCGCAAAGTATGTACCGCGGCACACTGGTGTACTGTGGTCATTAATTGGTGTGCCTCGGAAAAATAAGGTTATGTTATAAACTTATTTTTAGTAAATAATGTAAGGGTAAGAAAAATACTTAGTTACACATAAAATACGTAGGTAAATCACGCGAGCGCACGAGCGAGGTGTTTTGTTTTGTTTGGCGCGGGCTAGAGACCCCGCGCCCCCGCTACCCGTACTCTCTGGCTCACGAGTCGGCGCACTACTACGTAAGTATAGTGCGAGTGCGCCGTTAAAACATGATTTTTATTTGTGATGTACCTCCAAAAATTTCGTTTTCCTAGATGTATCTCGAACACAAAAAGTTTGCGTAACACTGCTCTAGACCACTGGTGGTAACCATACCACCTGGCCGCAGGAATTAGTGTTCTTTCTATGTTGCTGCACGGATAGAACTGCGTTCGTGGCGAGTAAAGAACAAACCTGTGCGTGTGGTCGTCGTCGTCGTCGTCGTCATCATCATCGTCGTCGTCGTCGTCGTCGTCGTCGCCGCCGCCGTCGCCGTTCTCGCTGGGCGGGGGCGAGCCGCGCGGCGACGGTGGCTGGCTGAGCGCCTGCATCAACCGCCCCTTCGACTCGTTCCAGATGCTCGACAGCCGCCCGTCCGGCCCGAACAGCAGCAGGAACGCGTCGATCAACTCCCGAGATTTCTCCTCCCATTTTGTTAATATGTCCACACGCTTCTCACCAATGTTTGTCATCACCTGGCGGATTAAACAAAACTAGTTGCCACATAAGCTGTTGACTGACTGCCTAGGGGGCTTTCGTACATAGGATATTAATGATAGAAGTTTGTAGATGTAAATTGTTTATTGCTAAAGTTATACTAATTAAATGATTGTGCTAGGATCAGAGGCTGTTTTGCCGAGTGACTGAGTACGGTTCTAAATGAGTACTGATGAATGTTGTATGCTATGTTAAAAAGCACATGTCGGCGTAAATCGCTGACACGGCAGTTAGAATTAGTAGAAATTAAGAAAACCTTGTTATAGAATTTAGTTACATAAGCAAGAGCTGTATTTACCCTTGAGATAAAGGGGCGAATTAAAAAAAAATCCTATCATCAGATACGATTTTGAATTCTTTAACGTAGGTATTACAGGCCACTAGTGCCCCACTCTATGACTTTCATAAAATTACTAGTATTTTTGAATAACCTTTGAATAGTGCTCTAAATGTTTAGTGAAATTTAACTTTCAAAGTGTCACAAGAATTCTATCATCAGTCATAGATCTACTAGTTATATGGTAACGTATATAATATGGGTTATGTTGTGCTGCGGCAGTTATAAAAAGCCAGACATCGTCTACTGCTTTTATGCTTAAAAGAAAATCTAAAACTGGTGGAATATTTATGAACAGTTGACACTTGTTAGTTCTATAACCGTACGAAGCTGTGTTAAAAAATGACAACAACAACTTTTAATTTACTGAACAAATGTATGAAATTGTCCAAAGCAATGTAAACCTCAACAGGCACCAGTTAAACGTGTCACTATCAATATAGATAAATTTACAATCAATACAATAAAGGGTCATTAACATTCCACATGGCGTATTCATATTTCTCCTAACTCGACAAGTAAATCATAAAATACAAACAATGTCGGAGGTCAGTGGTATTTTGTGTGCGTTTGCAAGAAACTCTCTTGATATTTGTGATAAACAAGGGTCAACTGATTAGTACACGAGTTATTTTTAAGCATGAACTAATGAACAATTTACTTCCACGCATCTTTAGTACAACATACTTCAAACACACATAGTCCGGACTGTCATGAACTCTTCATAAAATAAACGGTACGAATTATTTTTGTTTCTAAAAAATGCTTTGATGACCGTCGGTATCTTAAATCACCCGCTCCTTTAACGGTCTTCAAAAGTTGAATCTTCCCTAACGGCCGGTTCTCGTTTATTAATTACTTTTCATTCATTTGCTTTACCATCGGTTGAATTTTGACATTACTTATATGGAGTGGCTGTAAAATTTTTACAGATAGTAAGGCAAATGAACAGTCGGAAAGATATAGAAACCGGCCATAAATCGTTTCATCGTACGGTATACGAACCACAGCCAAATTTCGCAAGTCAGTTGGCACGTAATCGCAGCGGAGCAGAGCAATAAGTGCTATTTCGAAACATAAATTAAATTAGGATGTGACAGAACTTATGACCCAAGATCAAGCGGGTTTTTTTAAATGTCAAAACGAGAGAGAAAAGACTTGTAACGCTTAGAAATGTAGGTTCGAGGAGTTCTTTCAAAGTTACATTTTTACAGGGACAAAGGTGCACTTATGTATGCGTTCTTAACCCTCAAACGGGAACCAAATATATTATTTTTTTCCACAAGCTGCCAGCTGCCATCAAAATTGCCGCGCCAAAACCAAGAGAATTATATCGTCTCTTTTATTCTAATACAAATTCTATGTAGTCAGTGGGAGAAAGCATCAGTTCAACGTTCGTTTCAATTATCTGTATTTGACCCCAAATATGTGGTGCTTCCCAATTGACCGCGTGTGACAGTTCGGCAACGGTGGTTCCGTCTTAGAGGGTTAATCAAAATTCTTTGACATTATAATTGAAGGTGTTGGCTCACCTTCTTCCCTTTGTCTTTGAGCTCGTCCATTTTGTTCTGCAGGCGGAACTTCTTCTCGTTGAGGAAGGAGACATTGAGCTCTTTCGCGGAATAGCCCCGCGCGAGATTGCGCCTCACGTATATGTCGTAGTCGCGCACAATCCGCGCGACTATATCCGAGGTTGAAACACCTACAAACAGGATTTTTGCAATCGATTACACTATTTAATAACATTTGGTTTTAGTCAACTTAAGGTACATTTAAAGTTCGATTATAATGTAGATTTTTTTTTAAATTAACCATTTTAAACACTAAAATCTTATTGAAAATTTATATTGTAACAACAAATAGATAGATTATATCAATAGATGTAAATCTTACCTTCTGTCCTCTCTGTCGCGACGAACATGTCTTTCGCCTTGATCATGGCATAAAGGTCTTCACAGTTCTCTGTCGTATAAGGAATGTCGTCGTGGGCAATAAAGTCTATTTTGTGCTTCTCTAAGAACTCCTCGTCGCATTCCCACGGCGCGTCTCTTACTACCTTAAACAATAATAAACATCTTCATTAATATTTACACAGACACAACTAATCCGAAAGGATCGAGTATCTATTACATCCATACGTCGTCAAGGATGGAGCAATTTATTTTGAAATTTCCGACTATCCCAATAAATAAACTATACCATTTTACGGGATAGCAAGCACCCTACGTCCATTCTCAATATTGAGACTCCATTTATGGCAAATATCAACAAAAACGGTCTAAGATTTTCCGCGAAAGCTTAACAGACAGAGTTACATTCGCATTTATAATATTAGTAAACACATGTAAGCTCCATATTCCATGGTCGCTACATATAGTGGCCGCTGTAACCGTAATCTATTTAAATTTTTAATATTGTATTGGCACAAATTATATATTTTGGCAGCTCACCTTTGAAAACTTTACAAATACTACTTTATCTATTTTAGTACACTCGATCGTCATGTTTTACAGTCGAGGTCTTTGCCCCTTAGTTTTGGGCGTCAATCTGGTATGTTAATTACCTCGTCAACGTATCTGCAATGTCGTACGGCCTCGTACCTTTCGTCCTCAGTCATCACAGTTCGCCCCTTCCGGCTGTGCGTCAGATTATCGTTGCATACTGGAACAGAATTGCATATAATGAATCATCGCTTCGTTATGACATCATGGATATTAGCAGCGGGAGTAATCATTTAGAACTGAAACAGAATCACGAGCTAAGTAATAATATTAATAAATCGCCAGACAAAAACATACAATGTGTATCTCTAAGCTAAGCAAGTTACGCTTGTGTTATGGGTAAAATACAACAGCCCACTGTGGGGCCGATCCAAGATACCTGGACCATTGTAAATAATAGGAAGTTCGTTTTACAAAATTTACCGTGCCAGTAATGGACCCCGGAGCCTCTGCGTCCAGTGAGCTAGTCCACTCAACTACACAGACCGTTGAAGCTATAATCTAGTATAATATTAGAATCAAAGACATCGGTAGAGACTAGGACTATCAAATTCTGAAAATCGTGGATTTATTTTTACTACAATATAATTGATACCTACTACTACTGCTTAGTGTTATAATAAATAGTATGAAAGTCGTGGTAATTTAGTAGCTAACATGTATTTTTTTAGCTGACAGTAAAAAACATTGTAATGCACATCGAGACGAGATGATAGATGTGCAAAACCTACCAATATACCTTGGATAACAACAACAAGTACATGCTTCGTTCCTCTATTAACAGGAATGCTTAGTCCCGGAGTGTCACATTGAAGGGACATTACATTATTACATATACAAACAAAAAGCAATAACACCCTTAAAACATTTCCTTTGTATGACTTCATAGAATTATTAAACGATGCAATGTTATATTAGACGCATTGCCAAATGTATACGCGTAATGCAATCTACTCAGTAATAAGAAACAGATAAACGCCCTAGTTTTATGTAAATTTTCTTAGTACTTACCATTTCTGATATTAATAAATCGACAGCAACAACAAAGTTGGTTTCGCGACTGCTGCTAGATGAGCAAATATTAAGTTTTACTGCATTATTGATGTTCGTAAGCTTGGCAATTATAACAAAGTACCTACACGTGACTGACTTTTAACATGGGTGATTTCTGTGAACTCCATTTATGTTATTCTACATTTATTATGTTATCTTGAATTGATAGTAACCGTTTTTAAGAGATATAATTAAACATCTATAATATAAATTGCTTCGGAAAACTATTAATTTAATTTTAAATGAAACTTGAAAAACATTTATTTCAAAAATATTGCTTAGTATCATAACGGTTTCGATATGCAATAACCATAATTAAAACAGAGGCAATGTAAAAACCGATAGCGTACAATATACAAAACTGCGAATCATTGATCGATTGACTGCAAAAATCACAACAGACATGACGTCGTCAATTCAGTGAATCAATTTAAATTTCTTATCTGATAACAACTGTCTAACTCAAACATTTAAGATCTAGACAATCGACCCTAGAAAGTAAATAACTATTTATACATATTTTATCTTTCAAGGTCGAAATATCTATATCTATTAAAACCTCGAAAAAAATAAGATTATTCCAGATAAATACAATTAATTAATTACTAAATATCACATATTAGTAGTAAAATATAAAGCACGTGTCGATAAAGCTGCCAGTGACATCGTACGACAAATCTCGGCCAATAGAATGTCAGAGTGATAAAGCGTGAATAATTGAGTGATGATAGGAGCGCTAATTATCTGCTCAGTGAATAATTTTACACATGATTTAATATTCATGAAATACAAATTGATTAATAATTTCAGGGTTTTGTAACCATATGAAATCGTCATGGCAGTCTTATAGTAATTTTTCGCAGAAACTGTAGGTGAAATTGGCTGATTTGTTACTTTACATGCAATAAATAGGAGAGCTAGAGGTTCTAAGATACTGCCATGTGGCACGAATATAGGGGGACGGGCTTTACATTGGTCGGTACATATTATATTCTGTTTTTTAATTCTTGTTATACTTGTTTTTTGTTTCCAGTTAGTTAAGTAAAATTTTAATAGGTTTATAAGATTGATTCTAATTTGGAAAGTAAAATTAGACATACAAGTCGAAAAATCTCAAAAATCAAGATGGTATCTTAAAAAGTACTTTAAACGAAAATTGTTTTCAACAATCCGTTGACTAGATTTTGAAATAGGTATTTACTATAATTGCTTTTTGATGATTCCGTTGTCAAATAACGAAAACAATCGACATTTGTAGCCTCCACGAAAACCTAGGTTGTGTGGGGATTTTCAAGCACTTTACTAATTTATTATTCAAATGCCTATGCCTATGACAGGGTATAGACTATGGAATCAATTATAACACTTCTGATTTTCTTTGGAATGTCGCGAATACTAGTCTTATTACTGATATTGTTCTGAACCCATAATAATCCTTTACATGTGTTTTATTACTTTTCGAATTTAATAATCTATTATACGCGTTAATCCGTTTGTATACCCCCAGTAAGATGTCATAAATCGTTTCATCTATTGTTTGCAATTCAAGTACATTCTTAGAAAACATTAAGCGTATAAGATGAGAATTTCAAGGAATAGTGAGCATGTTGCTCTTTCTCTCTCATCTTGCAACATGTCTATTTTACAAATATATAAGGTCGGTCAGCCGGGACCGAGTTAGTTGAGTTTAAACTGCGATTGAGGCGTTACTAAATGTACATTAGGTACGGGAATGACATATTGACGGGCTTTGCGCATTTTATGTATGACGATTTTCTGTTTTCGGTTTGGACTTGTTGCATTTGTAAGAACTGTGAGTTACGTGTGTGTACTTCTAAAGAACTTCATGATAATTCCAACAGCATTTTAAATTCACATTCCACAAATTCGTAACAGTATATTTTAACCAAGGTCCATTCGTCTATCAATCGATCTATCGTATAGACATTTTCTGTCACATTCAAAAAGGTTAAAGGATAGGTAAAAGGACAGTTAAAATTTATTACTAATAATATTTATAACAGAAAAGGTGACTCCCGTTGTGTGCTAATTGGTATAAATTGTTCCTTGATACTAGGGGGGCAGCGCGGAATATGTTAGTGAAGTGGTCCACCTAGCCACCTGGGTGACCAAAGTTGGCGCACTGGGTGACATGGTGTAGTTACTACGTATACTAGATCCCATGTCGTTCCCACTCAAGAGCGGCTAAGGGACGCAGGTTTAGTTTTAATGAGGTAGTTGGGAACGCCTGTACAAGAGTCCTCATTCAAGTCTGTTGCGGCACACACTTTGTTATTTCCCCTGCGTTAGCAAAAACAAATTGTTCCTTGATAATATTTTAAAACTCTTCAATAATATTTTTGAGCGTATAAAGACACACCGAAACGTAACATTAACTGTGTTATTAAGGTTTTATTTTATGATGTTAACTTGGCGTGAAGGTCTCAATATCAATCATTGTAATGGTTTGATAGTTACGGCTCTTGTTGCCTTTTAGTCGTGACGTAAATTAAGTACTTTTTACCGACAACGTAAATAGCTAAGTGATTATTTGTTAAAAGTGCTTACTTAGGAAGCAAAGGTTGAATTAACAGCCGCGTCTTTCTCTATAAAATAAATAGTCTACGTCTGGGAATGTTCATAATAAGCGGTAATCACTTTCCGTCAAGTAGACTGTCTACAAATTTTCTTATAAGGGAACACACAAAAGGGCTAAATACAAAGATAAATCGGAATCATATTGATAATCATGATACTGAATGAATAAAATTCTTTAATTGAAGCTGCTCTGATACTACGTTTCGAGGGTATTAAACTGAATACATGTTGGACATAACAAATATGGTTAAAACGGTCGATAGTCGTAAATAACTCAATAGATCCCTGACTTAATACCGTTCGTTCAAGGGTAACCAAGGTGAAGCATACATTATTCAATCTATAAACAGCTATTCAATAATTCTTATGACATTTTACAGTTATAGGCCATGTGTTCACCGAAAAACTATTTTTTAACACCGTTTCAGAACCTACGTGAAACACTCAACACTGTTGTGGTAAACACAACCACACAGCTTTGGATGGCAAAATTCGAAAAAAGCAAAAACAAAACAAAAAAACATTGTGTCTGTACCAGTGGTGTGGACGTCATACAACTCGATTCCCCATAGCCTTCTTTTAAGAAACTAGCGACCAAAAGATCGAAAGCGCCATGAATTTATTGGCGCCCAGTTTTTTATTCGTGCATATTGTTACGAGTTGCAGGACTCGAATTAAAATGCCGTTATTATAGAGTTTATTAGAACTATACAAACACGTATAACACAGGTACAAATATAACTGAATACAACCAATCCAAACGTTATGCACGATTCAATAACACGCGAAAATCCGTCACTAAATAGATTACCGGATGTACAAAAGTCTTGCTTCGCTTGTGGTTATTGGTCGACTGACTGACATCTCTCCATTGGGGCATTGCTTTATATGGCACAGATGCAACATATCTGCCTGACCGCGTGGACCGAATTTCTTAGAATCACACCTAGCTAATAGTCACCATAAAAGATTACAATACACAATGGGCTGTTTTTCTAATCACAAATTTTAAACACAAAGTAAACAAAAGAAGTCCAAATTCCGAAAGGTAATAAAATGTGCAAAACAGGTATGCAGGTGTGAATTTGTCTTTGTCGGTCGTAACAATATATTATTACTGTATTACTATCTTTTACGCTTGGCGGCTATCAACAAGTATTGGATTAAATAGCAACGCATAACCCGATTGGACACCGGCTTCTGTTTGTTTGTGATTATTTGGCTTTAGTATTCGGTCTTTAGAAAATTACATTTCGTATAGTAATGTAATATTGCAACTTGTGGTCAGACTACGGCGCGACGTCGTATTTCCATGATGTGGGTTCAAAATCAGAACGCCTGACAGATAAATAATTTTTAAATTCGTGAGGAAACCACTACGCTCGCATAGAACTTAACTATGAATGGGGTATTTGAAAACCGCCAACGCGATTTGCACAAGTGTCCACCCCTAAAAACAACAAGATCTGGGTCCTGATATTAAGATGATCATTTAATTTAGTTTTAGAAATTAGTGTAAAACTGAACTTTCTAATTAACTATTACAGGGTTACAATTTGGATATAAAAAAATAATATAATTATTGCTTAATGAAATAAAAATTAACAATGGGAATATTTTATCAAAATTTATTGTAAGTCATACATTTATCACTCTTTGATTATAATTATGAAAGGCCATGTGTACACTGTGAAATAATAACCAGTCATAGTGTAGGTATATTATAAAAGGGATGTAGAACATATATATACTAACACTGTCTGCGGTATGTATGAATGTGTAAATCCAAAATATGAAACGCTATTTTAAAAACAGAGGAAACTAAACATTGAAGGCAAATGGGTTGGCGAGGCGGCCTTTTTATAATCAAGGCAAACGGTTCTTTCAGTACCTATAGAATGATATGAAGTGATTTATTTTAAAGAGAACTAGGTTTTGCCCGCAGCTTCGCTAAAGCAACCTAACAAAGACGTCGTCATGGCAACGTAACGACGACGACGACGAATATGACGTTGTCATGACGAAGTTTTGAATGATTTGTTTTAAAAAAACATCGGTGTTTTTTATATCAAAATGCAAGAGGAAAGACCTGTGGCTCCAATGTGGGAAATGTAGGATCTATGCACTTTTCCCGAGTTTTAACTGAATAATTGTTTCTTCTAGTAATATTTTTTCCAATGTAAGGACTAGTCCGCTTCAAATTCTTTGCGAAATTATTTCCGCAGTGTGCGCGCTTCTATAGAATTCCATACGTTAGATTTGACAGAAAAAATCGCACGCATGTATATATATTCTTGGTGCGCGCTGTGCCTAATATAACATAATCAAAATAAACTGAAAAGTATACTGACCTCCTACTATGAGATAAACATTAGGGAAGACAGTCTTCGCTTGCTGCAGTTGCCTCGCGTGCCCTTGGTGGAACATGTCGTATATGCCATCCGAGTAGACTCGCACCCTCCGGCATCCAGTGCCTGAAAGTGCGACCGCGCGGGGTATCCGTCCATAGTGTACTCTTTCTCGTTCAGCCACAGCTGCTGGGTCTGTGCTGAACGGTGCTGCTTGCCTTAAAGACTGGAACAATAGAAAACTTAGGTCATACAGTGTCAATAAACTTAGTTTTGGAGATTTCCGGGAAACGAAAATAATACCCTTAAAGTGTTATTTCGATGTTTATTTTCTTAAAAAAAAATGTATTTTTGACAGACAAGAACTTCCTCGTTTGGAGGCTTCTGATACATGAGTCCAGTTTTCGCTTGGCTTAAAGATTATTTTAAAACCTAAATATTTCACTACCTAGATACACAAATCGTATAGAGAGTCCGACTGCTGAACACTGATCTCCTCATTTTAGAGAAACTGGCAGTATAGAAGCTACAAGTATCCAATCTGGATTAGCGGATGTAACATATCGATAATCTCGACGAGAGGTTACTACACAACGTTTTCCTACACAGTCAATATGTGATGATTATAATAAAATTTATCTATAATAGGCCAGAAAGACTGTCTAATCGGTCATATTCACTTCCTACTAAGATACAAATCATTTCTGTTGGAGTGAACAAAGGTACCATATCAAGAGTCACCAATTTATTATGATGTAAAGAGAAATAATCTATACCTTCCATAATAACTCTGAAAATAGTTCCGAGTTTCTACAATGCCTTTAAAAATGTGAAAAAATCAGGCGGGCTAATTCAGACTACGACATTCCGGAAATACAGTTTTTAGAATTTTTATCTGCCCGTCTCTTTGCATCACGTGAAAAGTACTGAACGGATTTAAATGAAACTCGACAAAGAGCTAGCTTATATCCCGAGGGGTAACTTAACTTTTTATCCCGATAAAGACGTCGTTTTCTTAGAACGGACGGAAATAGCGAAAAATATGGCTCTGCGATCGCATCTTTTTTGGAAACTACTGATCACATGCCGTCAAAGATAAGCGCACAGCTGCCTGTTGCAAGTGCAGTTTATTGTCTTCCCGGATTAGGAAATCTTTTGTGTTTTGAATTTGTAATTATGAAAAACATGCTATTGTTTTTGTACTTGTTTTATAACCATCATTAGCGTCGAACTAATTTTTATTGTTATTCTTTTCGACTTTGTGGCCGTCCGCAGGTGTGCAAATTACTATTTCTCGGAACTCAGTGCGCGCGGCCTATTTCTTTGTACTGTGTAGTGAGTATAAGACAATGCCCGAATGGAGGGGCGGGCAGTCAAGTGACGACTACGAGACGAGTAAGACGTTTGTAGTACTCTCGATTAGCGATATAGACGACGGACTTTACGCGTGTCGAATTGCATTAAATCGTGCAGTGTGAACTGGTTGCATCCAGTTTTATATGTATTTGTTTTATACGTGTTTGTACAGTTCTAATAAATTCTATTGTAGTTCCAACGGCATTTTTAATTCGAGTCCTGTAGCTCGTAACAATATATTAATGAAACTCGACATAGTGTTGTTATTATACCCCGAGTTAACTCTTAGGATACATTATATCCCGGTAAATTGAGTGGTTACCTTAGTATAGACGGATTAGCCAAATAGATGGCGCTGCAATCGCGTTTTTCAATTCACAAACATAGGTTGTCATAAACAGCATGTCATTCATTGTATTATATCAAATCAGGTTGGATTCAACTCACCTCTGTGCTTTGTTAAACAGTTGTCTATAATGTAGTTTTGAAGACATCAATTTTTATAAAATACTAAAATGACACTAGAGTTGACTTAAAAAGCGAATACTATATGAATCTTATGTAAATTGTAGATGTGGGTTAATAATAAACGTAAATCAAGACAATATTAGTCACTAGTAGACGGTGATAATAAAGGATGGCGTCATAAGTAAATATATTAAAGTACTTAAGTAATTCGTTGTGGCAATAAGTTTATAGATATGCTGCATATGATTGCAATACATATTGTTACGACTTAGCCAAAATTCCACGAAGCACAACAACAAATGCGAATGAACACACCTGCGGTCATAAACCCCAAGTTTTATTATCGCCCGCATTTGCACTTCTTTTGTTTTCTTTGTATTTAATATTTGTAATTAGAAAAGCCGCCTATTGTGTATTGTAATCTGTTCCGGTAGGCAGTCGCCAGGTGTGATTCCGAGAAATCGGGTGCATGCGGTGAGGTAGACATATTGCACCGTGCAGTATAAAACAATGCCCGAATGGTGGGGTGGGGCAGTCAAGCGAGGATTACGATACGAGCAAGACTTACATTCGATAAGCGATATAGTGACGGACTTTTTGCGTATTATTTAATCGTGCAGTTTGTACTGGTTGTATCCAGTTATATTTGTACCTGTTTTATACGTGCTTGTACAGTTCTAATAAATTCTATAGTAATTCCAACGGCATTTTAATTCGAGTCCCGCACTCGTAACAATATTATGAACGTAAGAAAGCACAATTAACCATGTTTAATAGAGTTTAAGTTAAACTAGGTCTATCAAAACGAATTTTATTTTATTTGACAGATAAATTTACATATTGTATTATACTGTAGCCGAATGCGCCTTATTTAAAGTGTTAAAAAATAAAGCCGTTAACACTTAGTCACGTTAGTGTATATTTGTCACCGTCAAATTGTAAATACCGTTAGGTTATAATCTAACTCGGTAGATTTTAAACTGGCGAAATATTGTGAACCGTAACATAATTTAACGTACTATTTATCGGTAAATTATAATTTATCAACGCAAAACCGTCAAATTGTGCAATGGCACGCGATGGAACGTACCTCGCGCGCTGATACGTCGGTCTTACGGTAGGTCGTTCTGTGTCCATAGAGTTATAAACAAAATACGAAAGGTGAACAAAGGTGTCAGACAAATAAATTAAATGCCCTTCAGTAATTGTGATTTCGAGTGTGTATTTATTATTTAGTAAATAATCAATAATTCTGAAATAATGGTAAGAAAAATAAGGAAATTTGCTTTTAGAAACAATTTTTTTTAACAAAATAGAAGCCCACTTCAGATTTACTAAAAATTTAAAAATTTCTACAACATCTTGAAATCCGTACGAAGCAAAACATAAAAATTACTATATACAATGTTACAACAACAAAATATTGCAAAATAAGAATTTTTATGTTTTGTGGTCCGTGGGCCAAGGTGACCGCTCAAGAATCGTGCCGGGAACTATACACATGTCACATTTGTATCTCGATTCGCTTTAATTCAACCACATGAATCGAAACGTTGTACTCTTTCTGTTATTTGCGTTTTTGGTATATAACTAACCGATCCATCGTCACCCAGTCTGGATATCTCCTGCGACGCTTCTTAGGCATTGTATCCCGTCAGAACTTTTTAATCTGATGGAACACCGTGCGATGTATCATTTATATTTTAAAACAACATAGTCGTAAAACTATATTTAGGAATATTGTATTATACTGTTAACAAGGATCTTATAAGACAAGTCTAAGGTACACGGCTGTGGCTGTTGAAATAAAAAGCTTGTAGGAGATGCCCCGAATAGGGTGGAGGAGCGATATGGAATGCTCCTCCAGTCCTCCGTCTTGAAGATCTTCGAGCGAGACTATAATTGTTCCTCGCAGGCCTAGGGCCCATATGTTATGGTTGAAAATTTGTATATATTCTTTGTATGTATCGGGAAACGTTTGTGACATCAATTATTGCACAGCGCCATCTATTGGCTTGTAAGTATTCCACTACATACCCCCTTGCTGATACTGGATGTCGATGGTAGACGAATGAAGTCGAGATTTGTTCACAGCTATCAGTGCTTCTCGTAGTATGCCAATTCATTTGTCACTTGGCAGTCCTGTGAATCGGACTGGATGCAGTTCTAGTTGTCCCAGTGAGTCGGGACAATAGGAGCTCGTGTGTCGGTTTCCAATGCGTATGGAAAGACCGTTGAAGTGTGCGATTAGCTTCGCGCGGGTCACATGGCTGGACTGTGTTGACTGTTAAGTGGTGGCCATCCACAGGAAGCAGCGTACAGCAACCGTGATGTGGTTACCGAAGTCGCTTGAGTGCGTAGCCGTGGTAGTGGGGGAGGAGGTACATATTCTTTGTATGTTTCGGGAAACGTTTGTGACATCAATTATTGCACAGCGCGATCTATTGGCTTGTGAGTGTTCCACAAGCTTTTTAGAATTGACGTGGCTCCTAATAGAGCGACATATAATTTTGTCGACTTTACGCTATTACCTTGTATTACTTAATATTGATGCCGTTCCCGAATATGATTTGGGCATAGGCACCAGTGGCGTGGACTTCATACAACTCAATTCCCCATAGCCCACCTTTAAGAAATTAGCGACTAGATACCAAAAGGTTGAAAGCGAAGCGCCATGCATTCATTTGCGTTTACGGGATCTGTTCAAACATTTTATTACTAGTGGCTCTATAAATGAACTAGCGACCAAAAGGTCGAAAGCGCCATGAATTTATCGGGGCTTACGCTTGTTATTCGTGCTTATATTATCACTGTATTACTATCTCTAACGCTCGGCGCCTTTCCACACGTGTTGGATGAAATAGCAACTCATAATCCGATCAGTCACCGGCTTTTGTTTCAAAATGTGCGGTAAGATTGCAAAATTAAAAATACAAAATGTAATAAGAAAATATATCTCGAGTTAAACGTTTTTTCAACAGCGGTGTAGTAAGCGCTCGCATAATATGGTATGTTTTTTAACCGGCTTACCCTATTCGAATTTTCACCCAGCGCCTCTGGAAGGTACTTGTACAAAAGTTTGGACAAGTAATAAGAAATTATAACAAGTTTTAACTCTAAAGTGCATCGAAACGAAAACCCGTTTATAAATACAAATTTTAATACAACAGCACCATTGAATATTATTCACAACGCCCACGAACGCATGCATATTCTTTGTAGTTTTTGCATTCAAGTCACATTCAAAAGTGGCAACCCATACAGGACATAACAATACAGACCAAAATAACACTCTATAATAGATTCTATATGTAATAGGTTGGGGAAAAAGTCTTTTCGCATATAGTATGTATGAACTTGTAATAAGATCTCTTTGGCTATACCATTTGTATCTGGCTGGTTTTGGTATCATTAAAAAGTATTAATTTTAAAGAAGACAATTACAAATTCAAATTAGGAAAATGTGCGATTTTTATTTGTTTTTCTTATTGTTAAAATGAGTGAATCTAATGACGAAATTCGATACATTTTAAAATTTTACTACAAAAAAGGTAAAAATGCAACACAAGCCGCGAAAAAATTTGTGATGTTTATGGACCTAATGCAGTATCTGTGAGAGTAGCGCAAATTTGGTTTAAGCGTTTTCAATCCGGAAATTTTGATATCAAAGATGCACGTCGCTCTGGTCGCCCTGTTACGGACAAAATTGATGCCATTTTTAAAAAAGTGGAGCAAGATCGGCATATTAGTAGTTTCGATGTAGCTGGAGAACTGGAAATTTACCACAAAACGGTTTTGGCGCATTTGAAAAAAGCTGGGTACACAAAAAAGCTCGATATTTGGGTGCCTCATGAGCTCACTGAAAGAAACCTAATGAACCGTGTGATTCTTTATTACGACGTAATGGAACCGAACCATTTTTGAAGAAGCTGATAGCTGGTGATGATAAGTGGAACACGTACGACAAGAACGTGCGAAAAAGATCGTGGTCAAAGGCCGGTCAGGCTTCACAGACTGTGGCGAAACCCGGGTTAACTCGCAACAAGGTGATGCCGTGTGTATGGTGGGATTGGAAGGGCATTATTCATTATGAGCTGTTACCGCCAGGCAGGACCATCGATTCTGAACTGTACTGCGAACAACTGATGAGATTAAAGCAAAAGTTGAGAGAAAGCGGCCGGAATTAATCAACAGAAGGGGTGTGGTTTTTCACTATGATAACGCTAGACCTCACACATCTTTAGCCACTCAGCAAAAATTACGAAAGTTTGGCTGGGGGGTGTGAATGTATCCGCCGTATAGTCCTGACCTTGCACCTTCAGATTTTCACCTGTTTCAGTCTCTGCAGAATTCCTTAGGCAGTGTCAGGTTAACATCACGAGAGGACTGCCAAAACCACTTGTCGCAGTTTTTTGATCAGAAGCCCAAAATTTTTATAGCAATGGGATCACGTCCCTCCCTACAAGATGGCAAAAAGTTATCCAACAAAATGGCACCTACATACTTTAGTCAAAAGTAAATAAACTTTATAAAAAAACCTTTTGAATTTTTATATAAAATGCGAAGAAACTTTTTCCCCAACCTAATATATACTTTATATCGAAAGCTATTGGTAAATATGTAATAATATCAAGCTATTTTCTATATATATATTTTAACAACTTAGCCAAAATTCCACGAAGCACGCCGACAAATGTGAATGCACACCTGCCGGCCATAAAGCACAGTTTATTATCTGCTCGCATTTGGACTTCTTTTGTTTACTTTGTGTTTAATATTTGTAATTAGAAAAGCCGCCTATTGTGTATTGTAATCCTTTATGACGGTCGTTAGCCAGGTGTGGTTCTTGGAAAACTTCAGTCCACGCGGTCGATTGTTGTATTGTACAGTTTAGTATAAAACAATGCCCGAATGGGGGCGGGGCGGGGGGTTGAGGCAGTCTAGCGAGAACCACGACCAAAGCAAGACATGTACATTCGATAAGCGATATAGTGACGGACGTTGCGCGTGTTATTGAATCGTGCAGTTTGTATTGGTTGTATCCAGTTACAATTGTACCTGTTTTATACGTGTTTGTACAGTTCTAATACATTCTATAGTAATTCTAACGGCATTTTAATTCGAGTCCCGCACTCGTAACAATATTTACTAACTGTTAACTGTCCATCAGAAACGTCAAGCATTCAAATGACCTTAGAAGCCTTGAAAATCAATAACACTGCTATTTTACCCACATAAATAGGCAACTTCAAGAAGAGTCTAATGTAAGTAAAGATTCTTTAAGATGTTCGGCTAATAACGACGATACGTCTATGATCAGAGTTCTGACATATATCGACTCGTTAAAGCTGATGACTATGATACGCTTTTGATGCGTTCTAGTGGGCATAGTAAACTGTATCATATTTTTTGGCGGGCCTGATACGTTCATAGCACGGTCACGGTATGATACGGTAGCTTCACATTCGAAGGAAGCCAGTACTGATTTCATACTGGCATTCGAAGGAAGCCAGTACTGATTTCATACTGGCATCGTGTAAATTGATTTTAAGTCAGCTTTTAGACTAGTTATCCGCAAAAATTATGACCTAACCATTTATAAAATATTGGTTACGTATTTGCCCTTAATTTAAATTTTCAGTTAATAATGCTTTAATAAAATAAATAAATTAGATATAAATAAGTATTATCGATAAAGGTGCGTGATTGTAGACTAGTTTTGCTGTTATGTCACGTGTGAAAATACGGGCCGTTCTCCAACGTCGATGATAATGAAGTGGTGCGATGTGACGTCATGACAGCAACGCCCTCGAGGCAAAGTGCGACGTACAATAATAGTACATCAACCAAATTCCACTCATCGCAAAACACAAATAAACACAGTAGGTACACAATGATGAACTACAGAATGGATTGCGAAACGATTTCGCTGATAACCAAGATCTCAAAATGCACTGGGAATATAATTTGATATATAATACTTACCTATACAAATCGCCTCTTTGCTTCAGTAATCTGTTATCATGAAAAGTAAAATTTTAGAAGTTTTTTAACTTTCAAAAAATAATTGTATCGAAACGAATAACTTGGTATCTTTTAAAATACACTGTAGATTGACAGAAAAAAGTTATTCGTTTCTAAACAATTACCTATTTTTGAAAGTTACATTTTTTTTAAAGATTTCAATTTTCAAGATTTTCAAGAATTTGCGTATACGATAACTGCGTTACTGCAACACTTATAAGACTCGTAAATGTTTTCAAGCGTGCAAAAGTTTTGCTTTGCACTGGAACCAATAAGTTCTTCTATCAGCGAGTTATCCAATATCTATCGAATTCTCCAAACAAAAATTATATTGATTTAACAAGTCAGTACCATTTCGCGAAATGTGTGAGTAGGTGCTTCTAAAAATCGATCAAGCTCATCTACTATGAAATTAGGTTTGTTAGTTAACCTCAATGTAATTTGGTACAAGGTAACTCATTAAACAGAGTTGATACCAGCTTTGTTATTTTATAACTAGCTGATGCCCGCGACTTCGTTCGCGTGGTGCGGTTTTTTAACTATCACACGGGAACTGTTTAATTTTTCGGGATAAAAAGTATCCTATATGTTGACCAGGGATATAAGCTGCCACCATACAAAATTTCATTTAAATCGATCCAGTCGTTTCGGATATTAGCCGGTACAAGCAGACAAACAGAGAAACATAAAATTTAAAAAAAAAACTAAATTAGTTCTATTTCACTTCTTACATCCCCTTGACTGTTTTTAGCACTTTTTTTAATTGTACAGAAATTCGACCTCTACAGTTTTATTATATGTACAGATATGATAAATTTGGTAAAAAAAATTAACAGTTCAACTTGTGAATCGTAACCTTTTGACAAATTTAAGTGACATTGAAAACGCTAAAACTTACAGTACGATAATTTGTGTCATAAACCAGAATAACTCTGATAAATATAATCAAAATAAAGTTCAAATAATTAAAAATCAATGTTTTTACTAGAGCTCGGATCGCAATCAAATAGGAATTTTTAATTTCCAAAAGATATAGTTAAATCACGGCCAACGTTAGCCAATAATGATAAATAAGGTTTCAATCTGTAAAAACTGCTTTGAAATAATCATACGCTTAAAGGCAGGCTTTCTCAGGCCTATCATTTTCTTAAGCATGAAAACAAAAGCGACATGCGCAACGTTGTGCGACCCGTATTTACACATTTCAATGCCATTTAATAACTAAATTGTTATTTTGAATGTAATACAATTTCATGCTGTAATCATAATGTAAAACGGAAAATGATATTCAATATCATTTCCCCGTTTTGTTTTTATCGAGTAAATTAATATTCATTTTGAAGTTTTAACTTTACTAAAGTTACTCAAGCAAAGGGATATTTGAAAATATTTTGCGACACTAATAATTTATTTACTAACAATTAATTCCGATAGCGATAACAGGATGATAAATCACAATTTATGTGTGTATAGAACCATGTAGGTATATTACAAATTATAGGTACTATTATATAGGTATATCCATGTTTAAGTGCAAACTTTAGCCGAAGAAGTTCATCTCTTTGTCCCCGTGCAGCTCTAAATTTTTCAAGCGTGTCAGTATGTCAGGAAATACCTATATCATTAACCGGACTTTGTACGTCAAGGGCGAAATTAATTAATATAATTAAAATAACATTAACAAATTGTAACTAAATGAATACAAATCGTTTGATATAGCACTTACTACTACTGCTACTACTACTACTACTACTCATTATGCAGTTCTAAACATGCGGAGAGTATTTAATAATCAAAAAATGGTTAATAACTAAAGAAAATAATTAATAAAAATAGTCCATGTAAAGGTTCCTCTATAGGAGACGAAAATACATCGTTTTACAACTGGGATACGCAGCCTAAAAAAGCTTTTTATGGAAACACCCCATGAATCTCAAAAATTACTCAACAAATCTGTCCAAATAGTTTTTCATAAAAGTTCTTTTTAGCTCTACCAATTTTTTATCTGTTCAAAACTTTCCATAAAGTAAAGAGGGCCAATTTTAAGACTTTGGACAAATATCTCATCACCTGTGTACTTAAACACAAAACTCTCAAAGAAATATCCGTAAACGCCTGCGGATACAGGTTTATTTATCCCAAAGCTACATGATTAAAAGCCACCCTTAACATTCACTTTATGCACGATTTAACAAAATATTCTGTAAAGTCTGTCATCTCTTTATAAAATTTACTCCACACATACCTACTCTAGTAGCTTGTGAGGAAAATGGCTGTGAAGTATATAGACAGACCTACAAACTACCGGACGGACACGACGATTTTATAAGGGTATTTTTACTATAATAGCTGTGAAAATTTAAATCAATTAAAACAAAGGCTTGTGGTACGTCACGTACATGGAATAATTTATCGCTACATAATAGAAAAGTTAAACCTGAGTAGTACGTACGTGGTAAAATCTGTCGATACAGAAAACAGACGAAACCTTCGCAGATGCACGAAAATGTTTAGGTTTTACATATTTTCACGTAGCCGTTAAGATTTCTGTATATATATACTCTTATGTTTAATGTTAAATTAATTAAGCAATAATTACATCTAGAGTACAACGCTAGTCTTATTTTGTACTCCCCTCACGACGATTGAGACAAGGGCTCTCGCCAGTGGTGCGTCACCCCATCCAACGGGGTAGCTATCATCGACCATCGACGTACTACACATTATTTCAACCACCATGGCTTGGTACACGATATTAAATCATTTATTATAAGGAAATAGTTACATAAAGCTCAAACTTGGTCCATCGATTTCTACATATATTATTTAGCGAGCACGTAATTATTAACACCAGATTACGAATTAAAGAAACGGACGTATGTGAAGGTACAAAATAATAAATGGAATAAATAATAAAAGCAGACATGGTTCGAATATTATATACCAGAATAATATTTATTCTCATATCACAATATGGTATATAAAAAGACCGAGAGAGGTATTATAGAATCAGAAACACGTTTTTAAAAGTTTCCGGAGAATAACAGAAACAGACCCTTACATTTTATTATAATATAAGGTAATACAAATATAATATCGTTTTAATTACATAATTGTAATAAAGTTATTAATTTTTTTATTGTTTATGTTAATTCATCATGTAAAAACAAGATGTTTCCCCCACCCCCATATATTCTAAAGTTAAGACAGAAAACTTTATTAAAGAAATAATATTATATAAACACTATGAGACATTAAACTAAAATATAAAAGATACACACTATTCTATACTACGAAAATTTCCTGTTCAAAATGTCGAACCACATTCTCAGCAGTGAATTTATGGTAATTGAAAATATCAAGGTGATATTTATATATATTATAATTTTCTTCAAACGATTTGCAAGTGTCACTTCTCGCCTCATGAATTTTGTTTAATCTAGTCCTACAAAATCATTAAATATCTTCTACTATGCAAAGACAAAACATGTTCCATTCGACAATTTTATGTACTAATCAAATTAAAAAGGGAATTGTTGAGAATGAATGGTACTTTGCAATTATTGAAACGAAGTTTCTTATCACGCGTTACTTGGCGGACGGGGGCTAGACGAAAAAGAGTTAGCGAAAGAAAAAACGTTATCACTTAGATTATTATACAATTTCGAACTTTAAAGCAATAAAATAAGATTCACTAATGTGATATCGCTGTATTGACAATAGAGGGTCTTGTAATTGCCCTTATTACTATACAAATTCTTCGATGGTTTCTGACGGCCTACGATAGTCTTCAAAACTTCGACCCAACTAGGTGTCCCCAAGGCACCTCATTTGTTTCTTGAGATCCAGATCGATACTATTATAAGCCACAATATGCAATATCAGAGCCAACACAATTCATAATTTACATTATGCAAACATACGTTTTAGATGATAATCGACAAAATTCAAATGTATTTACAAAACCAGAAATCAAAAGATCGCGTGACGTTTCAATTCAAGCATCGATTATCATAAGCACATTAAAAATTTTAGATTACGAGCTAAGATAATGCAGAAATCGGAAAACACGAAATTAGCAAAGATAACAATTTTACACTAAATAATAAAGCATGCTTTTAAATTACAACATTGACGTAACCTCAGGTGGTTTTATCATTAATTTCTCTCTCTCTACTGATTATTTTATCTATAGTTTGTTGATATAATAAATTACGAAAATCCTTTAGCAACTGGGTGTATTATCAAATGATAAGTAATGGAATACATCAATGTAAATTTCAATTGGTGAGGACTATATGTAAGTGCTGGTAAAATAATAAAAGGTATTTCCGAAGTAAAATAAGGCCCCTCTTGCCGCAAAAGATTAAAAGTGAGGAGCAAACGAAACAACTTTTCTTTGGTATTTACTTATTAATAATTTATCAGAAAAATTATCATAAATCTTCACGATATGAGACGTAACGTGGTTTTTTCTTAATTTCTCTATAATTTTTTGAAGTTAAGATAAAAATTCACCATATCCCATCCAAATTATTGAGATGAAACCATTTTACTCCTTCAATTTTTATCAAAACAGGATAAACATATTATATTTATAATCTTCTTCCATCATCTTTATAAAAGAGAGACAAATAATTTGGTTTTATTATTTTTTTAATGCTACTTTTATTTATTCACATTAAAATAATACTGCATAGGAAAAAAACCGTGTCTATGGAATCTTCGCTATCGTCCGAAAAATCAGTACCGAAAATCAATATCCTTAAGGACGTTGACGTTGCTACAAGCCTCTTGCGAATTACACATAATTTCGGTTTCCTTTCACCAGCAGACAGTCACAACTATGCGGTTTGTCTTAGCCTTCTAGCAATGTATTGTGTCATTTTAATGTTTTGTAGCCAAATGACTATTAACACTATGCAGATGACATTTCGAAGGAAGGTGTCTGTCGGCTGCTAAAGAAGTAGATATACTATAATTATAGTGGTTATTATTTTAGATCAAATACGACAACAGTTGAATTGAACTCTTAACTAATTTGACCAACAAAAAATATTTATTAATTATAAAAAGTCAAAAAACGAGAGAAATGGCTAAAAATCTGTGAAGCTTGCATAAAATTTGGGTGCTTACTTTAATTTTTGGTGGTAAAACTAATAACTTTCGTGGTACAAATACGTAATTTGGATATTTTAGATTACACTTTACCATTATGCTTCACTTATAACCTATGGGGTCGGACAAACAAATGCTCCATATTTCAAAGTAAGTCATTTAAATAAATTACATTAGTTTAACTGGGAATGTTATATCTAATTTTCCTGTGCAACAAGGATGGATATAGGCTGATTTAGTATCGTTTAATAACTTGACCCTCACAAAAAGTTATCGCGTTATTTATTCTTGGTTCTCATTAACTGTTTCATATATGATATGACTTATATCGTGTTTCCTAGACGACTTTGCCAGTTGACCTCGGTATTCGCCTTCCATGAGCAGTGTTCTTTAAGTTTTGATGACTAATAAATACAGATTTCAGTCAGTAACTTTTTCGATTTACGAATATGTGTAACAAAATTCTACGATGAATTTAAATCGTGGGACTTGGCTCTGTGGATAAAGCACCTACACTCTTTGCAATGCCATGTATTGTATGAAATGAAATGGTATGAATTCTGGGAGTGAAGCGCCATTTTTTTATAGTCTTTCCACAGATAATACCTGCGAGTTCTTTGGCCAAATGTGTATGTAATTCCTACGCGCTGAGGGCCAAGCAGATATCATGAGAAAACATGCACATAGATGATGAAAACGTATGCAACTAGCAAATCCATGTTGGACAAGTGTGGCGGGTATGCCTTGCCGTCGTCGGTGCCACTAAAACGGGAAGGTCCGAGCCCAGCAGTAGGAATTGTTTTGTTGGGGTTATAACTTTTGTGTTGATATATTAATATAACGGATTAACCATATAGAATAGAAAATTATTTATTTTTTACATATTATGTTCGCAATGATTCATACATAAAAATTACAAATTTTAATAACTTCAACTCGATAATGGGAGCTCCCGGTCTTCACAAAAAAAATCAGTATCATTAGTAATATTAACTTTTATTAGTTTTTCATTTCAAATTACCTGAAGAGTATATCCGTCACATTCATTGGTCCTCAAGCCGAGTAGGCATTACTGTTGCAGGATCAATTATATTAATATTAAAGGATTATTATTGGAGAATTACAAAATCTACGACGTGTATATTTCAAATTTTCAGTTAAATCAAATAATTAAATAAAACATTACTAAACGTTATCGTGGAATCATTTTAATTTATTTACCTAAACGCCTTATTTAGAAAGAGCATCATGAGAACTATAAAGTGAGAATATGTATTCAATAGTAGAGTCAGGAATTAACATTAAACGGGTTTATACCAAAAATAGAATTATTATGTTATTTCCTTATTCTGTTCCCTGGTTTTTTCAGTGGTCAAGTCATGATGTAACAACATAGTTGCAACAATAACAATTCAATTAATAAAAAAATTGGTTTACTATTTATGATTATTAATTAATTATGAGATGTTTCTTGTTTTGTAATTGTTGTTTAACCAAAGTACAATGTATAAGTCATAAGGAATTTAGTTATTGATAAGAAATATAATAAATCCACTTGCACTTTCTATAAAATAGCAAATTGGTAAGCGAACTATTTATTGTTCGATAAACAAGTAAAATTTACATTTTCAATTCGGAGTTATAGTTAAAGAGCTATATGAAGATTAACTGCAAAAGACAGTATTACATAAACAATAACATGCCTATCCCGTAGGGGTGGGCAAAACAAGTACTCTCTCTGTATGGCAATATTTTATGTAAATATTTATTCTAGACTAAAGATAAAAATGTTCTTATTTTTTACTGTTTTGGTTTAAAAATATGTTCTAAATAATATACATTATATAGATACACATTATCGCGCCTGTTTCCCATAAAGGTAGGCAGAGGATGGATCCCTACACGTTACGATCTTTACGATTTTGCTCCATCTTCTTTCATTAATATCTCTTCTTACATGCATGTCTATTTCACGTGATTTTACATGTCCTTTGTTTAAAAGTATCTGCGAATTGGTCAAGAAAAATATGGCCCAGTTTGACGACAGAAGGTTTTATGTACTCCTTGTACAGATCAGTTTTGTAAATAAAATTAAATAATTTGGTAATTTAAGTTTCGCTACAGCTTACCAAGCGGTTTTGCTCGTTTGCACTTCAGATTCGTATCCCGCAGAAACTATAACTTGTTCCGGAATATAAAATATGCTATATACATCTCCGTCATGAAAACTAATTCTTAATATTGTAAAACAACATGCACTTTCACATTTATATGAAATAATTATATTTCAATTGGAATTTTGATCGTTAATTAAATTATATACTTAATTAAGAATAATGTTCATGTGTCAATGTCGTTTACAAACAATGCACCACGAAATGATATTATAATCTTATTGCGGATATGACGAAATAGACTATTTACCGGAAAATTTTATCTCAACAGTTCAAGGTTTATCTTTTTTTGATGGTAATAATGAAGTAACAATCAACATATTAGTATAATTAATGTTAGATTCATAGCCACTTTTCAGACATTAATTAACAACACATTAGAGAGAACTGCGACTAACGACGGCTTACTTGATGGATACTCGGTTAAAAATTGTTGTTAGTTTATAAATTCTTAAACACAACGAACAAAACGAGAGTGCTAAGGAATAGATGGTGTAACATTACTTTTAAAATATAACGTAAGAATTTGAATACTCTACATTTAAATTTCAAGCAATATGGCAAAATATTGTCATTGGCGTAAAAAAACAACAAATGTATGTAATCAGGTATTATGACATAATTATCAATTTTAATCCAATATTGATACACTGTTTGCAGAAATTAGTATGAGGCCCGGTTCCTATATCTCACCATCCGTTAATTTGCTTTACTGTCGGTTAAAATTTGACAAAACCAATACAAGTAATAACAAAATTCAACCGATGGTGGGTAAGTGACTGAGTAGTAAGATATAGGAACCGGCCATAAACAGCACTAAAATTCTAATTCCCTAAAATCGAAAAACATATGAAGCGATTAACCCGAGAAAATGTTTCAAGACCCTAATAATAATAGCGGGTATTCGTGTGGGTGGTTGAAATTTTCAGTAGGGTTTCAGTGAGATCTGAACAAATGCAAACTTCATACGCTTTTTTCTCAAGATTTTACTGACGTAGCGTTTGACGTCAATTCTAGAGTATTTTTTGTTCACAGTAACAAAACCTAATAGGTGATCTGCTGTAACGCGCTGGTAATCAAACAAACAGTAGTTTTACATTCTCCAAATATAATAGACATTTTGCTAGAACCAACAGCATTTATCATAAAATCTTCATCATTTAATTATATTTGGTTGAATATATTGCTACAGGTAGATATATATCTTGTATAGTAATATAGATTCGCGTTTAATTATGATTACGCCTGGTCAGGAGCGAAGATATGGTCTAAAATCCAATTAAGGTAAGCGTACTGCAGTACGCTTACCTAGAAACTACCTATTCACACGGGACTTGAAGACCCTGGTAATGAGTTCCATTCCTTTGCGGTGCGCATGATGAAGGTAAGATACAAAGCGCTCCGTTCTTATAGGTGGAATAACCAACATTAAGAGTGTTGGTGCCGCATGCCGATGCGACTGGTTGTCCGATGATGGAAGGGAGACGGGGATTAGATCGATACACATATGTAATTGGTAATCTTTATACTCTATTCAGTTTATATAGCTTATAATAAATACCTAAAATATATAAATATGGATACTTTGTTTCAATGTTTGTTTGTCTCTTTTATAGCGATCTTGGGAATATGCCGATTGTCACGTTTGATAATATTCACTAAATACATTAATGAATATTAACTTATGATAACATGGAGATGTACTTTTTACTAAAGACAAAAAGATGATTCTCGATATCCATCGATATTAAAGTGAGCTAAGCTGAATGAACCTTTATCACCAATACGTATGATTTCGATGACTAGGATGAATACATTATGCAAGTTATTTTAATCATTATATTGTTACAGGCCGTCAAAGAAAAGCCGCACAGCCTATTGTAAGCGCAGCTTATTGTCCTCCCGGATTAGGGAATCCGTTGTGTTTTGAATTTGTAACATGCTATTGTTTTTCTACTTGTTTTATAACCATCATTAGGCTCGAACTAATCCCAATTGTTATTGTTTTCGACTTTGTGGACGTTCGCAGGTGTGCAAATTAATATTTCTTAGAAACTCAGTGTGCGCCTCCAGTTTTTTTGTACTGTGTAGTTAGTATAAGACGATGCCCGAATGGAGGGGCGGGGGCAGTCAAGCGACGGCTACAAAACGAGTAAGACTTTTTCTAGTACTCTCGATTAGCGATATAGACGACGGACTATGCGCGTATCGAACTGTATTGAATCGTGCAGTGTGAACTGGTTGCATCCAGTTTTATTTGTATTTGTTTTATACGTGTTTGTACAGTTCTAATAAATTCTATAGTAGTTCCAACGGCATTTATAATTCGAGTCTTGTATGTAGCTCGGTAACAATATTAATACGTGAAGCAAAAACTTTGTACCCCTTTGTACGAATATTGCGCGGACGGAGGAGTATGAAATTTCCCACACTTATAGTTATAGAGAAGGAGTGCAGAATGTTATTTTTTTTTTAATATTATGAAAAATACATTAAATCAACCAAAAAAAATATTAAACACACTACCATGTATTTGACACACACATATATATTCTTTTGTTTATTGGTAAAATCAAGTTAACAGTGTAGCCTTGGTGAAATCTGTCGTGATTATAGAAGTATAGTCTTTGACAACAGAATCTTAATATGTTCAAACTTATAATTTAAATTAATTATGGTCGAATTTCGACCAACGGGCGACCACTAGTTATGGTAAATATACAGCATATTTTAACCACCACAAGTGAAGCTGGGTTGTAACGTTCTAATTCATTAGAAATCTTACGAACGGCAACATCATCCAATTTTCTTTTCTCTTTGAGTACATTTCTGTTTATTTTTTAAATAAACCATTAAATATAACACGTGAACGTGAATAGTTGTATTAAATTTATTGTTCTATATCCTTTGCTATAGTTACTCTAATTACCTACTTTTAGCGCTGCAATAAAACATCTTTTAGAAACAATCTTTTAAACTAACTTTTACATAAGTTGTAATTAACATTTAAATTTTATTAGTGTGTATATTTTGTATTATTATAATTGTGATTTGTTTTGTGTACATACAATGCAGTTCTAATATTTTAATTACTATACTCAATGGGCGGCCTCATGGCTTGAAGAAATCTCTTCCAGGCAGCCTTCCAAAGGTTGGCAACCTTCTTTTACAACAACACAACGACGAACTAACAACATTATTTTACCATCAATCTAACTTTTAAAAGATTTAAAAATTTAATGATTATGAAGTGAATAAGCTATAAGGCTCGTGTGAACCACATTCCGGCACACGACTTCGGCAACTTCATGGAGCCGGTTCACGGTCGATAGCAGTCACGCCACAACTAGTCTAGCTCCAATATCCGCATAACGGACTGTTGCAGTACAATACAACATCCCTTATTACTCGTAATCCAGGCCCGAAGAAAATAATTCTTATAACGTTATAAGATAAAAAGAGATACAATGCTTCTTAACAATTAAGAGCATATTTTCTTAAGTTTTCGCGTCTAGTTTAAGTACATAATAAAACTACGTTGTAACGGTTTTAAGTGCGGTAATTTATTTGATTTTTATTATTCCGTGATCACGAAACACGGCTACTGAGAAAGGGCCGAAACGTCGGAATAATAAAAATAAAAAAATAACCGCATTTAAAACCGTTAAAACGTAGTATTATATAACTAAGAGCGATTTAAGGCTTCTGTTGCCGCAAAAGTTGACGAAAGTGAGGTGGAGAAACCAAGCAATTTTCCGTTGGTTATTCATCAATAATTTACCAAAAAAAAAAATAGAAACGTAACGTGGATTTTTTCGTAATGTTTATATAATTATTTTGTGTTAAGAAAAAAGTTGATCAAATAACCTCCAAATTATTGACATTAAACAATTTTTCAATTTTTATCAAAACAAGATAAGAAAAATATTTACTTCTATAACAGAGATAAATAATTTGGTTATATTTTTTATTAAATACTACTTCATTTTATCCCAATAAAATAATAATGCATCTGAAAAAGGACTGCGTCTATGGAATCCCCGCTATCACCCGAAAAATTAGTACCGAAAACTCCTCAAGGACGTCGGCGTTGCTCAAGTCCGGCTTTAGTTTCTAAAAAGGATATTGTACTAAGGGTGATAATTATTAATTAATATAGGAGCCCATTCAATTCCACTGACCGATCATATAAATTGTGGTAGCGTAACTATGTTTGAATGTTTGTTTGTTTCTTCTTGACGTCCTATAGATTGATCAGATTTTAAAGAAAATTCGTTAAGTATAATGTAAAGTAATACTTTCGATAACGAATGTTCATAAGATACTTTATTATATCAGAAAATGAGATAGTTTACGTGGATACCAAGATTACGAATGTGAAGTTGAATCAACCGATTATCGTCAAAACTGTGATTCCATTAACTGATACTTCCACAAAAATATTAATATAAACATTTATGGTCTTATTCATATCGAGTTAGAGTAAGTTTGAAAGCTTCTTTAAGAACTATAAAGAATCCTTCAAACTTACTCTGCTCAATATGTAGGTATAAGACCGTTCTACTGATAAACAAAGACCCTGACTACGTTAGGGAGAGGCATGGCCAGACGGGCCATTAACAAAAAGACCGTCATAGTGCAGTCTCTTTGGGGACGTCCTTTTTATTTCTATAAATTCCTAAGACTAATCAAATTAATGTACACATAGGTAAGTCGGTTTGTTAAAATTGTAAATCAATTCATAACCTCTAGATTTCAAGGTAACAATGTGTAAAATTGCGAAGAAATAAAGACTTATTCAATTCCTTATCGGTTTGTTATTACTTGTTACGTTCATAGATCTGGTTGTTTGTTCACATAACATACGAAAACTTCTATTTGTTTTGCAAAGCCAACAAGAAATTCATCAAAATGTAAGCAGTAATTTATACGAACTTTCCAAGGTAGTCAGTCCAGCAAAGGCAACTACTATGCGGCTAGCCATACTTTCACTCGCTGTTCTGATCACGATTGTTATTTGCCAGATCATTTATCATAGTTGGCAAACGTTTTCTATTTTATAGCTAAACACCAATGGCCTATTGCTTCAATTCTAGTTCTTCTTGTTCCTCCCTAACCCGGTTTGTATATAGGTATACTCCAAAACTGCATTCAAGAAGTTAATAAAGTTATATATTTCATCAACAGTATACTTACAGCTGCGTCTGATAGTTCCTGTTTCACATATCCATTTTTTCTGTAACCGTTTAGACCGTTTTCCATCTTGCCGTTAACATGTCCATTGGAAAGTGTTGTGGTCATCGTAACCGCTGACATCATCGACCTATTGTTCTCCTCTTTCCCTCAATTAATAACAGTCCTAACTTTGAAAATGTTAATGATACTGCACTAAAAATGTTTCTATCATTATAAAATTTGAAACCAAATAAAACCACAAAATTACTATTGAAATTCACGGACAATATTGACAGTGTCAGTTGTTTTTTGACAACGTGTGGCCGGTATTTCTGATCGGTATCGAGCCTTATTATCGTCCTTGCGATACAAAACGCGACGTGCGTTCAACGCGGGTTAAACAGCGTGACTAATCCACACCGAACCAACCAATATCACACAATCAGGCATGGAGTCGGCGTATGGAATGTATCTGGGTGGACTGGCGCCGGGCGTCGGCGGGTGTGAGGCAAAGCGCGCGGGGCGGTCGATGCCGGTGGCGCGACGCCGACGTGGAGGCTCGGCTGACACGCGACGCTCCACGAATCGCACCGACGGAGACTCCAAGCGGCCGCCTGCCTGCTCGTACGAAGGTTTTCTTAGCTTATTCTTACTCATGCCGCTGCAGAATGCAACTAACTACATGTAATCAGCATTCCTACGACGTACGAGTCTCTTGGGATGCATACGAGATAAATTACTATGTTAATTTTTAATTTATATCTAGAAAGAAAGAAAGAAAATATTTATTTCCAATTGCGACACACACAATAAATCAGATAAGAAAATATATTACAAACAGAAAATGAATGACGCAAGTTTAGAAATTATGTCGGCACTCAGTATTTTGCTGTCCCGAAACATGGTCCGACACAGTACCCACCTCCAAAATCACATAATAATATGTCAAAAACCCCAAGTATGTAGATATCCTTAAGCTATTACATGAAAAAAATACAACATATTAGAATTATACAATAAAAAACCTATACCCTAACAAAACAATTAAATAATAAGTAAAAAAATTAATAAAATAAAAAATATCTATACTAAAAAACAAAGTTCACCATTTAATATTAACAATGTGTTAAAATAAGAGTAACATTATCATGCAAAGGACCTTAATTACTTTCTTACCAGATACATTGCGACGGCGTAAACTTACCAAACTGAATTGCATATTAAAATAAATAATTATGTTACACGCTTAGATCATATAATCGTCCTTTATGGTTACACGTAAATTTAAACCTAATGACATTTTAAAATATATAGAAAAACGAGCGTAAACATAATTATAGTAAAAGATAACTTTAACGAACAAAATGACCTAATATGGCTTGGCTTCCCGATTTAAGTCTTGAATTAGTTAGCACGGTCGCACTGTTAAAATATATTCTACACTTTATATTGAAATTATTCAATTCTGCGACATCTATTTGAATTTTACGTTCGCACATGATAACTCTTAAAGGAATAAAACAAAAAAAATACACTAGTAGGAGTACAAAAGCATAATATCAGCAATCAACTTGTTGTTGTTGTTTTGAAATTAACACTTAACTTTATCACTAACAGAATTTATTAATAAATAGTTATTAATGCGTTTGCCATGACTAGACGCAGTGACAATATAAAATACGATGAGTAAATGTATTATCATTATTGCTCTTCTAAATACTTTATTCCGGATAGTTTTATCGTGTTATCAAATGGGTTCGTCACTGACATTAAAATAAAACTGAGAGGTTTGGCTAAGATAAACTTTGCATCCACTTTAAATTAACGGAACCCCCACGAACCTTTTTACATCTACGTGTATAAAAATATTTGTTTCATCCATTATCAATCAAGTAACATTTCTTATTATATATTTTGAACAATTTTAATTCCTGAAAAATTTTGAAAGCAACAAGTTATATATATAGACTTTAAAATAACTGGTCCCTCGAGCCGGATTACGTAGGTAGTATTAGTATAGCTACTGAAGCTTAGTTTCAGTGTATGCGATGTTATTGTTGAAATATACGAGCAGTACAGTTACAGAGTATAGTTTGTTGTTTATTGGATGACATCCACTGTCCAGAGTACGACGAAAAGTTAAATTAGTTACAATAGTAAATGTCCCAACAGTAGGATTTCGTGTATATAGGCAACTGAATTAACTACATAGTTTATTTAGTAAATTCTAAAAAAAGAGCAAAAGTGTAATGTGAGCTTGTGTCAATAATGACCAATGTCTTTAACTATTCTTTAAAGCGATGCTGTTACTAAATCGTTCGATATTTTGTTATTATTCCCAACAATACGTGTCATTATAAAGACGCCTGTGATTACACAACTGTACGATTATTGCTTAGTACTTACTAAATGACGTTCACTAGGAGTGACGACATTGTGTTATACATACATATATTGAGTTTTATAAACTAATCCCTGAAATTCTTTATTCAATAATACTAAAAATACAAAGGATATAGATTCAAAAGATGCTAAAGGAGTGTTTTTCAAAATTAAGCTTAACTTTTATTACTCATGTTTGCTGTAACCCTTTTTCTTGTAAAAAACTGCCTTGGTATCATAACCCTTTACGACATAAATTTAACACAAGAACATGTAATCAAATCGAATCGAAATGACTTTGTATTGTTCCTTGTTCACCATTTTAGGACTAAACCAATTGGGTATTTAACAGTTAAATCAACTGAGACATTTTGTCATCGCACAAAACGTCACTGCCTCTTTGATTTTGTATGATAATACAGCCTTATGATGTCACAATAGTACGAAGTTAAATAACTTATTAATAATTGTTTAAACTAAAATTAAATTTATTTCTATAATGAACTGTTGAAAGTAAGATGAAAATAAGATGTTTTTACGCCTGCTCTTTTATATGAATACTATTTTAAAATTTATTATAATATGCATTGAGTTAAATAAACAATAGAAATCAGTATGTATCAAATACCCAATTAAATTAAAAATTAATCCTTGGAAATCCTGGAAAGCAAACTAAAATCCCGCGAGATAAGTGAAGTGGAATATCCAAAGATTCGTAATATAAATTACTATACGAAGATCATTATAGAGTGTAGAACATTGCGTCTAGTGATGTCTCTTTTCCGATCGTTCGTAGACGAATGTCTACTTGCCAAAGCAATGTTCGACGTTCTGGGAAATACGAGGGAACTTTAAATGAGGTCGAGAAAAATTGTCCTGGTTTTCCACCTCGTCGAACTGCGAAACTACAGTCTGCGGTCAATAACAGATATTTTGTCAGCAGCTTTTTATTACAAAAGTGAATACTTCTAAAAATTGCGAGAATAATAATAATGCCTTTTTCGTAATTATTATTTTCACTTTATTTTCATACAAGAGCAAATATATCTCCATTCTGATGTTTTGTTAGTTTTTTTGCATATCAATTTATTATTCAACTAGCTTCTGCCCGCGACTTCGTCCGCATGGAATAGTTGAAAAAACCCCCTGATTTTGAAACATTCTTCATTGGTGCTCCGCTCCAATTGGTCTTAGCGTGATGATATATAGCCTAGAGCTTTCCTCGATCAATAGGCTATCTAACACTGAAAGAAATTTTCAAATCAGACCAGTAGTTCCTGAGATTAGCGCGTTCAATTAAACAAACAAACCCTTCAGCTTTATATATTAGAATAAGATTAAGTAAAAGGTACTTTTTGTGCTGAAACAAAACTGCACACACAGTTGAGAAAAATTCATTCAGTAATAAATAACTCTGTGTGATTTTCCCTTATGTAATTTTAGGTTGTACATCACACACAAAATGTCCAGTTTTTTAGAATCAAAGTTTTAATCTTTATTTATCACATAATATTCAATTATCACGAAATATTAAACTTTCTGTTTCTAAAGTACCCACATACCCAATTAGAAGAAAATCAATTCATATCCACCAAAGCCGTCGCGGGGAAAACCAAACATTATGATACAATCACCATGCCTATAGTTCATGATATGGATGCACAAGCTATTTATTACAAGCAATCGACGCTTATCATGTGTCAACGGATGATTCTGGAGTCAATTATTAAACACCAGGCTAGAACAAACATTGGTGTGGCCTATATCCACAAACCTTATCAGAAACTGCACTCGTGAGATCAGAATCCAGTAAGCTAATAAATAAATCAACGAACAGTCTACTACGTCACTGAAACTGTCGCTTTTAATTTCCTTATGATTACATTTTCCCGGTTCGTAAATTATACACGTGGAATTCCATGTGATCATACTCAAGTTGTCTCACGTAATAAAAACGACCTTGAATGTTACCCATACCACAAAATATACATATAGATACAGAAGGTACCCAGAACAAAATTCAAACACGTGTATGTAGTGATCCCACATTGTTCTTTCGTGGTTATACGAATATATATATTCGTATAACCACCACGATATTCGTATAATAATATATATATATATATTCCAAACTGTTATCACTTATATATGATTGCAATGAAAGTAGAAAGGTGTATAGCCGCTCTATTGATTGGTGGTAAATCTTCTAGGTGTCTGCTTTTTGTATTTGGTAGGAATGGTAGGGGTCTCAGGACCCGGAGAATAGAAGCGCGTATCGTTCTGCCTATCCCTCACCTCATCTCACCTCGAAATGAGTACCGACGTAGCTGGAGTGGTTCAGCCTTTCGGCTTGTAAATACAGCCGTGAAAGGGCCCGCCATCGTCCGTCCGGACCGGAGATGACTGCGCGAGCAAACCCAAACCCCAGACATAGAACGAACTGGGGATCGACCAGGGATTTTAGGGGTATCCCAAATTGCGGGTAAGAAATAGCGAAGCAAGGGGGGTGCTAGTGCCACCCCGACGTGGAGAACCGCACACACACCATCGCGTTACTTCCGCGGTGGTTTGGTGTCAAGCAGATTTCGGAATAAAAAAAGGGGTCTCAAGAAGCATCTAATAAATTACCGGCTGTCAGCGACAAATAAAACTATAATATGCAAAAACTTGATATAAAAGGTACGCGAATTGCAGTCCTCAGCTCGCTGGTAGTTTTGTGGATGTCTCGAATAGATTTTTGAGGGGAGATATACTTATTATATAACATGTGCCCAAGTTATATATATTTATGATTATAATAGCGAAACTCATGAAAATGTGCAATAGTTTCGCGGGTTTATTCTAATAATTTCGGTGAAATAATAGCGTTCCGCGTGTTTCAATACTTTGACCCAACTGAACCTTCTGTACCTACTGACTTTTTAAATCAAATATCAACGGCGGGACCATTTACTTCGATGGTATATTTGGACGGTTGCCTATGTTTGTTAAAAACTAGCTGACCCAGCAGACGCTTGTCTGAATTTTAATAAATTTGTTCATAATCTTTTTGCGAATTTTTGAAAAGATATTGTTTAAGTATACAAATCCCTATTAATATTATAAATGTGACAGTAACCATCAGTCTTTCTGTCTGTTACGCTATCACGGAAAACTACTGGACCGATTTGACTGGAATTCGGTATACATGTAGTTTCAATACCGAGGATAAACAAGATACTTTTCATTCTGGAAAAAGGGATAGTTTGCGAAATAAAGTTAAGTAAAATCTTTCGGGGGCGAATAACACTCAGATAATTTTTTTAATCAAAATAACCTTTTTGAATGCTTGCTTCCGAAAGAAACAAAGGATATATATTAGTGTTTACTGGCGAAGCCGCGGGGAAAACTCCAGTACATAAAATAAAAAATGTGTAACAATGTAAAATTGTTACACATTTTATTACACATTATGTAAAAACGATTGTGGTCATGGATTTCCAAGAGTATAATTATTCAGTGGTACATACTCCAATGGGAAATTTTACACAACATAACAACAAAAGAATCAATCAGATATGTCATCCTTATAGTTAGTTATAATCGAAAACGCACACACATATTGTAATCTTTGGAGTATATCCAAATTTTCAGTTATTGTCCTTAAAACTTTTCCCAGAAAAACAAAACACATCTGGATAGTGCATGTAGAACGACCATTACTTTTGTAATTTGGCTAGTAAACCCTAAAAAAGTATCCTAGTTTGGATAGAAAAAACCTCAATCACAATGAAGTCGGTTAAACATAATTCAACGGACATTATTCAGAATAATTTTCATTGAAAGTATTTTATAGCTTTGTTCAAGATTTTTCATTTTTCATAGTCTATGTATCTATAATATTATAAAATTCTAAACATGCTGTATCTGTACATTGAAGCTATTTAAAAAAAAACTGGAATACACTGTATACGATGGCAAACATTCTTGTCAGTTTGTCGGTTTATTCGGGATTCACGTAAAAACTACTGGGTCGATTTCAATGCGGTTTTCTAATCGACAGCAAATTTTTGGACTTAAAATCCCTTAGAATCCCGCGGGAATTTTCTGATAAATATTTAAAATGACCAGATGAAATGAAAATTCGAATTCAAATGTGATGTTTTCACTGATCGATAGCAAATTTTATGTAATAAAATGTGTAGTATTTTTGTATCTCGTGAATCCCGCCGTAATTTTCCCGGGAGCGGTTTGTAGTTCTTCGGGTGCATAAAAATTAACTTATTCCGACACGGTTTTTCACTAAAGCGACAGATTACGTTCTTTTTTAAATGCTGCGGGACTTTGTGTCCCGGGAACTTCAAGTCAAGCGTGGACGAAGGCGTGGGCATACCCTAGTTGAAAAATAAGAACGGAAAAGCACAATTTTTATGAAAACGATTTTGTTTTGTAAATCGTTTTAAGATTTGATTAAGTGTCTTACAAACTTTTCTCATTCTCAAACGTGAGAGTAATCAAGGATTACTTCAATAAATACTACAATGTAATTTAAAATGGGCAGTCACTAATTTATTTTGATTAGATGGATTAACCAATTGAATCAATTTGGAAGAAAGGCAGAACCATCATCCAATTCAAGAAATTAAAGTAATCCATATAAACATGAACTTGAATAATTCATTGTGATTGAATATCGTCGTGTCCTTTCAATGCTATACCTTTCAACCAAATTGATTCGATTGGTTGATGCAACTAATTGAAAGACAAAAATAAACCGTCTAATATAGGCTTAAAACATCTTATGACAATTTATAATTATTACTTCATTTTATATCGCAAACTATCCATCTCCAGGGAGAAAAGTATCTACGTCCATTGTCAGTATTAAAATTACCTATGTACAAAATTACACCAAAACCGATCTCAGTCAGTACTGCAGTAGGTTTTCCGTGAAAGCTTAACAGACAGACAGATCGAGTTACTATCTGTCTGTCTGTTAAGTACTATCGCATTTTTTATAGATAATGAATTATTACATCTAGATGATATAATAATTCATCATCTATAAAAAAATGCGAGAAACTTAAGAAATGACTGGTCTCCCATACAAACTTTCATCCCCTGTGTCAACCCGTTCTAGTTTTATTTATCTATCCTCCGTGCATCTGCAAACTACATAAATGATCGAAAAGCCAAAAATGGCAAAAATTACTAAAAACACAAAAGTGCCAAAAATGACCAAAGGCCAAAAATGATCAAGTGTCAAAAATACCAATATGACCAAAATAACAAAATCGCAAAAATGACCAAATTAACAAAAATAGCAAAGCCCAAAAAACCTATACTATTTTCTGGGATAACCTTTACATAAATCTATCCCATTATCCGGGATAAAAAAAATATCCCTTGTCCGCCCTCGATATTAAAATTAAATACATACTTAGTCTTGGCCATAAATACTGTTACAATTAAAAAGAAACAAATATTACATTTGAATTTGGAATCCGTCATTTTTATATGATTGTTCATTGTGTTTTCTCATTTTGGCGCCAATACATTGTACAAAATTTTGCGATATTAAAATGGAGTGGGGCGTTAAAGAGAACCGAATCGCTATGATTGCATCGCTATTATTAACGAGACCTCCTCTGTTTGTGACAGAAAAAGATCTGGCCGTCCACGTAGTGTTCGTACGAAAAAGGTGGTCAAAGCAGTAAGAGAAAAAATTCAAAGAAATCCTGTCCGAAAGCAAAAGATTTTATCTCGGGAGATGAAAATATCACCTAGAACCATATCGCGTATTTTAAAAGATGACTTAGGATTTGCAGTCTATAAGAAATGCATTGGTAATTTCTTAACTCATAATTTAAAAAAGAATAGGGTGGTAAAATCGAAACAACTGCTGAAGATTGATTATTTGAAGATTGATGCAAAGAGAGGTCACAGAAAAGTTTTGTTTACGGATGAGGATTTTTTTACAATTGAGCAACATTTTAACAAACAAAATGACTGTATTTATGCTCAAAGCTCTAAGGAAGCTTCTCAATTAGTCGACAGAGTGCAACGTGGGCATTATCCGTCTTCATTGATGGTTTGGTGGGATGTTAGCTATGAAGGAGTAACTGAGCCATATTTTTGTGAAAAAAGTATCAAAACATCGGCACAAGTGTATCAAGATACCATTCTTGAGAAGGTAGTTAAGCCCCTTAACAACACCATGTTCATTAACCAAGAATGGTCCTTCCAGCAAGACTCGGCGCAGGGTCATAAAGCTCGGTCCACGAAGTCTTGGTTGGAAACGAACGTTTTGGACTTCATCAGAGCTGAAGACTGGCCGTCGTCTAGTCCCGATCTTAATCCGCTGGATTATGATTTATGGTCAGTTTTAGAGAGTACGGCTTGCTCTAAACGCCATGATAATTTGGAGTCCCTAAAATAATCCATACAATTGGCAGTGAAGAATTTTTCCATGGAAAGAGTGCGTGCTTCTATTGATAACTGGCCTCAACGTTTAAAGGACTGTATTGCAGCCAATGGGGACCACTTCGAATAAGCTTTTTATATTTTAAATTGTTTTATATTTATGTATTAAACTGACACACTATAAAACTTATAAATGTTATTTGCAAGAGAAAAAATATTTTTTCTTTGTTACAATATTTATGGCAAGACTAAGTATATACCAAATTTCAGCCAAATCGCTCCAGTAGTTTTTCCGTGAAAACGGAACAGGCAGACAGGCAGAGTTACTTTCGCATTTATAATATTCAATAGGGATTTATGACAGTGTTTATGTCGATTGGCACTTAGTTAGTCTGTTAGGGTGCCTTGAAAATAAAAAAATGTACTTGAACGATCTTTTTACTAAGATTTGCTTCAACTAGATGGCATTGTGAATATGTTTGATACTGGAGCTTCATCTGCGTTAGTGTTAAAGATTCAGGCTGTGTCTGAATGCGTCTTATTTAAAGCGTTAAAAAATAACGCCGTTAACGCATAGCCACATTAGTGTATATACATACGTTGTCTGTCAATATTTAACAGCATTAAACCCATCGCCATATCTGCATGAAATGGCTTATATGTTTAACATTATCCCAAATGAAGCACCACGACAGAAACTATAGGTACTAAATGTCAATACTGTTACAACTTAGGCTTTGACAAAGACAAATTCCACGTACAGTCTGTAAAAGCACATTTTATTACCTGTCGGCATTAGAACTAATTGTAATCCTTTTATGATCGTCTTCTTTTTGTTTACTTATTTATTGGCATACGTTTCTAGTATTGTGTAGAACAGCCTATTGTTCTATTGTACTCGTTTACAGTCGCTTGCAGGCATCATTAGCCACATGTTACGGATTAAGTACAAGCTGATTCTAGGAAATTATATCGACGATACGATACGGGCACATTTGCATTTGTGCAGTATAAAACGATAGCCTGATAGAGAGGGGGTCAGTTGAGCGACAATTAAGATTAAAGCATGACGTGTGTACAATCCGGAATCTAATAGTGACGGACTTTGCGCGTTTTATTGAATTACGACCTTCTGCATTTCGTTTGGATTTGTTGTGTTCGGTTATATTTGTACCTGTGTTATACGTGTTTGTATAGTTCTAATAAACTCTATAATAATTGAAACGGCATTTTAATTCGAGTCCCGCAACTCGTAACAATACGTATATGTGCGAAAACTAGTCACGTATTGATTGAAATAGAAGTACAGGCTCTGGCAAAAACGTGAGACAATTTAGTTTAAGCAAATGGTATCCTGCTAATTTCAAACAAAAACAATACATATAAATAGTCAAGGTAACATAAACGTTACAAGAGACATATAAGGTATGTATTGATTTAATTTACCCTAACTATACAAACAGTTCGAAGGCAACGACCGTTCCACTAACCGAGATATGTCGAGATGTAGAGCCAAAATTTATCACTTTTAGTGCGATGGTTGCCAGTACTGACACAGTATTACAAATGTGTGAAAAGGTACGTGGTGCCTGCCAAAAATACACACGAGAACTATTTTCGTGTGTGCATTTTTATATTATCAGCAGATAAGATAACATCTTCGCTAAGAATGTTTTCTAGTGAGGTAAGGCCCCATATTCCTCGCTATGTCGAATTGTATGCTCTAGGTCAGTATTTTATTATTATTTTATAATATAAAATGTGTACAAACAACATTTTCTTAATTTAATATCGGTTAAATTGATAATTAAGTACCTAAAACTAAAAGAAATATTTTGAAACCAATAGTATTTTTTACTTTTCTTTTTACTGAGGTTTATACATATAGACGCAACCCACACTTTAACAAGCACTACTTTAGGGGATACGATGCAGGATCCCGTGAACCCCCGCCCTTTTGGTGAAGAGGGTACCCTTCCGCGGGGGTGCCCTAAGTAAGAGCCAAGTGTAGGGGTGCCATAGATGTAATACCTATGGTTTAGTTCGTGTGATTAGAATAACCTAATTCACAAAATGTGAATGTGTGAATATCATGACAATTACCGCTAAAGAACTAAAGGAATATTAAATGATTATTTCAACTATCTATCGAAACTATTTGAATCCAAATAGAATCCTAAAAGACTGATGTAGTAAAGATGATATTAGTACATAATAGTAGATGATATTACTACGTATTAAGAAATTTAGTAAGAAGGCTATAATATTAATTGCGCTCCACACTGAACAAGGTTTTGCAGAATAATGCTGAACTTGAAATATTTCTGCAATCGTAAAATGAATCAATTTTATGACTACAGTTGTCTGGACTGTAACAAATTCGCCACTGAGTAATTCAAGTTAGATTCACTAAAGAAATTGGTACATCACGAGTATAAAAATAATAAGAATCAATTTGAGCACTCATAGAAGATCCTTCGATCAACTAACTGCATAGTTTTAACTTTTGTACATATTATATAAAATGTTTACTTTCTGCCTGGCAATTACCTGTGTAACTCTTATCTGCAACGTTGGTTCTTAGTAAATATTGTCTTGCTTCATGACGCGTCTAGTCATCGCTTTCTCAGTCGCTCAGTTTAATTATTAAAAACAATATATACAACAAATTGGATATTCTGTTTGTAATGAATGGAAACCACAGTAAAACATGAAATGCAGTAACCTTTTACGTTATAAAAGATAATAAAAATAAAATTAATATAGCTTTAATCTAAAGACTTAATTTCTGCAAACTAAAATTACATAGGTAATAATTTTATGTATTACTAAGGAATGCCCACGACTTCGTCCACGCTTGACTTGAAATTCCCGCGGAATTTCCGGGATACAAAGAAGAGAACGTAGAAAGAAAGTAAGCTATCGTTTTAGTGAATAAGCTAATTTTTATGCACCCGAACAACTAGAAACCGCTCCCAGGAAACTCCCGGGGGTTCCCGGGATAAAAATATCACACATTTTATTACATAAACTTAGCTATCGATCAGTGAAAAAATCACATTGGAATTGAATTTTTTTTAATCTGGCCATTTAAATCATTCCTGAGAAATATTTCTGCGGGATTCCCAGGATAAAAGGTAGTGCAGATTTTAAGTCTAAGAATTTACTGTCGATCAGCGAAACCCGCATCTAAATCGGACCAGTAGCTTTTACGTGAATCCCGAACAAACAGACAAGAAATCTAAAAAATAATTCTATCGTGTTCTCCGTCCTTTACATAGTTTGTCCAGTTGCTTTTTTTTTAATAGCTTCAATGTACATACACGGCATGTTTAGAATTTTATAATGTTATAGATAATATAAGTAAGTAAACCTGTAAATAAAATAATTCAATAAACTGTTACGTAAGTAAATGTCAATTTTACAATTAACGTATGCTACATGTATTATAATTTTCTGGAAACGTCTATACTATGGAATAATCTCTTTAAAACATTGCAACTTTTTTACATACGATCTTATAACGGAATACAACTAATGGTAATTAATTTTAAACTGATTTTGTATACAAAGCTATCTTGATACGTACGTCGCTAATCTGCTTACCCAATCAGCAACAAATATCGATACCGATGCCTGTTTATAAAACGATATCGTATCACTTATACATTGGCTATATGTAATCATAGATTTAGGGATCGCAAAATATGTCATTTGGTTTATTAATTATATTATGTATAAAGTCGGCCGTAGAGGCGCGTGCTGCTCGCATTCGGCACCGGGACATTTGTATGTGAGACATTGCCATTGATCACGCCACTTTGTTGGCTGCACGCCACACCTATCGGTCATTTGAATTTCATTTTCAAATTGATTACTGATGCAGCAAATACATATTATAACCACGCCAGTCGCGTGGTACTCTCTAATAGACATGGGTAGGTTGGATGGATACGAATCCTGCATCCGCCGCATTACTGATGGATGTACAGTCCTCGCGGCGTAAGCTCAGCTTTACATTTGTGTGAGTGCAGACAGATAGCGTAGCGTGAGTTACGGCTTGTGGCGCAGTGCATTCCGCACATGGTACAAACCAGTTTATACTGGTTTCTGAAATGCAGCCTGAGGTCCAGGCGTCCCTCACTCATCACCTCCCTGCTGCGCACATGCCGCTTTTCACCTCTGGTACCGCTAGCACGCCGCAAGGACTACAAACTTGCGCGGGACCACAAAACCCGGATCACACGTACACGCATCCAAGTGCGGAGTGGCAGATCTGCGCACCCGTATCGACAGTTACAAATAGAAGCGATCTAAATAAATTTTGTTTAACGGATCAGTACACTCTATAGTCTGTTGCATACGGTAGTCAGCCGGACCCATATGTGCCTTACCTGTAACTGAATGTGCTTCTTTAGACACAGAGTGCTGCACTAAATCGTACTAGACCTACCCACTTCTGGATCTTTCATGTCGCCGCGAAAATTCGACGGGATACCTTTAAAAAAAACTGCCAGATAGCCTGAACCCGTCGCCTTTCATCTTGCACAGTCTCTCTAAGCATACATTCCGTCTGTAAGTCCATTCCAACTACAGATCTATTTTTTCCCAGAAAAGTGTTCTTTTTTTAATTAATTTGTAATTAATCTTTATCTTAAGTCAATGTTAGATGGTTCCTTTCTGTTATTTAATTTGGATGACTCAAACAAAGTTATCCATATAAACATAAACTTAAATCATGCATTGTCATTGAATATAGTCTTGTCATTTCAGTTCTGTGCCTTACAACCAAATTGATTCAATTTGGCTGATCTGTCTAATATCCTATGCATTATGGCACACATCACGTTTTTGAAAATATTTTAAATTTAAACAATTGATATAATATGTATATCAATTCAGACTGATATATTAAGGGTTATTGTCCAAAAAGTAGTAATAAAGTAAGTAGTAAGTTTTGTGGTGTCTATAGTATCATCATACATATTAAAGTAATTAAATTCAATAAAGTTAACTGGGTGTGGTTAAAACACACCTATAACTTTTAAAGGATCTTAATATATAAATAGGTTAACCCTTTCACGATCAGGGGAAGCATTTTTCCCAGTTTCAAATTAACAATCATTATATTTATTTACTAATTTATTTGTATTTTTTACATAATGTCTGTTAGTACTGAAATGAAGGTAGTTTGGAGAAAAGTTAGTCTGTAATGGCTATTGCGCGCGAGCTACATTTATCCCGTAAATTCGTGAGTATTTAACAGTGGCGATGAGAAAAATCATTAAAACTAAAGCGAAACTGTGGAAAGAAAAAAGTATATAAATGGTGATTAAAAATACATATAAAATAAAATGGGTATAAAATTTAATGAATTTGATGTGATGCGTGGGCGTTGGCAAAATTACATAGTAAGATTTAGTTTTCCTTTGGAAGCAAGTGTGATCAAGGAGGATTCAACGAAGAAAGCTAATTTATTAGCAGTTTGTTATATGATTTAATAATATCATTAATGGCCCCACAAAAAGTGAGTGAGGTTACTTTTACAGCCATAGTGACCATTTTGAATAGCCATTTCCATACAAAACCTAATGAAATTGTAAAATCGTATAAATTTCATACATGTAACCAAGGGCAGAGCAAGAGCATTGTTTAATTACGAAAATTAAACATAAGTTATAAGCATAAGTCATAAGGTTGGTATGTGGTATATTATTATAATAAAATAAAATATTAATAGAAAAGAAAATAAAATAAAAAACTTTTACAACAGAGCAGTTTAAGTTTTAAACAGGCTTGCGACATTGCATTGGCATGTGAAACCGTGAATATTGATTCAAATATAATCATACAACCTACCCCAAGCTCTAGCTACCAGGAACAAGACTCAGTTATACCCATGGAAATAAGTAAGGTAACTAACTAATAGGGAAATAGCTACTTCTCTTCAATAGCATAAAATTAATAAAATTTATGCATATCAAAATGTGTTGAAACATTCCTGGCCAATATTCGAAATGGAGATGTAACCGAACTTTAGACCCAATTAGGATTTATTTATCAACAACTTTGAGGCTACCTGGAGAGTTGCAGGCAAGCCAAACTGGCAATGCCCTGAGTAAACCTGCATTTTTCCAGGAGTATTTTAAGGTGCAGTTGATCATGGCTGAGACTAGTTATTAGTGCAACCACTGGACATGGCAATTTTAACAGACATCTTTCAATATAGGTGTCACCGATAGCCTCCAGTGCAGAGCATGCCTGGAGGCAGAAGAAACAGCCACCCATGTCCTGCTTGAATGCAGAGAGGTGATCCAATATAGGGCGAAATATCTGGATGCCCCAGGTAGCCTCTGAGAAGACTTCAGTGACATCAAGAAACTGGTGGACTTCCTGGAGGAGCTGGGCTGGATGGAGTAACCCCTCATCCACCCTCGCAGGCAAAATAGGTGCCATGTCGTCGAGTAACAGAAACCACCCACTTGCTAAAGAAGATATACAGATAAAATATTATTGTATAGTGTGTTAAAGGTTTTAGGAACAGGCCATATATGCATAGAACTAGACTATCTCTAATCTAATCTCTAGCAAACTGAATAGTAACAAATGGCCATGTGTAAATCAGACACACATATAGGGGGTTGCTCTTTAAATAAAATGCTGATATGAATATAATGTATTAATCAATAGAGCTTTGAAAATGTATAAAGTTTTTTGTATAAAATGTTAAATATTAATATTATCCAATTATACATACCAGTGTCTTATAAAGCAAGGCTGTGTGTGGCACCACCCATTAATGCTAAATAGTGTAATTATTTATAGTTCCTTAACTATTTTAGTAAAAACAGAATCTTTGTGAAACTGTCATATCATGGAACCCTTTATTGTGCATAGACTGCAAGAAACTTGCCAAATTTTGATTCTTGTATTTTATTTTATCATTTAATTTAAAAACAACTATGTATAATATCTTTACATAGAATAAAATAAATCACTGCACATTGGTCTGTCTGTTTGTATATCCACTAACTCCTCATAAGCCTCACTAAAGATTTTTATATAGTTTTCACCATTGGTTCGATAATTTTCACTGTTTATTTATATATGTAATAAAAACACTAAATTTTTATGTCAGTATAATATAGCTACTACCCAGACTTTGATCTACAGTGTAGGCACAGATAATACTCTAGTTTCTGTTGTATCATTGTTAGGCAAATCTTTGCCACAGTTTAAGTACATAACCCCCTTATACATAATTTTAATGTAGTTTATTTACTTGTTGAAAAGTAAAATAAAAGTTGCTTTCATAATCGCAGGGTACAATTAAACAGCACAACTATAGCATATTTGTGCACTTATAAATAAAAACTGGCTTATGTATCTATCTTCCCCTGTACACTGCTAGATTTGGGGTGCGGTATAGATATGTGCCTGTTTTACTATAAGTAATGAGTGGGGGGAGAGGGAGGGGGAGATAAATACTGGGTCTGGTATTGATATGAGACACTTATTTATTATTTGAGATATAAAGCGAATTTTGGGTGATTATAAAAAAATAACCACAAAGGGTAAGGAGCCTTCCAACCTATATTAAAAAAGTTCAAATCTGTTTATAATAAATAAAAGTTGTCTTAATTAATTCAAAACCTTTTTTCTACACTCATAAACAGTTTTAGTGGTTATAAATAAGTCATAAATATATTCCTAAATACAGTGCCATAAATAGGGTGGTGCCACCAGTGCCCAGGCACAGGGCATAGACTTTGGGGGGCACAAGAATAGCCAGACCAGGCAGGACTATTATTTTTTCGGTTTGCTCCTGATAAGTTCCCACTGGGCACCTAGTGTTCCATTCCAACACTTACGTACCTACATGCAAGTATCATCAAAAAGTCTGTTAAATTAGACAAAACATCACACTAATTTTTTTGGCAATGCACATGCATATTCATGTTTAGTGTTTATCGGAGTTAATCAGCCAGCCAGCTACACAGTTGGTCGTACAGAGACTAAGCGTTGGGCGGGTACGGGCCTACATAAAGCATTGCTCTAGCTAAGGTACCTATACCTAAAAAATAAATATATATCTAAAAAAACAAGGGCGCAGTTATAGAAGCTCGCAATGGTGCGCAGAAAAGGCTATTTACGGCACTGCCTAAACACATATCACCATTATGTGTATTTGTATTTTTGTAAAAATGTTCATAACAAAATGGGCACTATATATTATTATATACCCTACACACATTTATTCTTAAATGTTAGATTTTTGAAAGATATGAAACCAAACTTTAGGTATGTGAAGATGCAAGAAAATCCATGTGACAAATTATCATTATGTACATTTATTATGTGAACCGAATAAATAAATATTTGCCGCTAATAGTGTTATTACATCACTTACCTGCAGTGGATCATAAGCCACTTGACTGGTGGAGCTTGTGAAACTGGTGTCACTGCCGTTCTGTCCTTCGCCACCTCCAGCCTCCAAAGACGACTTTGAGCTCATTTCTTCGTTGGTAACACGAGATCTCTTACGTGACATTATTTCATAGCACGCCTTTCATTTAAAGAGAAAAACACAGAAATATGCTTGTTATATCCAATGTATACAGAGGCACGGGAGGCACTTTCTAACTCTGAATTAAAATAATTTCCTCGAGGTCAATAACAAAATAGTTTTAAACAATTATAAACGAGTCACATTGACTGAGGTCTCGCGGGAAATTTAGTAGATGTAAGTTGACTAGAACGATAGTCAACTGTTACATTCTTCAGAATTTTATGTTACTGCTGATCTTCGTGAAAATATTCATATATTCCACGAGCAAATAGCACGCTTCTTATTAAGAGTTTTTTTTGATTTTCCTTTCACGTTCACCAAATCGGCAAAAATATATTTCACTTCATAGTTTTTACGTGCCAAATATTATTTTAAATCATAGATTTTTTAATGATGGCTGCATAAATATAAATCATAGATAATAAATACTACATGTTTTAAAATGAATTACAGCTAAAAAAGTCAATGTAACTCTGACATATCCGTGCCTGGCGAGAAGTGAGAACACAGAGTACATTGAACACGTTGATAACTCGAGATATGTTTTTTTTCTCTATAATCGTAAAGAGAAAAAAAACATGTATCTTGATATGGTAAAAATTTTTTTTTATCAACTTATTGATCCAGAAGATTGGCATTAGTCCTATGTGTTTCAATGTGATATTTTTTTAAGCTGCCTGACTTGTTTTTGTAATCCTTTCCAGTAAAGTTATTGAAAGTATTTTTACTTTTAATAGTTTTATTAGGTATAGTAGTTAAAGTTATTGTTTTCTTTTAACATTATTAATTTTTATGTGTAAAGGGGAGAAATAATATACATTTTTGCCTATGAGTTACACAATGCTTTCCCACTAATTTGGTTAATATATTGATAACTAATTCGTGATCAATAGATACGTCTAATAAATAAAAAAACTAAAATTATTTATGCTTATTTCTTATCATAATTATATGTGTTGTAATATTGTTTGCATGCATGTGCATAATTGTTTATTATATATTTTACATATTATGATATTGGTGGCCGGTTCAAATGATTAAATAATGAAAATTTAAAAATAACTGAATATTTTATATTTTTTATTTATAATTTATTTATGCTTAACTCATTGATGAACACCGTAATGACTTTTCAATGACTTATGATATTCCAAATGTTCTCTATCCATCTCAATACTGCAGTATACTCATCTTCGAGACATCTAATTCATTTTATAAATATTAATTTTAATATAATTAAAATACAGAGCTCATGCTTGTGTCGCTCAAGTATAATACTGTATTATTATACTAAATCATAGTGTAGCCTGTAAGAATCAATTTCTGTGAAGAAATGTCAATCGACAAACCAAGGTAAAGGGTTGTTTTTTAACAAAAAATGTTCTATTTGCTATGCTAGTAATAAGTTAGAAACACTCCTTTTGTTACTGCAAACCATATTGTTCTTTTAGAGTCACAAATCACATTAGAATTGTGGGTTAGTTCATTATATGTAGTAAATTAGAACACCAACGCGGACGTAGTCATATTTAGGAGGTTAGTGGTATAATAGAAATAAAAACTTCAAATATGTTAAAGTATCAAGAACATTCTCGGTCGAAGATATTATAATGCTGTGTTACTTTAACGACAGTGTCGACCTCCATTTTTAACAATGTTCTTGCCAAGTGTTATTATCTTTTGCCGTCCATTGAATCTGTACCATATTACAAAATACTTCGCAAAAAACTATAGCCTCCTGACGCCCAGGTTTTTCAACGCTTTCGAGAACTAAACGCCCAAAGTACTTAAAAATGGTTTCAATGGCGAAAACACAAGATTTTGAAGTTTAAAAATTTTACCTTCTCACAAGTATGAATTATTTTTTTCTTGTATCAGGTGAACTAAAAGAAGGAAAAAAAGGACAAAAATAAGTAACCTTTTGGAAAGCCTTTGGGTCGAAAGCACTAGACTTTTACAACAACAAACATTTACAACATCAATTTTTTCCAAGTACCTTCAATCAAAAATGAATTTAAACTTAAAAAGTAATTTAATAACTTTAATAAACAAAATATCCTTTAAAATTAATAGAAACATTTATTTTATTGTTATTTATTTAAAACATTCGAAACAAATCATGATAGTTCTTATTAACCCAAAGGTCCTAAATTTAAAATTAAGATAATTTTCACTATTTCAGATTAATATAAAGTTTTGATGTAAACAGCAAATACAGTATGTAAGAAAATATACTACGTTCCTGTCCTTGAGGACAGGAACGTAGTATATTTAGTAGCCTTTTGAAAGGCTCCTGTGTGTCCCTCCTTCACAACTACCCATCCCTTCCATGTTCGACGGGCCACTCGCACCTCTCCGTTCAGCGGAGAGGCCCCTCGCGATGTGGCAGCGACGGGTCCGGTGGCCGGGCGCTTGCCAATCCCTGGGCCGGCGACGGAATAGGCATAAGGGCGGTCTGCCCCTTCTTAAATTAATTGCGCCGAGTTCGCCCGACCCCGGCTTGTACCGGCCTCCAGGTCACCGATGCCGCAGCCGCCGCCTCCACCGCCCCCACCACCGTCAACATCTGTAGTGGGAGGGCGGTTTAAGGATCAAGAAGAGCTGCTGCGCCACTTGACTCTCTCTCTGGGAGCAATGATGGATGCCAAATTAGCAGTACTAGACGATCGCCTCCTCCCAGAGAGGCGAGTCCACCCGCCGTTGGCAGTAGATATACGGCGGGCGAGTGCGCAGCCTCCTTCAGCACCAGTCAGGAAAGAGGCCAACTGCCCCCGCCCTCCCGAAGAATTTCCTCCACTGCCCGCTAAGAAAAAGCGAGGTGGCGGAAATAATCAAAGCACGGCAGCAAGCACGGTCAGGGCTAATACATCAGCCCCAGAGCCGTCCCCGAGGCTGGAAGAAGGTTGGTCGGTGGTGGCTCGTAAGCTTAAAAAGAAGAAGCCACCGACCCAACCCAGTGGCGCGGGCAGGACTGCCCAGCCCAAAGAGAAGCCAAGGCCGCCGACGCGTGCGGCGAAAAAGGGTCCGCGTATGCGGGTGCCTAACACCACTGCGGTGATCCTCACACTGTTACCCGCAGCGGTGAAAAAAGGCACCAGCTCCGCGGACGTTATGCAGAACGCGAAAGCTAATATAAAATTCGGCGATCTTGGCATCGCTGGGGTTAAATTGAAGACCGCGCGGACGGATGCCCGTATGCTACATCTCCCTGGCAAGGATAGCGGGGAGAAGGCCAATACCCTCGCCGCGCGGCTCAAGGCAGTCCTGCCAGAGGATGAGGTAAAGGTAACCAGGCCCGAGAGGTGTTAGAACGTGCGTATCTCGGGCCTGGATGATTGCACCACAATTAATGAGGTTGTGGCCGCCGTCGCCCGGGTCACGGATATCGCTGTTGGGCGCTTGAGCTCCAGCGCCATACGTCTGGGCCCGGACAGACTGGGTTATGTTATCCTGGCATGCCCAGTGGTGGTGGCCATAAAATTAAAGGATAGGCAGAGAGTCATGGTGGGGTGGGCTTCGGCAGATAAAAAAGTCTTGCCGAGCCGGTCAGAGCAGTGCTGGCGCTGCCTCATGGCAGGACACGTGGCCTGCACCTGCTCCTCCCCTGTCGACCGCAGCAAAGACTGCTACCGCTGCGGTCAACCAGGACACCCCGCCGCTACGTGCCAGAATCCACCGCACTGCAGCATCTGCAGTACAGCAGGCCGTGCGGCGGGCCATTGGATGTGCAGGGGAGTGCCGGCCACGCGCCAAAACGCGAGCCCTCCCACCAACACAAGATCCACCGAAAAGAAGGTGGATCAACAAACGCCAAAACAAAAACGAAAAATAAAAAAGAAACGCAAAGGAAAAGGTCCTAAGCAGACTGCGGCTAATATTACAACGTTGCCACCGCAGCCGCAGCGGCCGCAGCCCAAGCCACGTTCGCTGCCGCCGCCGCCGTCGCCGCCACCCGGGACCACTAGGATGGAAGAATAAAAGTATTTTTTCCCATGGCTAATCCAATCTAGTAGGCTAGTGGTCCAGGGAAATTTGAACCACTGCGCCGCTGCCCAAGATCTTTTAGTGCAGAGTCTGGCGCAGTCGGGCATTCAGCTGGCCGTAGTCGCCGAGCCATAATTTGTCCCCCCAATTCTGATTGGACAGGGGATCTTGATGACTCGGTGGCTATTATTGTCCGGACCGCCGCCACATGCCCTCCCCTAGCCGGTGTGGTAAGGGGACGGGGCTACGCGGTGGCTACGGTCGGGGAGATAGTGGTCCTGGGGGGCTACTTCTCCTCGAAACGAAGGCTCGCCGATTTCGAAGATTGGATAGAGGAAGTGGGCCCGCAGCCGACCTCGCCCCGTGCTCGTTCTCGGAGACCTCAATGCAAAATCCGTAGCTTGGGGATCCCCGAGTACGTGCGTGCGTGGCGAGGCGGTAGAAGAATGGGTCATCGAAAAGGGTCTCGTAGTTCTCAATCGGGGCTCCGTACACACGTGTGTACGCCAACAGAGCGGCTCAATTGTCGACGTCACGTTTGCCAGCCCTGAATTGGCGCGCCGTTTGCGGGACTGGAGGGTCGTCACGGGGGTGGAGACGCTTTCCGATCACCGTTATATACGGTTTACCGTCTTCGCCCGGAATCCGGATCCGCCGTCCCGAAAGCCCTCGATAGGAGACTGTCCGCGCTGGGCATTACAAAATTTGAATCGGGAGGCGTTCAAAGAGGCCGTGATCGTCGCCACCTGGGCATCAGAGCCCGAGATAAACCCTCCCGATGTTAATCAGGAGGCAGAAAACCTACGGTCGCTCGTCACCGGCGTCTGCGATGCGGCGATGCCGAGGAGGGGTCGATTCTGGCCCTTCCGAAAGGTGTACTGGTGGAGCCCCGTACTGGAGGGGTTAAGGCGCGCATGTAACAGTGCGCACCGCCAGTACACCCGACACAGACGACGGCTTCGCCGTGCAGCGGACGCAGCGACCGTAGAGGCTCAGCTGTACGAGGGGTACAGAAGCGCCAGGGAGAACCTGTGCGTCGCGATCCGCGATGCGAAGAACGCGGCTTGGGGGGAGCTCTTGGAAAGCCTAAACCAAGACCCTTGGGGGCGCCCATTCAAGATGGCACGGAACAAGCTCCGTGCCTGGGCGCCTCCGCTAGCCGAGTCTCTCCCCGGGGACGTAGTACGCGACGTGGTTGGCGCTCTGTTCACTTCACGGGCTGAGCACGTGCCTCCTGCAACGGCCCCGCCAGAGGCGGAGCCTAGCGCGGATAGAGACCCTGTGCCCACCGTGAACCGGGTAGAGCTGGGGGTGGCTATGCTACGGCTAAAGGCCAAGAATGCCGTCGAGCGTATTATCGTCGAGGCGGTCGACGATGATACGCTCGACGCCATCATCGACAACAGGGCCGGACCTGGCGGACAACCAGTTTGGTTTCCGCGCAGGGCGCTCCACGATCGACGCCGTCATGCGTCTGAGAGGCCTGGCGGAGGAAGCAGTCTCCCGGGGCGAGGTATTATTGACGGTGTCTCTAGACATCGCCAACGCCTTTAGTTCCTTGCCCTGGCCTTGCATCATGGAGGCACTCCGGTACTTCGGGGTGCCGTCCTACCTCCGCCGTATAGTCGGGGCTTATTTAAATGAATGACCCGTCATTTACCCGGTTCACGAGGGATGGAATCGGCGAGCCATGGTGTGCGGTGTTCCACAAGGGTCGGTCCTTGGTCCCCTCCTGTGGAACATCGCATACGACTGGACATTGCGAAGTAGGGTCCTCCCTGGCCTCAGCATCTTGTGCTACGCAGATGATACTTTGATCGCAGCTCGAGGGAGGACCCACCGGCAGGCGTGCCTTCTAGGCACGGCTAGGGTGTTCTTAGTTGTAGACAGGATCCGGCGTCTTGAACTGGAGGTGGCGCTTCAGAAGACCGAGGCCGTGTTCTTCCACGGCCCTCGGAACCGTCCACCTCCAGACACCGCTATTATAGTAGGAGGCATCCGCATCGGCATCGGGGAGACCATGAAATACCTTGGATTGGTCCTCGATAGCCGATGGGATTTTTCGGCACATTTTCGGCAGCTGCTCCCCAGACTCAAGGGGGCAGCGGGTGCGCTATCACGCTTGCTCCCCAACGTCGGGGGGCCGAACGCCACGTGCCGAAAACTCTTCGAAGGCATCGTACGGTCGATGGCCCTTTACGGGGCCTCTGTATGGGCGGATCGCCTGACGGCCCGAAACGCACCGCTTTTGCGTCAAGCTAAGCGCATACTGGCCGTCAGAGCGATAAGGGGATACCGTACGGTGTCCTTTGAAGTGGCCTCGCTACTCGCCGGATCACTGTACATGTGGCGCAAAGAGGCCCTGGCTAGGGGCACCAGGCCCGTGCCTCGCGAAATAGAGGCGTGCAGGTCGGAGCTTCGCCAGGGTCGCCGTGGGAGTCTGGGAAGATCGCCTCAGACGCTCCAGCGCGGGCCCCGCCACCATCGAGGTGGTGAGACCCGTCCTACCGGCATGGATTGGACGAAAACACGGCACCCTGACGTTCAGGCTGACGCAGGTCCTCTCGGGGCACGGTTGCTTCGGGAGGTACCTGTGTCGTCTCGGCCGCGAGGCAACGTCAGGGTGCCATCATTGCGACACAGGCGACGAGGATACGGCGCTGCATACCCTGCAGGAATGTCCTGCATGGATAGAGCAGCGCCGAGACCTCGTCGCCCACACCGGACTGCACCTTTCGCTCCCGGCCGTGGTTCGCACCATGGTCGGGAGCCTCACCGGATGGGACGCCGTCTCCTCCTTTTGCAAGCACGTTATGCTTGCGAAGGAGGAGGCGGAGCGGGAGCGTGAGCGAACGTCCTTGCTCCGCTCCTGCCAAAGGAGAACGCGCCGACGCCGGAGGTCGGAACTCGACCTTCAGCCACCGTAAGCGGGCGGCGCGGGTGGGGCCCCTTGGGGTATAGGGGTTCTCACTCACCTGCACATGCCGTCGAGATGAGAGCGCGAGTGTTCCGCGCGCGCTCGTTTCTCCTCCCGTGGGGCGCGTTACAAACCGCCCCACGCCGGATACGACCACGACTTCGCCGGGGGGTAGTCCCCCGGCATTGAAGAGGCCAAGTGAGCATGGCCCACACCTGCCAGGGCACAGCGGTACTGGGAATCCCATTCCCGTAGCCCTGGCATAAGGCGCAGGACGGAACACCCAGGGGTTTTAGTGGGTATCCCTAACCGGGGAGTGGCAATAGCGTGGCACCGGTTCTGACCGGGCACGCTAGTGCCACCCCCGATCTGGCGAATCTCACTCTCACATCGGGTCGCGAACATCCCCCCCGGCTTCTGTGCCTATCGCGGCTTAGTCCTCAAACGGATTTCAAGTAAAAAAAAAGAACTTAGAATAGTACCCTGGGCGTTTATTTGATTAAATTGGATGTGGTGTTGGGCTTTAATCACTATTTGATTGAAGTACTTTTTTAAGGACCGTGGGCGCCTGGAGTATATAGGGCAGAAGTTATTTTAGCAATACGAGATAGCTTTGCGAGGTTGAGGAAGAGATTTTCTAGATACTGCTCAGTAATTCCTGTGTGCTGGAGTCTGCAGCTAACATAGAATTGGGTCCTGTTACCAATGTAATAACCAGAAAAACTATTTCAAAATGTCAAATAACTTTTATTTTAGATAAACAAAGAGTTTTATGTATAATATAATGTTATATATTTCATTTGAATATATTTATTTCTTACAAACACGTGATGTCTCGTCCATTGCGAGAACAGCCACCTAGTACCCACCAAAAACCATAAGTGAAATATGGCAAACGATATAAACATTAAACGACATAGGTCCAATTCCTGATGTTTTTGAATTTTTAAAGCTATAAAAATTGACAACAACAATCTTTTTTAATTTTTTTAAAACAAAATACAACAGTTTGTTTACGGACTGTATCTCAAAATAAAATTGAATAATTTGTTCATGTCCAATATAATATTGTTTATTGAACAAAGATATTGTAAAACATTAAGTATGATTCAAAAAACTAATCTAATGAATGTGGTGAGCAATAATTGGATTATCTTAAAATTGGACCATTCTTATTACATTCTATTAATACACTGTGACATTAAATAACGACTACGAATACATGAAAAGTCAAAGGGATAATTTTCAAGGCCTAAGCGTGAAATTAATTCCATAATAAGCATAAAAATATATCACAGCAATTTTATTATATCAGCCCAACATTGAATGGTATCTTTGAAGAGTGAGATCGAAAACAAGTTCCGAAGGAAGTAAAGGTAGTCTTTATGCAGTAACTATAAATTTACTGGTATCTTTTACATGATAAACATTTAAAAACTATTACAGTATACAGAATAGAATTAGACATTTGAATACTTTCAAGGTTTGTTACAAGACCGCAATATTGGAAACATTAAGCTGCCGAACTCTATTGAGAGAATAATCTCACACAGGATATTTTCAACATTGTTTTTGAAATGGAGATTTACAGAGATTTTGGATGATGCAGTCGAGAGCTATTCAGTCTACTGTATTTCGACGATTAACTATCAAGATTTCCTAATTTAATATATAAAAATTTATATCACTTACAAATACCATAGTCTATATAATTGAAAACATGGAAATACTAAAATTTTATTAAAGAAAATTACATGGAAATATTTTCTATTGTGCTTAAGTGGAGATCAGTAAAACTTAATGTGTACTTAAGACTACACAACAGAAGTAAGAACTTCATCAAGACAAGTAACGCTCACCGAGAGAGTATAACAGCCACATATTGACTATATCTTTCTCGCTCCCTTAGTCGACTCGAGCCGAATTTACCAGAACGAGCATTACCTAGCCGAGCGTGAAGTGTGGCACCTGTCTCATACAATACCCACAAAATAAAGTGCTCAGCGCGCCCAAAGAAGTTTTCACTTCAAAAGGTGACCAGAAATTGCCAGATAGGAGGTCTTGGTAGTTAACCGTCATTATATAATGAGATTGAAACATGATTGAAGACGACGCCAAGGGTACGCGTGAAGGGGACGCTATAGGCGGAGCAGGCGGGTCGAGGGGACGCAGGCCGAGGCGACTGGCAACGGGCAGCGGTGGCGACGGCTGCAGCGGAAGCCCCACTACGTGGACAGCGCCGTCTGCAGCGCCTCCTTGTGCTCGTGGCTCAGCTGCATTAAGCACGAGCGGAACAGCTCCGTGTTGCTCTGTGTAAAAATACACAGTCATATCAATATTTATTATTTCAGCTATTACAATTAAATAAAAAAACCACATTAACAACTTGTTACTGATAACACATATTGTGTGTTCAACTAGATCTTATCTTTTTATGCTGTCAACAAAAAGATTTGATTAATAGAAAAGGTACTGGACTTCTTAAAAATGTATGTGAAAATATTTCTGAGATTTCGGACTCTTTCAGTACTACAATGGCAGTTGGTCCATTAAAAGTTTTTGATCAGTATCAGAAACAAGGTTTTCTTGCGAACTGTAATTTTTATTTGAAAATCTGTGAATAGGGATCAAAATTTTACGAAAAATTATGGATAGTCTCCTTAGAACAATTTCATGTAGACAAAGGTTAAGGTACTTCCCTTTACAGCCTCACAGAAAATTTTCAGCCTGCGATATGATATGCGTAAACTATTCAACTGTTGAGGTATACGGCTCCAGAGCTTATATTTTTTAAATTGTGGTATGGATTCGTATTAAAATTTGACCAAAATGTTGGCTATGTAAAGGTGAATATATTCACCTGAATTTGGCGTACGAGTGCGACCATCTGCGCGAAAACAGGGTTCTCGGGGTCGACGGCGTCCTTGAGGAAGGCCTCGGCGAGCGTGGCGATCACCCGCTGCGGAGCGTCGGGCGTCGCGAGCGCCGCGTGCCCGCTCGCCGCCAGCTCGCACAGCAGCGAGTACACATGAGGCGCCTCCTCGGTGTCCTCCGTCACAGGGAGCCAAGTTAACCTTCAAATATAACACCACATTGTAATCTATCATTCATATCTAATTATTATTGAGAATTTAAATTTTCAAATTATCCAAATGTTAAAACAATTGTTTTTTTGTCCGTTTTCTATGTATGCACTACTACTATCGTAAGATTTACTAATATCATAAGGAAAATACTAGTTATAACTAAAAAAGTATAAACATCCTACTTTTTACAAGTCGAAAGAAAGGCAAGACAACTAGACTTTAAATTATTATTTTTTTTAAATTTTCAAACCAAATCAATCATAACATTTAGCCAGTTTTGTAACCCAAGGTGTATATTGTTACAATTACCACATTCTCGCAAATAAAGAAATATTATGATAAAACCAAGTGTAATGTGGAATATAAAACTGTGGAGGCCTGATAATTATGCCCAGGAGTGGAAGATTTATGGGCTGATATTAAACTAAAAAGATCAAATGAATGACACTGGGGAAGAAAATGTCCAATTAGAAAAGAATAAAAACAAAATCAAAGAGATAATTATGCCCAGGAGTGGAAGATTTATGGGCTGATATCAAACTAAAAAGATCAAATGAATGACACTGGGAAAGAAAATGTCCAATTAGAAAAGAATAAAAAAAAATCAAAGATGATTCCTAGTCCTTGTGTAATACACCATAGACATGCACATATGTCCAGCGGCCTCACATACCCTATACCATCGGTTTGTAGCCTGATGAGTGGAAGTTGGGGTAATGAGCTTTCGCTCGAAATACCAACCTGCCTCAATCTAGTTACAGAAGGCAAGAAGAGCCTTGTAAAAGATGCCTTATCAGAAGATGCTAAATGTAATACAACTTGAAGTACCATCAAAATCTATTCTTAAACAAACATACATAAGTACTTATTTAAAGGCAGCAATCCATAAATTATCACATGTCGGGGGGGGGTTTAGTAGATCGACGAAGTGTGGACAAGGGGTGGAGGGATCCTAAATTTCCACATTTCACAATGTTAATATATTTAAGCTTTGACATGAACTTTGAACTGTTAACAAAAAACTTCAAAACATTTTAACTACATGTATGAGCAGTGTTTAAATTATTTAAAAATTACTTAAATGGAAATAAAACTAATTACGAAACTGTCGTTTTAATTTAATAATTTCTTGATGTAAAATTGCACAATAAGTGATGTCACACTTGGTAGGGGAAGCAGTCTCACGAATGTAACCAGCTGTCACAGGGCTGTCCTTGTGACAGCTGGTCATGATTTTTGGATCCCTACCACAGGGGAGGGATCCAAAATTCATGAAATTTGTGTGACGTAATTTGTGGATGGCCCCTAAGCCGAGTGCAAACCTTGTTTGCTGAAAATCCAGTGTACAAATTCTCAAAACATGTTTTTATTTTTAGTTTTATACATGTAAGCAATGAAGTACATTGCTATTTATTCAATTTTTTTTTCTTTCTTTCTTTAGTCTTTATACAAAATTTCCCATATGCTCTGTTAAAAGAGAAATATGTACTGAACATGACATTATGTAAAATGCCATGATTCAAACAGATAAATAACTGATTGATTAATTTGATTAGGAAACTGACCAATGCCTGATGATCTCGTCCCTGTTGATCTGCGTGTGGTTGTATTTGATGATCTTGGCGACGGCCGAGATTGCGTTTTCTGTTGCGTTCAGGTTGTCGACGGAGCGCGAGTCCGGGTGGGCGATGAGCGCCGCGAGCAGCGGCACGGCGCGCGCGCACGCGCCCGCGAACTGCGCGCCGCCGAACTGCGCGAGCACGCCGCACCCGTACGCGGCCGCCTGCCGCACCTCCGCCTCGGCCGCAGTCAACCCGCCCAGCATCGGCTCCAGGAATATCTCTTGGTATTTCACGCATGCTGGACCTGTCATGCGAAAAATATTGTTCTCGTCTACAGCACAAGTACATATCTCATCTCATCATTTATCTAATTATATACGTATATATAGTAGTATATTTATATTTTATTTTTAATACTATTTGATTGTGATTTTATTACTTTTATTTTAGTTTAGTACACCACCAAAAATCGTTGGAAATTTCCTTTAAAATCTCCATAGACACTGGGTTGCCTGGAAGAGATCGCTATAAGCGACAAGGCCGCCAATTGTTCTAATGCAAATGTATGCATATCAATTGTCTAGATTTAAGTTTATGGTGAACAATTAAGAGTTTTCATTCATTCATTCATTCATACATCGGGAGGAATTATTAATTGTGTAAAAGTGTATATATATGACTTTTTAACAATAAAAAGGCGAGTGGTGCATATTTAGCATACAATATCCAATAAGTCGAACAATTGAGAGTAAACACTTCTAATGAGTTATAAAGCAGTAGGTGGCTAAGTATAAAGCCAGTAAAAATTCATCTTACAGGATGTACCCTCAATATGAAGAATTTCAGTCAGTACTGCAGTTCATGTTTAACAATACTATACCAATCTATTTTCAGTAACTTAAGGTAATTATCCTCAACTATTCCAGATCACAAAAGAGTCATCTACCAAATGCAGTGAATACATTTATTTTCAAATATATTATTTATTTTATTCAAGCCGTATTAACATTTAAAGAGCGCAGCTGACAGGCCATTCTTGTTACAATTGATCATTCAATAAGCATTTGCGTCTCCAACTGAATTATACTGTTGAAGGCATGCTCTCGTACCTCCAAACTCGATGACGTCGTCGAAGATGCATATGGCCCATTGTCGGTCGGCGTAGGGGCGGTTGGGGGCGAGCAGCTGCACCAGGTGCGGGAGCAGGGTGTCCAGGTGGGGGTAGAAAGCGTCGCGGTACGCGGACATCAGGGCGTGCACCACGTCCGCGACGCGGGACAGGCTGTATATGTCGTCGTTGTCCTCATCGGCCAATTGTTCTTCGACGACCTTTTAACAATTATCTTCTTAATATATTTACATACAACAGAAGACCTAATATTAATTACTTTTCACTTATTACAACACATAAATTTGCCTTAATTAGCCAATCAATCACAAGTCTTACTTTCTGGGGATGTGACAGGTAAAGTTTGATATAGTTTTATTTTGAAAAATATTCAAATTTTGTTGAAATTGACCAATTTTAATATCAGTCAAAGACCTACCATTAAGCTAAAGTCATTCTGCATGTTTTGACCATTGATAAAACTTCAGTAACCCTTGGTTTTGTGGTCGCTATTACTCCATAAAGTTACATGCAGTGCAGCAGATGTGACCTAATTTATGAAAACAGGTATAAGAACACAGAAAGCGGATAAATATTACTATACTATCACTCACTTCATCATAGTCCTCGTCCGTGCGTTTCTGGTGGCGTTCAGTGGCCCGCTCGAAGTGCTCCACAAGCAGTTTATTTAGAATGCGCAGCACCTCTGCCATCATTTCATCAGAAAGACAACCCGTGCCCAATAACTCAATACACTGAAATGATAAAAAACATTTAAATGTATGTTTTCAATACATTATTTCACAAACATAAAAATCATTTATTAATAGTAAAGTAAAAAGAGACATTTTATCCAGCCCATTTAAAGTTTTAGTTCCTTATAAATGACTATATAAAATAAAAACAAAACTATCACTGCTGAGCTCCAGCCTCTCTACTAATAATAAGACAGAACATATACTAGTCTAAAACAAGGATTTCGCACATTGTTTAGGAGTTTCTGAGGCCTAACTGTCAAATGACTTTCGTCATTCGTTTTCATCCCATCAGCCCAAGAGTCAATGAAATTTTAGATAGCAGAAAAAGAGAAGAAAGATTTCTTTAAAACTACAACAATATAGTCTATATAACACAAAAATAAATGGAACATGCAATGTAAAATGTACTTAAATATAAAAAAACAAGCAAAGGTTTTGACTTTTGACAGTAAACCCTCTGATATTTGTTAGCTATAAAACTAGCACAACTACAAGTAGTTATAACTGCTTGTTAATGAGGCGACGACCAAGTCAATCATGATACACACCTTAGCCAAGCTGTTGAGAAGCTCTACCTGCACCTCCTGCTCAGGTTCAGAATCGATGGCTTTCAGCAATTCGGGTAGAATGTACGCCCACATGCCTTGTATGTACTGCGGGCCTCGTATACGGGCGCATTCCAACAAGTAAGGCAGGGATTCCGCTGCAGCAGAACGCACATTGTCGTGGAAGTAGAACCTGAGCATAGGCACCATGAGTTTCACCACATCTTCAGCATATTCAGAGAATGCCTCCTTTAGTTCGCGAGCATAGCACACCAGCATGTCGCACGCTGATGCTTTGTCTTCGAGACCTGTTTAAGAAAATTTACAATTATTATTATTATTATTAGCATAATATACCTATACATTTGTGCAAGTTGATATTGTCGAGAACTTGTGAATATAATATTTTCTTAAGTTTTCGCAACTTGTATACAAAATAAAACTATGTTTTAATGGTTTTAAGCGTGGTAATTTATTTTATTTGAATCAAAACTATCAAGACTCAAACCGAGCAAAAACCAACTGTCGGACACTGTGAGCTCTTTCTGCGTGCACGGGAACAGAAACCAACTTGACTGATAATTTCTTTTATTTTTCCTTCTACCCATTTTAATTTTAATATTATATAAAATTATTAGAGCTAGGCATGTTTGCTGAAGAGTTTCTTGCGCCGCTTCTTCTCTTCAAGCCATAACATGTTGCGAAGCGATAGTAAATTAGATTAAGCTCCCATCGAGTAAATAATAACCATAAACAAAATTAAAATTAAATAATTAAAATGAACAAGTTGGCGGTAGGCTAAATAAAACTTTAACAATACTCGTTGACACTTGACATCTTTTGTCTTCGGTGATCAAGGTCATTGAAAAGTGGACGAAACATCGGAATAACAAAAATCAAATAAATTGCTACGCTTAAAACCGTTAAAATGTAGTTTTATTAACTTGTGAATATTAAAATTTTCAACTGTCGGGCTGGACAGCCTCAGCTAAATCCCAAGTCTGAATAACTAATAAAACTAAATCTTCCTGTAGTAGTATACTACTGGCAAATCTTAAATACAGCCATAAACACACATCATTGTGCAAAATACAATACATAATGCGCTGAAGAGAGAGTATTACAGAACCATTCAGTTGCTAGCCAGGTGTGCATAGCATCTCTTTTACACTAAACTCTGTCTGGAATACAAGCGAAGCTCACGGAACTAATTTCTCTCGAGGTACTTTTAAATTTGCTTATAAAGTTAGTTAGCACAAAATTTTGATGATGTAGTGATGAATTTTTACCTGCTGTCTTGATTCCGAAGTTCTGCTGTTCGCCGAGCTGCACGAAGTGCCAATCCAGGTCGCCCTCGATGGTCTCCAGGTCGTCGTTGTCGAGTAGCGCCATTTCGGGCTTCATGGCCGCCGTGCGCATCACCGGCTCCATCACCATCGGCAGGTACTGGGCAAACTTCTTGCCTGCATAACAAAATTTAGATAACAGGAGGAAAACAGCACGAAAGAATACTCCAATAATAATAACAATAATAATTATTACAATGTAAGTAAAACCTTTCACCCCCCACCCTTAAACTATAGATCTATACATCTAATTTAAAGTTCAGAGCTATTTTAATAGTTTCGGGAAAATTTTTGCAATGGCTTCTAAAAAAAATTGATATATAGGCTTTCAAATCCAAAAATGTATACCATAATAATGAAATGAATTTTTTTTACATAATTTAAATCAATTATCAGGGGTAAAACTAATTGTCTGTCTTTTTTGAAATATTTTACATCGCAAGAATGTTTCAATTTACCCATGATTCTACAAATACGTGACCAAGCAGAGATCAGGTATGAAGTCTGAGGGTCATCGGCGGGCAGCTGTTCCCCTTCGGTGTGTGTCTTGAGTAACATGTCCATTATATCAGATGCGTCAGACAAGAATTTCTCTTCACCCACAGCCAATCCTGAAATGCAAGAAATCATTGAATAAAAGCATTAAAGCCCAATGTGTCGAACCTCAAAAGCCAGAATTGGAGCCATTTGTTTGGAAATATGTATGTTTGTCAATTGTGATGTATATCTTCAGCTAAGACTTGAACTTGTACCATAACCATAAATGAGAAGAGTTAGTTCTAAATACAATTTTTTTATTTTGGCAAACCGGCAGATGACCCAGCTCACGAAGAAAGTTTACCGCCGCCTAGACATTTGCACCACCAGGGGCGAAACCAATGCATTGCCAGCCTTTAGGATGGCAATGCATTGGATAGGGGCTAGGGGTATTAAGTAGAGGGATCAGAAAGGAGGAATGGGACAGAAAGGGTTAGATATGGGATTGTCATAGGGGAAGGATGAAGTGGGCCATCGGAACTCATCACACAAAACACGGTTGGCACAAGGCTAACCATTTCCGGTGGAATTAAACCTCTGTTAATGAAGTGAGTTACTCTGCTTCCTGGAGCAATCTCAAGCCTTGATGTGCGGATGAACATGGGTGTAACTTTGTTCTAAGTCTTATATTCTTCCAACAACAAGTGTGGGCAAATGGCAGGCAGATTCAGGTTTAGTGGTGTATTTGAGAATGCCTTTACTAGAGTCTCAAACAAGCCGTGCAGCGGTTAATCTCGCCGCGTAAGGTCTAACCCCCACAAAGGGCCCGGTATTGTACGAAATATATTTTCCCCGCATCAACAAAAAAGAAAGAAGCTAACCATTTCACATTAATGTTCAGTAAGAGTGTAGTATCACACCAATCAAACCGACCTAAGAGCTGTAATTAACATAATTATTCCCGCATGGCCCTACTACATGTTGATTAGATTTTGGTTATTTTAAATGTAAAAAAACAGGTCTGGTTATATTAATAGTTTTACTCACCAATTAGACTAACACATTCAATAGTCTTGCCACGAAGCATTTTCAGTTCATCAGTTTTGGCATTTAAAATTATGTATTTGAGGCATGGCATCAGGCGGTCATAGTACCCAACAAAGTCCTTCTCAACCGTGTCAGCCACTGATGCAATAGTTGTTACTATTTGCTCCAGAACAAGCTTGGTGCCACGTTCCACTAGCTGAAGAAAAATATTATTTTCACATTTTAATCTATGACAAGACAATGAAAGAAGAAACACAAGAATCACTATTTGAAAAGCAAATTATTATCTTACTTATGTGTCTAATCAGAGTTTTTTAGACACTCTTAAGAGTTCACCCGTGTTTTCTCATGAAAATGCAAAGGAGCCCTTAAATGTTCAGTGTGTAGTGGGCCGGTGCAATTGAATTTTACTATAACCAATTATCTTTAAATTAGATTAATTTTCTAATTCATACTACCATTGTATTATTTATATAAATTATTTCCAGAATTAACAGGTTCATGGAAGAGAATCACTTTAAAGAATAAGATAGCCAATTATTCACATCACTACGTTTCGAAGCCAAAGAAATTTATTTTTTATTTTGTATATAGTTTCATTTATAAGTTTTCAAATTTCATTGACCTATCTGATAATGGCTGCTCAAGCGATTGCAGATGAATAAAAGGTAAAAAAAAGTTTCAGATTGTTAGTTTTAGGTAAAAATTGTGTCTTGCTAGAAGATCTGTTTAATGAAATGGGACTTCTCAAACTGCCACAAGGAGTGTATTGGTTGTTGTCCTTTAAAAACTTCGTAATTTGGCTGAAGAGGGATTCAAGTAAATTAAGATTTGACTTAACCTCCTGACGCCCAGGTTTTTCAACGCTTTGAAGAACTAAACGCCCAAAGTACTTATATTTTGTTTCTTGTATCAGGTGAACAAGGAGAAGGAAAAAAATAGGTTACCTTTTGGTAGGCCTTTGGGTCATAAGCACTTAAAAGAACAAACATTTACAAAATCAATTTTTTCCAACTACCTTCAAAAAATCAAAAATGAAACTAATTTAATAACCCTAATAAACAAAAAAATCCTTTAAAATTAATAGAAACTTTTATTTTATTATTAAGTATTTATTTAAAACATTCAAAACAATCATGATAGTCCCTATTAACCCAAAGGTCTTAAATTTAGAATTAAGATAATTTTCACTACATCACAGATCCATATAAAGTTTTGATGTAAACAGCAAATATAGTATATAAGCACCTATTTTTGATAAGCATATCAACACTAATCATAAAGATTTCATGAATACATTAAGATTTATTTTCACACTCGAAGATCTTGTTCAATGTAAAGTCAAGAAAGACAAATTCTTTGTTTTTGTTGGCACTGTTGCTTGGTCATACTCAAGCAAAAACCTCGAGCATACATTCGGAGACTTCACTTTATAAAAAGGTGGTAATTTGGAATTAGCAGCAATGGTTAAGTTGGGGTACTTAGAGTAGTACCCTGGGCATTCATTTGACGAAATTGGATTTGGTGTCGAGCTTTATTCACTATTTCATTGAAGTACTTTTTTAAGGACCGTGGGCGCTAGGAGGTTAAGTCATTCTGTTAGTAAGTCTTAAAATAAAAACTATTTACTGATACTGTCTGTGAACTGAGATCCCTGACTTGCTATAATTGAGCAAGAAACGGAGCAATTGCCACATTTATTCTACCAATGCTATGGAAGTGATTTGCCCAAAGTGGAAAGCATATCACTAACGAACATTGGCCAAAGAAAACTAAGTGACCAGACATACCTCTTTAAATTTAGTGGTCAGTATCAACTCAAGCTTGCTCATAAGGGGCTCCAAATATTGAGTCAAGATAGGCTTGGGACAGTCTTCGCTGAAGTTAATCAATGCTGCTGCTGCGTGAGCCTGAAAAGAAAGTAAATCAATCTCCAGCATACATTGTATAAACTGTTACAATATCCAATGAGGATGACACAATAGGAAATTGGGTTTTGGCTCTCACACAAGTTTGATAGAGGAGATGGGGACTTTTAGGCCTAAGATATAGGTGAGCAGAAATATAGCTTAAAAAAAGCGTTATATTTTTTATTACAAAATAGAAAACAGCCGTAAATTCTGTCTGGAAGATGACAAATATTTGAAAAAAGGAAAAATGATAATATGACTTACTGATTACTATACCAATTTAATTTTGACAATTAATAATATGGAAACTCTTACACCACAAGATTCATTCAATCAAAATAACTAAACCTACGACAATAATAAAAAATATCAATATAATAAAAATAAATCTTAAAATCACTCTCGTTTTTTTTAATCTGGGCCCAAGGGTGTATGAAAGCGTATCAATCTTCTTTTTGGAAATATTTTCATAAAACATATGATTTTATGTAAATGTTACCTGCACGCGTGGGTTCGCATTATCATCTAACACCATAAGGAGTCCAGGAACAACTTTGTCATGGAATTTCTTCTCGAAAATTGGCGCAAAGTCAGTCGACATCTGGCCTACTGCGTTACACGCCGCGTACCGCACTCTGGGATGCTGTAAAACATTTATACATTAAATGAATTACATTTCTGAAAAATTTATTCCAAGTGAAGATAAAAATATGATTATCAAAATTCTGATGTTACAATTTTTATGGACATTGCCGAACAAGTCTTTGATTTTAATATATTTAATGTATGCCAAACAAAACAGATAAAGCCTGCTTAAAATAAATTTAAAAAACAAAACAATTTTTTGTATTATACGATTTGTCCTTAAAGAAAACACTTGAATGTATATTGATAGTTTAAATAGTTTATTACAATGTTTTTATGCTGTTATGTTAGTACTAAGTATCCTGTATACTCTAATGGACATAACAAAAACTCTCTCTGTAGCATCAATAAACCTATTAGGTTTCTATGCTACAGGTGGTACATGTATTATGCATATTAAGCATATCGGAAAAAAACAATAAAAAGAGAAAGATATATATGTAATAATGTATTTAAATTATTAAATATAAATTAAATTGAAGTTTCTCAAGTTTTCATATCTTTCTATCTGAAACCAGTTTACTAAATAAACGAAGTGATTTGTTGGCTGTTCTCTGCATGTCATTGAAATGAAATATTATAACAACTTACAGGGTCAGTAAGATAATTGAGCACAGCAGAGACAACTTGGTCGAGCATCTGCTCCATTTGCCTGTGGCAGCCCTCGCCAGCCGACGAGACGGCCATAAGCGCCGCGTGCCTCCGCCGCCAGTCCTCCGAGTGCAACATCTCGGGCACTTTGCCCACAATCAGGCCCAGCATTATCTTACCACCAAGGCCGCAACACATACGATCCAATGCGGATTCCGCAGCCACATAGTTCCTAAAACACAATATATTACATTAACTTTCTATTCAATTTCACACAAGAAGAACTATGGAAACAAAAATAGAAAGGCATAAAAATATTTTTTAATTTCTCACACTCGGAAAGTACACTTGAAGTTACCTGATCACAGGGATTAAAACAGTTCTTTTCATCTCTGGGAAACGATGTTGTCCCTGCTGTCAAAAAATTCAAAACTTTGCGAGTCATGTCCGAACTTTTTATACAGCCACGGTTAAATCGCGTTGTAAATGTAAATAACATTGTAATTAAAAAATATTAACAATTTTGTAAAGATATTGTATGCCGGATTTCCAACGAATGAGGTCGGAGACTCAGTATAAAGCTATGAGCTGCTGTGCACAGGTTACCAATGACAAAAGAGTCAATAAGTCGATTTATATCCCTATTGATAAATGTGAAGTTGAAAACCACTTTGCGACATATAGTTATATAGCTTCTTTTCTTAGTTTCAAACATAATATAATAATAATTTGGAAACTAGAGAAGTTTATTACTTTGTTTTCCAATAAAATGTTTCTCCAAAATCGAGAAACGCAGTTTACGAGAGTGTAACCGGAATGAGTTATTTACTACTAAATAATAGTAACTGCGATCGACAGTTTTCGTTTGCGCAGAAAAATGCAGATCGGTTTCCTACATGTAAATAATCTACATTGAACTTTACGCGCTACGCAGATTGTCGCGCGTCTTAACTACTGACGCAGTTCGGTCACGCTACTTTGCTACGGTGCATTCATTGCTACAATATGGTATCGAGCTGTGGGCGCGCGCTGTCGACTGGGAGGGCGCCTTTCGCATGCAGAAAAGGGCTGTGGGTGTTATTCTGGGGTTACCTAATAAGAAATCCGCCAGACCCTATTTCAAAACGTTAAGAATTCTCACCCTAACTTGTTTATTAGTACTTCAAGAAGCCCTATACATCAGGGTTTATGAGTCCATGCATGCAAAGCATGGCGACATACATTCATATCGGACTCGGAACAGAGATAGGATTGCACAGTTGCCGAGGCAATTGGAAAAATCAATACGCTAACACATGTTATGGCTCCGATTATATATAATAAACTACTGTACAAAATAACACTTTCCGGCAGTTTAAATGCATTTACTTACCGGCTTAAGAAGTGGCTCATCGGGCACACCGCTATAGCTTGACGGAATTCATGAAATAAAATTATTGGTGACAAATAATGTAAAACTAATGACTGAAAATTTACTTATAATACATATATAAATAAACCTGATGTGTAACATAGTTACAAATAAATGAGTTTAACTTTATTCGCAAGTAGAAATGACAATGTGTTGCATGCTATGTATTCTTAGCTCTGTTCCGCTGTTTCCTGCGTTACTAAAATTGGACTACTGCATAGGTACATTAGGAAGAATTATTTGTTGTATTTTTACACTGTATATGATTATGGGTCCCAAATACAAAACTGTAATAAAAATACAAGGTTGAAGATAATTGATACAAATATTTTTTTAATTTAAATTAGTTTAGAGATGAGCTAGCAAAATTAAGATATTAATAACCAATACAAGAATTGCAATTTAAGAAGAATAATTATGTTATCGAGGGACTGACACTCAAATGTATGATTACCAGAGAGTGCTAATTATCTCGATATTAATTTTGTAAGATTCTTTTTGGACTCATCATTTGTGAAGAAACCACTTTGAAAAGAATCCTACTAAAATGTAATTAAAAATAAATGTTTACTAACATTTCAATGTGTGTTATTTCTTTAAAACGACCTGTGCATAAGAACTATAAGAGTATTAGTGGAAATAGGACGCGGACATATGTTACAATACATTCTAATATTACTTAAAAAAAAAAACAGGCATTAACAAAACATCTTATTATTTAACATTCTAAATATGATAGATGCGCTATTCGACTCCTTTTATTTGTACCTCGTTATGACGTCATGATGCTGTGACTTGTAAGTTTATAACATATCTAATGGTTGGTTCCTATATCTTAATGACTGTTCATTTGCCTTACAATCAGTTAAAATTAAGATCCCAATCAAGTAATTTAAAAATTGAACCGATGGCAAGATATGTGAATTAATAGAAAGATATAGGAACTGGCCATCAGTTGATTTGAATGTCCACTCCCCTATCTATACTAATATTATAAATAGATAAAGCTTGTGAGTTTGGATGTACGGGGTAATTTTCGGTATTACTGAACCGATTTTGAAAATTCTTTCATCAGTAGAAAGCTACTATATTCCCGAGTGACATAGGCTATATTTGATGGTGATTAATAATATTTTTAATGACCCCCTGATGAAGTGAACATGGGTACGCCTGTCAAATATCTAACAGCAATAACGCTCCACGCAAGAATTGCGCACATCCTCATATGAGGCAATGCGAGTGTGCTTTCTGCGTTTATAAATTAATTAAAGGTCACAAAGCTTATTTAAATGCGTGGGCACGGGTCAGGTAGTTATTGATAAAGCAGATTTAACAAAGAGTGCGTACTGTTCGTTGTCATCGTCGGCGGCGTCGTCCTGCAGCGCCCAGTCGGGCTCGTCGTCCAGCTCGCACATCATGTCGAGCACGAGCAGCGTGAGCGTGCGCACCGCGGCCGGCACCTGCTTGCGCACCATGGCCGGCGCCGTCTCGCACAGCGTCACCATCGCCTCCAGCGCCAGCTGACGCCAGTTGTCCTCGGCGTCGTTGTCCCCCACTACCTGGGGCACATTTCTGCTATTACTATCTCGTCAAAATCGCCGGACACTATGGGCTCAATCATAGGTTTTCCTCATTTCAGACAGCTTCTGTGGTTGAGCAGGCTACGCCTTCGCCGGCCGCTCTCCCTATAATGCAGAGACTCCGGGTTCGATTATTGGCATGGTAAATTTCGTAAACAAACTTTAAGTCATTTATTGTGGTCTGGGTATCTGGTATTGGCTCCAGAATGGTCCGTTGTATATTACCCATCATGCAAATGTAACTTGGGGATATACAATGTGTGTTTCTCTGTCGATTATTATTTTATATCGGTATTCTGTTAATTGCAATTGCCTCCCCGTCGCACGCCACTGTATTTTTATTAATATTTATAAGCGAAAACTCGCGAAATAAATGTTTTAAATTTTTGATAGCATGTAATATTCATATCGGCTGACGCCATTTCTGCTAGTGGTAATATCAATTTTTTTCAACTATTATTCTGCGACGACAAACGATATCGGAAACCTAATGTGGATTTAGTAGAATACGAATTTTTGACACTATCAGTATCACAATGGAATCGTACTTTGAATATCTTTGCAACACCATGATATTGAAATAGCGGAATTGGATCCCTGATTGATGCATAGATACACGTTTGGATTAATACATTACTTAATATTGCACAGATGTTCTTTCTATAGTAAACAAAGTAAGAAAAGCCAAAAATGCGTCAATCAACAAATCCTACTATCCTACTAATATTATAAACGCGAAAGTTTGTAAGAATGTATGGATGGATGTATGTTTGTTACTCTTTCACGCAAAAACTATTGAATGGATTTTGATGAAACTTTACAATAATATAGCTTACACATCAGAATAACACAGGCTAATTTATAAAGATATAGGGTGAATTATCCAAAATATAACGATTTTCTATTACCACGCGGGTGAGCCTGCGGGGCGCAGCGAGTAAAAAATATTGCGATGTTTGTGTTACGAGAGTTAATATTTACATTTATATATTTAGGTTTATGGCTTGGCAGCTAGGCTTTTAAGCCAGATCTTAGATTTTAATGTAGTTTCTTCGTTTTCATAAGCCTATGTGTAGCACAGCTGAACTGTAGGTTATCAGCTTGTGCCATTCAACGGAGTTCTTGTGACAACTCAAAAGGCCACATTCGACTATACAGTTCACATTTCTCACAAAATACATAATTATTACTCAAAAACTATCAATATCCTACAACTAATGTTCATTTTAGAGTAATTCTACACATTTTTAGAAAATAAAACTGCACAGCACAACATCTCCTTTCAGTACCGCCAAAAACTCCCTTACATTTATATAAAGTTCAGGGCTCTCTAAGGGCTGCATCTATAACTAAACAAAAAGTGTGTTAAAGTTTGATAGATATTAAAAAATAATCAGCAGACAAAGCACATCCCCAAATCGCTCGTGTTATGGGTAATCGTGTAATATACAATAGACTACTCTGGGGTCAATCCCAGACATTATAGTTATAATCCCCGGCACGCAACTTGGTCAAAGTCGTAAGATGCGCAAAAGTCGATTTTTAGATCTCTTTGGTTGTCAAACAGGACGCGGGGAATGAATCTACTCAACTATCTCCTTCATACTCATAAGGTTGACCGCGCCCGTGTTCCTCTGAGCTCGGCCAAAGGTTTAGCCCACTCAAGCGCAGAGACCATCAATATAAAGATACTATTGGGACATGGGCATGAAAAAGAATGAACATGTTTAAGTCTTGGGATTATGATTTGGTGGCAGAAAACCGGGCCCTAAAAGAGAAGCGCGACGAAATTTTAAGCAGTTGAACCACACATTATAAACCTTTGAAATACAAAGTGATAAGTAAATAAGAGTTTGACAAATTTTATTTCGTTTCTTATAGACTAAAATTAGGAAATAGTTTTTCATATTTAAAATAATCTTATGTACTTTATTGAATTTTAACAAATTATACAACATACCTTTATGCAGACTTGGAATATAGGCTCCAACTGCGGGCGCAAGAACTTAGGCGACGATTCAGCCAGTTCAATCAGCACCTTCAGAGCAGAGTCGTCATCACTCTTTTCGATTGACTCGACTATTACCTGGTAAACGTAAGAGAGCCACAGATAGGTATTTGGAATAGAGTATTGGTATTTCAATTAAGATTTGTAGAAAAATGTTATCGTCAGCCAATCACAGTCCACTGCTGGACGCAGGCCTCCTCCAGGCGGCGCCACCCATCACGGTCCCCCTTCACTTTTCTCATCCAGGAAAACGTAGAAATAGATTGTTACTACATTTTTTTTTAGATCACTTAATTAAATTTCTGACTGAGGTAATCGATTTTTCAAAAACCTAATAACACCACTTTAGTTTTCATCAAAATGGGCCCCAAAACTTCTTCAAGTATTTTTCGCTATTTATCTTATAATTTTTGATTTAGCCATAGAAATATTCAGCTGTATATTAAATAAGGATTACATAAATAAAAAAGTGATGTTATGTAGAAAGACTTGATGTCTAGGCACGTGGCTATGGTCTATCCACGCCAAATAATCTTAAATTAAAGAGTACCGAAGACTGTTCGAAGTAAAGAACAAAAAGTGTGAAAGTGGACTCCAGGCACGAAGTAGCGGACGGTCCGGGCGCAAACAGAATTTAACGTTCTAAAGATGTTAATAGTTAGAAGCAGAACGCATCTTTTATTTTAGAAATTATAATATTATCTTATCTCTATCTCAAAACAAATGTCTTGGAAGGTACTATCAAACTCCAACTTATAAAAAAGAATGGTGTTAGCGAAAATCCCAAAGATTTATTTAGCACACTCTGGCAGTAACACATCTTATTAGAAAAATGTGCACGTAAAATTGTGTGCATTAAAAATACTTATTCACGTAATATTCAACCTTAGAAAATGTATACCAATGTAAAGTTGATCACCCAATAAATACATATTGAACTAACAGCCATTTACTGGCATATCTCGAATATTATTACGTAGAATCACTGGTTTCTGGCATTCGGGAGTGAGCAACATAAACAATTAAACGATTATTGGCGCTGTCAGAATTATTCATTATTATTATAACAGCTGAACATTTTCATGTAAACCGCTGTCGGAAATTGTTTACCTTAGGCCAAGTGTAAAGAACTAAAATTAAAAAATACGATTTGGAATTTCCATTTTATGTATACTTGTATTTAATGTTTATTTTGTTATAAACCAAAGTTTTCTGGTAGTAATGTCCCTGAATACAAATTCAAGTAGCAATTATAATTGGACAGGCTCACTTACTTTTATAATCTGCTATTGCAGAGACTAATAATGGACAGAAAGTAATAGATTATAAACTACAATGACTCTGAAAAAGGGACTAAGACGGTGTGCTATAAAAACCCCGCAGATTGTGTCCGGCGTGACGCTGTACGCAACAGAAGACAGCTTTTTATGAAAATGCGCTTTAGTGGTCTCCCTTAGATGCCCGACGCGGTGTCCATAGATCAGATGTTTGAGAGAGATTACTGTAAAGCATTTTTGTGACACATCCGTCGGTCGTGTACACGTACACGTACAGCGTCACACTTGGCACAGACTACGATGTTTGTAACAGGCCAATAAACAACTTCTGCCTCTTAATGACACAAAATCAGTTCAAGCAGCTGAGACTTTTTAACTTCTCTTCAAAGGGGAAAAATGAGCACGTAATAAGTTCCACTTTTTCTATTTGACTATTGTCCGACCAGATATAGTGATTTCAAATTATAAAAAATATGTTATGATCATATATATTTACTCACATAAATAAAAAATCTATTTCAATTTTATAGAATGTATTATTATTATATTTTATTTTACTTAACTCATATGGTTATACTGATATAGTTTAAAAAGATTTTATCAAAATTTCAATGGTAACCTACATTAAGTGGTGTATAAATAAAGATGAGGAATTATTCTATGAAAAAATATAGTTCCAATTTTTTGAAACAAGGAAATAATATGCATGGCATATAACTTCAACACAAATTCACATAGTGGGGGCTGGGCAATTGCTTTCCATACTTTCAAGGACCGACCTCTGTCCAGCAAAGGCACAAAACTGCAGGCACTATAAAACAATTCGAGATGGTATTTCGATAATAGTTAATAGCCACTTTCTCCATTATATTCTCCAAACAGTGCATAAATACACATAAAATGTAATTAAGATGTGTTTCGGACATACCTGCATCAATGGAATAAGTATGTCACCAAAATGCTTCTGGATGGCTGGTTCCTTGTCATGAAGGAGTATAAAGGCACCAACAGCTTTAACGGCCTGTGTACGAAGGGCCTCGGATTCTGTAGGTTGGAGTGAAGATAGGAGCATGCGTTTGATCACATCCAAGTTCTCGTTTTGACGGTTGCCAAATACTCCAGGCACTGATCTACAAGAAAAACATTATTTTCAAGAAAACTTATACCAAGGTAATATGCGTCTCTATAGTAGGTATTATAATTGATAAAAAATGCACAAACAAACACACACACAGGAAACTAGTTTCATTTTTATACTTACGTAAACATTCTGATACCGGCTTCCTTGAGATTAGGATCTTGGGCATTTGCACACTGAAACATGAATTCCAAGAACTCCGGCCACTGGTTAACTCCTTCTTCATCCACATGATTTCTTGCTAATTCCGATACTACATCACAGATCTAAAAATGAAGATTGTTATTTTATTATCTTTAAGTTAATACATCTTGAAATATGTGATTATAATTCCTAAATTTATTTAAATATTAATGTAAGAACTATAAGTACTAATTACGGTGTTTAGGGTTTCGAACTAAGAAATTGCATTTTATTGTTACACGGAAACGCTTTGCGTATACATCGGTGCTCAGGAGCAGGCAGTGAGGAAGTGTAGGACTCGCGGCGACTTGCGGGTACCCGCTAAAATCACCCCGATGCTCCTAATCTAAGGTCGTGAGCCACCAATTTAGCCTGCGCCCCTACCTTAGCAGATACTCAGACAGGTTGCTGAGAAAGATAAGCCCTCTCACATAAAGAATTAGAAAGCGTGCGAGAAAAACTTGCGCTCTCTCTTCTTGACACCCTTCGTGTGACGGCTAATATTGGGTTCTGAGAACCGTCACGCAGGAGGCGCCGGTAGAGGTGGGTAGCAATTTTAAAAGCCATCTAATTGGCGGTTGTTTACAAAATAGCCACGGCAAGTTGTCAACCACTTCGCCAACTGACTAATGGAAGTTGATAACTGAAAGTTTACGGCTTAGCTGTAAGCCGTCGGCTGTCTGTTGACGAGTCATTCACCCATTAGCCAAAAAGCCGTCAGCTGGTTTATGAAACTACTATTAGTCCGGGGGCGAAGTTTTTGGAATTTGTGTTGGTTACCCACCGCTAAGCGACGGTGTCTCATGTAGAGTTCGACTGCTGATCATGGCTTGAGCATCAGCGGGGAATAAGAGGTCTTGGCCCAATAAAATCAACAGTTTAATAAACTGACAACGTACATAATACGTAAAGCCAAACAAATACACTCACGGAATTAAAATGTTCGTCACCTTAAAGTCGACTTTTGCTTGCACGGGTACAAGAAAAAGTAATGTCAACATTTTAATACTTGTTACGTTTATAAAATACTAGCTGTGCCCGCGACTTCGACTGTGTGGATTTTTTTCTTGAAGACTAATAAAAGATAAGTAATAACATCAGCTATCTGACAGTGAAAGTGCCAGACAGACAAAAAAAAAATGAGTTTTTGATATAGGTACCGTATATACTTTCATATACAGTTAGTAAGAAGCTGTTATTCTGACGTTACAAACAGACACTTAATTTTTTTTATTTGTATTTATAGATAGAAACGTGAAAACAGAAAATTGCAATGTTGGTAATGACAGACGCTGACATTAACAATTAGAAACAAAGAAGATATAATCACTACGCTTATCATAAATATTAAAACCAATAAAAAGGTTTTACATCTGTAAACAATCTTCTTACAAGATAGGAAATCAAACAAATTTGATCACGTAATTTTAAACTTTATTATCAAACAGTTAAAACATAATTTTCTGTGGAACAGTCTGTTCTGTGACTTGTTTGTAAAGGTAACATGTGCTCGCGGAACGTTACATGAATCAATTTGAAAACTGGCGGACTTTTTCATTCCGCCACTGTACAAGAAATTTATTAAAGTGCACCGAAAAAGGAACGCCATTTATAGATCGAAATTGATAGGCTACCATATTTTATCAAGGCCGCAAGACCTTACCAATGTATAAACTCAAGCCGTCTGTTAGTATAAAATTAGATCAAGTACTCTAACCTCATTTGCAAGTGAGGCGGAAAAACTAAGAACCCACTTAACTACTTGAATTTTAAACTCGAAATTCTAGTGCCGTCTTAAAAGTATTATATATATATAGTAATAGCACTACTTTTGTAGATATATAGACCTATATTAATGGTTTAGTTTGAATGTATTACGATTTACGATCAATAGATTTTTCTTATATTGAACTAACGCTCTATTATTACTAATGCAGTGAAACACCGTAACGAGATTATTAGCCTATTTAAAACGGATGGTTAATTTAATTTATTAAGCTTGTGTATTTACACTGCTTTAAGCCTTGGTAGTTTTGTGGCCTCAAACTTAAATAGTATCAAAGGACATGAGTTCGAATTCTAGCCGGGAAGTCGAGCAGCGTGCACCTTTTAGGATGCTTTCTGACTACATAGTTAGAAAGCATCCTAAAATCCTGCGTGATGATTATAACAACATGCACGCACATGCATGTTGTTATAATCACCACGTACTGAAGGTGCAGGATATAGTGTCAAACCTGCCAGTCCGTGGTGGAAAAGAGTAACAAGTACATATACCGACTGTTCAGCTAAAAATGAAGACTTGTACTAGCAATTCGGCCTCTATGGGCTGTATTATAATCATACTAAGATATGTCCGCGACTTTGTCCACGCTTGATTTTAAATTCCCACGGGATCCCCAGGACACAAAGTACAGCAGCATTTAAAAAAGAATGTAAACTTAGTAAAAACTGCGTTGGAATAAGCTATTTTTTTATGCACTTGAACAACTTCAAACCGCTCCCGGGATAAAAAGTGTCACATATTTTATTACATAAAATTTGCTATCAATCAGTAAAAATTTCACAATGGAATTTGATTTTTTTTTTCAATCTGACCATTTTAAATAATTTCCAGGGAAATTCCCGGCATAAAAAGTAGTGCAGATTTTAAGTCTAAGAATTTGCTGTCGATCAGCGAAAACCGCATCAAAATCGGTCAAGTAGTTATGACGTGAATTCCGAACAAACTGACAAACAGACAAAATACTAAAAAAGATTACATTGTGTTCTCCATTGTTTAAAATATGTATAGTCTATTCCAGTTATTTTTTTAAATAGCTTTAATGTACAGACACGGCATGTTCAGAATGTTATAATATTACTAGCTGTGCCTGCGAAGTGTCGTCTGCGTGGAATTTGTTTTCAAAACCCCCGACTTTGAAACATTCTTCATTAGTGCTCCACTCCTATTGGTCTTGGCGTGATGATATATATCATCACGCCAAGACCAATAGGAGCGGATAGGCTATATAGCCTATAACCTTCCTCGATAAATGGGCTAGGTAACAATGAAAGAATTTTTCAAATCGGTCCAGTAGATCCTGAAATTAGCGCGTTCAATCAAACAAACAAACTCTTCAGCTCTATATATTAGTATAAGATAGGTAAATAGATTTACGCTATGAATTACCAAGGATGGAAATATACACAAAATAATATCTTAGGGATGCATCAAATAATACTCGAAAAAACAAAACAAATGTCTCTGTGGATGAAAGATTATGATTGCAGCTTCAAAAAATAAAAATTCTATGACTATGATTTGTACTAATAACCATGGTTTATCATATTGACTTCATAAGAAGCAATTCCTCGGAATCGGAAAAGATAATTTTGATTGACATATGCGCCAATTTGTTTTACTCAAGTTTCATTCCACAGAATACAAAATATTAAATTAGATGTAAATTTATTGGACAGGATTTGTATACTGTTACAGTTCAAGATCCAGAGCGCAAAGGAATACAGAGCATACACAAAAAAATCATACATAGATATCCAGACAAACATTTCTATTTTCTAACTTGGAACAAGTGTTGATTGACAAAAAAAATGCTACCGCCCATCTTTAATGTTGGTTATAGGTATGTTTTATAGAAAATTCTTTATTGACTACTTTTCATATTTTAATTTCTATTATTTCACTATATTGTGCTTGCCACTACATTTTTGTGTGATTTGGACTTTATATTTATATAATTAAAACCTTGCAAAGTATTAAAATGGTATACCATACTTGAATGTTTAAGATAAAATTCTAGTTTAAATTTCCAAAAGTCCAATAACATTTATGGAGTTGTTTTAGAGTCTATTTGTGACAAACTCAGACAGACCGGACAAAAGATGATAGATAGATAGATAATACTTTATTATACACCAATACAAAAATGAACTTAAAGACTAAAATTATATCTAGTTGTGTACAAAGGGCGGTCTTATCGCTAAAAAGCGATCTCTTCCAGACAACCCCAAAAGATGATATATGATTAGGTGTCATATTTATATGACTGACTTCAATGTTATTGGTGTAGATTGTATAATATTGTCTTTCTTCTTTTGGGTTGGAAATAGGCACATTGACTGTCATATAAACTTTGATACTTTTTACTATCTTAGAAAAATCATAACCTCATAAATTTTGAAAGTTTAGAAAAGTGTTATAAGTTTGTACAATTATTATTAATATTATTTTAAATCTTTTGTATGTAAATAATGTTAGAATGTATTGTAACACATAACTATATCTCTATAAAAGAAAAATTCTAATTGACATGTGTCAAAGTATTTGTTGCAAAAATCTCAAAGGGACATATTCTCAGATTTGAATCAGACACATGCAACTACAAATATTTTTGAATACTACAATTCAAGATATGTTCAAGCAGGAATTAAGAGTTGTAGTGCATCAAACACATCTTATACTATATCAACACACACTTTTTATAAGTATACAGTAAAATATATATGTATTATATATTTATAATTAAAATGTGAGTAATTATACAATAATATATATATACCACCACCACTCATATATACATATCAGCAATATCCATGCTATGGGTTGTCTGGAAGATATTGCTTATTAGCTACAAGACCACCCTTTGCATACAATTAGAATAGTACTAGTTTGTAAGCTTTCTTTAATGGTGTACAAGAAAGAGTTATCGATCTACATAAAAAAAGTACTAAAGCCTTACCTTACGTCTCAACTGTTGGCTAACATCCATCTGAAGAGTGAGTAGGAGCTGTCCCCTGAGCATGCTTTGCTGTTCAAATGGTAACTTTGGAAAAAACTCAAAAAAGTCTGAGCTGAGCAGCCGTCGTAAGAGCACGGCTGCAGTCTGTCGGCCTTCATCACCGAGTTCTGCATTTTGAATGGCACCCACAAGGTGAACTACTTTGACCTCTGTTGCAATGTTATTGTAAGCATCCTATGGGTGGAAAACATATCATATTATCAGAGATTGATGATATTCAAAAATGTTTACCATCATAATTTAATTTTGTTAGGAAATATAGTAGTTTCATAATTAAAAATGAAATATAATAATAGAAATACCTACAAAAGAAAATGACTGTTTTCGAGTTTTTATAAATTTCATCAACAGTTTGGTACCAAATTTAAAGTAAAAGTAGAAGGGTAAACATATAACTAGATTTCTGCAGCACCAAATGTTTATGTAATGTACTTGAAAAGATAGAAATGATTCATATCTTGGTAAATCTATGAATCATTAGTAATGTTTCAAAATTTGAATATTTAAATTGTGTTTAATTTTTCAAAAACAGGACAAATATAAGACTATTAGAGTAAAACTTACCTAACAAAAACTTATTCGATAAGAACTAAGCTGAGGATTTTGAATAACAAAAATTTAAAAGAACCGGCACAGACAGACCGCATGTTCGTTAAATCTCGCGCACTATCCAATAGCGGTTATCGGCGGTGGGAAAAAAAAAACTGATTTTAATTGCCAAAGTGCCCAAGTCACTAAATACCGTGCAAAGGGCTCATTGTATCCCATTTGTACTAACCTAGCTAATCTGGTTGAACATTAAAAAGGAATTACATTAACACATCATCATGACCACGTTTCGACACGAGGCTGAGGCTGATACAAATGTCTTCCCTCAAAAAAAAACCGGCACAAAAGACGCCTCCCATTTAGAAAGTTTTAATAAAAAAATATACAATTATTTCTCACCTCCGCTTGTGATCGAATATCGTTATCTGTTGATAACAATGTATTTAGTAACTGGTAAAATTGCATTTGATCTCCTGCCATGTTGAATCTCTTCGAAAAGAATTAATTTTTTCATAAAATTTTGTGCTGGCTTGTCGTTGTCAATCACAATACGTGTTGCCAGTATGTTAACTGTTAACTGCTTTATGTTTTGATTTTTAATCAATGTAATACATAAAATTAATGCATAACTACCTTAACACTTTTTTTATTAATCTTTAATAATCGCCATCAAAGGCATCAAAGAAGGCAGATACGGCGCGCAGCACTGTAATCGGCGTACATAATGTTGCCAGAGTAATTGCCTACTGAACCGTAAGTTTTTAAAAATCATCGAATTGAAAGAGTATATATATTTTAATATACCAGTCGCTATTAGTCAGTACGTGACCAGGTGGTACTAAAGTTTCTTGTTTAGTGTCGTATTATCATATCAACTGTCAAGTGTCACTGTCATCATTTCTCACCCGCACTGCACTCTGCAGTAATTTCTCCAAAAAACGAAGAAACTCATCTTTCGGAATTTAAAGTATATTTTCTGATTTCTTACTCAATTTCTTATTAAAAATGGAAAATTGCTTGTGTGTGAGTGCCTAGAAGGTTACTGCTAAAATAATAATTGTGGTTTACATATTCGTATTAATGGTATGTAAAATTAATATAGACTTAACCTATAAGCATTTCATAACAACCTACCAATGTTACAAATTTTGCGTTAGAATAATAAGACTCTTATTCTAATTGTGCTTTACACGTATACACCTCATCTATATTACTTATGAAAGTAATGTTTATATTATTCTTAGGATTTATACATTCAGTTCGGTTTATTTATGAATTGATCTAAGCCGTATCGTACTTTTATGATAAATAAAATGAATTCACAATATACACATTCTTTTGATTACAGGCTAGTTCCATAATATTAGCTGGTCTTGGAATGGCCGCAGTGGGATTTGCTGGTCGTTATGTTCTTAGACAGATGCCCAATGCATCAACAAAATTTGCAGAAGCTATTAAAAATTTACCGAAATTTGATTCAGAGTCACTGGCAAATTCAAAGTACTACAAAGGTGGATTTGAGCCAAAAATGACTAAAAGGGAGGCAGCTTTAATACTAGGAGTCAGTCCTACAGCTAGTAAAGCTAAGGTGTATTTTTATTTTAAAGACACTATTTATGTAGAAAAAAGAAAGACAGATAAAACAATTAGCTATAAAACATGTTCAGAGGCAAATTAAAAAAATATTGAAAAAGTATACTATTAAATACATAACAAAATAATATATTTCTCGCAACAATACCAAATGGGTGCAGTTCAGCAAATGCCAGACAACAGGCTCGATGCTAGTTCTTAACTACACCCTGGGATGGATGAATATTGGAGAACATTTTTGGGAGATCATACTCGAGGTCATTATCATTGTTCAAGGAGAATGATTGTTATTTATTTAGTTACTAGCTGCGCCCCCGGTCTCACCTGCATGGTGATGGAAAATCATTGTATTTTGGATAATTCACACTATATCTTTATAAATTATAGCCTATGTGTTATTCTGATGTGTAAGCCATATTATTGTAAAGTTTCATCAAAATCCATTCAGTAGTTTTTGTGTGAAAGAGTAACAAACATATATATATCCATACATTCTTACAAACTTTCATGTTTAATTTTACTTATATTAAGTAGTTATATCTATATGAAACAATTAAATTGGAATGATTATGACACAGGAAACTTGTAAAACCAGATTTACAGAATTGTATTGAATTGGACTAAATAGCTAGTTCCTATATCAATGGAATTTTACATTATTTGTATGGACCAATTGTCCAATTTTAACAGCTTATAGGGTAAGTGAACAGTTATTAATCTATAGGAACCGGCCATAAATCTATGTTCCTGTTATAGATGAACCCACTGTGTGGGACTTGCACTATCACTTATCGAAGTTTAATTTCTTTACTATATTGTGTAATTATTTTTCAGATAAGAGATGCTCATAGAAGAATAATGTTATTAAATCATCCAGATAAAGGTGGTTCACCCTTGATCGCTGCAAAAATTAATGAAGCCAAAGACGTTTTGGAAAATGGAAAATCATAATAACACATATTTGTAGTGCAGGGGATCTATAATTTGTATACTTAGTCTAGCCATAAATACTGTTACAATTAAAAAGAAACAATATATTACATTTGAATTTGGAATCTGTCATTTTTATATGATTGTTCATTGTGTTTTCTCATTTTGGCACCAATACATTGTACATCATTTTGTGATATTAAAATAGAGTGGGGCGATAAAGAGAACAGAATCGCTGTGATTGCATTACACAGAGTAAGTATGGAGCGAAATGCAATTTTTAAAACTCCATATGCTTGGTATTAGTCAAATGTTAATATACCGGGCTATTAATAGGTACAATGAGACCTCCTCTGTTTGTGACAGAAAAAGATCTGGCCGTCCACGTAATGTTCGTACGAAAAGGTGGTCAAAGCAGTAAGGGAAAGAATTTGAAGATGAATCCTGTCCGAAAGCAAAAGATTTTATCTCGGGAGATGAAGATATCACCTAGAACCATGTCGCGTATTTTAAAAGATGACTTAGGACTTGCAGCTTATAAGAGACGCACTGGTCATTTCTTAACTCATAATTTAAAAAATAATGGAGTGGTAAAATCAAAACAACTACTGAAGCGGTATGCAAAGGGAGGTCACAGAAAAATTTTGTTTACAGATAAGAAAATTTTTACATTTGAGCAACATTTTAACAAACAAAATGACCGTATTTATGCTCAAAGCTCTAAGGAAGCTTCTCAATTAGACGACAGAGTGCAATGTGGGCATTATCCGTCTTTAGTGATGATTTGGTGGGGTGTTAGCTATGAAGGAGTGACTGAGCCATATTTTTGTGAAAAAGGTATCAAAACATTGGCACTAGTGCATCAAGATACCATTCTTGAGAAGGTAGTTAAGCCCCTTAACAACACCATGTTCATTAACCAAGAATGGTCCTTCCAGCAAGACTCGGTGCCGGGTCGTAAAGCTCGATCCACGCAGTCTTAGTTGGAAACGAATGTTTCGGACTTCATCAGAGCTTGAAGACTGGCCGTCGTCTATCCCGGTCTTAATCCGCTGGATTATGATTTATGGTCAGTTTTAGAGAGTACGGCTTGCTCTAAACGCCATGATAATTTGGAGTCCCTAAGACAATCCATATGATTGGCAGTGAAGAATTTTCCCATGGAAAGAGTGTGTGCTTCTATTGATAAGTGGCCTCAACGTTTAAAGGACTGTATTGCAGACAACGGAGACCACTTCGAATAAGCTTTTTATATTTTAAATTGTTTTATATTTATGTATTAAACTAACACACTATAAAACTTATAAATGTTATTTGCAATAGAAAAAAAAAATGCTTTGTTACAATATTTATGGCAAGACTAGGTATATGTAGGTAATTTTAGTTAAAATCTATAGAAAGAATTATAGGCTGAATGTGGCCAATCTAATATTCCACATTTCTATAAACTGTGAGTAAAGTTATTTTACACAATAGTAATTGCACAAACTTGAGATGTCTTACATAGATATCTGATCAACAGTGTAGTACACGTGTTGAGGGATAGTACTATAAACTCTAACAGTCTTATTCATAGAGAGTTAGAGTATGTTTGAACACTTCTTTATGGTTCATAAAGAACTATATGAATAAGAGTGTCACTCTTTTGTATACTCAATTATTTACTATCAATCTTTTTAAGTTAAAGAGTATAATTAGAATCATTTCCAGAAACATTTACTGATTCACTCTTATCCTATGTGTCTATATCTTACAAATCATTCATTTGCCCATTAGTTAAATTTTGACATGAGCTCCATACAAGTAATGTCTAATTTATACTAATGGTAAGGCAAGGGATAAAATGATAAGATATATAGGAATGAGTCATTAATAATCTAGGATATTGATTTAGTATAGTTGTTATAACTGATCTAATATCCAGTGGTTGTATCTAGAGTAGACAGCTTTTTTTTCTATAATATAACCAAATCAATAATTGTATTATAAACTCTATAAATCATTAACAAGTTTATAATAATGGCCTCTGTAATATGAAATGGACATTAAGTCATGGAAGGTGAAAAAAATAGTTTAGCTTTATCAAATAAAACCATATTAAACATTTCAATAGTCTATTTATTACAATGAACATCCAAACATGTACTATGGCATACACCTAAGATAACACAGTTATTCAGAACTTTGGATAAGAAAAAACAGCAGACATCATTTTAGTATATGGGCATGTCCAAAGAGCTATTTCGACATCGGACTACAAATTTTACATAAAAAACCTTGAATATTGTTTGCATCAATATTATCATAAAGAATTTAACATTGTTTTTACTACTATACCAACATATTGAGCCTTCTTGTCTGATGCTAGGTTTCTACATATATCTTACTAGGATATGTCCCCGACTTCGTCCATGCTTGACTTGGAAATTTCTAGGATACGAAGTATCGCAACTTTTAAAAAAAGTATGTAAGTAATGGAAACTATATCGGAATAAGCTATTCTTATGCATCTGAACAACTTCAAACCGCTCCCGGGAAAGTTCCCGGGATAAGAAATATTACACATTTTACTACATAAAATTTGCTATCGATCAGTGAAAAAAGCGCATTGTAATTCGATTTTTTTACAATCTGGTAATTTTAAATCATTCCCAGAAAAATTTCCGCGATTTTCCCAGTAAAAAGTAGCGCAGAGTATAATTCAAAAATAGACAAGAAATCTAAAAAATGTTTAGAATTTTATAATATTATAGATTACTCATTACTTCTCGTCCAAAAAATGTTCTCCGGTTGAACTTAAGTTTGAATAAAAACTTTAATTTACCTCATTACTGGTTAAAACTTGAAATAACCATACAAGCAATGTCAAGTGACGGCCTCTGTGGTTGAGCGGACTAAGCCTTTGCCGGCCTATCTCACTGCAGTGCAAAGGCTCGGGGTTCGATTCCTGGTGTGGTAAATTTCGGGAAACGATTTTTCCCCCTTATTTACTATGGTTTGGGATCAGCCCTAGAGTAGTGTGTTGTGTATTACCCGTAACAAAAGCATGACTTGCTTAATTTAGGGATATACAATACGTGTTTGTCTGCCGATTTATGTTTCTACCACTGGTAAAATAAGGGAATAAGATTTTAGAAACCCAGCATGTAAGAGATTGTTTAAAGTGATAAGGCTAGCCTGCATTCAATCTATATTGTATCATATTTTTAAGAGTAGAAAACTACTTAATTAAAATTAACAAAATTATGATGAGTAATAGAATGTTTTCATTCATATCTATATATCTAGACATGAGTCTTAGGTGTCGCTCTCTCTTTCTGTCAACCCAAGTACATAGAGTTAAGTTTTTTGGGCGCAAAAGTTACATTCGTATAGTAATATAACATTTAATTTCTTTATGTCAATAAAAGCCAACATATTTAATTCATTATTAAATATCAAACTTCAATATTTTACGTAAATTAATTTATGTTTGTACTATATAAATCTATGGTAAGCCTTTTAAATTACTGAGCATTTCTATTGAATTTGCCTTTTTTTTAAATACATTCAAAAATTCTCCTATCACCTACTTAAATACCGCCTAAACCTAAATGACGTATAGAAAATTGTTCTGATTTTTAAATACCCTTGACCATTTATCTAAGAGAGAAATTGCATACTCGTTATTATAATTCATAATGGTTGATAACCCTAAATTGTGATGAAAACCCTTAAAAATTTAAAAGACCAATGAATTTCAATCCAAGACAACTTGACGGTTATAGTGTCAATTTCTTTGGAAATGAGGAGATTTGTTACCAGTAGGTGCTTTAAATATGGACTGATAATCTGCTAAAGTCAATTCTAGCAGTAAACATGTGACCTTAATAAACAATTTGCACCGCTCTGACATTCCTTTCAAGGCTACCTTCGCACCGAAATAAAGCAAAATATCAATTTAAAACTCTAATTGTAAATATTACAATAATAAATTGATGCACTAATAAAGTTGAACGTGTACTTAATGTAATGTATTTTGCTGTAGCTGAATGTAAATTATTTTGAGAAATAATTGTCTTAAATCATAAAACAAACATATCAACATAGATAGAAATTGGGTAGAATTTTTTTCTTTCAATATAAAGTGCTCATCCATTGTTTTAGTTACTATTTTTTCCTTAACTATCTTATCTGGGAAGTTTTAATACATTTGTAATCTAAAGACCCAATATTCATCAGCTTAGCTACTGTTTTCTTTACAACAGAAAAATAAATCATTATAATGAGATAAAATGCAGTTTCGTCTTCTTCACATTTCTTTTTAATTGGCGGAGTACAGCATACCGGCTGAGGCTCTACCTGTTAGAAAATGGTTACCATTGTCAATGAACATTTGCAACAGCAGAGGTGCTACCAAGGAGCTACCGCCTCGACAGGGGTATGGAAACTGGCCACTAATGCCGGAACACAATTCAAACATGTTATGAAGGCATACACTAGACTACAGGTGTTAGCCATCCAGGCGGGCAAATACCCTGCCACCTGGCTGTGAATTGTTTTTGCCTCTTATGATACGCTGCATATCCTTAAGTTTTGATTTTAGTCTTCTCTAAATAAATTTGCCTTAGTATCTCATATTTATTAATTAAGGAATTGTATCTTTTGAAATCCCTAAGGTTACCAACAATTTAAAAACCTTGTCAATAAGCTGATATAAAACAGGTCGGAAGTAGAGAACAAATGCAAAGCCATGAAAATCATATAATATTAAGACAAACTTTAAACGTTAGATGGGCACTTCAACCGGTCCAAGTCAAACTAATCAGAACTTGATAGCATACCTATACAGCCTTGTGCAACCTTATTCCCTAAAAGTACAGGTACAAAAATGTATTTCGCCAAAAACAAATAACAAACATTAATACTAAAACGAAAATACTTTAATGATATGCAAAACAGGATTATTTAGCTTAAAAATACTAACTTAACACAATTATTTATTTTTAAATGCACAGCATTTGTTTTTTCCACACGCTCAGGTCACCGTTAGATAATAAAATTAATTATGCTTCAATAGCCTGCAACACTGAGCTGATTTTGTATAAAATGTTACGATGTATCGATTATACCATTTCCTAAAGAAAAATCTACAAAAAGGATTCCGTATTAGTGTTGAGTAGGACATGATTTTAAAATGAGTTTGTACAAGTAACATGACATTTTGTACTGAACCAGTACAATGTACCACTTCAAATGAGGCGAAAAGATTTGTACGGTTTGCACTGCGACAGTACCACAAACTACTATGGGTATTACGTATGGCAGTACATGTGAAGCGATGAGGCCGGTGCGGCGGTGAGCGTCATTCCCTCATTTGTCCTGTCCTGTACAAAACTTTTAGTTCGGAAATGTTCGTTAACAATCGGATGTGATCGGCCTCGGTCACCTCATTTTACTAGCAGTCGTACATGTCTTCCTGTCCCTCTTTGTCATGTGAATATTCGTAGACGCGTTATTGTATTGTTGTAGCATAAGCCACGTTCCGTCCTTCCCCTTGCGTTTGAGGCGTGAGTTTTTTTGTATATTTTGTAGTGTAGTGTATCAATGTACAAATATACTGGCTCACGCATGTACTACTCATCACTATTTCGTATATTCATTTTTTAAAGTGTTTTTTAATTTTTTTTCTGGGGAGGCTAGGGCACTGGTGCAGTTATTGTGTGTGTACTTAGTTTAAGGAAGTAGAAATAATTGTAAGATTGGACGGGGTGACATTATCACAAAGTGATAAAAGTCCATATATGTAATGAACATAAAAAAAATGGCGAAGCTGCCAAAAAGGCTGAAGGCCCACTCATAGAAAGTGGTTACCGTCGCCTTTAGACGTTTGCAACAGCAGGGGCGAAGCCAACGCGTTGCCATCCTTTAGGATGGGATAGGGAGATGACATAGAGAATCAGACTGGAAAAATGGAATATGAGGGAACAGGGGAGGGTATGTGGGTCATCTGAACTCTCACTCATCGCACAAAGCACGATTAACACACGCCATCTTTCTCTGAGAGCGTGGTATGACACTGGTCAAGCCCGCCCTAAGAGCTCTAATCAAGATCATGATTCCAGCGTGGCTCTACAACATGGTGACGTGTCTAAATACAGAGAAGTAATTTTATGGCCTGGTCACGACTTTGCCCTTAGTGACTGGCAACATAACGAAGGCTGGCGCCGAGCGCGACAACTCGTAGCATGCTTCATACATAAATCTTATAACTTTTGTTTTTGTAGCCAGGCCGCCCGACTGTCGCTGTGGACAAGGTTATGGCCAGGCTGTTATTCTTGTTCATTAGAATTTATTATATCTCCTCAAAAATGGTGGTCATAAGGTTCAAGCTAAATAAAAGTATATGGTTTTTCATAAACAATCAGTTACTGTGCAGCCTTCCGCAGTTGATTTACAGGATTTAAATTTTGTGCAAACTATATATAACACAACAATGCATGTGTTCTAAGTCCCACTATCGATCGATTTTCTTCACTGACACATATATTGTGATGAGCGTGTGTAAATAAATTGTCATGTACGACAGTCCAAGCTCGATTTATATTAAATCACACCAATACTAATCTTTATCAATAAAACAGCTACAAAAAATAGCTATATAATATTAAGCACGCTAAAGATTATATTTATTTTCGAAATATAATAAAAAATCCATATAATATAAATATTTAGAAAATACGATTATTGTGATTTCAAGCCAAAAACATGCTAGTATTAAAACACTTCAAACATTACCATGAACATTAATTTTCGTTTATCCTGGGGCTTCTTATGTGTTAGTGTTAAAGATTTAGGCTGTGGCCGAACGAGTCTTATTTAAAGCGTTCTAAGATACTGCCGTTAACGCATAACCACATTAGTGTATATACGTAAGTTATCTGACAATATTTAACGTCATTAACAATGTCGCATCTCAAATAACGCATTAAACCCATCGCCATATCTACGTGAAATTGCCTAAATCTTTAACACTATCCCAGATGAAGCCCCACCTCTACAATAACAACCAGCTAATGTACTTTGGCGTTTCAAATGTCACCATATATTTGGAAAATCCTTCGAAAAAGATCTCATTTGTTCCATTAAGAAAGAGATCAAAATACGGATGTCATTATGTACCCAATATAGCTGCATAAATTAGTACACCTTTGATTTGGTAGTTTTATATGAGATCAGATACTTTTTGCGCGCGGGGTTCACCGTGGCTCCTTCTGTTGCTGTTCGCGGCGTTGCTTCGCGAATCGCGCCCTCAACTTTATTATTGTCGTGTTCGATAGTGTTCCAGGTATTTTGAAAATTGACTGAAAGGGAAAAAAATCGGAGGTGTAGTAAAAATTAACAAACATGCAATATATCGTAAGTGAATTGGAATATACATATTTTAATTTCACTAAATAACTTTGTAGCGCTAAAAATACTACACCGTACTGTCAAATTTCATAATATAGATCCTTTAATTTCCGAGAAAAATTGCAGATGGATTTTTGACAGAACTGCTACGGAACCCTAATTACATACCTATTTTGTGTAAGTTTTTATTGCATGAGTTCACCAGACAGACAAACGGCCCACTTCCATCAGAAAACGGTTACCATCGCCTATGGACATTTGCAACACCAAAGGTGCTACAAATGCGCTGTTGCTCTCTTAAGGGAGACTGGAACCTGGTCACTGATGAGCACCACTCAAGGTTGTTATGGCCGCATACTCTAGACCAGGGGTGGTAGCCATCCAGTCGGGCAAATACCCTACCATCTGTCTGTGGGTTGTTTTGTCGCCTCTTACAACAGGCGACCCGGCCGCAGGAAATTGTATTATTTCTCCGTTCCTGCACGGATAGTAGTAGACTATTATAATAACAACCAAATTATTTAAAAACGTGTGCGTCTCAGGACGCCCGACAGAAGTGATAACTTAAACTAATCTAAGTTGAACTATTTAATATTGAAATTATTTAACTTGAGAAATGCTTAGGTTATTACTTAAATTTTATGTATATAGCGCGTGGGTTAGAGTGAGAGAGGAGCCTACCTACCGTTGCCGTATGCGTGAGAGAAGGAAGGAAAGTCAGACAGACTAGCGCCGTAACGCGTTACGTAACGAAGCGGTTTACCCTCCCATAAGAAGTTATCACTTTAAAAATAATCATTTAGGTCTACTGTCAAATAATTGACGGCCTCTGTAGTTGAGCGGACTAAGCCTTTGCCGGCCGACCTCACTACAACGTAGAGGCTCAGGTTTCGATCCTGGCATGGTAAAATTTTGAAACGATTTTTCTCCGTTATTTGCTATGGTCTGGGTGCCTGGGAGGGCCCTAGAGTAGTTCGTTGTATATCACCCATAACACAACACAAGCTTTACTTGCTTAATTTGGGGATATAAAATGTATGTGTTTGTCGGCCAATTATTGATTGATATAAAAAAATTTGATCTAGAATTGGACAAAAAATTATGATTACAGTTTGACACAACTACATTCCTCCCGATGTACCTGCGCATCACAGCCAGTGGCGTAGCTTGCCTTAGACGGGCCCCGTATCAAAATGTTCTAGGGGGGCCCAAAGGAAAGGTAAAGTTTTTTTATAAATAAACAAAATATGCTCGAATTGAATTAAAATAATTATATATAATCTATGTAATAATAAGTTATTACTCATACTTCATGCTCCTAGAAGCTAAGTTAGACAAACAATTCAAATCAAGAATACACTTCTCGCCGTTTTTTTCGGCAAACTTATTTATCACTGTCGATTTCAGTTTTCCTAAATTTTCTTTCTATAGCGGACAATAATGACAAGTCTAATAGCTATTTCTATTGGCCACGCAGTTATTCTCAAAAATGTTATTAATCTATAAAAGATTGTGGATAATATTTTAAGAATTTTTGCTTACGCACTTTCGTGGCTCCTATAGCTTGGGGGCCCCATATCACTGATACGACTGATAAGGCGCTAGCTACGCCCCTGATTACAGCGTACGAAACGTGTCAGCGGTACAGAGCTAAAAATGCACACCGAGCAACACTGCCTTTTGCGAACGAAAAGTGCCGATCAGAATTCTAATTTGTGTAAAACACTCCCTTGACAACAATTTTTAAGATGTAACTTTTAATCTGTATCATACTTTTTCATAACCAGAACAGTAATATATATTTATGATATATATGGATGAACAACAAGTTATAAAACATACCTGCATAAACTCGTGGCAATGTAAAGCACTGGCATTCTTAACAATTGCCTTAAAACATTCCGCCAGTGACGTAAAATCATTGCACGCCATGATCTCTGCTCGATTGGCCTTGATTAACGTCAGGCACACCCTGAAGAGTATCTTTGAGCCTTCGTAAAAAAGGCAGTCCCATATCCGCAGCACCGTTTCAATGGGCAACACCTCAGCGAAGAGGCAAACAAACCACTTTGTCGTTATCACCGCCCATGGTAAACCTTTCAATGCGTAAATATACAAACAGTTAATCGATTAGTTTAACAGCTCATAAACGTCCCACTGCTGGGCTGGGGCCTCAACTTTATAGGGGCGCGGACAGTACACCCGCCACGCTTGTCCAAAGCATATTGACGGATTTGACATAATGTCATCGATGTGCAGGTTTCATCACGTTGTTTTCCTCCACCGTTAGCACATGGTAATTGTAACAATATGCAAATTTGGCCAGAAAACTGCCAAAGTGGTGCGTGCTTTACGGACAACATTCGAACCGCGCCCTTTGAGTTTGTGGTTTTATTAGATCAATATTAATGCCTAAACATACAAACGTTTCTGAATGAATAGATCAGCGCTCAAGAAATAATAACAAATGTAACTGTTCTATGTATTCAGTCGCTGTAGATTTAAAAACCTATAGTCTTATATAGGAGATTTTTATATAGGACCCTAGTCCTACTATAAATTCCGTTGTCTTTGTAGGCAATGAACGCGAAATAATAATGATATACCACCCATATCACATCTACACGATATAAAAGTTCGTAATTATAATATAATCGTTTCGCCGTGACCTATCTATCAGGCACGCCACCTGAATTCGCTGGAAGATCAGCGGTTCTTTACCGCAGACAACGTCTCTTTTTTCACAATAGGCCCCTTTCCTTACTATCCCTTCTATACAGACATTTTCTTTATGATAAAATCTGTAAAATTCGGAGGTCACACGACCTAGGGATTACAAGTGCATTCGAAACTAGTTTAAATTTAGACGAAAATTACAAATTATATGCGACTCCTTCACAATAGTGGAAACGTTTATGTAGTAAACTACTTTCTACTTTCAAAATTCTCACATAGTCCTGAATAAGATGTAATGTAATGTAAATGTATGTGAGAATAAGCAACAATGAGCGTCGGTTTCGACATAAATAAGCATTGTTCTAGGAACATAGAGCTAGGAAACATTGTAAATATTTAACCTTTGCTTATTATAAAGTCATCACTATAAAGCTTAATAACCATCTACAACATATTACATAAAATCAATATTTGCCGTATAGTTCATCCTTATCAATAGAGATAAGCTGCTATGTCACGTATCAAAATGTCTTAGACAAAATTCTGATTACACAATCTCATTGTCCTTGTCAAGCAAGTGTATGTTCCCACGGCGCGTAACTTATTTTAAGGCCATTGTGTTTATTTTCTAAAGGTGAGGGGTTTCATCTGCATTAGAGTTATAGATTTAGTCCATTGCGTGCAAGTATGGCTATGGATTAATGGCCGGTTCCTATATCCGTGCCTAATTCCTGCGGCCGGGCGGCATGTCGTAAGAGGCGATAAAACAACCCACAGCCAGGTGGTAGGGTACATACCCGTCTGGATGGCTACCACCCCTGGTCTAGAGTTTGCTGCCATAACAACCTTGAGCTGTGTTCTGTCTTTAGTGACCAGGTTCCAGGAGCCCTTTAAGGAGCGGCAGCACATTGATAACACTTTCGGTGTTATAAATGTGAATAAGCGATGGTAACCGCTTTCCATCAGGTGGGCCGTCTGCCTACCTGCTGAACTTATGCAATAAAACTAAAAATAAAATCTTACTATTCATTCACTAACCCTACCATCAGCTGAATTTTGACATTACTTGTATGGAACTAATGTCAAATTTTAACCGAGAACCGTCGGTATATATAGGAACCGGCCATTAATACGTTATTTGAGATACGACATTACTAATGACTATAAAATAATGAGGCTATGCTTTAACGACGTCAGTTTTTAACGCTTTAAATAAGACGCATTCGGCCACGTTCTAAATCTTTTACACTAACGCAGATAAAACTCCAGCATAACGGTATTTTCATCGCAATATCAGGTTCATAATAAATATTTTTTACCCTCAAATGGTGAATCTTACATTTATTTATTTAATTACTTTTGTGTGACAATCTGACTGACGTCAGAATCTACCAGTCAAATTTGGTGTCCTGTTTGTTGAGAAATATATTTATTTGCATGTAAAATAGAATATACTTTATTGCATAACATTAAGATACAGTTCAAGCAAGAAGTTTAAGTACAGAAAACAATAGGCGGTCTTATCACTAAAAGCAATTTCTTCCAGAAAATCTAATCCATTAGAAAAATTTGTGTAACATGTGGGTTTTGCAATATAACTAGAATAAAAACCATATATATAATTTTGAAATGAGAAATAAAATAAAGATAGTAGTGTGTAGTGTATAATGCATTGAAATGATTTGTCTTTTATGGAATAAATATTATTATAATTATGTTATTCTAGACCACAAGCCATACAAATTACCTGAAGATTTAGAAGGTTGGGTTAAAACACATAGAGGCCCATTCAACGACGACCAGTTACTTAATTTGGCATAAAATGAGATGTTTGAACACTGTTTTTTCTTAGAATACCATTTTGGTATAACACACGATTTTTGCAATTAAATTACCTTATTTAACTACATTTAAATGTTTTAGAGCTGATTTTTCAATCGCCAAATAAAATGTATTCATAAGAATAAAACGCAACATGGGAAAACTAAAAATAACAGTTGCATGAATAATACCGTTGAATTATTTCATTTTTAAATTTAGTTTGGTTATAATTTATATAACTAATAACTTTTATTTGATGATTGAAAAATGGACCCTTAGTCAACTTAAGGAACATCTAAAGTTAGATATTAAAGTAGAACATGTTATAAATTAACCAGCTAAACATACAATTTGAGTAAAACTTTATTCAAAAATTTATATTTTCAGGTAAAACAGTTTATACATACCCAAATTAATCACATGTTGGTGTACATCTGGCACTTTGGCTTTGACGAGTTCAGACAGCACTTCAATGTCGACAATCAGCCCGTCCATTGTCTTCGTGTAGTAGTCTGGTAGAATTTTCTCGACCAAAACTTTGAGCAGCCAGAATGAGGTCTCCTCACTCTTTGTTGCTAACAATAGTAGGCCTGTCAACGAAAAATCAACCTTTCAAACAATATATTACATTTTAGTCCTGCATCTCTGCCTAACTTTTCACCATGGAATACTAAAAAAGAAGAAACGCAGAGGTTTCGGGTTCGATTCCTGGCATGGTAAATGGAACGGAAACGAAAAGTTTTCGGAAACAAATTTTCTCTATTATTTACTATTATATGGTCTGGGGTGTCTGGGATCGGCCCCAGAGTAGTCCATTGTATATTTAGTTATTAACCATGACACAAGCGTAACAGTTGCTTAACTTGAGGATATACAATATGTGTGTTTGTCTACTGATTATAAAAAAAAGTAGAATAAAATAAATATTCTATTTAAAACGAAGAGAGGATTGGTGAGACATGACATGTGTGGTCTATATGGGATATCGAAGATCGTCTGAAGTGACAAAAGCAGGAGAGAGAACTCCAGGCTCAGAATGGAATCAAGATAACTCTACGATAAGAACGATTATATTCAAAACTATAAAGATTACATCTTAAATTCATCACTGGCTTCGTCAGCTGAATGGCGAAAATTAAGATATGAATCACAAGGCGTAACTCAATAAAAATCTATTAGAGCCATTTAAACTTATTGACACTATTACGATACTCAAGCCTCTGTAGGATTTTAGAATAAAAACGAAATACAAGGGCTGGTCCACAATAATTAGAAACCATTAACAAACTATGAGAAGCATGCATATTAATTACTAGGATAGGCCCGCGATTTTGTCCACGCTTGGCTTGAAATTCTCGCGGGATTGTTTAAAAAATAAGTTAAGCTATCGTTTTAGTAAAAAGTGTGTAGGAATAAGTTTATTTTTTATTCACCCGAACAACAAATACAAACCGCTCCCGGCAAAATATTCGCGGGATTCCCAGGAAAAAAAGTAGTAGTAGTAGTTTTAAGTCTAAGAATTTGCTGTCGATCAGCGAAAACCGCATCGAAATCCGCCCAGTAGTTTGTACGTGAACCCCGAACAAACAGACAAATCTAAAAAAAATTGCATCATGTTCTCCATCGTTTACATAGTCTATTCCAGTTGTTTTTTTTAATAGTTTCAATGTACGGACACGGCATGTTTAAAATTTTATAATGTTATAGATTATTCAATCGGGAAAATTGTTTGTGATAGTATAGTTAACAATAAATTTAACACAAAACTATTTAAGGTTCTTATTAAATTCAAAATTTTATTTCAATGTGTAATCCATCCTGTCATGTCGAGATTAGTTATCGGCATGCAGTTAGCCTTGAGATAATAGTGGCTACGTTCCAGAAGGGACGCACAACGACCACGTTCACAGCCCGATTTTTCCCGATCTAGTTGCTTGCCGACGTTACAATCATGAACTCTATCTAGTGGAACGGATTATAGGGCGTTGATGTCAAAAATGCCGAAATATACAAATGTCATTAGTTGATTTGAAAATCGCGCCTTTTTCAATGTCAAGAGATAGACAGAATTAATGCTCTGTGGTCAACGCCCACTTCGACTCACCTCTTGACATGGGTCGTTGTGAGCGTTGTATGATTGAAAATGATGTCGTCATTAGTGACGTTTTCGCCACGACCATAACGACCGCGGTCGCCTTGTGGAACGGCAGACGGAGCAGTTTAGGCGTTGTAAGATACTAAAGGAACGCGTCCAGTGTTCTATGCCATAAGCGAGTTCCAATCTTTCCCTTCCCTAACACATTCCCCGATTGCAATCCCATATCCCATCCTAAAGGCTGGCAACGCTTTCCTTTCACCCCTGGTGTTGCAAATGTCTATAGGCAACGGTACCCACTTTCCATGAGCTAGACCGTCTTCTTTTTTGTCAGCTTCGCAATATAACAACAAATGGCAACGGACAAGTGGCAAAACGAATCGCAACAAAATTTTCACTTGAAGTTTTACGGGCAGATTGTTAATGTACTTATCCAATTTGGAAGCCTGCCCATAAAACTTCAAGTTAAAATTTTGTTACGATTCGTTTTGCCACTTATCTGTTGCCGTTTCGTTTTACCACTTGTCCATTGAAGTTTCACTTCTACTATGTGTCCCGGCACACATTTCGATTTTTCGCAGGTTTACTGCAAATTATGATTTGGTTAGGTTAGGTACATTTTAATTAATGCATTTTTCATTTAAACATATTTTATTTTATTAAAAAAAAAACTGAATTCGATCGGGAACAAAAAAACGCATCCATAGTCTACTCTAAAATTATGCCGCCTGGCACCACGTCTAGTCTAAATTTATGCCGTTCCTCCACGTGGCCGTAACGCTTTTTCGTGAGAGAAAGATCCTAAGACCCCCCGTCTATATAGAAGTTTCACTTCAAAACCATCCTACAATTCAGAGATAGCATTAGAGTAGTGTTGAAATTCTGATAGGTAATGTGACATTACCCCCTCCGACTGTTGTTTAGAACACCACCATATGGAACAACTTCGCTTCCTTCTACTAGACAATTATGTTCGCAAAGGAGGCAGCAGAGCAGGAAAATTATCTCCTCTTTCGCAGGAACAGGAACCAACAGCTCCCAAGTGAATTCCAGGCACCTTAAACGTGCGGTTGCGGGTGACAGCCTAAAAGGACACTTAGCCGCCGAGAAGTGTATATGTAGGTGCATCAAGTGCCCCTCTTAGTACCAGATTAAAACACGATACATCAATGATCCCACGGCACCTGGACAACCCCACCGGCATACATCACCAGACCACGAGTTATATTTCTGTGGCCTTGGGCCAGGTGGCAAAAGGAACACCAAGGAGTTTTAATGGATATTCAAGGACTAGATAGTTACTTGAATATCATGGACTCACCTGTTAGACTACAGGTGAGTCCATGAGTGTTTATAAACATATTTCTCCTCATAAAAAAAGGTGAGTGAGTCCATAAAAAAAACATTAGCCAAGTTAAAAGTATACATAACTGGCAGTTTTTGTAATCTTAGATAAAGATAGTATAATTACATAGTTGATAACTGCAGTAGTCATTATAATAGTTAATCATAATGATAAGATCAGGTTTATGATTCACAAATATAATAAAAGTAACAAATACAAAATCATTTAAATAATAAATGTAGATTAAGTTTAGGACATAATAATATTCAAATATCAATAGCAGCTAATAAATACCCTACTGTTAATATGATTGTAATATGCCTTATATCAATTATTTTTCCAAAGTTGATTGGTGGGTGATAAATGAATATTAACATATAATGAAAAGCTTTTTAAAACAATAATTCTATTAATGAGTGAGTCAATAGTATCCCACACAAAAAATTAGGTGTTCCCAGACTGTTTCCCAAAGCATATTAAGAATAATTGAACAAAAACACTTAATATTACTCAAAGTTGAATTAATGAATTGTTTGCCTTATACTAGCAATTAATTACAATAAAATTAATTTATATGAAGTCATTTTTGGCATACAAAACGAAATGGGATTTTGTCATCATTACTATTTGAAAGGGTATTAAATTACAAATGTTTAAGTGATAATCAGTTGAAATAAAAATAATAAAGTGGAAATAGAAATACATACCAGCAATATAATTTAGCCCTTGGCAGTATCCAACAACTCTATTATTGTGTGCATATGCAATGAGTATATTGAAGAGATGTGTTTGATGATTCGCTTCTTTCGTAAAGTAAATATTGTCAGGAAATGTGCGTGGTAAGTCTGTCTTTACGAGGTCAACAAGTTCCTTCTCAAATGGACTGTCAAGTATTTTCTGGTAGAGGTCAGGACTTTGGTCTTTCATCCTGTCTGCTTCCGAGATTGCCATCCATACTGATGGACGGTGTTCACCTGTAATTTTCAATTATGATATAGTTTTGGAAATAGACCAAAAAAGAAATGGATTGTGAGAATGTTAACATGAAGATCTGTGGTGTATAAGAGGATGTATGCTAGAATAGAGAAGTATGGAAGGAACAGGTATATTGTGCCAACCCCAAATAATTGGGAGTAGGTGAAAGAAAAGAGAGATATAGTTCTGGAGAAACTTTACTTATAGAACAAAATGTGTCATTCTTCTTGTAGTGGAGTTGTTGTAAGTACAATAAAACAAATAATTTAGTGTTTTTAACATAAATAACAAAAATAGTTTTACATAAAATATGGCATGCATTTACTATCAAACCATTTATATTTTTGCCTTGAAGAACATTTAATTTAAAAAACTACTAACTAATATTTATTCTTTAAAAAAGTATTTATAATTACAAATATGTTTAAAAAGGATTAAAATTTATTTCTCTAGGGTCCAAAAACCAAGTTGTCAATGCCATGTCAAAAGAAGTAAGTAACCTGTAACCTGGTTCTTCAATTAAAGCCCATGAAAGTGTTTTAAGTTGGTGGTCAACGCTTTTGGGAATTATTGGATTTTCATATGATAAATCTTGTATAATATGTAAGTCAAAGAAAGAGGCAAAAATTATAATAAAATGTAGATTTTTTAAATTCATTAGCTCTAATTATATCCTTGTAGATTTTTATGAAACAACCAAACATAGTCATGTGTTATTTTCCATATAAAAAATTTGCTTATTGATTAATCTAAAATCTATAAATGAATGCATGAACTTGTTTAGAAACTATGTTGATTTTGACATAGTTTACAATTAATGAATAATTCATACCAAAACCATTAGTCATAACGCACGTGTATATTATGTATGTAAACAAACTTACTGGGTATCCCTTTACGAACATATCTTTTCACAGTATTGGTCCGTTTGACCGACTTTCCTTCACCAAGTAGCACGGCCCATTTTTGTGCTCTAGTCGCTAAAACCTTCAAGTAGTTCGACATAAAGTCTTCATAGCTTTCATAGTCAAAATCGTCATGCCTCTCAAACCCGTATTCATCGACGGCGCTGTGAAAAAAAGGACAAAACTTAACAAACACTAAACACTGTACAACAATACTTTATAATATTTAAATATTTTTTTTACCTGAATGTGGATTGTGCCATTTTAAAATGATGACCTCTTGTTAGCGTATTTCGTAAATCATAATCGCGGGAAAATTACGAGCAGGTATAATTTTAGAGATACGCCCCAAAAATATTCATTCTTCGATTCCACATGATGGAATCGAACGATAATTGAAGTAAAATAAGTAGAATAGTAAATTTGACATTTCAATTGTCATTAACAGATTATCCCACTTTTAACGACATCATTTAAAAACTTTTTTATTAGGCCATGATCACAAACAGCGATTTGATTTGATGTGATAGTGTGTTTGGTGTAAACTGTAGAATGTTTTGACTCTTGCTATCAGAACTCTTCAGTTCTAAAATATGTCATATTACTTTACAATGAACAATAGTTGTTAAATATTGTCGTTTCAAGTTGCCACAAGAACTAAACTCCTTTGCCTAGCATTGCGATGACATTATTTGATAAGGCGTAGACAGAAGTTTCTCTGTCTACGGTTAAAGGGAGTTTTCAGTAAGCACGTTTCACACATTTAGCGAACTTAACACTGGCTAGTGACTTTAATTTTTATGTAGCGGCAACACTAAGTTAGTAGTCTGTGGTTTAGAGATTGGAACCAACCGAAATTTCAAAAACATTTCGGCTACATAATACTTATCGTCATCCAATAGCCGGGTAAAAAAAGTAGATGTCTATTTGGCTACTGGTTAAATGACACATCTCGCCAGCCGATGCCTAACGGCTAGCTGTAAACTTCTCTGTTGTCAGTTTTATTTATTCGTCAATCAGTAGCCAGTTGATGATTAAAAGTTGACGATGACGGCTAAGTCGTCAATTATCAGTGGATGGTTTTCGGTTTTATGGCCGGTCCTTATACCTTATCAACCGTTCATTTGCCTTATTATCGGTTAAGCTACTTACATGTAAATGCAAAATTCAACTGATTATAATACAAGTGAATGAAAAGTAAGAGTAAGATGTAGGAACCGGCCATTATTCGATAAGTGATAGAAATGTAGCCATATGACCTGTTTGTGAAAAACGAATAATTAGCTGACTTTTACGAACAATATCATCTTTGGTTGTTTGTTTTCATGGTTTTCAGATTTTCAATTCATAGAAAAACAAATTATAAAAATAAGTTATAGATAATTTTCAAGAAAACTAGTCTCTATTATAAGTTATCCTATTCAATCCATTTTTAATTTATTTATTTAAAGCATAAAACGATTTCTTATTAAAATAATGGGTCCTCCACCTGTGGTAACTGGTATCTCTCCAAAAGAAGGGCCTCCTGGGACAAGAGTGACTATACGAGGAGAATTCTTGGGAACGAGCGCTGTGGATGTAATAGGTAAATATGTTATTGTGTATCTGTTTATAATTAAAACGATTGTGCTGTAAAATGGGTGTATACAATGGTTGGATGCATTTTCAGGTTTGAAAATATGTGGATGTGATTGCTTGCTCTCAGCGGAGTGGAAGAGCAAAAACAAGATCGTAGCTAGGTCTGGACCTTGTAAAGGCCGGGGTGATATCATTGTGACAACTAGGTCTGGTGGAGAAGGTACATCCACAGTACAGTTTAGAGGTAAGATGGAATGGTTGTAGTTAAAAGTTACAATTTTAATGAGGAATATTACTTCAATTATACAATATTTACTATGGATAGTGAACTATATTAGAAGCGGTAAGCCTAAAAAATGCTGGCTTGATATAGATACATAACATATATTATAATACATAACATGCATACTAATGGTCTCAAATATGAAAGTGGACCCAGGGCTTTGAAGCATATGCTCCAAATACAATTGGGTTTTAACACTCAGAAGATTATGAGAAATAATAACTATTACTTAAATATGTTCACTATGTAATGAAGCCCTGTTCTTTTGTATGGTAATGCAGCTCAGCGTATACATTTTATTATTAACCCTTATTTATTTATATACTCGATAAAACTAATGTTCCTGTCTCATAATAAAGACTTGGTACCAGTTTCAGGTGCAAACCTCAAATGACTGAATTATAATGTTTAATCATATATATACCCAAGCGTATATATATACTCATTTCATATAAATCCTATATAAACAGAGTGAGACAACAACAATAAATTGTGTTGATTTAAATTCAACTACAAATTTGTACCAAACATGTTGTTGCGACAGTGAGAGTGCAACCGTGAGTGTCACAACATATAAATTTGTACAAAATGGAATCCAGAGGTTAAGAAAAATGTCAACCTATTCTGTCCATAATAAAAAGTCTTCCATTTCTTTTCAATTTCATATTTAAACAGTATAAGAACTATATCAATAAGCTTTTGAAGAATTTAATTCTGAGTAATATTAAGATAAATTAATACCAGTGACATCTAGTAAAAAAAAAATGTGTTTAACCATCAACACATCACATTTAAGTATTAAGATTGTCATTATGTATTGTATCCTTTTAGTAGGTTTAGCTGATAACTCCACAATCTATGTCTATAAAGAATTACTGAAGGAATGAATTAAAACACTTCTTTATGGTTTACCATAAAATTGACCCTAGACTATAATAATTTTTTTACAAATACGGAACACTCTTTTAAATCCATCCATGTGTGGATCTTGCATTATCCTGATTATAATTAATGTGATTTCAGGTTATCATGAATCAATAGGGCCAGTTAAGGAGAGTGCAGTGTGGGTGGAAGAGGCTGCTCCCCCATTCGTGCCCTGGGGACGGAGGCCCATGTCCCCAACAGCTTACACCCCTCCTGATCCTTTAGGCTTATCAACTGAGGGGGATGATTGCAAATTCCCTGAAGAGGAATTGCATGAGATGTTTCCAGATGGGTCAGTATTCTATCAATTTTATTGGTTTTTAGTTAGAGTACTAAAGAATAGTTTTCTTATCCACTGTTGTTTGTCATAATGTCTATTGTTTCATCTTCTGAAGTACATCTTTCTACACGTTTTTAACTTTTTTAGCTTTCTTTTACTACATTTTTATATTGCTTATATTACACAGTTAATTTGTCTTTAAATTTGGATGAAGTAACCAGTCTATCACATCTTTGAGGCTGAAAATTTGTTGGTTTTGCCACTGGCGTTACAAATGTTGATAAGCGATGGTAACTGCTTTCCATTAGCTGGCCAATCTTCTTTAATTGGCATTCAAAGAATATTGAAATGTCAATTATAATAATTATTTAGGAATTTAGGAATATTTTCTTATTGTATCCACTCATAGTTGTGAAGATTTCAATGTGCTTCATCAACAAGCGCGCTGTTTTTCAATGAGGTAATGATAGGTACTTGAAAGACCAGAAATTAGTATAAAATCCTCTTAATCCAGAAAATATTGTAGTTTATGCATTATGGGAAACTTAAGTTAACATGAGAAACCACCCAGAAAGCTCTTATTTGCATTCTTTTTTTTTATTGCTTGAAGTAGATAAATAGGCTCACTTGGTGTAAAGTGATTATTGTTGCCTATAAACTTTTGCAACATCAGGTGTATCACCAATCCATTGCCAGCCTCGGACACCTTTTATGAGACCTTTAAACATTTGTACCACTTTCCTATAAAAGTATATTTAAAGGGTGCATTTACATTTCAGATCTGGTAAACTCTCAGATGACAACTTCCAACCTGGCTGGTATTTGTTAGAGCATCACAGCAACACTTCATTTGAAGACTTGAAAGCTGGAATGGTGTTCTTGCAAAGAAAGGTATTTGCCCAACGACTTTTTGTGAGCTCTGGAAACTTTATCTTATAATAATATATAAAGCTGAAGAGTTTGTTTGTTTATTTGATTGAACATGCTAATTTCAGGAACTACTGGTCTGATTTGAAAAGTTCTTTCAGTGTTAGATAGCCTATTTATCGAGGAATGCTATAGCGTGTATATCATCACGCTAAGACCAATAGGGGCGGAACACCAATAAAGAATGTTTCAACATCGGGGGTTTTTTAAAACAAATTCCATGTGGGCGACGTCGCAGGCACAGCTAGTATATTGATAAAATATGTCCATTCTAAAATTATTTCTTTATTAAGCAGCAAATGTGACCAAAAATATTTAGTTTCCAAACTGTTTTAATATATTTAATAAAAATATTCAAATATTATGTTTTTTGTAAATGTAATCAATCTTGTACTTGTTTGGTTTCAATAAGTTATGAACTGGAATTGGTATTTTTGCCATATAAGTACAATATATTCTAGGTGGAGGGACAGAAAGAAGGACAACTTAGCTTCTTAAAGGCCAATACCGGGGCTGTGATGGACCAGCTGGACAGGTTAGTTCTACTCAAGAACATGTATGAAGAAGACCAAAGGAAAAATGGTAAAGAGCCTCTGCCTAGTCTACAGGCTGCTATTGAAGGTATATATAACTCGTTTAGACCACTTTTTAAACCCATTTGGTCTAATAAGTTATCAGTCTTAAAATGGAGGTAACTTGTATTTCTTCTTTTCTTTTCATCTTCTTCCAATCATTTGGAGTCAGCACAATATGTTTTCTTATTTCATATTCGTCTATCTTAGTATGAATCCTCTGTCACACCACTTATCATCATGACATATTTCACACAATACAACCATCACTTTTTTGGTTTACTTTTTACTCATACATTTGTTAATCTTCTTCATCAGCAATTATAACTCATTAAATAGTGGCCACTTTTAGTGTGCAGATATCAGTATATCTGTATATTAAAAGTAGCCGCTGGTACTTAATTGTAAAACAAAGCACAAAATTCCACTTTATTTTGGTACAGTCATGTTCATCATATGAATCTGCGAACATGACCGGTTTAGGCCCTCAGATAAGTTATAACTTATAATGAATGTTTATTAAATAATCAAAACTAGCTCATTGTGCATGACATATGTAGGTAGGTGTAAGGCGATCAGATTGCGCCCCTTGGATCTATGTAGGGTGCCAGGCAACCCTTCTACCCCGCTTAAAGATGGTTCATCATATGAATCTGCGAACATGACCGGTTTAGGCCCTCAGATAAGTTATAACTTATAATGAATGTTTATTAAATAATCAAAACTAGCTCATTGTGCATGACATATGTAGGTAGGTGTAAGGCGATCAGATTGCGCCCCTTGGATCTATGTAGGGTGCCAGGCAACCCTTCTACCCCGCTTAAAGATGGCCCTGTATTAAGCTTCTCTCCTAAGATACTAAAAATATGGTTTTATTACATATTTTCAGAGTCAATCACTTTAGCGGATTCACTATTCTCGGAGATACTCTCTCGTAAAGAGAATGCGGACAAAACTAGAGAAGCTCTATTGTTGTTGACTCGGCACAAGTTTCTTTTCCAACTACCCGCATCAATCGATCGAAATATCAGAAAGAAGGAGTATGATCTTGTTGTTAATGATTATACTAGAGTAAAAAACTTATTTGGCAATACAGATGTTAAGGTGAGAAATATATAGCACTTGGTAGCCTTTATAGTGAGTATGGGTCCATTTAGTAGTATTAAGAAAAATGTTTAGAATACATACAGACAAATTATAATTATTAAGATATCGATTGTGTGGCACAGAGTTTATGTGACTATTATATTTTCAGCTGTTCCAAAAAATACTCAATGAAATAGACAAGAAGATTGTTGATCTAAAAGAAAAATTATACAACAGGATGAAAACTATGCCAATTAACGTCCAAGAACAGACAAAGTATATAAGGTAAGAAATGAAAGAAATGTGACATTTTATGATATCTGCAAGTATGTGTCCGTGCGGGAACGGAGAAAGAATACATTTTCCTGCGGCCGGGCGGACTGTCGTAAGAGGCGATAAAAACAACTTACAGCCAGGTAGTAGGGTTTTTGCCCGACTGGATGAATACCACCCTTGGTCTAGAGTATGCTACCTTAACAACCTTGAGTTGTGTTCTGGCATTAGTGACCAGGTTCCAGTCTCCCTTAAGAGCGCAGCAGCGCATTTGTAGCACCTTTGGTGTTGCAAATGTCCATAGGCGATGGTAACCGCTTTCCATCAAATGGGCCGTCTGCCTGTCCGCTGAACTCATGCAATAAAAAAAAGTAGTGTTGTACCTACATATATATATATTTATAGTGATAAGACCGCCCCTTGTACACAATTAGAATAATACTAGTTTGTAAGTTTTTTCATAATGGTGTACAATAAAGTGTTATCTGTCTATAACCGAGTTTATGCAATCTTAACCAGCAGTAGTGCAAATGAATGCATAATGCATTCTTTTTTCATGGTAAGATATAAGAACCAGGTATTAATTAGGTTACTTGTATAAGTAGTATACAATAAGGTTGTATAAAGACTGTTACCTATGCAGAGTGCCCTGTATTCTTCTCTTTATTACATTTTTTTTGTATTGAGCCACACCAGGGGGCTGGATGAATATGGATATATTATGTCTTGGGTATATTGAATACATATAATTCACTGTTGACAGTCATTCATTGTTATATTTTTCTATTGTGCCACAAATAGGCATCTCCCCAGCCAAAACAGATCAAAGGCACTGTTTTATACTATACTTCTAACAGATTTTTTTATTTTACATTTTTCCTAAATTAAAATTCAATTAAACTTGCTTTTAAAAACCGTCAATCGATGCGAGAACCTAACAAATATTATATTTTTTTATTTTATCATCTTCAGGTTATTAATAAGTTTGAACTGGGAGGGTGATGCGGCGTGGGTTGCGATCACTGCTCGCAAGGATTACTTAATGAACTTAATGAACAAAGTGAAGGATCATTTCAAACATAAGGAAGAGCAGGAATCTAATGAAAAAGGTGAGTGTTTCAGATCAGTTATTGGTTATAATTTATGTTTTTCTCTTTTTTTTTATTAATAATACGGACTGTTTTTCTTTCCCTTTTACAACTTAATTTCTAAGAAAGTTTTTAAAATTGATACACGCTTATTGGTTATTTTTGTTATTGTGTGTGACATTTATTCAATCATATGTGTGTTGTGGTGTACCTTACGAATAACTTATTATATTAATTTATTTTAATTTTAATACTAAACTTATACTAATGTAGAGTGTATCTGTTACATGCTGGTGTTGTGAGGAAGTGCGTGTGCAGTGTGTGCCTTATGTCTATACCTATATATATTATCCTAACTAGTGCCATGTGTGTTTTTTTTCCTTTCTGTGTCCTGGGTTATTAATTTTTAGGCTCTTTGTGTGTCCTGGTTTGTTTGTGAAGTGTGTGTGTAATGCAATGCGGTGGTAGTGTGCATTGGTGTGAGTATGTGTGTAAGTTTTGTTGTTAGGTGTGTGTTTGTGACTTTGTGCAGTGTTATAATTTATTGTTTAATTGTTGTGACAATGTGTTGACTGGGAATTGTTGTTGAAAATACATATATATATAATTTATGTTACGATAGATAATTTTATTATACACGATTACAGAAAGACTTAAAGACTATTAATACTATTCCAAATATGTTCAATGAGGGGCATTGGGGGATTTGTCGTTAAAAAGCGATGTCTTCCAGACATTTAACACTAGCCTATGAACTTATGAAAGCCACTGTTTCAAATAAACATTCAGACTACTTTTCAGCCTAATATGGTTTTGGTTTTGACGGGCTAATTCAGTTGGGTGCATAACAATTGCCACAATAATGCTTAAATTATTTAAGTACATATAAAACGGGTGTTTGCTAAAATACCCCACCAAGTCTACTATTACAATTGTGTCGGACTGGGCGTAACTGGTGTCATAATAACATCGTAACGATTGCGTTTGTATACACGAAATCGTAATAGTTTTTTATTTTGTAACCATATAATAATAACAATCTCGTATAGTATGGCTACAAAAGAAAATATATTAAGATTTTTTAATATCTTGAATAAAACAGGATGCTAATATTTTAAGATGGGTGGTACGGTTCGTTTAATATGTAGTACCTAGTCCTGTGGTACACAAATTATAATTCCAATCAGCAGTTTTCGTTTGTGCAGTTAAGGCAGATCATTTTTCGACATGAAAATACTGTATATTTAACTTTATTTGCAAGTAAAAGGCAGTGTTGCTGGATATACTTAGTTCTGTTCCGTTAACACGATTCCTACAATGTGGTCGTCTATTAAAATTGGACTACTGAGCAGGTACATCGGGTAAGAACTGGCTAAACGCGCACACTTTTTATAGCTTGAAAGAATTCATGGATTATAAAGATTGATGCCAAATAATGTAAATCTGAATAACTGAAAATTTAATCATAATATACATATATAAAGGCGTGGTAGCGTAATGGCTAGCGCACGTGTCCCAAACTCAGAGGGCGCGGTTTCGATCCTGGCCGGAACGCATGCACCACTTAGTCAGTTTTCTGATCTAATAATGTGCATATTGCTACAATTACCACGTGCTAACAACGGTGAAGGAAAACATCGTGATGCAACCTACACATCGAGATAACCGATGTGTCAAACCTGCCAAGCCGCCTTGGACAAGCGTGGCGGGTATACTGTCCGTTCCCCCTATAATGGGAGGCCCGAGTCCAGCAGTGGGACATTTATGGGCTGATATTATAGTAAATATATATATTGTTACAACCTAAACGCCGACAAAGACAAATTCCACGTACAGATTTGTAGAAGCACATTTATTACCCGTCGGCATTTGATCTAATAACATTGAAACTATTGTAATTCTTTTATGATCGATTTCTTTTGTTTACTTATTTATTGGCATTCGTTTCTAGAGCCTATTGTTGTATTGTAAACATTAGCCAGGTGTTACGGATTTTAAAAGTACAAGCTGATTCTAGGAAATTTGGTCTACGTGGATGGGCGGGCACATTGCACTTGTGCAGGATAAAACGATGGCCTAATGGAGGGAAGAAGTCAGTCGAGCGAGAACCACGAGCGAAGCGAGACGTGTGTATTACAATCGGGAATGTAATAAGTGACGGACTTTGTGCGTGTTATTGAATTACGACCTTCTGCATTACGTTTGGACTTGTTGTGTTCGATTATATTTGTACCTGTGTTATATGTGTTTGTATAGTTCTAATAAACTCTATAGGAATTCTAACGGCATTTTAATTCGAGTCTCTCGACTCGTAACAGTATAAATATATAACCCTGACGTGTAACATAGTTACGAATAAATGAGTATAGAGCTGTAACGTATGAAACATGCGTGTCAGGTAAACGAAAATCGCGGGAAAGTGAGAGCGAGGGCTGCTGGAGCGTGGTGCGCATGTCGTGGTGCGGCGCGATGTGCGGGGCGCTCTCCTCCGAGCTGCACGCGCTGTGGCCTCTGGCCCGGAGGTACTTCGCGGGCGAACTGGCCGGGGAGCCCGCGAAGCCCGAGCGGCACGCGGATCTCAAGGTATATATTTCAACAATGCTTTTGTACACTACTGTACTTTGATTGGATATGTTCTGAATGTTTCATGTTATTTACGGTCTTCACCGCCACTGTCACGTTTTATTATTTTTCTTAGTTTAGAATATGGGGGGGGTATGGCGAATCATCTCATATGGGAGAAAAGTTGAAAAAGTGTCCAGCTGTATGCTGTAAATAACAGTTAAAAAACCGTCCACAATGGCGCTGATGTAGACAAAGGGTATGGTATGAATGTAGCTGTTGTAGAAGAATCGAAGTATGTCGAGTTAAAAACTTCACCCTGATGCCAAAGTGGCGCCATCCTAATTTAATGCATTTCGATGGACACTTCTTCATATACAGAGATGGTTCTCGTTACCTCTACCCTCCATAGTTTAGGGAGTTGTCTGGAAGAGATCGCTTTAAGCGATAAGGCCGCCGTTTGTTCAACCTTTTATTGTACCTAGTTTTATTTTTGGTGAACAATAGTGTTTTCATTCATTCATTCATTGGTAAACAAACCCAACTAATCGTCGCAAAGGCTTATTAATAAAGGTTTTAAAATGATTACATACATACATATAGTTACATCTGTGTCTCATTGGGGTAGGCAGAGACAATAGATCTCCATCTGCTACAATCCTGACAAATGTTTTCCGCATCGTCAATTTTCAGTCATTTCATCATACATAAACATTGATTGTTAGTGCTTTGTACTTGATCTTAAAATATCTTCAATTTGATCATGGTGAGTAGGTCGCAGTCTACCAGCACTGACTCTATCACGCACATTGCTGTTGTATACCTGTTTTGTAATTCTGCTCTCTACATGCCCAAACCACCTTAACATTCCTTTTTCAATTCTTGTCACTACATTCTGTTTCAACACTTTCAATCCACAACATTCCTTTATCACACTGTTGCTTATCATAACATTCAAGTTCACAATAAACCTAGGGTATAGATAGCGTTAGGTAATGTGCTGAACAGATTGATCCAAACCACATACTATTTTAAAGTGATCTAAAAAAAATTGTCTAAATTGTAGTAATAATAATAACTTTATTTTCAGTAAAAAATAACTAGGAAACATAACAAAAAAATTAGGTGTAGTACAGCATAAATATGTTAGTGACTAAGACCGAAACTAAGAATAATCTTGTATCTTCGGCCTCAGCACCTTCCCATTAAATTTGACACATTGTAACACATGAATGAATAGCTGCTGAATAGTTCTTATACATAGATAAAGAAAGTTAATATGATCTAAATTAAAAAGGGAAAAAAAGAAACAAAAGGAAAGATCTAGCAAATCGAGAACTAAGTGTAAATTATAAAGTAAAGAAAAGAAAATGTGTTTTAAGTGTCCTCTCTGTGTGTATTGGCAAGAGTGTATGTGAGTGAGTGTGTGAGGGTGTGTATGGGAGATTAAGGAAATTATAAATAAAGTGAATGATTAATTTTAAATATTCATAAATTAGGTATATAAATCATATATATTCACCAATTAAGGTTAAGTTAATTAAGTAGGCACCAACAATATATCTTCTGTTTGCTCGTAGGATAAGTCTTGCAAAAACAACGAAATTTTTTCTTTAGAAACTTTCATAGTTAAAGTTTAGAAATTGATTTTGGTGTTCAGACGACTATAAAGTAAAGGTCCAAAGAAAACAGGGAATCTATTGATAAATTTAGTATTTAGATGACAGTAGTAGCATTTCATTATCAATATATTTATTTAGATCCTTCATGAAGATGTTGTTTTGGTATTTTTAAATTTAGCAGGTAGTTTATTATATACTAGCTTCTGCCCGCGACTTCGTCCGCGTGGAATAGTTAAAAAAAACCCTCCCGATATTAAAACATTCTTCATTGGTGCTCCGCTCCTTTTGGTCTTAGCGTGATGATATATAGCCTAATTGTTTTTTAATCTATAAATTGTTTTATTGTATGATGATGATACCGGCAATATCAATACTTAATTAGGTGCATAAATTGTTTTAACTATCCCACGGGAACTCTTTAATTTTTCGGGATCAAAAGTATCCTATATGTCGACCAGGGATATAAGCTACCACCATACGAAATTTCATTTAAATCGGTCCAGTCGTTTCGGAGATTAGCCGGTACAAACAGACAAACAGTGAAGCAAAAAATTTGAAAAAATCTAAATTAGTTCTATTTCTTTTCTTACATCCCCCTGACTCGGTTTTTAGCATTTTTTTTTTTATTGTACAGAAATTTGACTTCTACAATTTTATTATACGCATAGATTTTAATGGCCGTTGCGTTAAAATGTGAAAATATTTTTGAATTTGTGTCCTTTCACAGGAAATGATAATAGCAGGCGTGGAGCTGTTCTCGGAGCACATGCGTGCGTGCCTCATGTCTGGCGGCGGCTCGGTCTCGGGCGACGCGATACGCGTGCGCCTCGTTGCCAACTTGAGGCACTTGAGGGAGGCGTACGATTCACTACTCAAATTGGACCTACCTTCACAAGTCAGTTGACTAATCTTTTACTACAGTCATTTTCAGAACATAACAGTATGTTTATAAGAAAAACAGTTTAATTTTATAAACACTTCACATAGAAAAAGACACTATGTTTGAGAAAAAATAAAAACTTTTTGTGAAATAAAAAAAATTACTGCAGCAAAGTGTGGATATATGTGAAGTTTTTGGTATATAGCGTATATCTTAACGGCTGTGTAAGAATTTATTGAAATTTTGTTTGTTTTTCTGGAATCATGAAGGTTCTTTATTTTAACTTTTTATTTTTCTTTAATATTCAACTGGACTCATTTTTGATATAATGTTTTTAGGAACTAGCACAGAAATTTATTAAAATCAAAGATAGAGATAATTTACTATAATATAAATGATAATATAATTTACATGAAAACAATCTGGATAGCTCTCAGGTTTAACATTGAACAAAGTGACAATCCGGCATTAAGACTGCTCAGAACTTATTACACAAGTTATAAACAATTGTAAAGTCAAATAAAAAAAATGCTTCTGTCGCCAAAACCCATATTTGCTCCACGACTGCCCAGCTCCGAATGATTGCAATAATCAACTGATCTTTTATATTGCTTAGAATGCTGCATTACGACTTGCGACAAAACATAGGCTTTGGTGGATTCGATCGGTTTTACCAGCTTACGAATAAAATACTATCTTTCATTCTTTATTGTTTTAATTATAAGTTTTTAATGATAACTATTTGTTGTTAGCCCCTAAGCATTGTGGAGAAGGTAATTTTCGATTACCGCGTGTACGGAATGTCAGTGTTGCTGCAACGAGCGCACAAGCGGGTAAAAGGCCTTGTGGATAAGGAGACCTGGAAGATCGAGGAGTTCTCAGACTATGGGGCCATCACTAATCTTGTGAGTATTTGCATAGTTTCTATACATATGTGTAATGCTGATATTAGACATATCAATGAAATTCAATCAATCCGGCTGAAAGGCACGGAACTGAAAGGACATGAAAATATTTATTATATTTATCAGTTTGGCCAATTCATCCAAATTGAAAGACAGAAATGAACCATCTAATATCGGCTTAATAAACTTTCATTGGTTCACTGTGCAAGTTTCTTGTCTCACCGCTGGTTAAAGTTAATACTATAAGTTAATGTACTTTCATATTATGCACACTTCCGCACCAGCAAACAAGAAAGTGGCGAAATGGGCAGCGCTAATAAGATGTAAACAACATAATTGTATCAAACATAGCATACTCGCGCTGCCCACTAACCTATTTGCTGCTGTGGAAGTGGGCATAATGGAAATGAAATGTTTACTGATGTAGCTTGTTAAGGCCTATTTAAATATTTCATTGTATTTACTGTTGTAATCTATATCTATATACGTGAAGCAAAACACAGCAAAAAAAAGGTTATGAGTATGAAAGGTGTATGAAATTGTGCACACTTATAGTTTATATAGAGAAGGAGTGCAGAATGCTTATAATTTTTTTATTAAAATTATGCATAAAAAATACATTAAATCAATTTTTAAAAAAACATTACACACACTACCATGTATTTGACACACACAGGCATATATATTCTTTTGTTTATTGTTCAAGTCAAATTAACAGTGTAGCCTTGGCGAAATCTGTCATTATAGAAGTATAGTCTTTGACATTAATTACTATGGTCGAATTTCGACCACGGCTGATCACTAGTACTTATTAATATTATAAATGCAAAAGTAACTGTCTGTCTGTCTGTTACACTGTCACAAAAACTTCTACCGGACTGATTTGGCTGAAACTCATTGCAGGCACTGTGAGTGCTTTCCGTGTTTGTGAATTAATTAAAGGTTCCAAAATTTCATCAAACCTTAATTTGCGTACGTGCGTGCGGTATTTTTTAATGACGCCCAACGAAGTGGGCATGGGTCAGCTGTTAATTCATAAACGCAAAAAGGGCTCGCAGTGCCTGGTACGTAGATGTGCGCAATTCTTGCGTGTAACGTTGTTGCTGTTACATATTTAACAGGCGTTCCCATGCCCACTTCACCGGGGTCATTAAAAATTAAAACGTATTATTAATCACAATCAAATAGCCTATGTCACTCGGGAATAATGTAGCTTTTCAATGGTGAAAGAATTCTCAAAATCGGTTCAGTAGTACCGGAGATTACCCCGAACATCCAACCTCAAACACCTCTTCATACTATTAGTATAGATAATGAGGAATGTCTGCATTTCATGTTATTTCTGACCTAATAATTTCATTAAATTGGACAAATTCCTAAAAACTCAATCAATAGACCCTGTCCTTATATAACAAAAACGAACAGCTGTGGCATATACATTATTATAATTTTCAGCCGCAGCTCCTTGAGCAATATATGAACGATGCGCTCTCGGCGATACACAAGTGCGTGTTCAGCGGTGGAAGGCGGGAATCCCCACTGTTCACCGATGCGTCGGAACCCACGGCCGCCTTGCACAAACACACGCAGCAGATTCTGCTCGCTTATGTCAGTGTGTTGGAGAATCTGGCGTTGAATCACGATCAGGCGAGATACCATTTCATAAAATGGGTTTATGAATCAATTTTATAACAAACCATTTTTTTTGTCGCCATAATTAAAAAGTTATATCAAATTAAAAACAATTTTTTTAACCCGAAGTACCCGAAGGCCGAAGAAATGCCGAGCGCGCGTGTGACGCCACTATGATAATTTCTCATAATAACTCATCGTAGCTTCGTAGCACTTTAGTATACGTCGTACTTCAGGTTGAAAAAATTATTTTTATCTTGATATAACTTTTAATTATAGCGAAAAAACTAAAATAAAAATTGTCTGTTAATTTATAAATGGTCTTTCCATTTATTAAAAAATAAATTGATTCAAAATCCCAATTGAAAACAATGTTCATTGACAATAATAAAGCTACGTTTTAACGATTTTAAGCGCGGTAATTTATTTGATTTTTGTTATTAATGTTCATTGACATTGATATTTTTAATTGAATTGTGGTTTTAAAACATGTCGTTTCTTTTTTTATTTTAATACTTTATCATTTAAATATAAAAGACCATTGACTTTTATTACTACTCAACCAAGCTGATTAGACTTATTCCTTTGTTTGTTATGTATTTTTACTTCTATTATCGTATTTTTACTATCCCTTGTAAATATTTTTATTTCTTTATATTTAAAAAGGAAAATAAATATATTACGAAAACCAATTATTACCGTCTCATAAATTAGTATTAGTAGTGAAATATATAATTACATGAACAAACTAAAATTAATGACCATAATCATGTTGGTATTATTGGATTTTTTTTGTAATCGGTACCCGACATGTTCGACTGCACATCTGACATTGGTCTACTTAGCTTGGTCGAATAATGTATTGTAAACCGGTTTCTGTTAGGGTTTCAACAACACGAGTCTGTCGGTGGCGTTGGACCAGCCCCTCGACGAGACCGCTCCCCCTTCGGAGGGCGAGGGCCGCAACTGGCAGCAGCGGCTGCTGGTAGCGGCCGCAAACGCGCACTACACCAGACGGGTTACGCTCACCAATATCACAACGGCCTATGACAAGTATGTGGCGATCGTAAAACAATAATTTAAAAAAAAGATATTTATTATTTTTATGTTGGTGTACAATAAATTGTATTATTATTGTAGTTATTAAAGACTTTAAAAAAAAAACTATTTGAGAATTGATTTACAATTGCATTAGTAAAACAGTTATGCTGCCATTGGAGATCTATCAAAGGCATAGAACTCTAAGGACACTGGTATTCAATGACATTGAACGATTCATGTTTCTGTTTCAATGGGTCACTTTGCTTGATTCATGCAAATTAAAAGACAGAAATGAACCGTCTAATATCGGCTCTAGCTCTTATCATTCTTTCATTCGACATGATCAACAACTTATTACTATGGTTTATTGGTTGAATTGGTATAACGAAAAATGGCAGTTTTTTTACTACAAGTACATATACTAATAATATTATTTCTTAGATTTAAACTCTGCGCTACCTTTTATCCTGGGATTTTTTTTGAGAATGATTCAAAATGGCCAAATAAAAAAAAATCGATGTGTTTTGTTTTACTGATCGATATCAAATTTAATGTCATAAAATGTGTCATTCTTTATCTCGGGAATCCCGCGGCAATTTTCCCAGGAGCGGTTTGAAGTTGTTCGGATGCATAAAAATAAACTTATACTGACACAGTTTCCACTAAAACGATAGCTTACATTCTTTTTTAAATGCTAAGCTATTTTGTGTCCCGGGAATTGCAAGTCTAGCGTGGACAAAGTCGCGGGCATATCTTAGTATCATATAAAAATGCATACAAAGAACAAGCCCCGGTCAGTGTAGGATTATTGTAGGAAATGAGAATAAAATATTTTGGGCTGTTGGGATGAACTGCTAATGAAACTAGGTAATATGGGACTGTAGGCATTATGGTGTCTGCTATGTTCGGGGAACATGGATAAATGGGTAGACGGTAACTTGCCACTCATTATTATTGTATAGCTATAAAGTAAAAAATATTTCTAAATGGTCCGAATAAGTTATAGGGTGACAATCATTGAGGGAAGGGTGCCAACAATCGTACAGTTTTCCCTATCTATTTCAAACATTTTGGTTGAAATATTTCTTTTATATTTTCAGTTTAACATTCCCAAAGCCCACCCAAGCATTACAAGTCACCAAAGAAGCGTTGAGCTCATTGGAGAGCAGTATAGCGGAGACGTATTTGGAACACAAGGGGGACCCACTTGTGGGCACCATCGAGCCCAGCATGTACATGGGGAGGCACACGACCCCCGAAAACGCATCAGTGGACGACGCCAGGCCATATGTCTATGAGATTATTAATAACCTTATTGCTGTACACGCCGAGGTATGTATGTATATATAGATTTAGTTTGTAGATTATTATTTATAACTAGAATATGTCCGCGGCTTCGTCCACGCTTGACTTGAAATTCCCGGGGCATAAAGTACCGCAGCATTTAAAAAGAATGTAAGCTTTCGTTTTAATGAAAACTATGTCGTAATAAGTTAATTTTTATGCATCCGAGCAACTACAAACCGTTCCGGGGAAATTCCCGGAATAAAAAATCACACATTTTATTACATAAAATTTGCTATTGGTCAGTGGATCATATGGAATTCGATTCTTTATACACGCGACTATATAAATATTTATAAGCGAGAAAACTCGTGGAATAAATGTTTATACCTTTTCTATATTCATTTCGGCATTTCTGCTGATCGTAATACCAATATTTTTCTACTATTATTCTGCCGCGACGATATCGAGAAAATATTGTGGATTTAGTAGAATATGAATTTTTGACAATATCGCAATGGAATCGTACTTATAATATCTTCGCAACGCCAAGATAGAATTAGTATAATTGGGCCCCTGTCCCACCCTACACGCTAGTAAAGCGTTGACATCATCCCTGATGTTGCAACGTCTATAGGCGACGGTAACCGCTTTCTAATTAGGTGGGCCGTCTGCCCGTCTGCCCGTCTGCCTGTTTGCCACTTACGCAGTAAAAAATACATTACGTACATATTTTCTACAAAATATGTACGTAATGTATTTTTTCCTTATTTCTGTAACGATAAGTCATAGCGATTGCAGATTACAGACTGCAGTTAAATTGAACGCGAGTTATTCCACACGCCACCGATATCGGCGTCGATTGTCAGTTCTGCGCATAAGTTCGCGCAAGAAACATGTCAAAAACGATGGAAGATGATGACGCACTTGCGTTATTGGACCTGGTTATGTGTTTAAAGAAAGTCGCGGAGTGTGTGGTGTAAAAATTGGCTCATGAAAAGCTGTTTTATCATACCAACATATTAAATGAGTTGAATTTCGCTCCGCAGGATTGGCATGATTGTTTAAGGATGAATGCCTCATGTTTACCTAAATCTGCTGGCTTTATTTACCCCACTAAAACTGTGCTAATGCAATCGACAACGATTTATGTAATGGAAATTGCAACTGACCGATGAACAATAATATGCAACGATTTGTCATACACACGATAGATAAATCTGCGCAAATCGGTTTGCACAGATAAATCGCTGCGATATATCGTTACGTATGTAGCAAGGTTTGCGTTTGTAGTATTGCACGGTCAGCACATAAATAAATAAACTAAGACTTTTTATAATATTAAAGGATATTAAAATAATAATATTAAACACAATTTTTAATAGTAAGTTGTTGGTCCTTGTTCTGAAGAATGGCTTTTGCTTTCTGATAGCACCTTTCCGACGGAAGTCAATGATATTCCGGTTAATTTAGCAACTAATTGAGCGGGATTCATAATACTGCTCGGATTGCTATTGTACTCATTCTCGAAATATTTGTACAAATTATACAAAACTTCTTTAGTTTGGGAAGTCAAAAGCTTACCTCGACCACGTTTAAACATCGGAACCATTTTAAATTATCAAATTTAATATCAAATAACAACAAATAATAACACTGAACAGTAAATAACAAGAATGAACCACAAAGAAAATCAATTAATTCATTAGTTATCAAACTAAAACCAAATAGTCAGACCTCACAACAATTAGCAATGTAAATAATTATTATTTATTTGACTTTCACCATTGACTTTGATTGTAAATATATTTTCTTCTTCAAAATGTAACCTCTTTTTACTGACCGTACAAGGAATTGTAAATTTTAAGTTTAGAATTCCTGTAAATATTAGGTTAGGGAAAAAGTTTCTTCGCATTTTATATAAAAATTCAAAAGGTTTTTTTATAAAGTTTATTTACATTTGACTAAAGTATGTAGGCGCCATTTTGTTGGATAATTTTTTGCCATCTTGTAGGTAGGGACTTGATCCCATTGCTATAAAAATTTTGGGCTCCTGATCAAAAAACTGCGACAAGTGGTTTTGGCAGTCCTCTCGTGATGTTAACCTGACACTGCCTAGGGAATTCTGCAGAGACCGAAACAGGTGAAAATCTGAAGGTGCAAGGTCAGGACTATACGGCGGATGCATGAACACCTCCCAGCCAAACTCTCGTCATTTTTGCTGAGTGGCTAAAGATGTGTGAGGTCTAGCGTTATCATGCTGAAAAACCACACCCCTTCTGTTGATTAATTTCGGCCGCTTTCTCTCAACTTTTTGCTTTAATCTCATCAGTTGTTCGCAGTACAGTTCAGAATCGATGGTCCTGCCTGGCGGTAACAACTCATAATGAATAATGCCCTTCCATTCCCACCATACACACAGCATCACCTTGTTGCGAGTTAACCCAGGTTGCGCCACAGTCTGTGAAGCCTGACCGGCCTTTGACCACGATCTTTTTCGCACGTTCTTGTCGTACGTGATCCACTTTTCATCACCAGTTATCAGCTTCTTCAAAAATGGTTCGGTTTCATCACATCGTAATAAAGAATCACAAATGAGTACACGGTTCATTAGGTTTCTTTCAGTGAGCTCATGAGGCACCCAAATATCGAGCTTTTTTGTGTACCCAGCTTTTTTCAAATACGCCAAAACCGTTTTTAGGTCAATTCCCAGTTCTCCAGCTACATCGTAACTACTAATATGCCGATCTTGCTCCACTTTTTCAAAAATGGCATCAATTTTGTCCGTAACAGGGCGACCAGACCGACGTGCATCTTTGATATCAAAATCTCCGGATTGAAAACGCTTAAACCAAAATTGCGCTACTCTCATAGATACTGCATTAGGTCCATAAACATCACAAATTTTTTTCGCAGCTTGTGTTGCATTTTTACCTTTATTGTAGTAAAATTTTAAAATGTATCGAATTTCTTCATTACATTCACTCATTTTAACAATAAGAAAAACAAATGAAAATCACACATTTTCTTAATTTGAATTTGGAATTGTCTTCTTTAAAATTAAAACTTTTTAATGATACCAAAACCAGCCAGATACAAATGGTATAGCCAAAGAGATCTTATTACAAGTTCATACATATTATATGCGAAAAGACTTTTTCCCCAACCAATTATACAGATACTACCACAAACGCAAAAACTTCTCGAAGCTAATTTACCTATATCGTTATATTAAATTTTGTGAGTCAAAAGTACAGTTTATAGTTACTATACATACTATTTCTTGATTATATCACCACTTTTGTATTGTTAACCAAAAATAACTAGATGGCGCCACTGTACAAGTAAATCGCGGTATGGTTTGCTTAATTTGTGGAGTCATTCGATCTGGTTTTATCCCATTGAGTTAACTTTGCGCAGAGGCAATATCGTAACCAATGAGGTTAATCCGAGGTGCGATTATTGCTAGTTGAAAACTTTACCAATACCCCGCCCGGTGGACGTGAAATACCGTCCGCTATGGCAATTTTTGAACGGCCGTTAAGGCCTTATTAATACCTATAGAATTTTTAGTTTTAAGAAAACAAATTTAAAAACTTAATATTATTTAATATTAAGTTATTTAATTGTAAACATAAATTATATTTCAATTCAATTCATATACGAAATATATTTAAAAAATACTTTAAAATACATTAATTTATAAAACATATACGTTATCCCTCTTAAGAATTATTAATAATGAAGTAATATTAAATAAATTAGCGTCTGAAGGAGTCTGATTTCTGATAATTTGGCCAAAGTTATTTTCGAATTTACTTTTAAAGTCTGTAATAAATAATAATATTGTATATAGTTTTGAATTAGAGTTTTATATAAAAAATATCTTTATTATAATCTTTTGCCGCCCATTGTCCAGATTTAGAATATTTTTAGGCTATAAGTTTTTCTGTGTTTTCTGTAATGGTGTACAATAAAGTGTTATGTCTCTCTTTTTTATGTAAAATTTTTCAATTTTTACACAGAGGAGATACTTATAAGTATCTCCTCTGTGTAAAAATTGAAATAATTTTAGGCTATAGCCTAAAAATTGAAATATTTTTAGGCTATAGCCTAAAAATATTCTAAATATGCACAATGGGCGGCAAAAGATTATAATAAAAACATTTTTTATATAAAAATCTAATTTAAAACTATATATATATATATAATACTATTATTTATGACCGACTTTAAAAGTAAATTCGAAAATAATTTTGACCAAATCATCAGAATTCAGACGCTAATTTATTTATTATTACTTCAATATTAATGATTCTTAATAAGGATAACGAATATTAAATATAATATTTATGTATAATAATAAAATAATATTTTTTACATAAAGTAATGTATTTTTTAAATATATTTTGTATATGAATTGAAATATAACTTATATTTAAAATTATTTAATATTAAGTTTTTAATTTTTTTTTAATAAAACTATGAAATTCTATAGGTATTAGGTATATAAGGCCTTAACGGCCGTTCAAAAATTGCCATAGCGGACGGTATTTCACGTCCACCGGGCGGGGTATTGGTAAAGTTTTCAACTAGCAATAATCGCACCTCGGATTAACCTCATTGGTTACGATATTGCCTCTGCGCAAAGTTAACTCAATTTTTTTTTTTTTTTTTATTGGACTTGACTTTATGTTGTTGGTCCGAAGACCTCACAACTTTACCGGGGTTTTCGGGGCGAGTGCCTTTGCGAAGCGAAGGCCCTCGAGCCAGGAGGCAACTTGCTCGAGGGGCTCCTAGGGAGTTTCACCTCGGCTGGACTGTTGCCATGAGAGGGGATGAATCTAATGATGCCCACCATAGGGCGACACAATGCACTAATTGAGAGCGGGCGACGGGTAATATAAAGCCCGAGAGGAAGGATCCCGGCGGACCGGGATCGGCGGTTCGCGGTGGCCTATACTATCTTACTGCCGTTTCGCAACGTGTTATGGCTAGGAGAGAAGAAACGGCGAAAGAAACTTCCCAGCAACACGCCTAGTCTATCCTATGGGGGCTGTGTCTCCTGGCGTCCCTCGCGGGGACGTGGAGAGATCGTGATTGGCGGCGTCGACGCCGCCGTCTGTGTCTGTCTGTCGGTGCCTGCCAGCCTGCCGTCCTAACCGCGGGCGGGCTGATCCGAGCCAGCCGTTTTGTGATATCGTCGACCTTGTCCGTGAGGATGTTACGCGGTCGTCGCACGAGAGCCTTTCGTCGAGGCTTATAATCGGACGCGGACACGACGAGGGGATTTCGATGGTGCGGCGCTAGATCGAAATACTTACGCGAGAGCGACGTAATGTAGTTTTTGATGGAGGGAAGCTCCAGATCGCGGTGGATGTCGACGTTACGCATATAGAGGGGAGCACCGACGGCTCTGCGCATGAATTTATTCTGAACGATTTGCAGTTTCTTTAAAAGGGCAGGCTTGGCATGGCCGAATACCACACTCGCGTATGTCATGATCGGGCGGATGCATGTTTTATATAGAGTAAGCTTGTGTCTGAGGGACATTTTGCTTCGTTTATCTATCATGGGTGCTAGACGACCCATCACAAATCGCGCTCTATTCCGGACTATAGTGATATGCTCGTTGAAGCGCAAGTTCTGATCTAGGGTGACACCCAGGTATTTGGTGTACTTTGCCCAGGGATCTCTTGTTCGTAGAGCGAGATGGCTTTTAAGCGAAGGCAAGCGCGTTTGGGAGAGCGAAGCGTGCCCGGGGAAAAGAACATTGCTGCGCTTTTCTCCGGGTTTACCTCTATCCTCCATTTGCGAAACCATTCGCCTAGCTCTGTTACAGCTACCTGTAGCCGGACGCAAGCCATTTGTCGGTTGTGATCTGATGTATAGAGTGCGGTGTCATCCGCGAAGAGGGCCAACTCTACATCTGGAGTTTTGGGATGTCGCTGGTGTACAGCGTGAAGAGTAGTGGAGATAATGCCGAGCCCTGTGGTACACCGGCTGTGAGTGGGTGAGGGACGAGCGTGTTCCCTCCACTCGAAAACGGAAGCTACGGCCTAGGAGGAAGTCTCGCAAGATGAGCATGAGTCTGTCTGGTACACCGAACTGGTACAGCTTGTAAATCAAACCGTTATGCCAGACCTTGTCGAAGGCCTTAGCTACGTCAAGGAACAGTGCGGCTGTTCCTATAGGGCGACGAGGGCGATGGGCAAAGTGGGATAGTATGTGCTCCGTGATGCGGTGCACCTGTTGGACGCATGAGTGTCTGGCACGGAATCCAAACTGCTCATCGGGTAGTAGATGTTTGCTGATGGCAAAATCTCTTAGTCTAGAGAGGATGACCCTCTCGTAAAGCTTGCTGAGTGTGCTCAGTAGGCTGATTGGGCGGTAGCTGGACGGTTTATTAGCCGGTTTTCCAGGCTTGTGAATACCGATGACGTCTGCTTCCTTCCAGATCGCGGGGAAAGAGCAGTTTGTTATGGCGGCATTGAAGATGCTCACTAAGATTATAATCAAGTGACCGGGAGGAGTTTTAACACGCGATTGTTAATGCCATCGATCCCTGGGGCCTTTCGCGGTTTGAGGACTTGATCAGATCTTGCACTTCTTCCACCGTGACTGGGTCGAGTGTGGTTTCCGCTGGTAAGGAGGATCTACGTTCAACCTCGGAGTCCACCTCCGTCAGGTGTGACTGGTCGACGTTTTGTGTAGTGGGGAGCATTGAAGCTCTAGACTCTGAGCAAGGCATTCGGCTTTCTCCTCATCATCGAACGCCTCGGTGTTGTCGGCTCTTTCTAGCGCGGGTATGACAGTGAGGGTATCTGATTTGAGAGCTCTAGCCAGCTTCCAGTACGCCTGGTGAGTTGGTTCGATATCTCTCAACGTTCTGTCCCAACGTTGTTCCCTGACTTCCCGGATACGTAGTTTGACCTCGCGCTCTAGTTGGCGGAGTCGGACTCTGTTGTCGTCGGTGGGATATCTGTCGTGAGCTCTGGAGGCGGCTCTCTTTTCCCTCAGCAGTACCCTCACTTCGTCCGGCAGGCATAAGTGGCGGTCATTCTCCACTGGCACCTGTCTGGACGAGTTCCGCACTGCGGATTGAAGGTGGCTGGTGAGGGCCTCGATCGCCGTCTCCGTGTCTTGGTGGGATTCGATGTGGTCGGGATGCGGTCCAGGTCTTGTGATTCGGTTGCCTTGAGGAGGTCCCAAGTCTCAACCAGTCCACAGAGGTCCTAGTTTCAGATGTCTGGTCCGTCTGTTGTCCTAATTTGAGGATAACCGGGCGATGGTCGAGTCTATATCGTCCATCGTTTCGATCGAATGGAACTGAAGAGTTACGCCCCTCAGTAATGCTAGGTCGAGAGTGTTTGGGGTCCCCAGTCGCGGTTGGGGGATATCGTGTGGGGGTCATGGGAGTTATTATATCAAACAAAAGATTGTCTGATATATTTATTAGGGCTCTGCCATTGGGGTTAGTGGTATTGCAATTCCACTGTTCGTGTTTACAATTCAGATCTCCGGCTATTATAACAGCTGGGCCTAAGTTGAATAGGGCTTCTAGGTCTTTCTTAATAAGGGTTTTCTGGCACGCGAGGTATGCTGAGACTATGACTAGAGGTTGGTGGCCAGTCATTGCTAGTCTGCAGGCGGATACCTCCATACCTACTAGTGGTGGGGTGACTAGAGGCATGCAGTGTAGAGATCTTCTGAAATAGATCAGGGTGCCGCCACCACGGCCTATCCTGTCATGTCTAGTGACCCGATAGTTAGAGATCTTTGGATCTCTTTCACTCGGTTTCAGTAAGGTCTCCTGCACTAGTAGTATATCTACTTGATTGGTAACCAGGAAGTCATGGACCAAGTCGCGCTGGTTTCGAAGGCCGTTGGCGTTATAAGTCGCCAGAGTCAATGAGCGTGGTTTATTTCTACCTACATGCGCCATTTGTTACCGGTAACAATAATTTAACTAGGTTGTTTAGTTATAACGACCTAAGTACCTGGAGGAGGTACGCGTGATCCATTTCGATCACGAGTTGATCCCGGAGGAGGGTTGATCAGACTCTGCAACTTGTCTTAGTTTTCGAGCCAAGAGTTGGACCTCTGCTAGGTCGAAAGGCAAGTTCTTGGCGAATTTAGTCGCCAAGGCTAAGTCCTCCGCTAAAGAGTGGTGGGGTGACGGCCCAGAAGGTGCTTTTAAAATGGGGGCGGGGGCAGGGGTTGCTGGGGGTAGGCCGGCCAAAATTGGGGCGCGCGTCCTTAGTGGAGGGAACGCTTCAGTCGTGGGAAGACCCGTCCAGTGATTTACCACCACCGGAGGGGCCGCCACGAATGCGGGTTTGTTCGGCACTTTTCTAGTGCCTTTTTGGGCGTTGCCCTTTCCGAACTTACGTTTGGGTCGGGGGGCGGCAGGACAGCCTCTGTAGTTAGCGGGGTGACCCGCTTGGCCGCAGAGAATGCAGCTCGGTGGCTCCGGGGAGTCCCGGGTGCGTGTGCACTCCGAGGTCCCGTGGTCGCCCAGGCACTTGACGCACCTGGGACGGGATTGACAATGTAGGGCAGAGTGCCCATAAAGTTGAGTTAACTCAATGGGATAAAACCAGATCGAATGACTCCACAAATTAAGCAAACCATACCGCGATTTACTTGTACAGTGGCGCCATCTAGTTATTTTTGGTTAACAATACAAAAGTGGTGATATAATTAAGAAAAAGTATGTATAGTAGGTAGGTAGCTATAGACTGTACTTTTGACTCACAAAATTTAACATAACGATATGGGTAAATTAGCTTCAAGAAGTTTTTGCGTTTGTTTCTTTATAATTCTAAACTTAAAATTTAAAATTCCTTGTACCTTGAATGAATAATAAGATATAGGCATTAGCCCTATGTAATCACTTGCCTCACCATCGGTTGAATCTTGACATTACTGGTAAGATATAGGAACAGACCAACAGTGGACGTGCTATGTATTTTACTTATACGGTAGGTGGACAGTGTGTCCGGTGTGGCGTCAGCGCGGTACCTGCGGGATTTGTGCGAGACCGTTTGCGAGGAGCTGGCGCGGCTGGCCGCGTGCGCGCCGCCGGCCGCCTCGCGCGCGGCCGCCTTCCGCGCGAGGCTCGAGTACACGCTGCTGCACATTGCATGCGCCGAACACCTCACCCGGAAGGCCGAGTGAGTACCTATCTTTAGGGATCCGTAGCCGTTTTGCAAAATCTTATGTAATATTCAAACGACGTTTCATATCAAGCTATAGGGTAAACTCTCAGACGAAGAAAATATGTAGATCGCGCTCCGAGTTCTCACAGCGGAGCTGGCTAAAGAGTGTATACCACGTGTATAGTTGTATACTACACAAGTTTACGCACACGCACAGAAGTTCACGCTTTTAGTCACGTTGGCTCTGCCTGTACTTTAATTCGTTCATTTGAGGGTAAATTAATACCATTGTTGACAGTAAAAACAACTGGAATAGACTATATAAACGACGGAGAACACGATGCAATTTTTTAGATTTCTTGTCTGTTTGTCTGTTTTTTCGGGAAAATACTACTGGGCCGATTTTGATGTGGTTTTCGCTGATCGACAGCTAATTCTTAGACTACTTTTTATGCATTTCTTTTCATCCTGAGAATTTTTCTGGGAATTATTTAAAATGGCCAGTTTGAAAAAAATGTCGAAGTTTAATGCGATTTTTTTCACTGATCGCTAGAAAATTTTATGTAATAAAATGTGTGATACTTTTTATCCCGGGAATCCCGTGGGAATATTCCCGGGAGCGGATTGAAGTTGTTGGGGTGCATAAAAATTAGCTTATTCCGACACAGTTTTCACTAAAACGATAGCTTATGTTCTTTTTTAAATGCTGCGGTACTTTGTCCCGGGAATCCCGCGGGAATTTCAAATCAAGCGTGGACGACGTCGCGGGCATGTCCTAGTGATAAATATTATTGTATGGTAGCAAAAAAAATATTAATCGAATTAATTGACAGGGTATCACTCAGCGCCAACAATGAATGGTATAGTTTCCCCTATTTGAATTATTTTTGACACCACTTTCTCTATTCTTTTTTCTGTTCTGTATGTCTTATTAATCGTGTATTATATTAAGTTTAGTAAACGTGTTTGTCCTTTATACTACTTATTTAAATTCAGCAAACAGTACGCCACCATCGATCTTAAATTATCTATATAAAATCGTCATCTTCGTCCGTCTGTGTATCTCCTAAACATTTTTTTTTAGGAAAGTACTAGGTCTCCGTGGATAAAATTTGACGGGGATTGGTTTGAACAATATCTGTGTTGCATAGTTTAAGAAATGTGGGGTATTTTCGATTAAATGAGTTTTTATTGTATTGTATCTCACTAACGTCAAAAAGGGTCATCTCTACGGAACCCTTTATCGTGGGCTGACTGCCAAGCACTTACTTAATTTATTTAACAAACAAATTGTATATACTATTGAATATATTCAAGTAATTAAATAAATCAGAGGCCATGAGATTCCTTATTTAGGTGAACGCACACTTATCCGAGCCGAACGCGTCGAACGAGTCGAACGAAACGAATTATGTCAATAGGTCACATTCAATAAAGCAAATCTTTAAGAACAGAGTTGTGTGTGTGGACCATTCACCATTGGAAAGTGCTATTTTTTTTAAAAATATTTTAATGTGTTTCAGAAATCATCTCATGGAGGCATTGGCCGGCATTTCGCCATTGGAGAGCGACGAAGACAAAAAGTACGTATTATATTTTATGTTAAATAAGAGTTTCCCATGCGCCTTCGTTTGCTCCAAAATGTTAAATTGGTTTCCCGCCGAAAATATATGATTTTCCGAGATAATAATATCTTATAAATGTATCGTGGTAAGCTATTAGTCTATTATTTGTCGTTCAAATAAATAAACCTGCTATTTTCCTGTAATCCTTGAGGACCGCTAAAAATGTCACGTTAAATTTTGCCTTTTTGGACCGTTTTCCCTATCGTCACATTTTCTGGCATCCCTTTATAGGGTAAACGGGGGAGGTGACTCGTGTCCCCTCCCTGACTGTCCTTTTGTGCAAGTGTATATATGAACGGCGCTCTGTAAGTTATTTTTCTCTTCTCCCTTTTTTTCCTCTGTAGCTAACTACAGAGGAAAAAAAGGGTATTGAGTATTTTCTTCTTATAACGTTGTAAACTGTTGACTCTAAAGTCAACAGTTTACAACGTTATAAGAAGAAAATACTCAAACCAGAGTAATTAATGAGAAATTCGTTTGCGAAATTTACCGAACCGGGTATCAAACCCGGGATCTCTGCATTCGAGTAAACTAGGCAGGCTAGGGCTTAGCCTACTAGACCACATAGGCAGTCCTATATATAGTCAGAGGTAGAATGAAATATTTTTACGTTATAAGTTTATAATTTGTTTTAGGCGAATGGAAACTCTTGTGGATGGATTCAAAAAAAGAATGCAATTGCAACTGGCCAGTCTCAATTGCAATATGGAGACTGTTTAGCGTATTTAACATTTTAATGTGAAAATGAAGGCTTTATAATCTAAGGTAATAATAATCACGAATTCAGTTATAGACATAATTCCTTTAGCAATTCATAAGAAACTAAGTATTATTACACCGGTCCACAAAAAAAGTGGTCTGTACTTTTGACCAAACTCATCTGAATCTGGGGTCAGTTTGGTCCATACACCCTCAAAATTTTGAGTGTTATTATTCAATAATATTGTTATTTCTTTGTAAAATTATTTATATTCAAATACAAGAAATGTATGTAAAATATTTTTATGAATACAAATCGTTATTTTAAATATATTCTTTTACTCTCCGCCTCTTTTCATGTAATTCTGTAAATAGAAATAACATTTAAATTCATAAAACTCGGCTGAAATTTTTGTCGGGAACTTTATAATATATTTTTTTTTAATTGATTATACACGAACTATAGTTGTGGGAAGTTGATTGTTTGTAATGAAGATTATATTCGTCAATTGTTTGATGAAATGTGCCTTTTCGAATTACCACAAGAAATTCGTTTTTATATTACTATGGTTTCTTGGGAATTCCTAGATGCACTGTCTTTATCTGCTCCTGTGTGAAATATGTATGTATAATTTATATGTTTATTAAAAAGCATTATACCTCGGCTGCCAGTTTGTGCAAAATAGGTGCCATGGAAGGGCCAGTCTCTTGGACCATTTGTCGAAAGTGTCCCTTCCTGTTTTGCAACAATACGTGCGGATGATCGAACTCAACTAAGCGGCCCGCGTCTAGTACAAGAATCTGTAAATTGAATACTTTAGTAAATATTTAATAATAAATAATAACAGCCCATAAACGTCTCACTGCTGCCCTCGGGCTTCCCACTATAGGGGAACGAACAGTATACCCGCCACGCTCGTCTAAGGCGGCTTTGCAGGTTTGACACGTCGATTATCTCGATGTGCAGGTTTCATATTTTCAATATGCATAAGGTCAGAAAAACTACCTAAGTGGTGCATGCGTTTCGGCCAGGATTCGAACCCAGGCCCTTTGAGTTTAGGACGCGTGCGCTAGCCATTACGCCACCACGACTGTTATTATAATAATAAATGATCCGACCAAGGCCCGATCGCCTCGCAAAAGTATCCAATTTTCCTAGATAAAAAGTACAGACTACATACTGGTACTGTGGTTTTTCCGTCATATTTTAAGAATATATGACGATAAAAATTTGTATTCAATTTTTACCTATTACATTATACTATGTTTATAAAAATATTAGATAGTATTAAAATCCATTTACACATAAGTATAGTATTATAAGTAATTGTGTAACATATTTCACTCATATGAAGGACGTGACATATTTACATAACACATTACCTTATCGGAATCAATAATTGTATTCAATCTATGCGCAATAGTGAGCACAGTGCAATCTTTGAAATGTTCTCTAATAGCAGTCTGGATAAGTGCGTCCGTTTCTGCATCAATATTTGCTGTAGCTTCGTCTAAAACCAAAATCCCGTCATTGTGGACTATTGCCCGTGCAAGGCAAACTAACTGGCGCTCGCCAACGCTAAAGTTTGAACCGCCTTCAGCTACCTCTTTGTTTAGGTCTTCTGTAATATTGCGAATACATATTTTAAATCATAGACCAAGACTTCCTTACAGACCCTGTACCTGTATGTGCTTTGATTTAAAAAATATAAACATCAGTTTGCGCATAAAATCCAATTTCCAACAGGATTCGAGCTTCCTCATATCAAAAGATGATATTTCCGTTACGCTATAAATCGCTATAATACACGATCGGTAGATTTCACGATAATGTCAAGGTGCATATTTCGTCACTTTCGTGGTAAATATAACATTAATGCACATGAGGTCGGAAAACTAGTTGAACCACTAATCAGTGCATTATACCTGCTTCGAGTTTCCAATCCATGTTAGTGAAACCATCACTCACGGATTTAAGTTAACATAACTTAAGAATTATATTATCAGGGAAGAATAATACTAGCATGACAATGACCCAGTAAAAAGTAACTCTAAAAATCTCCTAAATCCTTTACGAAAGGATCGTTCTTCTAAAGTCAGACTACACAAGATAGACCGTTTGCTTTTGATGTTTTGTTATTTGAAACATTAAGTTAGCTTATATAAACAGAATCAATAATAAATTGAACATTTTAATAAGTTTCTTTCAACTTGAATGGCATAAGTGTGCAAATCAAAATGGCAATTCTGATTATTATTATCATACTACTCTTTTAGCAAATACGAAATACTTTCTGTTAATAAGCAACAAGAAAATTCTACTAGTGGCTTGCTTTACGTACCTAGTGTCATATCTTCGGATTGTAACTCTACATTGTTGAGTGCGTTCAAAAGTACTTCATCAGGATAGTCATCGAAGGGGTCTAAATTCTTTCTCATGGTGCCACTGAACAACACCGGTTCCTTTGCAGACAAAATAAACATGCACAAGAGTTAATTAACCAAGGCTCGTATGCATCGAGTGTTAGAAAACTTCTTCATGTGCCGTTAACGGGCCTTCGCGTGGTTTTGTCCCTAATAAAATAACGTTTTTTAGGATCCTGGAGTCAAATAGTAAAATCGGAACTCTTACAAATTCTCCATGTCCTATGTCTGTTGTCCGTCTACCTATATTTTCAAGAAAAATGGACGAGACATATCCATTTTTCTTCAAAAATATTGAATCTATAACAATGGAATTGGAAAGGAACGTGGAAGGGTTTTCTGTATGCCACTACACAATCGTGTAAAGAAACTGCGAAAACATTAAAAATTAGGAATGACCCTCATACAAATACCTACTGGAAAGCTCTTTTCAGTGTAGGGATCATAGGCGCGTGGAGATATATAGTAGTGATGTTCCTGAATGACTTTTTTTTAGCTCAATAGGTGGCGAGATATTCGCTACCAAAGTAATGTAAAGTCTGTCCCCAGTATATGAATGGTTGAACTATTTGAGAGGTAAATAATTTTAAAAAAGGAGCCCGGTTGCAACTGAGATTTAACGCAAGGATGATGACGATGATGATGATGATGATTAATACAACCCTTACTTGAGGGATAATCGAGATCTTTTCCCTCAAATTGTGTAGACCAATCGTTGTAATATCGACGCCATCAATTAAAATAGTGCCCTCGAGATAAGCAAGTCTAAACAGTGCCTGAATGATAGAAGATTTGCCGGCACCAGTTCTGCCTACAATCCCAATCTGAAATGACAATATTTTGAGATTCCCCAACAACCAAGGAAAGAATCTAAAAATCTTTAATTATGTAACTGGGTTTACCTTTTCTTGGGGCAGTATATTGAAAGTGAGCTTGTGTAATACGTAATTATCGCCAGGAGAGTATTTCAAACTCAAATTGCTGAAATTGATGGCTCCTTGTGTTGGCCAACCAGAAGGCAGTTTCTGTTCTGGGGCCTAAAACATATTGCGTTTAGTTTCAACGTTCAATTCAAGCAAAAAGTTCGCTGATCCATCATTAATGATTGAGTATTCTTTAGATTTGATATGATATGATGCTATTTATACAGTGCCAACAAAACTGACCATGAGTAGTTAATGCAACGACTAACCTCCTTAATCGTTATAATATATTAAAAGATATAATTTATTTAAAATTTTAATCGTGGAATGCCTCCCAAAACAATATAATTCATTATTGTATCGGTTCGCGAGCAGAATACATCTTGATATATAAAAATGAATGTTTGTGTGTATGTCCTTTATAGAATCGTAAACTATACATTTGATCATGTGATGATCTTTAGCAAAGTTGCTGTGCATGAGCCAAAGAAGGTTTCTGGGTTGGTTCAAAATTGGACCCGGTAGGTGGCGCTGCTGTCGGCATAACGATTAAAGCTTTTCCGGGCAGGACGACGTCTGCCGGGACAGCCAGTTTCTTATAAAAATGTCTTGAAAGAGAATAAAAAGTTCTAAGGTAAACCTCATTTGAAGATCCCGGTTGGCTATAAACCAGCTGGCCGTTACAATAATGAATTCTATTCTTTTGGGAGGCATTCCACGATTAAAATGTTAAATAAATTATATTTCTTAATATATTATGACGACTAAGGATACAGTATCTACCATAGATAACCAGGATACGTGTTCATGCAGGTTACGAGTTCACTATAATTACCAGAACTGAAATTAACGCGAGTTCGACGAAAAATGACCTGACTTTTCGAAAGCAATATAAGTGTAACCTAAATTCGATGATGGGGTACATCAACTTAAACACGCAAGAAGAACACAGTAATAAGCTAACAAGAAAAAAAACCCCTTACACTTCGTAATTCTGGTTCTTGGGGAAGTTTTGTATATTCTAACACTCTTTCAACGCTGGTCATCTGGTTTTCCATCTCCGCTGACTGTCTCATTCCCCATTGGAAAATACCAGTTAAGGATATTGATTGCGTTATAGCTAATCCAACGTTGCTACCTTCCATATCTGATGATTAATTTTGCCTTTTTTAGATTACATTCTCAAAATCGTAAAGAGTTTGGTAGCATTAAATACAAAATAGGGCGAATATATTTCAATTGAAAAGCTTATATTTATATCTTACTAAATATAATCACATATTTAAGTAAGATATAAAATATGATTATTGCTGTGTAAAATAAATTGATATTAATTATTTCTTTTATAAATTATGGATTCTTTTAATATATTTTAGTCGTATCCTGAATTCATAGACTATTAACTTGATCTTTATATTTTATCATTATAATTTGGTAGACTAGAGATTGTCCCGCGGCTACGGTCTAGCCAGTAGTATATATTACACACGTACAGTATTTTACTTACAAAAAAACTTAATTCGGTTTTTTACATATAATAAGAAACTAAATTCATATAGTCTACACAACTGCCCTGCAATACATAGAGGCTAGTCGAAGCCAACCTGATTTGAAGTAATACAATGAATGACATGTTGTTTATGACAACGTACCTAGGTATTTGTAAATAAATTAAAAAAACGCGATTGCAGCGCCATCTATTTTGCTAATCCGTCTAATCTCAGAAAACGACTTTATTTATCAGGATAAAATATACCTTAAGTGTTAACTCGGGTTATAAGCCAGCACTATGCCAAGTTTCATTCATATACGTTCAGTAGTTTTCAAAAAAGTTGCAATCGTATCGCCATCTTTTTCGCTATTTTCGTCTAATCCCACGGAAACGACGGCATTTGTCGAGATAAAAAGTATCCTAGCTTACACCCCGGGATATAAGCGAACTCTATATCGACTATCATTTGAATCCGTTTAGTAGTTTTCACGTGATGCTCTAAGAGACAAACACAAAAATCAAAAATTGCATTTTCGGAATCTCCTGGCCCGAATTGTTTTTACATACCCTCAGTTTTTTACATTTTTAAACGCAATGTACAAACTCGAACCATTTACAGATTTATTATAGTAGTATATAGAAGAAGAACAATTACCAGACATTAATTAAATATATAAAAAAATCATCAATAACTTATATAAAAAATTGACTAACCACTCTTCATTAAACAGCTAAAAGTTACACAAATTATGAATAGCAGGCATATCAGATCAAGAAAGTATCCAAAAGCACGGCTGCATGTAATAAAGAGGTACCAGGCAGCACTGTGGAGGTCCTGGTGCCTATCGAATTCCTTGGCTAAAAGAAACTCTGCTCCGAAAGAACGGATTGTTGCGAGGCCGAGCACAGTTGCGTTGACGTGACTAAATACTGGACTACGTGCTGTAAAGGTAAAGAAATATTTAAAACAACATTCTCAAGAATAGTCATTAAGAAGCATTCATACTGGTACGAGAACGGATAAGGTAAGAAACTACTACACAAGGAAGGTCAAAAAAGCATCTTTGAAAGTTGAAAGTTTGAGTTTGAAAGCGACAACGTGAAGGAAAATAAAAATTCTCTAGTATTAGAGTACTAGACAGTCGGGTTTTCGTTATCAATCTTTAAAGTAGAATATTAATATTGATATGCACTTACTTATGCCTTCTAAACGTTTAACGGCTCCAGTAGTTCTGATATAAACCATTCTAAAGATATAAAATATAACGATTGCGGCCACAATCGGTATAATCAATGTAATATCTATCATTAAAATCACAACTATAACGCCAACAAGGTTTAACATAATCTGGAAACATTTAAACTTCGTAAATCATATTTGCTACTTATCCTGTAATCTCGTACAATCTTATAAAGTATAGTGGTACCTGAAAACAGTCGATCATTGCCTGTGGTAGCAACTCATCCACGGCTCCCATGTCTTTGCTAAATCTATTAATCACCCTCCCCGAAGGATTACTATGAAAGAAACTCATCGGAGATCTTGATATGCATTCAAACATTCTATCGTGCAACCTGTAAAATAGTAACGAGATAATTTTGAAATTCCGCTTAAATATAAAATTTTAAGAAATAACTACGACTAGTTTCAGCTACATAAATTTGTCATAATTTAAGTTATGTTAATTCAAAAGACATCAAAAATTAGTTTAAGACAAGCCTATATAATGTTTTCCAAATAAAGTTTAGTCAGCACGCAAAAAATGAAATTATTTGTATATATTGCTTCTGTAACAAGTGGTCTAATGTTATGATCGTGGTTAGCTTAAGACAGATTTTGTTGTTAAAATTTATAGTATAGTCGTATAGATAGTATGATAGTACATTTCCAAGATATCGTGTAGAGTTATTTCACTTATGTACATAAATAATTTATAATTATTTCATTTCGTAGGAAAAAGTTATCATGATTGGAATGTAAAATTCTTAATTTATCTAAATATTCAGTTAAAGAAATACATAAAATGAATAGATTCAACAGGTAGTTACTTTATTTGCCGTAATAATAGGCGATTTTATCGCTTAAAGTGATCTTTTCCAGGTAACTTAACTTAAAGAATATTCTTAGGTGATTTGGCTAAGTAGTTATGTACTAACTACTAACGTTATTGATGACTTCATGCAAAGCGAGAAAAACATGAACGCTCTTATTAGAGCAACAACAACTGTTGCTATCGTGATCACTCCAAATACCAGAATGAAGTGATTTCTCGTTAAGCCTTGTTCCAACCAGATAATGTTATCCATAGTAGTGTCCCCAGTTAACCGATCTTCGGCTTCACACCTACAATTTTTTTAATATAATAAAAATATTTATGTCAATCTTATTACATTTCTAGTTATTTTTTAGCAGTATGTATTGTAATGCACTAATTCCAATCAATCCTATATATCATATTTGACGTCCCTTTAAAAAAAATATTAGAGAAACTATAATATATAATATTTAAGTAAAAAGTAATTAGTACCATCGACTGATCCAAAAGTCGCAAGCGCTTGCACAAGCCTGAGCCAACAGAAACATCATCAAAACAATTGTTACATAGGGCCATTTTGCGGCTGCCGTAAAATATTCGCGGTAAACCGAACCCTGCACGCGTCCTACTGCTTGCATTTCTGCTTCAGGCTTTTGATCCTATAAAAATATAAGTCATTCTATTGTTACGTTATTATTATTACTAGATCTTTATCAGGATTCATGTCTATTTCGTTCATATTCAGAATCGATCCTTAGATAAAAGTATAGACTAAAGGAGAAATGTATTAGGAATTCATTGAAATTAGACAAACTTCTGAAAAATTACAATTTATAAACTCATAGCATAAGGTGGTAAAAAACAAAGAGAGAACCACAATATTTGTTTGCTTAGTATAAGTGTGCAAAAATATACGAACTGCAATACTAGTGTCGAATATTAGCGAATAGTGTCGTCTATGCACGCTGATAGTACTTGGTTGCATCATTGAGACATTTTGTGATGATTTAACTGGCTCGTCCTCCCGCACTTCCCTTACATTTGTTTTCATCAATTGGATTATTTTCAAGTCTCTTTCCTGGATATCAAAATACAGCTATTCAGTCAAAGTGAGGCAGACAAGAGGACTTATATCTGTTTATATTAATTGATTTATTTACGTTTAAATCTTCAAATCCGCCCTCAGCTAGTATCTTGCCTTTATCCATTATAACAATATGATCAACAAATTTGATAAACTGCAATTGGTGAGTAACCAAAATAACAGTTTTGTTTGCCAAAAACCTGTAAAATATAGAACATATAGGTAATTTTGGTTGGGTACTGATAAGTTGAATTCTTATTCCACTGAAATGATTTCACTTTCTGAAATAAAGATATATACTATGTTTGTCCCTGTTATCAAAAGTACACGTAAAAAATTAAGTCTGAGGGTCCCGTGGAAACTATGTATTAGAATTTCTGGGGAGTAAAATCATATATCGTAAGTATCCTTTATCAACAGTACACTTTTTAAAAAATTAAGATAATCAGGCAATTCCTAGAGTTGTGAGGAAGGAATAAACCAAATGACCCTCATATGTATATATAGTACGAATAATTGAAATAATTGTAGACAAAGAGGCCTACCTTTTAATACACCTCTCAAAAATATGTTTTGCTACTTGGGTATCCACGGCGGAGAGTGGATCATCTAGCAAGTAAATATCAGCCTGAAAGATAAAATGTAATAAGTTATTAATATTTTAAATGAAATAATAGATAAAAGATGGTAAATTTATTTTTACTTCTTTGTAAACAGTCCTGGCTAAATTGATTCTTGCTCTTTGTCCACCACTTAAAGATACTCCTCTTTCACCAACAATAGTTTTATCCCCATGTGGAAATAGTGATATGTCTCTTTCCAAAGCACATACTTTACAAACTTCCATATAACGAGACTTTTTGAATGGTTGTCCAAATATAATGTTTTGTCTTATTGACCCTGAAATTTAAGATTTCGTTTTAAATTTATTTATTAACCATAAACTGAGCAAAAACCAACATCTACTAGCTATGTATTATAATTCATCAATGATGTTTATGTGTATTCAGGATTAATATTATCTTTATTCCTCCTAAACCACACTGGATTTTGAGCGATTATCACCACCAGTTAGATAATTTGTCACTGAAGGTTTATATAGGCTGTAGTTTCAAATAAATCTTCAGGATCAAATCCTAAATTAAACGAAATAGCGAAAACACTCAAAAAAGTCTCGAGGCCGATTTTGACGTGAACTAAAGTGGTACTATTAGATTTTTCAAAAAGCAATACTAAGAATTAATATTATCTTTTTTAGATACAATATTATTTTATTTTGGGATTTTATGCTTACCAACAAAAAGCCACGGGTCTTGACTTGCGTAACTAATTTCTCCATGCGACTCTAGACGGCCACTTGAACAAGGCAATTCCTTCAATATCATGTGAAGTAAAGTCGATTTTCCGGAACCTACTGCTCCTATCACAGTTGTCAATGACCCGTTGTAAATCTATTTATTATAATTTTAAACGAAATTAATAAAACACATATTATTATTAAAATAATTTATTAATAATACAATTTTTACTCTTTTGTCATCGCATTATTAATTATCTGTATTTATTTTTTATACTGTATTTTTTTTATTTCGTGAGTTCAGCAGACCGATACACATTCGAATTTTTTTCATACACATTTGCCACCTGTCAGAAAACGGTTACCGTCGCCTATGGACATTTGTAACACCAAAGTGCTACCAATATGCTGCCGCTCTCTAAAGAGGGACTGGAACCTGGCCACTAATGCCGGAACACAAATCAAGGTTGTTATGGCGGCATACATTAGACCAGGGGTGGTAGTCATTCAGTTGGACAAATACCCTACCACCTGGCTGTGGGTTGTTTTTGTCACCTCTTATGACAGGCCGCAGGAAATTATACTCTTTCTCCGTTCCTGCACGGATAAAAGAATGTACGTAAAGAACTCCTCACAATTTTAGTCCTCTTACTTTACCTTCTACAGAGATGGTTTTGAAAAAATGCCGAAACAAGTACCTTTCTTTTATTTCTTACCAAAAACCTTAATATGAATTTTCATATGCATAAGTCCCAAAATGATTTGAAACCGTCAGCAAACTGTCTGACACAACGCAAATATTGTACTGTTTTGACGTCTTTGACAGGTCTAATTACGAGAAAATAATAATACTCACGCTCAAATTGATTTTACCTACGGCATCCTTATCCGAAGGTCTTATCCATCTACTACAGACGTCTTCCAACTTAATTGCTAGTTCTTTTCTATTTATCTCTATAAAATAAACATACTTTGTTAAGAATTTGTATATTTTTTGTAGTCGTATTTCATGATTTTTATAATGATACCTTTCTTAAAATTGTGTGGTTTTCCACGGGAAGTGCTTGGTTCACTAGCAGCTCGGGTTTTTAGTTTTGTAACAGGTTCTACTGCAATAGGTGAGTATAGTTTTTAATTGCTTACTTCTATAAAATGCTCTACATGTATTTTTTTTAGTCTGGGATATTGAGCGTTATATTAAAAACTTACTTCTGATCGCGACTTTTTTTTTTGGTTGAGTAACGTCATCCATATAATCAAGTGGATGCCGCGGTGGCAAATGGCATTCTTCGCTCAGCAAATAATTACGAATTCTTTGAATGGCAACGTTCATTTCCGCAATCTTAAGACCGAAACCATATTATTAACATCTATCTATAATATTATAAAATTCTAAATATGACGTGTCTGTACATTGAAGCTATTTATAAAAAATCAACTGGAATACACCATAACGAAGGAGAACACGATGCAATTTTTTTTAGATTTCTTGACTGTTTGTTCAGGATTCTCGTAAAAACTACCAAGCCAATTTGGATGCGGTTTTCGCTGATCGATATCAAATTCTTAGATTTTCTTAGACCTGCACTACTTTTTACTCTGGGAATCCCGCGGGATTTTTTTTGGGAACGATTTAAAATGGCCAAAATAAACAAATCTAATTCCGACGGGATTTTTTCACTGAGCAATAGCAAATTTTGCATAATAAAATGTGTGATATTTGTTATCCCGGGAATCCCGAGCGAATTTTACCGGGAGCGGTTTGTAGTTGTTCGGGTGCATAAAAATGAGCTTATTCTGACACAGTTTTCATTAAAACGATAATTTACTTCTTTTTTAAATACTGCGATACATTGTGTCTCGGGTATTCCGCGGTAATTTCAAGTCGAGCGAAAATGAAATCGCGGGCATATCCTAGTAAATATATAAAATTACTATAATTAAGTCTATGTTTGAAATTACAGAGTAGGTATTACAAGCATAAACTGATTTCCACATTATGTAGTTACATGTGACAGTAAGTTTCTGTACGTTGTTTATAGTAAATCGTTTATCATGAAATTTAGTTTATTTATATTTTCAATAACAGGGGTTAAATATAAGATTACTTTTTGAGCTCAGAATATGCATCCGAAGTATAAAGGAGCGAAGTCATGTGAAAATATAATAAAACAAAAAATTTAATAAAAAGAATATATAGTAATAGGCTCAGTCATCATAATCCGAGCGTTATTACTAATAGGCTCAGTATTCTACTTATATCCTTCATTGTACACAGTTCATCTTTACATAGTATAAAACTAAGTCGCTTTCCGCGTTTGTCTGTATATCTGCTAACTCCTAAACCAGGCAACGTATTTTTAGACGGTCTTCACCATAAGTTATATTTTTCAAGGGAGGTTTATATATATATATCATAATAACAATAACACAATAATAATCTTTTAGCAATCTTGTCAATTGAAACTTGTTACAAAGGTTATTAAAAATCCTAAAAACATTTATAAAGTACTCAACAATATAAACCTCACTATATAAATACAACCCAGTTTTTATTAAACTAAAACACTACTTAATAAAATCAAGTGCAGGTATTTAAGAAAAACATAAGTACCCTCAATGTAAAGTCACAGTATGGTCTTAACACGGCAAATACAGTTTCAATTAAATACCTTCATATTACCTATCACGGCCACGCTGACCTCCCATATCGGATATTACGTCACGAATTTTTTACAATTATATTGCAATCTGCGACATATATATATATATATATATGCTAGCTTTTGCCCGCGGCTTCGTTCGCTATATATAAAATCCTTATTAAGTTTTTATGTAAGTAAAATATATAAAATAGAGATACTCACAAGGATCTGACCTTCGGCGTAAACTCTAGTAATTTAAAATAAAAATATAGTAATTTTACTCAGATATTCATTTCTGTTTGTCTGAATGAAAACACATGCTAAGAAACTTCGAAACAAATACTTTCTACAATATTGTTCTGACGTAATCATTTTACAAGAACTGACCTGCCCAACAGCTTGCGGAAAGTAGAGTGTCATTGTTTGCTTTGTGATGTTGTAGTAGCATGTGAGGAAAAACACGTTCTGGGCGGTGATTCCGTTCAGGCAGTATATGACGTAGATCAATACCGTGATAAAAATGCTGAAGCGCGAAGTGAACATTATGAACGACATTACCACGCCACGGATCAATGACGTCATCTTTATGAAGTAAATTTCTTGGCTGTTTGGAGGAAGGTAGTTTTAAACTAAGTTATATATTCTTCATAAAACCTAGAAAACTACCGCGTTAGATAAATAATAATTATCATACTACTTTCGCGACTTGTATACATAATAAAACTACGTTTTATTAATAATTATCAATTAGATTATCTACTTTTGAGTAATAATAAATTATATATGTATGTAGTGATCAATAAAATAACAAAAAATTATGACAGCAATAGTTTAATTTCATAAATTTAAATTATTCTTTTCCACCTTTCTTAGCTGGTTTTGTACGCTGATAATTGTAGATTTTTTCTCATAGTTTTTACGGAGTGTCCAGGCGTCAACTAACCGGATGAATAATAATCGTCCACTAACCAGACGACTATATAGTCTTTTAAGATCCTTATTTTTAATGCCTTGAACGCCGTAATAGTTCTAGTTAGTTATATTTTTAAAAGGAAAATTATTTAATTTTTTGTTTGTACTAACCGCCGTACAACGTCAATAATTTTTCGAAACGGTTGTTCCCATGTGTACATTTTTATCACTTCTATTCCCATTATTATTTCCTTCATTAATCTCACTCTCTCGTCTGATTTGATTGCTGTGGCTTTTCTATAATATGCCGTCCGAGTGCCCAAAAATACTGAAATGGTCGATTCCCTTAGTCCCGATTTCCATTCGCATTATAGTTAAGAGCATCTGTTTATGCCCAGGTTCTATCTCTAAAGGCATACATGTATAAAAAAGGAATTGGCTATCTTTTCTACCCGAAGTTTAAGGAAATATCAAAATGCAGTGATAATGGTGAGGTTTATCGTGATGAAATCCATTTTAAAACAGTGAACAAAATCTGTGAGATTATTTGCAAAAATAAAAAATAAATGGCTAGGTTATATTGACACATATTTGAAAACTAATGGAGATGGTATAGTTACTAACTAAATAAATTATTAAAACTGCTTACTTTGCAATGGAATCATTGCAATTAATACCAGAGACCCGTAAACTGCTGCCATTCCCATCTCCCGATATAAATATCCAGTCATTATCTGAAATTGTAATGGTATCATAATTTCTGGCTTGAGAAAATAACATCCCTTTTTTAATTCCTTATATGTACGTTAATTTAATTTCAATAAAATAATTGACTTTTTCTTACTAATACTTCCAAAGGACCTATCCATAAATAGTGCGCAAATACTGGTCCTGTGTCGAAGCGATTCACGTCATTAGCCATAAGATTTACAACAAGACCAGCGTTGTTCTCCGACATAGCTTGGATACTAACTTTCAATGCCTGAAAATATAAAAGAAAACTGATTCCTGATTTAAGTTTGGCTCGATGCACAAAAATTACCATGCACCAATGACACGTAACCAAGTAAAAAATAAAAATCTAAATTCATCAGTAATCTAAGTGACAGCGTCTCGTAATCGTTGAAAGTTGAAACGATATTATGAGGACTTTTAATATTCCAGCCGCCGTGCCGTAGGCTACGGCCGTACGGGCGACCAGCAGGGAAACTGGATCCGCACGCACACAAAAGACGAAGAGGAGGAATGCGCACCCATCTGCGCGCCCCCTCTAGGCTCAAGGTTAGGACCCAGATCGCCGACTAATAAATGATGGGGCCAGCTCGTAAAGGGGCCGGCCGTCGTCCGGTCCGGCTGGAGGTGAATGCGCAAGCGAGTCCACAACCCGGACAAGGGACGTTCGGGGATTGACAGGGGTTTTAGTGGGTATCCCTAACTGCGGTGTGGCACTTCATCCGTGAGGTGCTAGTGCCACTCCGACCTGGCGAATCCCACACATGGTCCTCCGGGCGGCTTATGGTCCTCAATCGAATTTCCCCTGTATAAAAAAGGACCGCTGACCTGCGCAAGGTCGCCAGTAGGCGCTGGATGAGAAGTCTGAGGACAGGGAAGAACGGCGCAGACTCGAGTAGGCCTACGTCCGGCAGTAAACTGATTGGCTGACGACGAAAAAAAAAATACTTAATATATGTGCACGTCTGAGTTTTTACCTATTCTCAAACGTCTTTCGTCATTTCTTTTCGTTTTAGAACCTTATTCGCTTGTTTTTTATATTTATGTCCATTTTACATTGCATGTTTCATTTATTTTCGTGTGCAGAGTTTTTGTTGTAATTCTAAATAAATCTTTTATCTTTCTTTCATCTTTCTAAAATTTCACAAAAGTTTTCGGAGAATAGAATAATATAAATATAAAAGGCATTTAGAGTGAAACCAGCGGCCCATCGAGATACAAGCATTATACAAGTGGTTATATCGTCCGTTCGCGCAGTGAGATCTTTGTTATGACTAATTAAGTAACAGACATTGAGATATAACATGACGTTTATATGATCTAAGCTAACCGAGCTACTCTTTTAAAGGTAATAAATTATTAGGTACCTTCCTATAAATTAGACTGCAAACACTGACCCGCATCTTCATGCCCATATGCATTACCCCCATCATAAACGGATGCTGTATCATCACGTTAACAGCGCTACAGAAAATTATTCCGAATGCAAAAAATACAGCTTCCCCCCATGATATATTCGCATCCTTATCATAGTAGTTGAATAAGCGAGATATGTATGTAGGGTTCCTGAAAATTGACCATATAGTACATACTACATTTTAATTTAAGTGTTCAATCAAATTTACTTCTAGTGAAAATATTTTACGTGAGGTCGCATTCTCATTTGCCGGTGCTGCAGCGATGCGAAATCGGTATACAAGGTACCGAAAGCTTACCGAGGGTCTGTATTTTTATGAACGTTATCTGATTCACTCGATGTGTATGGGAGCGGCACATATCGAGTGAATCAGGAAATACTGCCGATACGGTATGGCTGTGCACAAATCGGAAAACGACCTTAGCCTAGTCACAATATATAATTGGTCATATGCATATCAGAAGCCAATTTTGAAGATTTTTTATTAAAAAAATATATTTATTTGTTGATAATCCTCTCATCGTAGAGGTTTGGGAAAACCTCAGCTGAGAGCTCATTCCAAATCCCCACGATGCGCAAGCGCAAAATTCTTGAGAACCGTTGCGTACATGAGCGAAGCGGCTCAAGGAAGTGGGGGGATAAACGCCCAGGCGGTAGCGAACATACAAATTCACTTGGGTATCGTTTTCTGGTATTTGTTTTATTAACCCGAAAACAGCACTGTGTAGAGGAAGCTATTCGCTATATTTGTTTCATTAGTAAAAAAACGCAAATAGCGATTTCAATAATCTTTAAATAGCTTTAGAAATCTTTGTGACATTTGCAAGTATACCAATGCTTTGCAGACATACCCAAAAGATTTGGTAAAATATAGTGATATCGCTACACGAATACGTTAAGCCAAGTGATTTACTGCCATTATTGATTGTAGTCTGTTTTGCGCAGCGAAATAATATAACAAATAAAAATGGTTTAAAGATAAAACATGAACGCACTTTATCATTCCACCAAAAATAGTTGCAACTTGCAATTAACAAACTTACGTGCCGTTGTTACTCATATCTTGAAGAGGGCTAAAATAACGCAGAAGCAAACCCAGGAACAAAGGCTGTTGTAATCTGTATACAGATGGAATATAAATTGGCCAAAAGTTTGGCAGTCCGCAAATAATGAAGGGTTCCGTAGAGGTATCAAAAGTTTCCTGTGTTCGTAATTTGGCATCTTGACCTTGATTTTTAATGCTTTTCTATTTTATACTTTAAAAGTTAGATAATTTTGACGATTTTGGAAGCTAATTTCTCGACCCACTTTGATGTGTTACTTAATGGGTTTTATAAAACTCATTAAGTAACATCGTTCTATTTTTCACCAACATTAAAAAGGAGGAGGAGGTTCTCAATTCTCCTAAGCTTTTTTTGTATGTTTGTTACGCGATTTATACGTCAGTTGTGGAACGATTTTCAATTTTTTTATCCGAAAGAGTATACTCTCGAAGTGGTCCTATTTTCACTAAATCAGGATCTGATGAGTGGATCCCAAGGAAATCGAGAGCAACCCTTGTTGCAGCGCGCCTACTCTCATCGATAGGCAAACTTGTATACGCGTTTAGTAGTACAATTTATACAGGCGCTTAATATATTATTTATAAAGCTATTCAAGTATTTGCGCAACGAAAAAATAGTTTTATTTTTTTCATACAAAACTGACTTCAAACTAAAGAGCAAAAAGTAAGTATTTTCTACAATATGTTGAAGTCGGTGCGAAGTAAAACATAAAAATTACTATACTTTGCAAATTTGTTGTTGTTTTGTTTTATTTGCTTTTTAGTTTGAAGTATCGAAAGTATTGATTTTGTTAAAAAAAAATTCAGACCCACTAACGATACTCCACGCAATTATCTACACTGTTTTTTTAAAGCCTTAGTAAAATGTATGGTTTATACTGTAACGGTCTTATTTATATTGAGTTAGAGTAAGCTTGTAAGATTCTTTAAGAATCTTTCAAACTTACTCAAACTCAGTATGAATGTATAGTCTGTACAAGCTATTACTGTAAATGTAAAGTTATATAAAAATCCTTTCATTAGTTTTTGCAGCAAGTAACAGATATTGATGCTTATTAAATTTCTCCTTTATAATACAAGAACCTTAGAAATGATTCTACAAACCTGATAACATTCTCAATATACAGGCTGTACAGGACAACACGAAAATACTAGAGCTATTTGCTTACGTATGAATTCGATTAAAAAATCATGTACCTACTCGAGAAGCATGCACTTGGGTAAATATCTGTTCTAACCTGCATATTGTCAACAATTATCGTGTGCTGATGATGAAGTAAAACATCGTGATGAAACCTGTACATCGAGATAACCCGATGTATGTAACCCGTCAATCAGCTTTAAACAGTCATGGCGCGTACACTGTTCCTTCTTCCCTAATAACAGAGATGCCTGAGCCCAATAAGGGGACCGTTTATGGGTTGATATTTTATTAATATTAGGTATACAACTTTGATCCCGCCATTTTTCTGTAGATGGCGTAGCGACAATTAGACGGTCGACATTATAGATTAGTCGTTTAGATTAGTTTTTGAAGTCGGTTAAAAAATGTCTTACTCTCTAATACAGTGTTTATTAATACTACGTTATATACTAATCCGAATAACCCCAGGTTTGCTGCAGATGCAATATTTTTTATATAAGTACAATACAGGATTTTTATTTCCATCAAAAAAGAAACAAAATTAAAAAGTTGATCAAAAAGTTGCTTGAAACATGTTTTATGTAAGTATTATCTAACATTATGTCCATGATAATTATATAATATCTGAATATGTATTACGTTTATTACAATCAGCATATTTATTAAGAAATGTATACCTACTAACATAGTAACTACAATAAACCGATTTTCAACATTGAAGAACAACTAGAAACTTTTACAATAGAAAGAAAATAAATATTTTAAGGCATTATTTAAAACTATATGCAATATACAACAGTGCTGCCAACAAACTAGCTTCAAAGCAAAAAAAAAACTTATTTAATTATTAAACTTTTTTAATATCTTTGTAGAATTTTTGAGTCTACCCAGTCTTAAGGATCTGTAAATATGCAAGTTTTATAATATTGTTCAGGCCCATAGGCACCAAGACAGCTAAACCAATATAAACTTCTCCATCGCTAGCCAGATTTTAGGCCTTTGAGTGGGGTCAGACAACGGGTTGCAGAAACTTGAAGAGTCGTGTGTATTATATATAGGTCAGACTTTCGATATAAACAATCGCATTTAAAAATCTACCTATGTACATTTTTTTAGAAAAGGAAACTGTACAGCAAAATCATCATTCTTTAAGTAGCCGTCAAATACTATATTTTTCAAATCAGATTGGCCTTTTGGCAGGTTCAAAATTACTCGTTCTTTTATCTTTATAATTAGTTATATTTTAATATGAGATGGGATATAACCTTATTAAAAATTCCATAGCAGCTAGAATCAGACCATAGAGCATGAGTTCTTGGCCAAATATTTTAAATAAAACTCGCCACAGACTGGGCTTGGCGTCACCTTCACGCCTTTGACTATTTTCCACTTCAAGTTCCCAAGCCTTTTGGACTGCGTCACCTAGCACATATTCGATTGTTATGTTTTGAAATAGATCTGAGTATTAAATAAAACCAGGCTTATAATAAACCGTGGTAGCTTAGTCCCAAACGTCAAAGTCAAATGATGCGCTTCGAATCTTAGCCAAGATTGTATGCATCTCCTAGGTAGTTTTCTGACTTTATGTGCATACTGTTAGAATTAACAGGTACTGACGATCAAGGAAGACATCGTCATGAGAGGCTTCAGATCGAAATAACCGATGTGAAGCCCGCCAAGCTGTCCGGGATAAGCGTGGAGGGTATACTGTTTTTTGGTTCGACGTGTGTGGAATATTATTATATAATAACCCAGTGGATCATAACCTAGTTCAAGAGCTTTATTCCATTCAAGCACACAAATCCACGAGACCTTTCCTTGAGTTTTACCTCCCTGGTGCCTAGCACCTTCACATTACTCTTCCTGGGAGCGCCACAACTCATGTATCCTAAGGTGAAGTAAAAGACCTTGCTTTTGACGAAATGAACAATGTATTTAAGTTTTTTTACTCTATTTATCCCTATTATTTCCCTATCCCTATCCCATTAATATTATAAACGTGAACGTAACTCTGTCCCGATTTCACGGAAAAACTACTGGACCGATTTGGCTGAAACACGGTATATATATATTTTCGATGCCGAGGATGAACATAGGATACTTTTTATCCCGAAAAATGGTACAGTTTCCGGGATAAAAATATATTTGTCTGTTTGTTTGTTATGCTTTTACGGATAAACTGTTGAACCGATTTGGCTGAAAATCGGTATATATGTAATTTCAATACCGTGGGTGGACAAGGGATACTTTCATCCCGGATAATGGGATAACTTTTGGGATATAATTATTTGAAGGTTATCCCAGAACGTAGGATAGGTATTTTTTGTGGTTTGCCATTTTCGACCACAAAGGATAATCTTCATCCCGGATAATGGGATAAGTATTGGGATAGATTTATGTAAACGCTATCCCAGAAAGTAGGATAGGCTTTTTGTGATTAGCCATTTTCGTCATTTTAGTCGATTTGGCTGATTTGGTCGATTTAGTCGATTTGATCGACTTGGTCGATTTCGTCGAATTGGTCGGTTTCGTCGATTTGGTCAAATTATTCGATTTGGTCGAATTGATCGATTTCGTTGATTTGGTCGGTTTCGGCGATTTGGTTGAGTTCGTCAAATTCTTCGATTTGGTCGAATTAGTCGAATTCGTCCATTTAAACGATTTGGTCTTTTTGGTCATTTTGATAATTTTAGTGTACATATGTAGTTTTAATACATAGAAAATGGGCATAGATACTTTTCATCCGGGAGATGGGATAGTTTGCGATATAAAATGAAGTGAGTCTTACGAGGCAAATAGCACCAACATAAAAATTTAATACAATGTAACTTCTTTAAATAAGAGGCACGCACTAGAGGACCACCCGCGGCGTAGCCGCGTGGTAAGCTCTAGTCCCTATTAATCTCTCTGAATATTATAAATTCGAAAGTAACTCTGTCTGTCTGTCTGTCTGTCCGTCTGTCCGTCTGTCTGTTCCGTTTTCACGGAAAAACAACTAGACTGATTTAGCTTAAACTCAGTGTATATACATTTTCGATGCCGAGGATAAACATAGGATACTTTTTATCCCGAAAATGGGATAGTTTCCGGTATAAAAATATATTTTTCTCTCTGTTTGTTATCCTTTTATGGAAAGACCATTGGACCGATTTATCTGAAACTCGGTACATATGTAATTTTAATACCGAGGGTGGACAAGGGGTACTTTCATCCCGGATAATGGGATAGATTTATGTAAAGGTTATTCCAGAAAGTGGGATATATTTTGTTTTTTGTGTTTTGCCATTTTCGTCATTTAGGTCACTTTGAACATTTTGATCTTTTTGAACATTTTGATCAATTTGGTCTTTTTGGACATTTTGGCCATTTTGGTAATTTTGAACATTTTGGAGATTTTGGTCATTTGTGTAGTTTATATAGTTTACAGATAGATAGACGGGGATAGATAAAATAAACTTGATCGGGTTGAAATAGGGCATGAAAGTTTGTATGGGAGACCAATCATTTCTCGAGAGATATAAACAATCCATTATCTATAAAAAATGCGATAGTAACTGGATCTGTCTGTTAAGCTTTCACGGTTTTGGTGTAATTTTGTTTAAATGTAGTTTTAATACCGAAAATGGACATAGATACTTTTCATCCCGGGGAATGGGATAGTTTGCGATATAAAATGAAGTGAATCTTCCGGGGGAAAATAGCTCTAACATAAAAAAATTATACAATGTAACCTGTATTAACGCTTGCTCTTTAAGAGGCACGCACTGTAACGAAAGAGCCACGGGGTAAACTCTTGTCTTTTATAATATTATAAAATTCTAAACATACCGTGTCTGTACATTGAAGCTATTTAAAAAAACAACTCAAATAGACTATATAAACGATGAAGAACACGATGCCATTTTTTTAGATTTATTGTGTGTTTGTTCGGCATTCACGTAAAAACTACTGGGCCGATTTCGATGCGGTTTTTGCTGAAAATTCTTAGACTTAAACTTTGCACTACTTTTAATCTTGGGAATGCAGCGGGTATTTTCTGGGAATTATTTAAAATGGCCAGATTAAAAAAATCTAATTCCAACGTGATTTTTCACTGATCGATAGCAAATGTTGTGTAATAAAGTAATGTTTGATATTTTTACCCCGGAAATCCCGAGCAAATTTTACCGTTTTGTAGTTGTTCGGGTGCATTAAAAAATAAAAAGTATAAAATTACTAATAAAGATTTTTTTAATACACCTCTATACTATTATTTGTATGTGCTACTTATTGATAGGTTTGGAGTCGGTGCCAAGCCAAATATAGGTACCAGGTACCACTCTCCGCGCGTGACCTTGAGCGGGATAGCTTCGTGTAGAACAAAACAATCCAAGCGGGCAGACTTCGTTAACAGCGAGACAACAGACAAAAATCGTTTTTTGATCGATTTCTCAGCCCTTGTTACAGTAATTATACATATACTTTATTGCGGTGAAAAAAATATATGTCAATCTTGATCATATTTCTGAGGTGACCTATGTACTCAAAACGCATTTTTGATAAATTTTCTCGATAGAAAATAATTGCAAAGTAAACTCTAAACGTGTTTTTCAATCTTGTATCTTGTTATTACTGATAATCGTACATCGCTAAAATAAATAACAGTAACATATCATATTATAAGAAATATACTCATTATAGTTTTTTTATTCGGTTACTTAGAGAATTTGCAAGTAATTAATTATTTTATTATAAATGACTTCAAAAATCACGCTTGCTGGTCCCAACGTATGGAACTTATCAATACGCCGGACGGCTCGGTGCTGTGTACACGCGTCGCTCTGCTCGAGCGTGCTATTCGAAATTAAATTTTAAATAAATGAAGGAGCAATAATAACTACAATTTCGAGCCGATCGAGCTATACTTATTTGGCGTATACGGTAGAGGACTGGTCTAAATCATAGATATCCTTTTTGTTGGATAACTTTTTGCCATCTTGTAGGTAGCCTGATCCCATTGTTATAAAAATTTTGGGGCTTCTAATCAAAAAACTGCGACAAGTGGTTTTGGCAGTCCTCTCGTGATGTTAACCTGACACTGCCTAAGGAATTCTGCAGAGACCGATACAGGTGAAAATCTGAAGGTGCAAGGTCAGGACTATACGGAGGATGCATTAACACCTCCCAGCCAAACTCTCGTAATTTTTGCTGAGTGTCTAAAGATGTGTGAGGTCTAGCGTTATCATGGTGAAAAACCACACCCCTTCTGTTGATTAATTCCGAATGCTTTCTCTAAACTTTTTGCTTTAATCTCATCAGTTGTTCGCAGTACAGTTCAGAATCGATGGTCCTGCCTGGCGGTAACAGCTCATAATGAATAATGCCCTTCCAATCCCACCATACACACAGCATCACCTTGTTGCGAGTTAACCTGGGTGTCGCCACAGTCTGTGAAGCCTGACCGGCCTTTGATTACGATCTTTTTCGCAGGTTTTTGTCGTACGTGATCCACTTTTCATCACCAGTTATCAGCTTCTTCAAAAATGGTTCGGTTTCATTACGTCGTAATAAAGAATCACAAATGAGTACACGGTTCATTAGGTTTCTTTCAGTGAGCTCATAAGGTACCCAAATATCGAGCTTTTTTGTGTATCCAGCTTTTTTCAAATGCGCCAAAACCGTTTTGTGGTCAATTCCCAGTTCTCCAGCTACATCGTAACTACTAATATGCCGATCTTGCTCCACTTTTTTTTATCCTTTTATGGAAAGACTATTGAACCGATTTATATGAAACTGGGTACATGTGTAATTTTAATACCGAGGGTGGCCAAGAGATACTTTTCATCCCGAAAAATGAAATAGTTTCCGGGATGAAAATATATGTGGCCGAACGGGCCTAAATGATTAAATGAAATTTTATATTTTTTAGTTTTTGAAGTCGGTGTTTTTAAACGAAGTTTTTTTTTATTTGTTACTTTTTAGTGTCTAGCTATGGGTAGGCCTACGAAAGGTGCCGCGCGCCTTAAAAAAATATAGGTCCCAAGAAACGGTAACGCAATTTTTTTTCATAAAACTATGTTAAATTATTAGGAGACCAAATGAAAACTATTCCGCATCAAACTAAAGAAGAATTACGTAAATCGGATCATAAATCTCAGCGTAGTCGGTGTACATACATTAAAAAAAAACCCAATCAAGTTGAAAAGCTCCTCCTTTTGGAAGTGGGTTAAAAATTAGCTTATTCTGACAGTTTTCACTTAAATGATAGCTTACATTCTTTTTTAAATGCTACGATACTTTGTGTCCCGGGAATCCTGCGGGATTTTTGCCGGGAGCAGTTTCAAGTTGGTAGAGCATATAAACATTAGCTTATTTCGACACAGTTTAAAGTAAAACGATTGCTTAGATTTTTTTTAAATAATGCGGTTCATTACATACTGGGAATCCCGCGGGATTTTTGCCGGGAGCAGTTTCAAGTTGTTAGAGCATATAAACATTAGCTTATTTCGACACAATTTTCATTAAAATGATAGCTTACATTCTTCTTTTAAATGCTACGTTACTTTGTGTCCCGGGAGTCCCGCGGGATTTTTACCGGGAGCAGTTTCAAGTTCTTAGAGCATATAAACATTAGCTTATTTCGACACATTTTAAAGTAAAACGATTGCTTATATATTTTTTTAAATAATGCGGTACATTACATACTGGGCATACCGCGGGATTTTCCGCAAAGGGGGTTTAAAGTAGTCAGAGTGCATAAAAATTGGCTTATTCAAATACAATTTGCTATCCAGTCTAACGTGGACGAAATCCCGGGTGAATTGTAGTTTTGAATAAAAACGAATTATTCACTGAATATTATTTAAGCTTTCTTAAAATGTTGAGAAAAGGGTGTCCATAATTATTAAGTTTTTAAATGTAGTCTTACCCAAAATATTAGAGCTGTGCTCGGGCAACGGTGCATATAGATCGGTATCTCTGATATCCCGACTATAACCCAGTTTGAAGGTTTCTAATGTCCACCTAGAAATTGCAATGTTTATTTTTTTAGGTGAGATGGAAATTCTTAATGCCCCATTATTCGGAGATGTGGGACTCATAGGTAGTCCACCGGGGAACATGTTAGACATAGTTTTATAGTATTGAAACCATCCTGGTGTTCCTTCTAATCTCCAAAACGAAAATCCCACGATAATAGCAGATCTAACGTCGTAATCTTATAGGTGTCAACTTGCGCCCTTATTATTAAAGCGAATCAGAGCTTTTTTTCGAGGGGATAACAACATGCGAATTACCTCTCAAACAGGTTTGCCATGAGGGCTTTTTAAAAATTCGCATATAGAAACCTTGATGTGAATGAAGCTCATATCAAACTTATTCTATTGCGTAAAAGAAACTTTCTAGACACTTCTAGAAAGTTTTACACTAAGGTTTTTACATGTGAATTTTTAAAAAGCTGTATACTACAGTGGTTATAAGAAATAGAACTACTCAAGAAAGTAAACGTCTTTTTGCTAGTGGTAGAAGAATTAAGCAATTGAACACAAAATTAAATTTTGTAAATATTGGGCTTTGAATGTTAGATAAGTAAGAAATTATTTTCATTTAAATATAAAGATTTCTAGTTTTACAGTTCATACCCGAATGTAAGTACAGAAAATAGATTAGCTTTATAGCGAGGATTTATATTTCTCCTTGTTTTTGGTCCAGTATCCATTCTTGTTTTCAAAACTTTTAAAAGAGTAAAAATACTGAACGTTGCTAAATTAGTTCCGAGTGATCTCGTAGGCTGCGATAATACATTGTACTTAAATGTTAAATAGGTTTTTTTTTATAAACAATTAATTTAGATTATATTCATTTACATGTCATTTTCAAAAGTGGCTAACGATAAGCTACTATTTTTTATTTGTTAAATAATTAAATTGTTTTGACCTTAAAAGGAGCCGTTGAACATTAAGTGTGAATTTGGGCGACACATAGTTCGTTTTCCCACCTCTTATCGTATAATACAACTCAAACGTGACTATTGACTTTATTGTAGCAAAAAGTAATTATCAAAACAATATACAGAATGACGAATTCAGCCTATTTACGAAATATCATCCATAATATTCCATATTAAATGCATATGAACAAAAGATATGTTGCAATGAGCAGAATCTATAAAACGGGTCGTTCGAAGACACACATAGTTTTAAATCAACTATGATGTGGCAGGTGTTAGTTACCCAATTTGTTATTGTATCCTCATTATACGGGGTAAGTAAAAAAAGAAATACTTTAGTTTCATAAATATGATAATAGAAACAAGTAAGATATTACATAGAACATAATATTAATTACTTCGAAGAAATGTTGATATCTTGAGAAATTTTGAAATTATGAAATAAGTGTTCACTATTATTGTTGAGACATTATTTGATAGTACCATTTTATAAGTTAATCAAATATTATATGGGCTTAACTGATAATTAAAAGCGCGATAAATAACCTAGCAGTATCATGATTAGTTGAAGGGGGTACTAAAGCAAAGCTACGATAATGAGGATGTTGAATAGTAAAAGAAATTATTAAGATTCAATACTTCTTCCTGTAAAAATCTGCAAATATTATTGTTTCATCAATGTAGATTAAAATGATTTAATTGTTTGAACAGGACACAGAAGCACAGTGCCTAAGCAGGGTCCGAACATACTATGTTCCTAGCCCATGCTTAACGTCGCCAGTCCCTGGTGTGGCGTTACAGCCCCAGTACGAGTATGAATCGTGCCGCAGCGCAATCGAAGAACTTGGTGCCTTACTTCAACTCCTGAAATCATTGGATGACGGTGACAATCCGGTTATCAACTGCGGTTTAAGCGAAGAAATCATTCTCAAATTAGTTAACGCTTTAATTTATACCGCCACACAAAACTGTAAAGGGAGTCCCTGCTTTTTTCCTGATAGTATACATGGTGGCGGTGGTGTAGGGGGCGGTGTGGGTGTAGGAGTAGGAGGAGGGATAGGGGGAGAAATAGGAGGGGGTATAGGTGGAGGATTAGGTGGTGGGGCAGGAGTAGGGGCAGGAGTTGGGGCAGGTGTTGGGGCAGGTATTGGGGCAAGTGTTGGGGCAGGTATTGGGGCAGGTATTGGGGCAGGTGTTGGGGCAGGTGTTGGGGCTGGTGTTGGGGCAGGTGTTGGGGCAGGTGTTGGGGCAGGTGTTGGGACAGGTGTTGGGGCAGGTGTTGGGGCAGACCTTGGGGTTGGTGTTGGGGCAGGTGTTGGGGCAGGTGTTGGGGCTGGTGTTGGGGCAGGTGTTGGGGCTGGTGTTGGGGCTGGTGTTGGGGCAGGTGTTGGGGCAGGTGTTGGGGCAGATGTTGGGGCAGATATTGGGGCAGGTGTTGGGGTAGGTGTTGGGACAGGTGTTGGGGCAGGTGTTGGGGCAGACCTTGGGGCAGGTGTTGGGGCTGGTGTTGGGGCAGGTGTTGGGGCAGGTGGTGGGGCTGGTGTTGGGGCTGGTGTAGGGGCAGGTGTTGGGGTAAGTGTTGGGGCAGGAGGTAAAGCAAATGATGGGGAAGGAGTTGGGGTAGGAGGTGGAAAAGGTGGTGGGGCAGGAGGTGGATCAAGTGGCGCCTCAAGTAGTAAAGCTACGGAAAAACCTAGTGACACAGCTACTAAAGCCGAAAATGAAAAGAATTAGGAACAGTGCTGTTAAGAAATAATGTGGCGCTTTATTCATATTTTGTTACCCTACACTATACAGAAACAATAAGATTAAAACTGGAACTGTTTGTAATAATTAGGAATAAAGACATTTTTAAAGTATAAATTAATGTGTTTTTAACTTTTTAGTCATGTTTTCCTATTTTTTGCGAAAAAAAGAAATGTTCTACAGGTAAATGTTTTTTAATCTTTTCAAAGTACTCTCTACCAGCCTGTATATAAAGTTTCATGTGTCTGGACCAGGTTTCGAAACACTTTTTCCAGTCCGCCACAGACACCTCGTTTACAGCTTGCTCGAACGCTGATAGCGCATCTTCCGGCGACGAAAATTGTATCCCTTTGAACTGATTTTTTATTTTCGGAAATAAAAAGAAGTCACACGGTGCTAGGTCAGGGCGGTAAGGAGGGTGACCCAGGAGTTTGACCGGCGTGCTGTCCACGAAGTCCCTCGTTTTGAGCGCGGTATGGGCGGGCGCATTGTCGTAGTGGAGCAGTAGCCCGCGGAGCCCTGTGTTTGGTCGCTTGTTGCTTACAACAGTGAAAACTTCTGCTAAGCATTTGATAGTATACCATTCGGCGTTGATGCTTCTTTGGTTCCGTAAAGGACACGGTTGACACCAAGTAGCCACTCAAATTGAAAAAACTCGCGATCAAAATCTTCCTCCCGCTTTTTGATCGCTTCACTTTGGTAGGCGTTGATTCGTTTTGAACCACCCAAACCGTCGACTGGCGCTTCGTTTCTGGATTGTATTGTTAAATCCAGGATTCATCACCTGTAATGATGTCGTAAACTCGCCAAGACGAGCCTGCTTCAAATTTGTTTATCACATCACGGCACCATTCCACCCGGGCCTTCTTCTGAGCATCGGTGAGGTTGTAGCACCCAGTGTGAAACTATCCTCCTCACTCAAAGATGCACGTGTAGAATTTCGTAAAGGCTTCCCGATCCAATCTACAGTACGTGCTGAATCTCTTGATACGTAACTCGCCTATTGTCTTGAATTAAATTTTTCACTGCTAGCACGTTTTCTTCCATAATAGCCGTCAAAAGGCCACCACTTATTTCTTCATCTCCCAAAGTTAGTCGATCGCTCTTGAATTCGTTGTACCAACGATACATGGTTGCCCTAGGAGGGCCTTCATCCACGAATGCCATTTGAAGTCTATCGTACGATTCGTCCGGTTTCAGGCGACACTTGAAATCATAAAAATCATAGCGCGAAAATGTTCCCGGTGCAGATCCATTTTTCAATGAGACACGATAATTTAAATTAGCTCGCAAACAATGTGAAGGGGAATTTTGAAATTGGAACTTACCTATTTTTAGTTATAAATAATAAATTTCAAAATAAATTATGTTAGTCTCTCGGACAATAAATTTTATTTTCGCAATACTTTCTTAGTGGCCTGGTATAGACAGACCCAGACAGATCTTTGATTTATAATCAAAGAGACAGACGTGGAAAGCGACTTTGTTTTATATCGGGGTGTCCCAAAAAGGACGCAAGATTTCAATTTGCCGCCATTTTTGTATTTTTGTGCTGGCAACCCTAAAAAACGATTTGACAGCTGAATGTGTAGTGTTTGTGAAAATGGCGGGTTATACGAAAGATTAACGCGTTTTTATTATTGAACAATATTTCAAAAGTAATGAAAGCTTGGCGGGTATGGTTCGAAAATTCCGTGCAAAATATGGTCGAAATGTTGACTTCACTTCATCTGTGAGCAGAGTGGTTGCAAAATTCAGGGAGAGTGGATCAATTCATGATGTTCATTCCACTGGTCGTCCAAAAACAAGCCGTTCAAATGGCAATATCGAATCAGTGCGTCAGAATGTCCGCGAACATCCAGGAACATCCATTAGGCATCGTGGACAAGAATTGCAAATTTCAAGAAGCTCTCTTCAGCGTATACTCACTAAAGATCTGCATCTCCATGATTACAAAGTTAAAATAACACAAGAACTGAAGCCTCATGATCATGGACAGCGAAGAGCGTTCGTTGAATGGATTATCGACAGCCAAAACAGGGATGCAGATTTTTCAAACAAAATCATCTTTAGCGACGAAGAACATTTTCATCTCGATGCTTTGTTAATCGTCAGAATTGCTGCCTTTGGAGCTTAGAGAACTCACGTGTGATTGTTCAAAAACAAATGCATCCACAACGGGTCACTGTTTGGTGCGGATTTTGGGCTGGAGGCATTATAGAACCACATTTTTTTCAAAATGAGGCCAGCAAGCAATTACTGTTAATGGAGCTCGATATCGCGACATGATAACAAGGTGGCCACTTGCCACACAGCCAGAGAAACGACACAATTACTGCATGAAACATTTCCTAGTCGTATGATCTCTCGATTCGGTGATCAGAATTGGCCCCCTAGATCTTGCGATTTAACGCCGTTAGACTTGTTTTTATGGGGTTATTTAAAGTCTAAAGTCTATGCCAATAAGCCCACAACGACTCATGCTTTAAAAGAGGAAATTCAACGCCGCAGCGGAGAAATTCAGCCGCATCTATGCAAAATGGTCATAGAAAATTTTAACAAAAGAGTGCGTATGTGCTAGCAAAGCCTTGGAGGATATTTGCCTGACGTATTATTCCACAAATAACCCTATTTCATTTATTTCAAGATTTTATATACAAATATATTATAACGAAAAAAAATGTGTTTTCATCAATTTCAAAGCTTGCGTCCTTTTTGGGGAACCCTTGACTATGTAAATAAGATAAATAAGTACGAATAACCTGAGTAAATTAAGAGGACTGAACAATTTGGTTAGAAACAGGAATTCGAAAATGTTTATATACCTGTAGGTTATTAATATTAGGTTGGGGAAAAAGTTTCTTCGCATTTTATATAAAAATTCAAAAGTTTTTTTATAAAGTTTATTAACATTTGACTAAAGTATGTAGGTGACATTTTGTTGGATAACTTTTTGCCATCTTGTAGGTAGGGACATGATGCCATTGTTACAAAAATTTGGGGATTCTGATCAAAAAACTGCGACAAGTGGTTTTGGCAGTCCTCTCGTGATGTTAACCTGACACTGTCTAAAGAATTCTACAGAGACCGAAACAGGTGAAAATCTGAAGGTGCAAGGACAGGACTATACGGCGGATGTATTAACACCTCCCAGCCATACTCTCGTAATTTTTGCTGAGTGGCTAAAGATGTGTGAGGTCTAGCGTTATCATGGTGAAAAACCACACCCCTTTTGTTGATTAATTCCGGCCGCTTTCTCTCAACTTTTTGCTTTAATCTCATCAGTTGTTCGCAGTACAGTTTAGAATCGATGGTCCTGCCTGGCGGTAACAGCTCATAATGAATAATGCCCTTCCAATCCCACCATACAAACAGCATCACCTTGTTGCGAGTTAACCCGGGTGTCGCCACAGTCTGTGAAGCCTGACCGGCCTTTGACCACGATCTTTTTCGCACGTTCTTGTCGTACGTGATCCTCCACTTTTCATCACCAGTTATCAGCTTCTTCAAAAATGGTTCGGTTTCATTACGTCGTAATAAAGAATCACAAATGAGTACACGGTTCATTAGGTTTTCAGTGAGCTCATGAGGCACCCAAATATCGAGCTTTTTTGTGTACCCAGCTTTTTTCAAATGCGCCAAAACCGTTTTGTGGTCAATTCCCAGTTCTCCAGCTACATCGTAAATACTAATATGCCGATCTTGCTCCACTTTTTCAAAAATGGCATCAATAATGTCCATAACAGGGCGACCAGAGCGACGTGCATCTTTCATATCAAAATTTCCGGATTGAAAATGCTTTAACCAAATTTCGCTACTCTCACAGATACTGCATTAGGTCCATAAACATCACAAATTTTTTGGCAGCTTGTGTTGCATTTTTACCTTTTTTGTAGTAAAATTTTAAAATGTATGGAATTTCTTCATTAGATTCACTCATTTTAACAATAAGAAAAACAAATGAAAATCACACATTTTCCTAATTTGAATTTGGAATTGTCTTCTTTAAAATTAAAACTTTTTAATGATACCAAAACCAGCCAGATACAAATGGTATAGCCAAAGAGTGATTTAAATTTCCAAAGGCGATGGTAACCGGCTTTCCATCAGATGGACCGTATGCTTGTCTGTTGAACTCATGCAAAAAAAAAATATTCTGTAATTTTTTAGATGTAAAACTTTACTGTTCCTTGTTCAATTCAATAACAATAAATTAGTCCATATAGACTCAATATAGTCTAAAAAACTGCCCAGCAACATACAGAGATGAGTCGAAGTTAACCTGATTTGAAGTAATACTACAATAAATGACATGTTGCCCCGAAAACTATTTTTTTTTTTGTTATGGCAATTGGTCGCGCTTTAAGTATAGCGGACCATTTACTGCCAGTGTCAGGTGTAAAAAAGGCAAGTTAATAGTCGAATTTTGAATAAAAATATCATATATTATGGTACATATAAATATGTTTTTTTAAGTGAAATAAACCTTGGACTTGTGATTGGACCTGCTTACCAAATTCAAAATTAATGGTACACATATCCCGGTTAGTGAAAAAGTAAAAAACCTAGGAGTCATATTTGATAGGAAGCTATCTTGGCGACCCCACATAACCGGATTGAGTCGACGTCTCTTCCTCTCTTCGAAATCCCTCGGGAGGTTGAAAAACTTTCTTCCCATAGCCACCAAAGTTAAGCTTGCAGAGTCCTTACTACTCCCCATTCTTGATTATGCTGACGCCAGCTATATTGATTTGACTCAAAAGCAACTTAATAAACTTGAGCGCCTCCAAAATTTTTGTATAAGGTTCATATTTGGGTTACGCAAATATGACCACGTCTCTGAGTTTCGTAAAAAACTCAATTGGTTGCCAATTCGTTTTCGCCGAAATACTCATATTCTTTACAGTGTGTTGTTTATCCCCACAACCTTCGATCAACATTAGTTTGATTGAAGCCCACAACCCCGTATTATATCAAAGAACGCTTTGAATTCATCTCTTCTCACAATTTACGACCTACGAATCTTAATACTCCCAAACATTATTCATCTTTTTACAATAATTATTTTATTGTACAGGCTATTCAAGTCTGGAATGAGCTACCTGTTACTGTTAGACAAGCTAAATCACTAACAATATTTAAGAACATGACAAAAAGCACTACCTGCAACATATTGATGTTTGATATTTTTACGTATATATATATATATATATATGCATGTAATATCAGTAGGTGTATTTATATATGTCTATTAAGTATAATTTTACTTATATAATATTTTATATACTCATGTTTATAAATTAATAAAATATATGTAAGTAAGTGCATATTCTCTAATATTTATGTATACCACCTTTGACCAATATAACCTGTTATATTCCTGTCATGGGTTGTCTGGAAGAGATCGCTTCTTAGCAATAAGACCGTCCGTCGTGTGTACCGGTGTACACAGATGGCCCAGTCGTAATCTAATAATAACAGAGGTTGTCCTTTTATCCAAAGAGCGATATTTGTGAAACCATGGTTTTACAGGTATCTTGGATTGAATACTTTTGAGGTGGCTGCCTCGAGCTTTTTTTTTATTGAGGCGGGAGAAATGCATTTCGCACACTACTGGGTCCTTTACTAGGGATTAGACAAAAGCAACGAGAGGTGTCACCACAAATGGCGCACCTGAGTGTGCACCACGCCGGCTTGTGTGGAGACTCGAAGAACTCAATACTCCACTAAAACCACCCTCCTCCCATATGCCCCGCGCTGTGGTAGGAAGAGCGTGAGACTTAGAACGTAGTTACGCCCACGCTGATCCTAGCGCATCAGTGCTTGAGAATGCCCCGGGACAGGCAAACTCATTTCGTCAACAGGGGTGAAGAATCCTCCCTAGATGCTAGAGGGTATTTACGGGGGAAGATTGGCTTCCTCGAGCTTGTGCTGTGTTTATCCAACTAGACTGCCAGGAGTCCTTCATGTCATTGTTGACTTTGGATAAAAGATCCCAAGACTGGTTATTATTATGATCTAAGCAGCCTGAAATAATCGCTCCCTTTGCTAGATCATCTACTGTTTCATTAGTTAGAGCTCTCGTAAGAGAGTACCTAATATATTCCTTGAGTTGAGATTACTAGTACTACTTGGTACTACCATGTTGCCTGTGATTTTTTTTAAATGTTTATGGCAACTAGGTCTTTAAGTCAGAGTTGCCAATGAAAACGGAGGTATTTATTAGGGAAGTGTAGCGGTCAAAAAACGCGATTGTAGCGCCATCTATTTTAGTAGTTAAAACCGGCCATCGGTGAAGTTAACTACCGTAGAACTGAAGAAGGGCAACTATTTTCTACCTTTGTCAATTGGCCACGAAATCATAATAAAGCATGATGCAACGGGTGGTTGTTAATGATGAATGATAATATTGATTTTATATTTGAGGATAAGTATGAGTTTGAAAACGAAGGTTATGTAAAGTTTAGAGGTTTTACAGACTGGCCATGATCTGGTTTATACAGAGTTTAGCAACGGACGATTCAACGAGCGATGCAAAGGCAACGTTGGATGACGCTGAGCGCAACGGCTTGTCTCATGCTTCATATTCATACATTTTATATATAATTATTATCTCTCGATCAAAGCGACAAGGTCGTGATCAGACCGTATTATATGTAAGTGTTTATTTACAATTTATATTTGTAGTTTACGTATTTCGGTTGTTCACAACCTGGTAATTAGGCTAATTGGCAGACAAAAACATACATTGCATATCGCCAAACTGAACGTTACGCTTGTGTTATTGGTAATACACAACGGACTACTGTGGGGGCGATCCCAGATACCCAGACCATAGTAAATCTCGTAAATTTCATTTACGAAATTATTTGCATTACTTAGAATCAAACCCGGAGCCTCTGCGTTCCAGTGAGCTTAACAAAGGCTTAGACTACTCAATCACAGAGGCCGTTTACCAAGTTTTATTTATTATTTTAATCTAACCAACATGTTTCAACCAAAAGTTATAATTTTACAAAGGCTATACACAAATGACGAACGACCATGATACGAAAATCTAGAAAAATATGTTGCAAAATCATTTCATATTCTTTTAACAAAATTCAAACTTTCACAGAGATTACTAAATTGATAGGAATTATAATTGATTTATAGGAATCGATTAATCGAATAATTTTATTATTTATTTAGGTTTATGGCTTGGCAGCTAGGGTTTTAAGCCAGATCTTAGATTATAATGTAGTTTCTTCATTTTCTTAAGCCTATGTGTAGCACAGCTGAACTGTAGCTTATCAGCTGGTGCCATTCAACGGAGTTCTTGTGACAACTCAAAAGGCCACATTTGACTATACAGTTCACATTTCTCACAAAACACATAATTACTACTCAAAAACTATTAAACTAGTAAACTATCCTACAACTATTGTTCATTTTAGAGTAATTTTACACATTTCTAGAAAATAAAACTGCACAGCACAACATGTGTGAACATCTTTGAGTTCCCGCCAAAAACTCCATTATTCGAATTAAAACAGATGCACCCATAGACTATAAATAGTGTCAATTTAATAATTTTATTATGGCTAATTATGGCGACATCACTATATTAAATACGTTAATGCTTGACATTTGTTTGATTTTGATTGTTAAAGATGAACTGTTTATTTAATGTTTTTAATTTCCTTCTATTAGTGTTAATAATAAGAATTATTAATTAGGACAACACTTTAAGTTTTATTGTACGTTTTTTCCGTGGTATTGTCACCATGACTTCTGAAGCTTTAAAAACAAATGAATTCCTACGACGACGAAAACTCAGACTTCAACAGGTTTGTTTTTATTGATATATGATTATTTTTACATTTTAATGATGTTTTAATTTCTAATTAAATATATAATATAATATTGTGTAGGTTAGGGAACAATCAAAAGATATTGCGAAAAGAATCCGTCAACGCACCCAAGTTGAAAAGTTGAAACAGTTCGATGACCTGGACGATAAAAAGCGAAAAGTTTATTTGCAAAAACAAGAAGAATTGATCAAAAAATTGGAAGAATTATACACAAAAGGAGTGGAAAGTGTGGGTGTAAGTCATAGAAGTGCATCTGAAGCAAAAGAACAAGGTTTTTATTATTTCTGTATTTAGTGTTTGATTGGAATATTTATAAATATAGTTTTATAGTCACGAGATTAAGTGTTTTTAACAACAACTTTTTATTAATATTTTTATTTTAGATATATTACCTAATAAAATAGATTTGTCAAAGAAAAGAGGCAAGGAAGCAGCAGCTGAGTTAAGGAGAAAAAAACAAGAAAAGCTTGATGAACAAAAAAAGTTTTTAGACAAAAGATTACAAGCCAGGTAAGTAAATACAAGTTTAATTAAATATAATCTATAAGATCCATTAAAATAATTATGACATATATTATTGTTATACTTTTACGGTCTTAGAGTAAGTTTGAACACTTCTTTATGGTTCTTCACAATGCATTCAAACTTACTCTAAATGTCTATGAATAAGACTGTTAATGTGCATACAAGTAGCTATTAGTAACTAGCTTTTGCCCGCAGCTCACTTGTGTTAATGTTATCCTATGGGAACTTACATTTTCTGGGATAAAAAGTAGCTTCTGTGCTATTCCAAACTATAATCTATATTTATGCCAAATTTCATCCAGATCCGTTCAGCCGTTCTGGTGTGGTAGAGCCATAAAAATAACCACCCACAATTTTGCATTTATAATATTAATAAGTATAGATAAAACTTACAGTCAACCTGCAGTAATCAAAGTCAAATATACTTGTCAGGTGAGATAGTGTTATTACTTAACTACAAATAAGTTTTTTTTAATAATAAATTTATTTGTGGTCTTGAATGTTTTTAAAGGAGTATATTATAATCTAAAAACCCATGGAAATGATGAAAAAATTATAATTAAACTTGTACAACCATACATTGATGAAGCTTCTCAACAATATCTATGTACAAAATGAACACATGGAAATACAGAGAGTCCTGGATTACCCTTGGTCAACTGTTTCTCAAATCTAATAATCAATTCTCATACTTACAGAGAAGCTGCAAATGAAATAAGCAGAGAAAAGTCAGTAAGTTTGGCCCATAAGACTAAAACTAAACTAACAGAAGATATCCAAGCCAAAGCTCTTGAGACAGAAACTGACAAAAATGTTGACAATATTAACAAACCTGTAGTCATACAAAACGACATGGCAACACAATGGGACTTTGATAAAATACTAAATGAGTGGGAGTCAAATGTACTTACACTTTCATTGCCAAAAGATGACAGAGATAGTGTTAAAGAAACAAAGAATAACATAGAAAGTAAATCAGATCAAAGTAAAAGAATTGACTTGTTTGCTGTCAGTGAAGAGATGCCTTCTAGCTTAAGGGGTGGTCTAACTAATGAAGAAAGAATTCCTGTTAAACCATCATTGACATTAGTCACTGAGTATTTGCAAAGCAGAGGAATGCGTTTACGAGAAACTACTACTTCGGTTTCAAATAAAAAACTTGAAGATTTGCACAGTTTAAAACAAATTATACAAAGGACAAGATCTTCAAAAACAGAAGGTAGTTACAGTGTCTGTCAAGTGCTCGATGAACAAATTGTGCCAGTGCCATCATGGCAGGCTGAGAGAAATTGTCAATTTTGTTTACACAGTGTGTCTCAGCACAAACCGTTCCCTAAAAGTAAACAGTTTGATAAAATAACTAATTCACAAATAAATATGATATTTAGTTCAATTAGGCCTTGGCATAGAGAAATGCTTCCTAGTCCTATGTTGAGGAGGACAAGTCCATTCAGACGGGACCTAATATGCCAGAGAGCCAGTAAGGAATATGATAGTAATCATTTCTGAAACATGACATTTCACTTTAACCATAACTTCATTAAATCTACATCTCCATTAATTATTATTACAAGACATGCTCCTTATGATATTTATGTGTATTGTCTCTTAGTTCTAGTCTTTTCTGCAGATAGGTAATTAAAATTATAGTTAGTATGACATTTTTTTTAATAAGGTAAATAATGTATAGGTGGAATATGAAAAATGACTGCTAGTAAAGGGATTGATTCTCGAAAAATGGTATCAGTATTGTAAGCAGTGGTTGAAATAATACACTTAAGACCTGTGGTTTGATATAGAATATTTTATAATCACTAAGATTTCATAATAATTAACCCTCAGAAAAATAAAATAATTACATTTTTGGGCTTTAACTACTGTACATTGTATCTTCTCCCTGACATTAGACAAATTAGCCATACTTATTCTAATCATGGATAATGACAATAGGCTTAAAAATTTAAGTTAAAATCTCCAATTAGGCACCTGAAATGATACCACATTTGTGAATTCCAAGACCAGATTATCAAATTATAAAATAATAATAAATAAATTGGCAGACAAACACACACACTGTATATCCCCAAATTAAGCAAGTTGCGCTTGTGTTATGGGTAATATACAACGGAACATTCTGGGGCCGATCCCAGACACCCAGCTCATAGTAAATAACAGAGAAAATACATTTCTGAAATTTACTACACCAGGAATCGAACCCGGAGCCTCTGCGTTGCAGTGAGGTAAGCCGGCAAAGGCTTAGCCTGCTCAACCACAGAGGTTATAAATTATAAATATATTAAACAAATTCTTAAAAGAGGTTCTTTATTGTAAAAAACCAACCTCTACAGTCCGATCTTCTCACATCTGATCACTGGAAGCAAGAAAATAATAAAAACGCAATAAAAGATCCCACAACTTAGGAGTTCCTTGCCTTCCCTTTAGAACAGTAGTAACAGTTACAAAATATTACTATGATATACATAACTCTACCTTAGAAATATGTTTCATTAGACCTTTAGAAATAAACACTGACTGAAACACATATCATATAGTTTCATAAATACATTTTAGAAGCAATCATCAATAAACTAATATATTCCAATTAATACAAATCCTGTAAACTATTTTTATCAGTTTCAGATAAAAGTAGCAACATTGACAAATCTACAAAATCAAGTGCACAAGGCAGTGCACTGGCCAAAAAGAACTCTGTTACCCAATACAATCATATGACAAGAGATTCAAGAGACATGTCCTATGGTATAGAAAAACATGTTATAAGGGATTCCCACGACACTGAAGATGCATATTCCCAGGCTATCAAGGAATCAAGTCTTGGTATAGGAAAAGAGAACGAACATTTGAAGAAACTGCAAGACATGAGAAGTAAAGTGGCAATGACAAAGCAGAGTGTTGAAAAGGAATATAAAGATACAATGTCTTTTTTGAATTCATTGCCTAAAGAAAAGCCCAGCAAGAGGGTTGTAAGTATAATTTATTAAACACAACATTTATACCAAATGAAGCAAAATGTCCCTCAGACACAAGCTTACTCTATATAAAACATGCATTCGCCCGATCATGACATACGCGAGTGTGGTATTCGGCCATGCCAAGCCTGCCCTCTTAAAGAAACTGCAAATCGTTCAGGATAAATTCATGCGCAGAGCCGTCGGTGCTCCCCTCTATATGCGTAACGTCGACATCCACCGCGATCTGGAGCTTCCCTCCATCAAAAGCTACATTACGTCGCTCTCGCGTAAGTATTTCGATCTAGCGCCGCACCATCGAAATCCACTCGTCGTGTCCGCGTCCGATTATAAGCCTCGACGAAAGGCTCTCGTGCGACGACCGCGTAACATCCTCACGGACAAGGTCGACGATATCACAAAACGGCTGGCCCGGATCAGCCCGCCCGCGGTTAGGACGGCAGGCTGGCAGGCACCGACAGACAGACACAGACGGCGGCGTCGACGACGCCAATCACGATCTCTCCACGGCCCCGCGAGGGACGCCAGGTGACATAGCCCCCCCATAGGATAGACTAGGCGTGTTGCTGGGAAGTTTTTTTCGCCGTTTCTTCTCTCCCAGCCATAACACGTTGCGAAACAGCAGTAAGATAGTATAGGCCACCGCGAACCGCCGATCCCGGTCCGCCGGGATCCTTCCTCTCGGGCTTTATATTACCCGTCGCCCACTCTAAATTAGTGCATTGTGTCGCCCTATGGTGGGCATCATTAGATTCATCCCCCTCTCATGGCAACAGTCCAGCCGAGGTGAAACTCCCTAGGGAGCCCCCTCGAGCAAGTTGCCCCCCGGGCTCGAGCGCCTTCGCTTCGCAAAGGCACTCGCTCCGAAAACCCCGGTAAAGTTGTGAGGTCTTCGGACCAACAACATAAAGTCAAGTCCAATAAAAAAAAAAACAATTATACTAATCACAAAATAATAGCCCTCATGTATGTTGTAATGAGAACTGTCAAAGTTCTCATTACAACATATTTAGGGACTGAAACCACCATTTATTTAGATTTGTGACAGATTGTCATGAGAAATCGATTAAAAATTATATAACTTTGTGATCATTTGATTTATTTTAATTGTTTTTGTGTCACAGAAATACCCCATAAGATAGAGATGGAGCGTGAAAGTTTTGTTTCACATCGCCTTTCGCATACTACATGCATTTATCACATATTCTGATGATTAATTCTGATTAAACTATTGAAATTTTTATTATTTGACTTGTATAATATTATATTTATTCAATCGTTTTTTGTTTTCAATACATATATGTACAACTAGAGTTTTCCCTGCAGCTACGCCACATGAAAGACCCCAGGTAGTAGCTCTATGTTACATACATAAAAATTTTATTAGCTGTTTTATATGTAGAAACCTTCAATAATTAAGTTTCTTGTTGAATTTACTACAGTTACAAAGAAACTAAGTCAATATAGTGTAAACAACTAAACATGAAGAAAAGTCACAGCCATCCTGATTTGAAGTACCTAATATGTAATGAATGACATATGGGTAACCTGACAACGTATTTGTTATTAAATTACAATGATGGTTGTCCACATTGCAATTGCAGCGCCATCTATTTTACTAATCAGTCTATTCCAAGTAAACGACGCCTTTAACGGGATAAAACGTATTCCAAGTGTTGTTTCGGGCTATAAGGCAGCCTTATGTCGAGTTTCAGTCATATACATTCATTAGTGTCCAAAAAAGATGCGATCGCAGCGCCACCTTTTTCGCTATTTTCGTCTATCCCACGAAAACGACGTCATTTACCGGGATAAAAAGTATTCTAAATTACGCCCCGTGATATGTGTGAGCTCCGTTTTGAATTTCATTTAACATCCGTTCAGAAGATTTACGTGATGCTCCAACAGACAGACAGACAGAAAGACAAAATTCAAAAAATTGCATTTTCGGTTGGTCCTGGTCCGAATTAGCCCCCATGATTTTTTTCACATTTTTAACTACAATCTATAAACTCGAACCATTTACACATTTATTATTGTATAGATTATGTACTATTTATTGTTTTAGTATAAATACTTGTGTAAGTTAATAATCGTGTTTTTTGCATAAATATGCATATAGTTTTTTTACTGAACCAAATTAGTTAATGAAATGCAACAACCCTTTGGCAGCAACACTAAAATTAAAAATATAACGCCATAGGACGTAACATTTTTTTTGGGACTTCACCATAGATTAATATGAATTTAGAAGATTAATAAAAATTGCATATTATTTCGGTATTTGGAGGAAAATAATAATTGAAATATTAGGTTGGGGAAAAAGTTTCTTGGCATTTTATATAAAAATTCAAAACGTTTTTTTATAAAGTTTATTTACATTTGACTAAAGTATGTAGGTGCCATTTTGTTGGATAACTTTTTGCCATCTTGTAGGTAGGGACATGATCCCGTTGCTATAAAAATTTTGGGGCTTCTGATCAAAAAACTGCGACAAGTGGTTTTGGTAGTCCTCTCGTGATGTTAACCTGACACTGCCTAAGGAATTCTGCAGAGATCGAAACAGGTGAAAATCTGAAGGTGCAAGGTCAGGACTATACAGCGGATGCATTAACACCTCCCAGCCAGAATCGATGGTCCTGCCTGGCGGTAACAGCTCACTGGTAACGAATACTGCCCTTCCAATCCCACCATACACACAGCATCACCTTGTTGCGAGTTACCTCGGGTTTCGCCACAGTCTGTGAAGCCTGACCGGTCTTTGACCACGATCTTTTTTTGCACGTTCTTGTCGTACGTGATTCACTTTTCATCACCAGTTATCAGCTTGTTCAAAAATGGTTCGGTTTCATTACGTCGTAATAAAGAATCACAAATGAGTACACGGTTCATCAGGTTTCTTTCAGTGAGCTCATGAGGCACCCAAATATCAAGCTTTTTTGTGTACCCAGCTTTTTTCAAATGCGCCAAAACCGTTTTGTGGTCAATTCCCAGTTCTCCAGCTACATCGTAACTACTAACATGCCGATCTTGCTCCACTTTTTCAAAAATGGCATCAATTTTGTCCGTAACAGGGCGACCAGACCGACGTGCATTTTTGATATCAAAATTTCCGGATTGAAAACGCTTAAACCGAATTTGCGCTACTCTCACAGATACTGCATTAGGTCCATAAACATCACAATTTTATTTTGCAGCTTGTGTTGCATTTTTATCTTTTTTGTAGTAAAATTTTAAAATGTATCGAAATCTTCATTAGATTCACTCATTTTAACAATAAGAAAAACAAATGAAAATCACACATTTCCTAATTTGAATTTGGAATTGTTTTCTTTAAAATTAAAACTTTAATGATACCAAAACCAGCCAGATACAAATGGTATAGCCAAAGAGATCTTATTACAAGTTCATACATACTATATGCGAAAAGAATTTCCCCAACCTATTATGTTTTATAACATATAAAAAAAATATGTACATTATCAACCAAATAATATTATTCAGTTATGTTCTATTGACTTTCTTAAGTGTCAAATCGGGCTTTTTATTTTGTGATTATTGTGATATAGAATAGAATATATTATACAATATTTTTCCTGTAGAAAAGAGATCTTGTGGTGTAAGCCTTTAAAAACTGTTTAAGTAACAAAATAATTGGTTTGATGTTTGTAGTACTTCAGGTTTATGTTTTCGTTTTTAGAACATTTAATAAAAGATTGCTTTTAAAAAGTCTTTATAGTTATGTTAATTTTTGTTGTAAAAAAAAAAACTGATTTAAAAAAAAAATCTTCGCATTTGCATATACATGTCAGAGGGCCTAAAGCAGCAGCTCGTAGCAGTTGGTACTACGAAAACGACAAATATCAAATGAATATGGACTTTATCTTATGTTTTACACATACCAGTATATCTAGACACTTGTTAATTTCATTAAGCGATTCTACAAAAGTGGTTGCTTTAGATCAACATGCCTGAACCAGCTTATAAAATTACAATATCTGAACTGGATCTGGTTCTAATTTAGCTTGCAAGATTGGACTTAACCAAACTAAAAAGTTAACAAAAATTACAAGTTAATAAAAGCCTGTAAATCAAATAAAATACTTTCAGACAAATGCTTTCATGGATGACCATCGTCAACAAATGCAGAACGAAAACCGCCAGCAAAAGTTGCAACATGAATTCAGAAAAGTCGAAAGGGAATGCAGAAAACACAGTTGTACAGTAATTAACATTATTAGTTTGTTTAAAAAAAATCAGAGCCAAATATAAAAATTAATTTAGCTTTAAATCCTGATAGCTTCATAGGTTTCCATTTCAGAACCTATTATTCTACTTCATTTCCTCCACAATTAGCTGTGGCCACCACTTTTCCAACTTATTTCTGAACCCAATAAAATGTAAAAATGGAACATTTATGAAAATTTGAGATATGTTGTTTTAATTGTCACGATTTTTATTTATATCTAATCGGGCAGATTCGGGGTCATCCTGGTGGGCCAATTACAGTCCACTGCTGGATGGAGGCTTCTCTAAATTATTGCCACATTCCTGGTCCTCCACTTTCCTTATTCAGCGCCTATTGGTGACCTTACGGATGTTGTGGATCCATCTGTTTACCTGCTCCTTCAGCCATTGGTCATGTCTGTACATGACCGACCCATTGATACTTTAGTTAGCTAATTATACAACATACATTTGCAGACAGACTAATGGCTGTTACCTATATCTGACCAACTGTTCATTTGCCATACTATCAGTTAAAATTTGACATAAGCTCCATACAAGTAATGTCAAAATTCAGCTGAAGGTAAGGTTAGTAATGAATAGTAAAATACAGGAACCGGCCATCTTTTTCAGCCAGTTCCTGTCCACTGCTGAATGTAGGCCTCCCCAAATTTACGCCACATATCCTAGTCTCCCGTCTTTCTCATCCAGCCCCCTGCCGGCGACCTTGCGCAGGTCGTCTGTCCACCTGGCTGGAGGGAGTCCTACGTATACTTCCACGGAACCGGCCATAATAGACAAAATTTTAAAACCGGTTGTTGCATAAATAGCAATTTTCACATCAATACGAGTATTGGCATTTGAAATCACACGTTAATTTTATTTATACTTATAAAAAAACTTTTCAGAAAAATACGCGTGACAAATCGAGACCACCTATAAAATTGAATAAGGACTTCAATAACGAAGACTTTCAATACTCATGGATGCCGGTGCCAGAAAGTGATGCCAGCTTAGCCGTACACACAGTACCCACAAATATAAGGGAGAGTAAGTCTGGCAACATTGTGAAATTCAGTTCGGTGGATAGCTACCATGAGTACAGAACCAGGCATAAGCACACTCCACCCACAAAGGACACAGGCAGTCAGGACAAACGAATTGAAGCTGTCATAGTCCAAGATAACAGTGATTCTGTTGGTATGTGTTTCCTTTTTTTTTTAGGAAATATCCATAGTAATGTATCAATACAAGCTGTGGTATTTTAATAGTTAACACCCTCAGGATTTAAACCTGGTTATGAAACCTGGCTGGAAATGCATGCACCTCTCAGGCAGTTTTCTGACCCTAATGTGCTTATTGTTACAATTACCACATGCTAAAAATCTGTGCCTATTGTGATAGCAATGGCAAGTAGACTGTCAATACCCATATAAATTGGGAGGTCTGAGTCTATAAGTAGATGATTACGGGCTGTTATTAATTCATTATTATTATGTCACTGTAAAAAAAAATACGCTAATGTTAACCAATGGATTACATTATTTTAAACTATAAATAAACATGTAAAGGCTAATCAGTAATTTAACTTTAACCTTATTCTAGAACAGTAACTTATAATAATTATTGTCTAAGATTGACAAAAGTTACTTTATTTAGATTTTTGTCTGTTCCTTACTAGTGGCCTTGGAAATTAATCAATTTACATGAAATTTGATATAGGGAAACGTTTTTCACTAACAGGGATGATGACATTTATTTATTAGTGTAGACACATGAGTTAGACTATTAGATTTATTCATTACAGACAGTAGTCGCTCATCTACTTCAGAAAGTTCAGCTGAAAATATAGTGTTACAAAAAAGTACAAATGAGAAGACCAGTCTGTCTGATGCAGAGAGAATCATAGTATACAAAATATTAGATTCAAAAAATGATAAGAAAACCAAGAAAGCTAAGTTGGTTAGAGATATTGCAAAATCTTTAAGATCAATGGACAAAAATAACAAAATTATTGATGCTAAAAAGGAAACAAACAAACAAAAGACAAATATTGATACTGACAGTGCAGTCCCATTTGAAGAAGTTAGAGAAGGTAAGAGCTAGATTTTGAATTATTTTTTGCTAAAAGTGTTTATGTTTCAACAATTATCATTAACTTTTAAAATAGATAATGCATTAATGTAAACAAAATTATGACAAAACATTCACTGTCACTCATGTTGAGCATCTTACCTGGTATAGCATTAAAATTGGTAAAATTTGAAGGGTTTAATGGAAAATGGAACTTATTCTATTCTGTGATTTTGGAGTAACTATTATCAATTTCAATTTGTAAGCTCTTTGTATAGAAGAACAATACTATCTCTGATAATCGCCCAGTAACAAATGTAGCTAGCTCTAAAAAGCCCTATATCCTACATTTTGACGTGGCAGAGCCATGCTGGAATCACTATCTTGGTCCATCCTCTTACAGATTGTCGGCGTGAAATGGTTAGGCTCGAGCTTAGGGGACATCCACAAATTACGTCACACGAATTTCTTGATTTTTGACCCCTCCCCCGTCCTTGTCACAGCTGGCCACATTCGTGAGACTCCTCCTTCCTTAGTGTGACATGACATATTTTGCCATTTTACATCAGGAAATTCTTAAATTAAAACAGCATTTCCTTAATTAACTTCAATATATTAGATTTTGAAATGTGATGTCACGAAATTTAGGACATCTTGTAACACTTCATCGACCGCCCTTTAACGTGTGACGTAATTTATGGATGGCCCCTAATATAGTTTCGGATGAGTGAGAGTGCAGATGGCCCACTTATCCCATTAACCCATATCCCGTTATCCAATTCCCTCTATGCCGTTCCTTCTGTCTGATCCTATACATTTTATCCCATCCTAAAGACTGGCAAAGCGTTGGCTTCGCTCGTGATGTTGCAAACGTCTATAGGCGACTGTAAATACTTTCGGTGGGTTGTTTGCCAGCTTCGGAATAAAATTTCAAAGAGCACTAAAATTTCAAAAGTCAATGTAGGTTTCTTTTCAATTTAATTGTCAGACTTAAAAATATATCTTACGTAAAAAAATGTTGATTGAGAGTTTAGAGGTTCTTTATTTATATCAAAACTCAGAAGAAGTCGAAGTCTTGTCTTGTCCTTTAGGAAATAGGATTTATGAGCTTTTTCAGAACATTTTTTACTGGGCGATTATTATTGAATTTCTAGTGTTTTTTTTTCTTGGTTCTTTGCCACTTTCCAAAATAAGCCATATATTCGATTCCATATTCCATATATTCATATATTCTGAAAATCTGATATCTTATCGCAACACTTCTAATATCGTCTTTAATATATCATGAAGCAATGATCAATTAGTCACCACGTGCTTATTATATTAACTATACTATTTCCATTTCTTTTTTTTACTTGATGACAGCTCCTGTGGAAACTTGAACGAGCGTCTTTTTTACATTATGTATACATTATTTAATAAAAATATGACGCTTATGCACGTACAAGCTCATAGCAGAGTCGGAGAAACTGATAGGGATGGAGCTATCGATAAACGTAACAAGATAACAGACCCGATATTTTTTTACAAAGTGTAAGAAACTAAACTATTGCCGGATAATGTTGTACAAATTTATTAACTAATATTACATTTCATTACAAGATGTAATTATATTATGTTGATTCTTTATTTATTTATTTTAACCAAAATCTGATGAATCGTTACTGTCACTCGATGAGCTCTCCCTAACATTTATTATAAGTTCCTGTACTTCTATATTATCGAATGCCACATGCATTTCCCAATTCGACGCTATAATGTTTTGGGTTCTTCTCGCAATTTTTTCCCAGTGTTCGGCGGTTACTTCCGCACATGCATTTTTTAATAAATCTAACATCTTGTTTGCCGTAAAAGGGGGATGGGTATTGTTTCGAGCGGCGTGTACTTTGATTTGTGCCCATATTAGTTCTATAGCATTGTATTGGCAATGATACGGCAGAAGTCGAAGAACCCAATGACCACATTCGGCAGTTATGTCGTCGGTAATATATCTTTTAGGGAGGCTTTTTTTCGATTTTAAAATATTCACTAATTGTACTTTTAATATAGTACCACATTTTCGCCAGACGTTGGAGCCAGTCAATTATTTCTTGTTTTTTATTGGCCTGCGTCTGCATTTTATCAATTTGTCTGGAGTGATGTGTAGTGTTGTCCATAATAATTATCGACAGTTCTTCCAGAGATTGCCATTTCTTTAAACCATCCTTCGTAAATTTCCGCGTTCATTTCTTCGTGGTAGTCCATTGTTTTCTTGGATTTAAAGGCTAGTAAAGCATATGACACGAATCCTTTCGTAGACCCTGCATGGCATATGATAAGTCGTTCACCTTTGCCCATGGGCACTGAACTAGTGGAAGCAGCGGTGTCGTCAGTCCATTTCTTAGATACTGTGTGGTTTTCATTTAACCAAGTCTCGTCAGTGAAAATAATATTTGACCAATCTGATACCTCTTTGGCTTCGCTCAAAAATTCGCAGCGAGCCATAGCAACGTCGTGACGCTCCATCAATATTTACGTTTCTCCGATTTTTATAAGAAAATCCAATTTCTTTCAAAATCAAGCTTAATGACGATTTTTGGCCATGGAACAAACCACATTCACGTAAAATAAACAACAAGTTTTTTAAGTGTTGGAATTTCTTTGCGCAAATAATAGTCATATATATGACGGCGAATAGCGTGAGCGTCGAAGTTGTCAACCAAAGTCACACGACGTGGTTGGCGTTTTTTCTTCGGCGTACGAAGCTTATTTTCCTGCATGCCGCTTGTACCGTAAGCTTCGGTAGTAATTTTTGAAACTGTAGGTCCACTAATTCCTAATGCGGCCGCAACACGCTCTCGCACTTGCGACATTGGTAATAGCGGGCCACCATTTTGATACTCTGCTTTAAAGTAATTACGAATCTTGATCACCGGTTCTCTCGCCTGCCTTTTCAGAACAGATCGTTTAGGCATGTTGATGTTTGACAGCTGGGCAGCAATCAACACGGAGGAACACAAAATACACAACGTAACGTATGGATAATGTGGAAAAACTCAGCGAATAGAAATGTAGTGAATATATAGCACGACCGTCTTGTTGCGAGTGACAGATTAAAACAAACACAAAATGGCGGTGGGCCATTGAGTGTTCCCAGCTTGAAAAAATATATTTGAATGTTTTTTTTTGTATTCGTCTTTGTTCAAAACATAATGAATATGTGCAATCGAAATCATTATTTCTTTGGTCACAACACTACAACTATCAAATTAGAACTGTCATCGAGAAAATAAAGAAAAGGAAATAGTATAGGCCTTTATAAAAATAGCTTTTTGTTTTCAGGTATTTACAAAACTCTCAATGAAAAGGGGTAAGCATTTTTACATTATACAATATCTTACCCTTTTATTCTTATTAATCTCAACCATTAATCCTTTCCTTTCCATTCCCTAGAATGTCCTACAATGTAATGAGTTGCTACACCACTAATGTTGAGATGTGGCACAGCGAGACCAATCCCAAACCTTGGTGGTAAATATTATTGCTGGGAATTCTAGGCTTGAATTGCACTAACCAAACAGTGTATTCTTTAGTAATCTTCCCAGAATTATTGTAAAGTATTGCCTTTTGTAACCACCTTTTTTGATATTAAACCACATTATTATAATAGATAGTGTAATTATAAGGGAAATTCATTTTGCCAAAACCTTTCCTGTTTAAAAAATTACTTTCTAAAATTTAATTATACAGTTTTATATGTTATATGCTCACCGTGACTTCTTTTCATTGTTTTGCAATTCCATGTAAATACATGGAAAAAAGCGTCATAAGCCTGATCCGTAAATACGGATCAGGCTTTTGACTACTAAGTATGCTAATACTTCAAGGTTTGCATTTTTGTTTTTTCTTGAATATAGTAGTAGGTAACTTATTTTATAGAATTTTATTCAACTGGCAATTTCAATTGAAAGATAAAACTAATTCTATTGCAGGGATAACATAACATCTGTATACTTCCCTGAAAATCCAAATAATGATATTGACCGGGTTGTAACTGAAGAGCAATTGAAAAATGGACAGTCATGTTGTTGCAATAAAAAAACACAAAGAAATCACCAAAGTGACAAAGGTATAATATTCATGATGTTCTGGCATTTATTTCAATAACGATATTTTTCATATTGTTAGCCTAAAATATTATTTTATTTCACGTTTTACACATAAAATTTAAATAGGATTATAATATTGGTTGGTTGGGTTGGGGAAAAAGTCTTTTCGCATATGGTATGTATGAACTTGTAGTAAGATCTCTTTGGCTATACCATTTGTATCTGGCTAGTTTTGGTATCATTAAAAAGTTTTAATTTTAAAGAAGACAATTCCAAATTCAAATTAAGAAAATGAGTGATTTTTATTTGTTTTTCTTATTGTTAAAATGAGTGAATTTAATGAAGAAATTCGATACATTTTAAAATTTTACTACAAAAAAGGTAACAATGCAAAACAAGCCGCGAAAAAAATTTGTGATGTTTATGGACCTAATGCAGTATCTGTTTAAGTAGCGCAAATTTAGTTTAAGCGTTTTCAATCCGGAAATTTTGATATCAAAGATGCACGTCGCTCTGGTCGCCCTGTTACGAACAAAATTGATGCCATTTTTGAAAAAGTGGAGCAAGATCGGCATATTAGTAGTTACGATGTAGCTGGAGAACTGGGAAAAGACCACAAAACGGTTTTGGCGCATTTGAAAAAAGCTGGGTACACAAAAAAGCTTGATATTTGGGTGCCTCATGAGCTCACTGAAAGAAACCTAATGAACCGTATACTCATTTGTGATTCTTTATTACGACGTAATGAAACCGAACCATTTTTGAAGAAGCTGATAACTGGTGATGAAAAGTGGATCCCGTACGACAAGAATGTGCGAAAAAGATCGTGGTCAAAGGCCGGTCAGGCTTCACAGACTGTGGCGAAACCCGGGTTAACTCGCAACAAAGTGATGCTGTGTGTATGGTGAGATTGGAAGGGCATTATTCGTTATGAGCTGTTACCGCCAGGCAGGACCATCGATTCTGAACTGTACTGCGAACAACTGATGAGATTAAAGCAAAAAGTTGAGAGAAAGCGGCCGGAATTAATCAACAGAAGGGGTGTGGTTTTTCACCATGATAACGCTAGACCTCACATATCTTTAGCCACTCAGCAAAAATTACGAGAGTTTGGCTGGGAGGTGTTAATGCATCCACCGTATAGTCCTGACTTTGCACCTTCAGATTTACACCTGTTTCGGTCTCTGCAGAATTCCTTAGGCAGTGTCAGGTTAACATCACGAGAGGACTGCCAAAACCAGTTGTCGCAGTTTTTTGATCAGAAGCCCCAAAATTTTTATAGCAATGGGATCACGTCCCTACCTACAAGATGGCAAAAAGTTATCCAACAAAATGGCACCTACATACTTTAGTCAAATATAAATAAACTTTATAAAAAAAACCTTTTGAATTTTTATATAAAATGCGAAGAAACTTTTTCCCCAGCCTAATAGATAGAATGTATTATGTAGAGATCTAAATTATTTTTTGTTTCACATAAATGATTAAATGTTGTTCTTTATTGTTTTAGAAGCTGTTACACGGGGGGAATGGCGACATCACTGGAAGGTAAAAAACATTTTTAAAATCATATATTATAATAATAATAATAATAATAATAATAAATCGGCAGACAAACACACACACTGTATATCTCCAAATTAAGCAAGTTACGCTTGTGTTATGGGTAATATACAACGGACCATTCTGGGGCCGATCCCAGACACCCAGACCGTAGTAAATAACGGAGAAAATACGTTTCCGAAATTTACTATACCAGGAATCGAACCCGGAGCTTCTGCGTTGCAGTGAGGTAAGCCGGCAAAGGCTTAGCCCGCTCAACCACAGAGGCCGCCAATATTAACATCACCATCTCTCTCATTTTGAAATACTAATAATAATGAAACACGTTTTAATTGCCATTTCTTTATAAATAGGCCCACAAGCAATCCAGCCAATTGCGTCGAATGTAAATGCGGCTGCCCAAGTGCTTCGATGCAAGACGCACCTTCAAAGCAGCCGTCAGCAACTCACCCATCTGCTGCAACATCGACATCTTCTTTTAGAACTGCGACAACTGACAAAGCAAACAATGCCCTACCAGATAGTGGTTACATTAAACTGGTCGATGAAGGCGGCCAAGAAAAAGGTAATTTCTACATCGGAACTGGGGGTTTCCTCAAAGATGATGCGTATGAAGTAGTTATACAGTTGAGAAAGAAAGATGGTAATAAAGAAGACAAGGCGGTGGACGAAAAAAATTTAGACATAACACCTATAACTAAGACTGATGCTATTACGGAAGATAACTCTGTGGTAGCAACTGGAGTTCAAGTAATGCCAGTAAATGGAAATGAAGCTGATGTTATATCTGAAATAAATGATGGTTTGCCAGAAGAACACAACACTAAAGACTTAATAAAACAAATAATTACAGAATCTACTAAAAGTCTATGTGGTGGTAATAGCAATGTAGATTTGGTTAGTGAAAAACCCATTGACCAACCTAAATATGTTAGTAAAGGAGTGCATACATCATTCGAAATGTCTTATGATATACCTGATAACATACATAAAACTGACTCGGTTCCTAGACCAGCTACTTCCACTTATACCCAAACATCTTTAAGCTCTCCCAATCATAGACCAATATTTTTCCACATGAGTTCATCAACCTCCACAGCGTATATGAGCCCCCCAGAAATGGTTTTACCAAATTTTTTACGAAAAGATTATCGGATAACTGATGAGGAAATCTATGAATCCACACATAATTATAATTCGAAAGATGAAATAGAGTTGGATGAGCAAGAGTATACAGAAGAATTCGATGGCTGTAAATGTAAACGTTGCTTACATGCTAGAAAAGTGACGGTGTGCAAGGCAAAAAAATCAATTATGAATAAATATGATACAGAAAAACTTCATACACCTCGAAATACTTTTAGAAGTAGTCCCAAAAGTTATAAGGATTATAACAGAAATGCCCATAAAACACCAACCACTGCTCCTAATAAAACAGACTGTAAATGTAAAAAATGCGAAAGTAAAACCAAGCTTAACATGTCAATTAAAAATAATACAAATCAAAACAAAAGGCCGTCAACGTGTAGAAAAAGATCATCTCGTCATATAATTCGCCCTAGTTCAAGTGCAGGTACATCCCATAAAAGCAAAACCTATCCGTCCAGTTGTGATGTACAGAAACTTGGACTAAATCCAGTTATCAAATTTTATGTTGACAGACTGTTGGCACTCAATAAAGAAGGTCAAAAAGCAGTTGAAGTTGCTGAACAAGAATGCAGTTCTGTTGCTACTCCTGGTAGCTCGATTATTAACGTTTCGAGAAATATTAATGATAATAAAACACATCTGGAAGAAAATATATCTTTGGAACAAATAAAGAACATGCTTAAGAAACAAATACTTGAAGAAATTGCAAAAGAAAACAAAAATATTCAGAATCAACCTATAGAAGTTATATGTCCGAAAACTGTTTTCCATAAAAATGTACAAGTTCCAAGATTACCTCTTAAAAAACCAGTACATAAAATAAAATCATGTAATATCTCAAAGCAACTTTTAAAATCAAAGAATTCAAACCCCAAAAAGCAAATGTCAAATATTAACACGTTATTTATTTCATCAAAAACAATGACTGAAAAACATGTGCCAAGCACTTTACCTTTAGCTAAAACTCGCAGTAAGATTTCTCCCACACCTAGAAAATTTAGTTATTTAAATCCAGTCAACCGAAAGGTAGCCTCAGATATTGAAAACGAAACGAATACGAAAGATAATATACAAAGTAATATTAATTTATTTAAATCTTCCACTACATACTGTGAGCTAGATGTTCAGAAACCTTTTCAAAAGGTTTCTTCAAGTTTGGTGCCCACAAACCGTGCTACTACAACCGACACGTCTCTGGAATCTAATATAGACAAAGTTTTCCAGAAATCACAAAAAAGTGAAGATATAACAATAAACACTGCAACACAAACAAAAGAAAATGCTGCCAGTGACACAAATTTAATCAAATTAGCAGAAGATAAATTACATAATATGGAGAAAATTGCCGATTTAACTGAAAAATGTACTTTACGTCTTTCTAATCTTGCCAAAATTTTGGAAGAAGTGAGAAAAAATAAGTCTTTGATTTATGGGCATATTTCGACATCCGACTCTGCGTCTGATTCAGATCAAAAATCTGCAGAAAATGGTGCCAGTAACAAGACTCCTCCAAATATAAATATTTATGACCCTACTATTGACACCGATAAAACATCTGAAAGGAAATCACCAATTTCAGTATCGACCATTGAAGCAGATGTGTCACTATGTAAAACAGACTATGTCCCACTATTAACTAACATCCCTAAACCTACTTTACTTATACCTACTAATTTCACTGACCATCTAAGTCCGCTATCTTCAGTTCATATTGAGAATGCGTCCGTAAAAAATAGAGGACGTCCACCGCCAGCACTGTCACGTATTCATTTAAATGGACAAGAATATGTAGCTCCGCATGAGCTGTCCACTGTTCTAGAAGTTGATTCACCAATGAGTGTTAAACTCAAAAATCAATCATCTCGTGACAAGAATAGCAACGGTGCTAATGGATCTCACATAAATGGACATGTAAGTCGTGGAAGCAATTTTGACGCAAATGACAACGACACAAATCCTAATCCTGACGTATTACCAAGTGGATCAAATTCAAGGAAGCAACCTTTTAGATTGTCGTTCAGTGATTCTTCAGATGATTCTAAATTACAGGTCATAGATTTAAGCCAATTCAATGACATAATGTTAAAGCCGTTTATATCGTTCAAAGAACACGCCAAACAATGTAATATTGTAGGCACCGACGAAGGTTCTAATATAGACTATAATCCAAAAGAAGAGGGTGCAAATGATGACATTAGCTCACTACATTCAGATGGTAGTTTGCCGGATGTCATTGCAGAGCTATTGAAGAGAAATATCATCACTGAGCCTTTTAAATATGACACCACCTCCAACATTAATTCAACAACAATCTCTTCTGATTCAACACTATCGGTGTTAGCCTTATCGAAGATGAGAAAAGATAAGAGGAAATCAAATGTTCCCTTGAATAATAAAGAAAATATGGTCGAATCGTCGGACACCTTAAGCATGTCTTCCAACCTCGACTTGGAGAAAGCATTCAATAAATTAGGCATGGGATGGGCCTCCTCAACGTTAAAGAAAACGAAAGAGCGGTTGGCATTGTCCTCTTCATCAAACACCTCAAGTTCTAGTTTGTCTCAATTCAAATTAAACGGTTTTCAAAATTTTGTCATCCCAGCCCTAGTGACTGATTCATTATCGACAGTGCTAAATGTTTCCAAAAAGCCTAGCAAGCCCCGACAATCATCAGTGTCAGCCAAGAATGCCGAACAACAGACCTCTAAAACAAATTCCATGACAGTCAAAGAGTTCTTAAACAAGGAACTTGCTAAAAAAATAACATTTACCAATCAATCTCGCAAAGATGATACTGATGAAGAATTTGTGTCCTTAGCTGAAACTAAGATGCCAGAACAAATTAAAAATTTAGGACAAACAATAAAGGAGGAAGGCACTTTCGATAGTGTTCCTAGCGTGAAAGAAAACCGAGCACGGACATCTACGCCTGTTCAATTATTTAAGTCTGGCACATATCATTCCAGTTCTAGCTCCAATATGTCCAACGGCCTTTTTAGCAATGCGGATGATTTGTCCTCGGTCAAGGTAACTTCTAATTCCGTAAAAAACCATTCCACGTCCGAAAAGGATGACTTAGCTGTTCCTAATTTTAGTCTGAGAAAGAAGAAGAATGTATCGGACTATAGCAAAAGTGATTGATATTGTTAAATTATTGTTGTATTTTTTATATTTGTTTTAATTTATATAAGTGATTATTACATTCAGCTTAAAAGTGTTGGACATATGTTGAAAAATATTTTTGGTGTTTGATATTTATGAATAAATCATTGAGAATTTTATTTCTTCCTAACAGAAATTTTATTTTGCCTTCTATATCATGTCAAGTGCGCAGCTTATAGTTTTAGAATATAAAAAGCCATGTTAGCTTAATTGTTAATAATTTGTATAAGCGAAATTGTCTTTTTAAAAGCTGAACCATTTTCATTGATTTTGACAGACGTTGATGATGACCGAGGCCGTATTTAAAATTATTATAAATACATTCTTATTTAATATCAATTTCTATGAAATAAGGCTTAACATGTGCATTATATTAGTAAGTATAGAAATATGAAGCTCGTAACTTGAACATGGAACGATTTTTCATGCAAAAGCGGCAAGCTGCGAGAAGTCTGAGACTGACCAATCATACAAATATATTCTAAATTGCTTGCATATTTAGTAATAATAATATTGGGCCTATTAATAGAAAGACGAACATTGTATTCTGCATGCTTGTGCAATGTGGATTTCATACATCAATTATCTTGGTGTGCAGGATTCATCACGATGTTTTCCTTTATTGTCAGCATGAGATGATTCTAAACATAATGCACATCATGAAAGAAGAATACGTATTCTTCTTTCATGATGAACAATTGGTCAGAAAACTGCATATGTTTCATGCTTCTCGGGTAGGATTCGACCCAACGTTATTTGAAATGCGAGGGCTTTAACAATTACGCTACCACAGCTTATTTTACGTACATTGCTAAAATATATATTTTATGTAATTTGAATTAAATATGTATTTTAAAAACTTATAGTTTTTTTATAAAGTTTATTTACATTTGACTAAAGTATGTAGGTGCCATTTTGTTGGATAACTTTTTGCCATCTTGTAGGTAGGGACGTGATCCCATTGCTATAAAAATTTTGGGGCTTCTGATAAAAAAACTGCAACAACTGGTTTTGGCAGTCCTCTCGTGATGTTAACCTGACACTGCCTAAGGAGTTCTGCAGAGACCGAAACAGGTGAAAATCTGAAGGTGCAAGGTCAGGACTATACGGCGGATGCATTGACACCTCCCAGCCAAACTCTCGTAATTTTTGCTGAGTGGCTAAAGATGTGTGAGCTCTAGCTTTATCATGGTGAAAAACCACACCCCTTCTGTTGATTAATTCCGGCCGCTTTCTCTCAACTTTTTGCTTTAATCTCATCAGTTGTTCGCAGTACAGTTCAGAATCGATGGTCCTGCCTGGCGGTAACAGCTCATAATGTATAATGCCCTTCCAATCCCACCATACACACAGCATCACCTTGTTGCGAGTTAACCCGGGTTTCGCCACAGTCTGTGAAGCCTGATCGGCCTTTGACCACGATCTTTTTCGCACGTTCTTATCGTACGTGATCCACTTTTCATCACCAGTTATCAGCTTCTTCAAAAATGGTTCGGTTTCATTACGTCGTAATAAAGAATCACAAATGAGTACACGGTTCGTTAAGTTTCTTTCAGTGAGCTCATGAGGAACCCAAATATCGAGCTTTTTTGTGTACCCAGCTTTTTTCAAATGCGCCAAAACCGTTTTGTGGTGTAACTACTAATAACCGATCTTGCTCCACTTTTTCAAAAATGGCATCAATTTTGTCAGTAACAGGGCGACCAGAGCGACATGCATCTTTGATATCAAAATTTCCGGATTGAAAACGCTTAAACTAAATTTGCGCTACTCTCACAGATACTGCAATAGGACCATAAGCATCACAATTTTTTTTGCGGCTTGTGTTGCATTTTTACCTTTTTTGTAGTAAAATTTTAAAATGTATCGAATTTCTTCATTAGATTCACTCATTTTAACAATAAGAAAAACAAATGAAAATCACACATTTTCCTAATTTGAATTTGGAATTGTCTTCTTTAAAATTAAAACTTTTTAATGATACCAAAACCAGCCAGATACAAATAGTATAGCCAAAGAGATCTTATTACAAGTTCATACATACTATATGCGAAAAGACTTTTCCCCCAATCTATTATACCTATTCTTCCCATAAATATTGTAACAAAGATTTTTTTTTATTTTTGCAACTAACGTTTTTAAGTTTTACAGTGTGTTAGTTTAATACATAAATGTAAAACAATTTAAAATATAAAAAGCTTATTCGAAGTGGTCTCCATTGGCTGCAATACAGTCCTTTAAACGTTGAGGCCAGTTATCAATAGAAGCACGCACTCTTTCCATGGGAAAATTCTTCACTGCCAATCGTATGGATTGTTATAGGGACCCCAAATTATCATGGCGTTTAGAGCAAGCCCTAGGTAGGTACTCTCTAAAACTGACCATAAATCATAATCCAGCGGATTAAGATCGAGACTTGACGACGGCCAGTCTTCAGCTCTGATGAAGTCCGAAACGTTCGTTTCCAACCAAGACTGCTTGGACCGAGCTTTATGACCCGGCGCCGAGTCTTGCTGGAAGGACCATTCTTGGTTATTGAACATGGTGTTGTTAAGGGGCTTAACTACCTTCTCAAGAATGGTATCTTGATACACTTGTGCCGATGTTTTGATACCTTTTTCACAAAAATATGGCTCAGTCACTCGTTCATAGCTAACACCCCACCAAACCATCACTGAAGACGGATAATGCCCACGTTGCACACTGTCAACTAATTGAGAAGCTTCCTTAGAGCTTTGAGCATAAATACGGTCATTTTGTTTGTTAAAATGTTGCTCAATTGTAAAAAAATTCTCATCCGTAAACAAAATTTTCTGTGACCTCCCTTTGCGTACTGCTTCAGTAGTTGTTTCGATTTTACCACCCTATTCTTTTTTAAATTATTAGTTAAGAAATGACCAGTTGCGTCTCTTATAGGCTGCAAGTCCTAAGTCTTTTTTTAAAATACGCGACATGGTTCTAGGTGATATCTTCATCTCCGGAGATAAAATCTTTTGCTTTCGGACAAGATTTCTTCGAATTCTTTCTCTTACTGCTTTGACCACCTTTTTCGTACGAACACTACGTGGACGGCCAGATTTTTCTGTCACAAACAGAGGTCTCATTGTACCTATTTATAGCCCGGTACATAAACATTTGACTAATACCAAGCGTATGGAGAGTTTTAAAAATTTCATTTGGCTCCATACCTACTTTGTGTAATGCAATCACAGCGATTCGGTTCTCTTTATCGCCCCACTCCATTTTAATATCGCAAAATGTTGTACAATGTATTGGCGCCAAAATGAAAAAAACACAATGAACAATCATATAAAAATGACAGATTCCAAATTCAAATGTAATATTTTGTTTCTTTTTAATAGTAACAGTATTTATGGCCAGACTAAGTATATATGAAAGAAAGTCGTGTTAATTACACTATTTATAACTCAATAACGGCTGTATCGATTTTGCTGAAAATTGGTGGGGAGGTAGCTTAGAACCAGGAAACGGACATAGGATACTTTTATCCTGTTGGAACTAGTAAGTGGCGCTGAGAACGGGTTCTGGAATCCTCCTAATCACCTGGACCGATTTTGTTTTTATGTGGGTTCCCGGTTGGTTTAGATACACAATTAGAACCGGTAGATGGCGCTGAAATCGGGTTCTAGAATCCTCCTAATCACCTGGAGTGTTGATGATTTTGTTTTTGTGTGTTTGAGTGGGTTCCCAGATTGTTTAAATCCACAATTGGAACCGGTAGGTGGCGCTGGGATCGGGTCCTACATTTATATTTTTTCAGAGCTAGATGTCTGCCTGGGCCGATATTTTATTTATATATAGCAAAGGAGGAACTAGAGTCGGATCTTTGGCATATTGGAAGAGGGTAAAAAAGAATACAAAATTATAATTACAAAATTTATTATACTAAATTGTTTTGAATAAATATTTCCTTTTTCACAAGTTTAACACTTGTCATCATCATTAATGAATAGTTATACTGTTCACTTTGCATCTTTCAGATACTTTCCACGTAATTTTTACTTTTTGATTGTGTGGCGTAAAAGTAACTGGCTACAAGAGTGTATAACTTAGTGACTTAACTAACTGATAAAATCTCTTAACTATTTTATCTGACAATATTTACATTATCAATTGTATTTAGAAATTAAATCAAACTCATCACTGAACGTTCAATTAGGTTTTTATTATAATGAAAATTATATTGTTTATATGTGTTGATTTTAAAGTTTTTATTCATAAACTGAACTATATATATTCAAGTATATCAAACTTGATGACCTGTTTTCATATTAGCAGTGGCATATGTAAGTTTGTAAGAAAAAATGTGCATTGTGCAGCCACATAAGCACTGTAAGAGTGGCCATAAATATTAGTGCAGAATATATTAAGTACATTATATTAGTGTATTCAATGATTGACATTGGATGATATCAAGCTTTCAGTCTTAAATAGTTTTAAATATTTGTATATTCTAGAATTTATACATCTATGATTTGCAGCAACTTTAACAAGGATATACAAATCATTATGCCCGATAGCATGCTGCTGTACAAGTTCGACAATATTGTGAAGAGGTTGGGATATGTACTATGAATTGGCCAGCACACAGTCCAGACCTTAATCCCATTGATCATGTTTGAGACAGTTTAAATAGAGCTGTATATGCGAAATATTATGTACTCACAACAGTGGCAGCACTAAGAATAGCAATTTCACAATAATGGGACAATATTCCACAAGACCGTTTAATAACCCTAATCAGGTCTATGCGGAACCAATTAGAAGCAGTAATAAGGGCATGTGGAGGTATCGCACCTTGTTAAAAGACAAAAGAAACCTGCACTTGAAATTATTTTTCAATTCTTTTCAATACCAACTTTCCAATTAAACCAATTTTCGATCCATTTATCACTTGTTAAAAAAAATTTAATGGCCATTTCCACTAAACAAACTGAAGGATATGATACTATGCTGTTTTAAAGTTAACAAACCAATACATACTTTTCAATTTAAATATTTATTTCAGTTGTCTTGTACTTTGCAGTTTGTGTCCATCAGTGTATATACAGCAGAAACTTTATAGGTTTATTATAAATATACTCTTTATGTAAACATTGTCAGATATTTATACTCTTATACATGGGTTTACAATGTTAGAAGAAATTTAATAGACATATGCATTTTTCAATTGCCTAGGTAACTGACATAAATTAACAAGTGTTTGGATTTAAGAGCTTCTACTAAAATCATATATTACTTTATTTTATAACAATACCATTTGTTAAGGAATTTCTATGTTAGCAATTCAACAACACATATAAATAATATTTTATACACAAAATGTACAAATAAATTAATTAAGTCAAAAAATACCTCCTAAAAGATCACAGTACACAAATTAGTCCTAAATTTAACTAAACTTTTTAAAAAACATACATTTCCTATTATCTGTGTGAGATTTTTCTATCAACAATTCATTGAAATACTGTTAATAATTCACAAATGTAAGAGATTCTTCAATGAATGAATTAACTAAAATGGTACTAGATTTATTCCTTCTTTTCTTTGAATAAATGTTGCTTTGCTAAACTGTATGCAAGTCCAATGGTCAATGCAGACACTACCGTGCCTTGGGCTGCCACACGAAGTTGCATTAGGAACACACTAGTACTCATCTGCCCTCTGTGCTTGTATTTATATGCCCCAAAACCACACACTCCTATTAATCCAATTATGCCTGAAAATAAAATTAAATCAAGAATGTTAGGATGCAGCACTGTTTAGCAACACTGCAATTAATATCATAGTTAATATAATAGTGCAACTTGCTTTAGTTAAAACAGAAATAAAATGCTGCAAAGTATGAAAAAAAACTCTTTATTCTTGACCATAAACCTAAATATAGACTTGGACAATGGATATAGATATATTTGTGTTAGTACAATAGGGTGTCCTTATCACACATAAAGATCACTTCAGGCAAACGCCAGTGTCCAAAATTTAAAAAAAAAATCAACAATTTTTTTTGGTGTATTAACTAAAACTAATATAATCATAATAATCAACTACTAATAAAAAAGTAGTATACATAAGTAGAAAGTAGATTTCATTTTCGACTTATATGTATTACATTAGAAATAATTCTCTAGTAGAACTTAAGTTTGCATAATAACTTTTGTATATAAATAGTTGAATTAGATAATTGTTATTTAATCTTAAATAACAATGCTATGAATTATCAAAACTAAATAAAATTTGTATGTTGGAGCCGTTTAATCATCAAAAAATGTGTTTCAGTACTTTTTGGCATTAGTTTTTAATACAGTCACTTCCACAAAAGATCAGCCCACCCCAAAATTAAGTTTCATCCATCCAAGTCCAAGATGTTACAAAGATTTACTTCAATATGTGGTAAATTATAGTAATTAAGAAATAATAAATCTGTTATTTTGTTTCAAATGCATTGATGAACATTCCTTTATAGACATTGGACAGGCCTACTGATTGTTTTTTAGAAGTTGGGTTACATACTACACTGCACCTGGGAAACAGCTCTAATAGCAAAGCAGACCTTAAAGTATTGACTTTTTGATACTTTTTATGTTCATAATGGAGGCCTGCCAAAATTACTTGAATGAAGGCCAATTTCTTACAGAACATTTTTTTGAGCAAAATATTTTCATAGTTCCAAATGAACATCATCTTTTGGTTTCAGAGAGAATTTAAAAATACTAATCCACCCACACATCTGAGGGTTAATCCTGTGCAAATTTATATATTATCGGTGATTTAAACTATACTATGGTATATGTCCTACACTATACAAAGGGCATTTGTATCAAATTTTGTCATAATCTGCTCACAGTCAAAGCTGTGAAGAAGAAATGAACTAAATCACTTTTATTAGTGTGGATTTGCGAGTTTTGTTGAAAGGATAATATATTAAAATATACCTATAATCATGAATGGTGAATCTTTCGATTTCCTCGATAGTCTTTCAGCTTGAGATTCGTCATTGTAGTTAAATATAGGCTGTGTATTCGACATAGTGGCTGAAAGTAATATTACAATTATCAAACACTTTTACTAATTAAAGTTAATAAATAATTCATCATTTTTAAGATTTATAATCTGCAAATAAAATTTAGAAACGTTATAAAGCACTTGGGGGAAGCTATAGATTTTAACACAATACTTTATGGATTTTTGTAAAGCAAAAATAACGAATCCTCTTATTCTATAGCTAAGTATAAACACATAATCACCTGTAACTTTAAACCCACAATAATATATAAATTATATAAGGTGTTGAATTTAAAAAATATTGCATCACAATTTACGGTTTAGCAAAAGATAGCACATCGTATTACTACGAGTCTACGAATACAGTAACACTTTTTCACTTTTCACATTCGATAGATAAAGTACTCGCACATTACGTGACGAGTCCGTCGGACGTCCGAACTCTCAAGGTCATATCCGTGACTTACGACCAGTCTTGCCAGATGTATTGTATGATTTAAGTAGTATTCATATGATTTTTTTAGCTATTTTTAACATGTACGATCAAAATTGTACGTAATTCTTACAACTTTTTCATATTTATTAAAAACTGATATAGAATTAACCAACAGAGCACATCATTATATTTTCTCACCTCACTAGTAGGGGATGAAGATGAACGCCATATAAATTTTGGGCAGAAATATCGAGTATTCCGTAAATCTGATAAAAGCCAAGATTCGAAATAGACTCATTAACGAGATATTGACCGGCACACTTATGGCAAATCAACATCTAAAACGTCTATGGATGTTGTGAAAATTTTTCTCCAACACAAGAAATGTTGAGTAAAATAAATAGTTAAACTCTTTACGGTGATAATTAGTGTGTATATTAAGGTAATTTGGTTACAATAAATGTATTTTTAAAATACATAAATAGAATATAATACGAATAAGTTAAGTCTTCTTGCATTGTATCGTCCATTGATATAGGTAATAAAATATTTTCATGTTTAAATACATAAAGTTTTTAGAATTGTACTATTTTTTTGTAGTAGCCTTAAGATGACATCTGTCAGTAAATCGCAAAAAATGATTCCAATAGTACGAGACTCGAGTGATAAGATCTGTCAAGTGTCAAAAAGTTAAGATCACAATTTTCAAGGTTATGAAGGCTACGTTTCACATGAGGCTCACAACGACCACGATGTTTCCCGTTCCACCTGGTTGCGGGCGTTACAACCGAAAACTTAGGTGGAACGGTTCCGACCCACCTCTTGAGATTGATCATTGTGAGCGCTGCGTGAGCGAAAATTATGACGTCATTAGTGACTTTTTCGCGACGACCATAACGTGCGCGGTCACTATGTAAAACGGCAGAAGGATCATTTTGATCGTTGTGAGCTACAGCAGGAACGCGCCCATTATGGAGCGTTGATGCGATTAACGACGATATACAGAAATTTCATTGCTTGATTTGAAAATCGCGTCTCTGTCAATGTCAATCGATAGAGAGAATTAATGTTCTGTGGTCAACGCCGTTTTTTTTTTCAGGCGGGGAATGCATTTCGCACATACCGGGTCCTTTGCTAGGGATTAGACCGTTGTTGATCATGCAGGCTTTCCACTGAGGCAATCCAAACACTAATCAACCTGCTTGTGTGGAGACTCGACTAATCAATACTCCACTAAAACCACCCTCCTCCCATGTGCCCCGCGCTTATGAGTAGGAAAGGCATGAGATACAGAACGTAGTTACGCCCACACCGATCCTAGCGCACAAGTGCTTGAGAGTGCCCCGGGAGAGGTAAACTCACTTCGTCAACAGGGGTGAAGACTCCTCTGCTCCCTAGATGCTAGAGGGCCCCTGTAGCAGTATTTCAGGGGGGGAAAATCGTGCGCATACCTGCGTCTCCGGGCTCCCAACTGACGTCGGCGCCCGCGAGACGCATGTGCACTTCTATTTCTCTCCCTATCTCGTTCCGCGGCCTCCTTTTGACACATTACAGTCTCGTAGAAATTGGCCGCACCCACCCACCAATCGTCGCTGTGCAGCATGGCTTCTGTGGTCAACGCCTACTTCAACCCACCTCTTGACATGGGTCGTCTTGAGCGCTGAGTGATCGAAAATATTGATGTCATTAGTGAAGTTTTCGCCACGATCATAACGACCGTGGTTGCTATGTAGAATGGCTGACGGTGCATTTTGGGCGTTGTAAGTTACTGGATGAAATTGCTCAAAATAACTAGCGGTGTGTGATTATGAGATATACTAATGAAATCATTCGATTATGAAGATATCTCGATTAAGACAGATAAGTAATTACTAATTTAATTGTGAGTCGCCTCTTGCTTGTTGAGAGTTAACAACGCTATACGAGCGAGCTAGACGCGTTGGTCGGATCAGACGATCTCACGATCGTCATTCATCGGCGAGCTACGCCTCGCTCGCCAACACCGCGGCTCACACACACATACACATATACTAGTACCCACAGAGCAAGTAACGCTATGCTTTTAGCTCGAGGCCCCATACCGGCTCTGCCATCCAAAGGCAGACCCGATGACCTACTCACGCTATGCTTTACTAGTACCTACCAAAACTGCGCTTACGCACACTATCGTTTTGAATAATACTGTATGATGATGTCTTTATCTGTATTTTTAAAGTTTATATATAAAGCAATGTGTGATACTACACTGATGTAATAAAAATTAGTAATACTAATATTAATAACATCGTTCGATTATGAAAACAGATTAGTAACTAATTTCATAATCGATTATCAAGATTAGTAATTCAAAGTATTTCAATTATATAAATAAGTATAATCTATAAATAACCTTTAAAAATAACCTTAAATGAAGAAATTATTCGTTCAGAAATGTATTCTTATATATATATATATATATATATGCTTAACTATAACCTGACTATAACGTCTAATAGAACGAGAATTATTTTTTTACTTCTGGCAATATTTTATTTTATCTGTAATCAAAGTTACTAAATCGTGAACAAAGCGAATTTCATATTATAATTTTAACGTTAATCCGAGTCTAAAATCCGCTAAAAATAACTAAATACGCATGTAATAATAATACCAAGTTTCACTTGAGCACTAAGTTTCCCAAGAATACGTACTCCGTTGGCTCAGCGACCCGAAGTGGGTCTTGACCTCCGACACAAGAACATGCCATGTACCAAAAATGTTTAGTGGAATTTGATGCAAAAATCTTTTCGTTATAATTCAACGATATTTACCGAAAAAAAAACAGCTGACATAATAGGTTTGTTATGGTTAGTTTAGCTTTTTTAATCAAATAATTTCTCTATTAACTATCACAAGGTGTTAAAGCTCTTGCTTACAAACTTTTAGTCATTATTATTAAAGTAAATATCGTAGGTTATGTTGATAAAATGCGTACGTCGTAACTGAAGCAACTTGATACTTCCATGATGTTTGATGTCGTACTAAAAATGACTAGTAAGTATCGAAATTACTCTTAATTATTATTATAGTTGCTAGGCTTTAGACAAATTGCAAAAGTCGCGCCCCTATTATTTTCTACGTTATTTTGCCACCCTGTAACAATAAACATTCATAATAAAACTACGTTTTAACGGTTTTAAGCGCGGTAATTTATTTGATTTTTGTTATTCCGACGTTTCGGCTACTTTTCAGTGGCTGTGATCATGGAAGACAAAGATGTCAAGTGTCAACGAGTATTGTTAAAGTTTTGTTTAGCCTACCGCCAACTTGTTTATTTTAATTATTTAGTATTAATTTTGTTTATGATTATTATTTACTCTATGGGAGCCTAATCTAATTTACCACCGCTTCGGAACATGTTATGGTTTGAAGAGAAAAAGCGGCGCAAGAAACTCTTCCAACAAACATGCCTAACTCTAATAATTTTACATAATATTAAAATGAGTGGAAGGAAAAATAAAAGAAAGTATCAGTCAATTTTTTTGTGTTCCGGTGCCCGCTGAAAGAGATCACAATGTCTTAAAGTCTGGCAATTGGTTTTTGCTGGGTTTGGGTCTTGATAGTTACGTTAGAAACTTAAGAAAATATTAAATAAACATTCGATTTTATAATTGAAACTTTATTATTGAGTTTTAACTGAACAATTAATAGTCAAATCAACTGCGATCATTTTTATCATGTTGCAATTTGCAAATTAATTTTGCTTTGCACGAGAGTACTAAGCAACATCAAATAATTCTAGCGAAAGAAATAGCTATTACAATAGTTTCTTGTTTAATTCGTATGTAAAATAACAATCACGTGATACTGCCAGGATACACAAATTGTATTGAGTTAAAATTTAACGCCCAATTTTGCATGAGTGGATTGATTAAGAATAGCAGGTTATCAAAAAATAATCAGAATAGTGAATAACATTTATATTGTTACGAGTTTGCGGGACTTGAATTAAAATGCCGTTAGAATTATTATAGAGTTTATTAAAACTGTACAAACACGTATAACATAGGTTAAAATATAACCGAACGCAACAAATCCAAACGTAATGCAGAAGGTTGTAATAAAAAGGCGCAAAGTCCGCCAACATTAGATTCCCGATATGTCCACACGTTACGCCTAGATCGTAGTTGTAGCTCAACTGAAACCCTCTCTCAATCAGGCCATCGTTTTATACTTCACAAATGCAAATGTGCCCGCCCGGTAATGTCGACATAATTTCCTAGAATTAGCTTGTATTTATAATCCGCAACACGTGGCTAATGATGCTCCTGAGCGGCCGGGAACGAGTACAATATGACAAATAGGCTGTTCTCCACAATAACTAGACACGTATGCCAATAAATGAGAGAACAAAAGGAGACGATCATAGAAGGATTACAATTAGTTCAAATGCCGACAGGTAATAAAATGTGCTTTTACAGATCTGTACGTGGAATTTGTCTTGTTGGAGCCTAAGTTGTAACAATATTTGCGAATCCCTGAATGTAATTATATAATCACTATTTATGCCTTCACGCGTTCTAATGAAGTCACAAGATTTTCTTTAATTAAAATTAAATCAAATAAATTATTAATTATATTAAATTAATTAACTAATTTAATTACATTTTTAATCTTTAATGCTCTGGCTCCATCTGGGATAATATCATAGTTATTAACTGTGACCAAAATGAGTCTTGTTTACAGCATTAAAAATAACACCTACAATTACTAACACAACAAAATAAAACAAATAATTATAAAAAATTCAATTTGATTTATTTGGTTTCTGATTTAAGAGATTGTACAAAAATAAAAAAGTTATTGTAATATTTTTGAACACTACAATGCTGTTCTAATCACGTATTAAGAATGTATTAACCCGTATATAATTATTTACTTAAATCAAAAGTACATTAAGAGCAAAAGTACGTAATACTTATTGCCACACTCAAGATCACATTACGTTCCATTAAACTTAAATAGTAGCGATATTATTTTTGAGTTGAATCTCTGATTTAATTGTGTATACTACATAATAATATACCAATTGAAGGTTGAGTTATGAATATAACATATTATCATTTTAAAAAGCTAATTACAATTTCAAAGTTATAAATGCAACAATAAATTTCAAGTTAAGTATAAATCACCTAAGCTGTAGTGCGGCTGCTAGAGAGGTTGTATAATCGTAATAAGTGGTTATCATTATAGTTATCATAGTTTTAAAAGAAATGTGGTCGCAGTATAAAATTTTCATTTTATTTTAATGTATCAAAAAGTATTATTTTTCCATGGTATCATGAATAAAATCTTCTAACTTCGGCAAGAATGATTTCATAAGTAGATTCATCAATAATGATAAAGCGCTTAGCACGTCTGCTAAAATAATAAATATCTCCCGTATAGATATCAAACCACAATGCATGTATGTGTAGGTCGTGCTTTTCAAGTCGTTTTTTAAGCATTCCATACGATGCAACATTCTGCAATTGCTGTAAAGTATTGACCTGAAATGAAATATGATTTAAATACTGATCTTTTGTGTATATGCCAGCATAAGAAAATACGAGGTCACGATACCTGTGATAACTTATCTTCAATACAAAATTTATTATCAGGATCAATATATGCTACAAATTTTCGTTGAGGTGTCTCTGCTGTAAATAACATAGGCTTACTAAAGTCGTTATGCATCGCCAAGAACTTACTTAAACTAGACTGGCTGTGGGTGCACAGCCACGACTTAAGCGGTGATATTCTCCTCTGTTCCTTTGAAACAAAAATAACCATTAGGATTTGCTGTCAAACTCTAATTTAATAGTAGAATAAATAAATAAATATAGATAGAATTGTATTCTTAGACGAATAACCATGAGCATAAAATACCCTAAAAGTAAAAAGACCTTGACCAACCCGAGCATCAGGAGAGGAAGAATATTAATAAAAAAACTCTAAATTTCGTTGAAACTCAAGTCTCAATAACTTACTTTGCTAGATGCATCTTTATTTTTCATTGTGTATAAAAGATTCATAGCTTTGCAGTCACTATGTCCACATACAATAATATGCCTTATATTGTTAATTATGCATCCAAGTTCTAGAGCAGCAGGCTCACAACTTGTCATTTCATCAACAAAATATTGAGAATGTGGTATCACGTTGCCAGCGTTTCTTACTGTAATAAATCAATAAAATTTGTTTAAAATAAAACTAATAAATCAAAGTTGGTGATATCAGGATAAAGGAGTGAAGAAATAAATTTACCAACAAACATATCACCCACACTAGTCTCGGTAAATCTAGTGGGAATCATTCTGCTGTCCATACAGGTGTAAAAAACTGCTTTTGGCTGAAAATAAATATTTGCAAAATCAGATCAAGTTGTAGATTCGAAGTTTGGTAGAGGTGATGAATATTGTTAACCGACTGCAAAAAGGACGAGGTTCTTAATTCGTCTGTATGTTTTTTTTTGTATCTTTGGTACTCAATTTCTCCGTCAATTGTGGATCGTTTTCAAAATTTTTATTTTAATCGAAAAAGTATACTCCCGAATTGGTCCCATTATCAACATGTCAGGAACAGATGAGTAGATTCAAGGAAAATTGAGAGAAACCCTCGAAAATTGTCAATCGACTTTGTTACACGATATCTTACGTCAATTGTTGAGAGATTTTCAATTATTTTTCTTTATTCGTAAGTTTATATTCCCGAGGTGTTCCTATAGTTACCAAATCAGGATCTAGTGAATGGATTCCAGAGAAATCTAGAGTAACCCTTATTAAAGAACGCCGAGCGCCTACATTCTTTGGAAAAAGCTTGTATATGCGTGCCAGTATTACATTTTTTACAGGTACTTAATTTTTTTGTATGCATGTTACGCAATTTCTCCGTCAATTGTGGGTCGATTTTCTAATTGTTTTTTATTCGAAAGAGTATACTCCTAAGATGGTCCCATAGTCCAAGTCAAGTCAGGATCTGATGAGTTTACTCAGGGAATTCCAAAAAAAAGTCTCGAAAATTGTTAACCGACTTCTTTGTTACACGATATCTCCGTCCGATTTTCAATTTTTTTTATTCGTAAGTGTATACTCCCGAGGTTGTCCTATGGTCAAAAAGTCTGGATCTGATGAATGCATCCCTGCGAGAATAACTATTTTTGTCGAGCGCCTACACCGAAGAGTGAGATAACAATCTTGTATACGCGTATCAGTAGTAAAATTTCTACAGGCGTTTAATATATTATTGCTAAAGCTATTTAATTACTTGCGCAACTAAAAAGTAATAAATAATATTATTACGAGTTCCGGGACTCGAATTAAAATGCCGTTGGAATTATTATAGAGTTTGTTAGAACTATACAAACATATATAACACAGGTACAAATATAACCGAACACAACAAATCCAAATGTAATGCAGAAGGTCGTAATTCAATAAATCGCGCAAATTTTGTCACTATTAGATTCCCGAATGTACACACGTCACGCCCGTATCTTAGTTGTAGCTGAATTGACTCCTCTCTCCATCGGGCCGTGGTTTTATACTTCACAAATGCGAACGTGACCGCCCGGCAACGTCCACACAATTTCATAGTAATCGTAATCCGCACACCTGGCTAATGATGCAGCCGCAAGCGGCCGTGAACGAGTACAATAGAACAATAGGTTGTTCTCTACAATAACTAGAAACGTATGCCAATAAATAAGTGAACAAAAGAAGACGATCATAAAAGGATTACAAGCAGTTGAAAATGTCGACAGGTAATAAAATGTGCTTTTATAGATTTATACGTGGAATTTGTCTTTGTCGGGGCCTAGGTTGTAACAATATTTTTGAAATGAAACTTCTTTAGAATCGTTGTGATTTGAAACTCAATGAAACGAAGAAGTGACAAAAAACAAGAGATAAACACATAAATCTATAGGACTAAGCCTGCGAGAGAATAAGATAGAATATATTATATTTAATCATTTAAACACTGCTCATACAGATAGAGATGGAAATGTTTTGAAGTTTTTCGTTAATACTTCAAATTTTGTGTTTTAAAGCTTAAATAAATTATAACGATATAATATATGAAATGTGACGTCATGACATTTAGGATCCCTCCCACTCCTTGTCACACCTTGTTTTGGTTCTACTGTGTGTGAACTGCACACAGACACATTTTTTTTAACAAAACAATACTGACTTCAAACTTAAATTAAAAAATAAATATTTAACCGACTTCTTTTTACAAAATCTTGAAGTTGGTGCGAAGTAAAACATAAAAATTACTAGATTTTGCAATTTTGTTGTTGTTTTTTATGTTTTACTTGGCACCGACTTCAAGATGTTGTAGAAAGAAGTCGCATAAATATTTATTTTTTACTTTTTAGTTTGAAGTGCTTTCCTTTAAAAAAATTACCATCTTAACTTTTTTTGCAGTTTCCAAATGATATTTCAAAAATTACTGTATTAATTATATTTGCGGAGTTCTAGAAACGTTTAAATAAAACAAACTTTTATATCATGCTTCGGCACGATTTAGAAAATAAAACATTTTACAATTATTTAATTTAATTTGTTATAATCCAGTGTATATTTCACAATGCATATTAAACCAATGAACTATATGCAATGTAAAGAAACTAGGTATCCATCATGCTTGTTTCATCTAAGTCATTAAATGATGTACTATTTTAATGTTAGATTAGATGTTTACAAATGTGTTTATCTACTACCTCTGCTTGATCTGAGTTAGTGTTACTAACTAAAGTTGTCCAAGGTATAATTAAGGGTGAATAAAAAGTATCAAAATTGCTTGATCATTATCTTAAGATAGCAAACTGCAAAGTAATGGTGTGGCAAATTTCTGAACTACATTTGTATCTTCCTTCAAATTGGCTCCCCCGAATCAATGCTGCCGACATAAACACGTGTATTGTCGTTGTCAAAGAAACATTTTTATAGCTCATCATTTTGAAATAAAAAATATTTCGTCTTTAACCCTGATTTCAGGATTATTGTGGATTTATCATTATATCATAATTAATTAATACTGTTAAGGGAGTTTATTTTAGTGCTTTAATGTGTAACACTAAGATTTAAGGTCAGTTGCCAAAACTGCACTTACCGTTGGATTATCTCTCACTTCTTGGAACTGTTTTACCATGCTTGCTCTATCTAAAACACGATACCTCATAATACCTCGCAATATTCTTTCCATTATATTCTTTAATTTCACTAACTATATCATTAAACTTATTGCATTGTAAAAATGAATGTGCGGCATATATGTGCTTAACTTCAGTGTGACATTTCTGACCTTGGTTTACGTAGTTTATCGCTTCGAGGCGCCCGTGCTGGACTCGTTTCATTGAAGCAACACTACGAAATATTGTGGGTCAACAAACAGCACGTAACAGTAGAGATATGCAAACACTATTTTGTTTGAATCAAATTAAGCTGTAGCTAGATATTATGCAAATCAGATAAGGCATTCTGTTTATGACACAGATATACACACGGTACTATGCATACCGCATTTTAATCCAATGTCTACAACATTTTGTATAATAGTGCCCTTAACATGAAATATATTGCATATGTACAGTTTTGGTATGAAAAGGTTTGTCAGTTTTCAAATTGATTCATTTAATGTTTCACGAGCACAGATTGCCTTTTCAAACTAAGTCACTAAACAGACTGTTCCACAGAAAATTATGTTTAACTGTTTGACAATAAAGTCTAAAATTAATAAAATCAAACTTGTTTGATTTTACTATCTTGTCTAAGAAAATTGTTTAGAGATGTAAGGGAGCTGCATATGTCTAGTCATGGCAGTGGACTACGAACTACTGGCTGGCACATGCACCGTGGCAGCACACATATTAATAGTTACTCTATCTCGCTCGCACATCATCTGTCCCGCTCACACATTGTGTTATTATATTGTACTAGCTGTATGACTTGTTAATATTTATACTTAATTTTACCATTTTCAAAATAAATTAGTTCACTTCAGTTCACATCAGCACTCAACAGTGAATACTACTCTCTGCCATCTGAAGTATCATTTAACTTCTACCCCTCATTGCTACAGATGTAAAACCTTTTTATTAGTTTTAATATTAATAATAAGCATAGTAATTATATCCTCTTTGTTTTATATTGTTAATCTCAGTATCTGTCATTGTCAACATTGAATTTTTATGTTCTTTTATAACAGACTCCAATATTGTTTACAGATGAATACAGAGAGTGCAATTGGTGATGGAGCAGACAAGGATGAGCATACGCCATCCTCTTTACCTCTCAACCACCGCTTCCTGGAACCAGAGAAAGCCATTAAAACCATCACTGATATGGCATTATGGGAAAAATCTGAAGCCTACATGGAATATACAGGATTCATAGCAACACTCAATGAAGCTATTAAAGGTAAGCCATTGTCTGTAGACTGTAAAATATCTGAGAACATTAAAAAAATCTTAAAATTTTTGGACGAAATTGACAAAATGATAGATGAATATCCACCTATAGAACAGCCACAGAGATTTGGTAATGCTGCATTTAGAGATTGGCTACAGCACGTCAAGTCTAATACAACTCAGTTGTTGCAAGAAGCTTTACATCTTAAATTACACTTAGCTATACCAGAAATAAAGGTATATCTTGAAGAGAGTTTTGGTAATGCTACTAGGATTGACTATGGGACAGGACATGAGATGGCCTTTGTTATGTTTCTATGCTGTTTATATAAAATAGGTGACTTAAAAGAAGAAGATAATGTAGCAACTGTATTCTTAATATTCACTAAATACCTGAATATTGCAAGGAAATTACAAAAGACATATAAAATGGAACCAGCTGGTAGCCATGGGGTGTGGAGTTTGGATGATTATCAATTTATACCATTTATATGGGGTAGTGCTCAGCTAATTGATCAGCCAAGAATATACCCTCCTGGAAAATTTTTAGAAGATGAAATAATTAACAAATATGCAGATGAATACATGTTTCTTTCATGTATTAAGTATATAAAGGAAGTGAAGACTGGGCCTTTTGCCGAACATTCAAATCAGTTATGGAGCATCAGTGCAGTGGGTTCTTGGACCAAGATTAATCAGGGTCTGATTAAAATGTACAAAAAAGAGGTATTGGCCAAATTCCCAGTGATACAACATGTTTTATTTGGTTCCCTTCTTCCCATAAGGAGGTTTCCAACTAACCATTAGGCTAACAAACCCCAAAGCATTATGTTGTTTTGCATTGTAATAAAATACTCACTAATAAACTAACTAACTGCATATTGAAAGGCAGGCTTGTATTTTATGCTTTTTTTTGACATTTAAAATAATATCCTGTTTTACTGTACAGACTACTAATATGGTAATTCCTTGATATTTGTTTTAAAAAGATCAGTATTAAATTATGTTGTTAAAAATTGTCAGACTTGTAAAATGAATATAACATTTGTGATATTGCACTGTGTAGAATTTATTTAACTGCAAATTCTTCAATTTTCATTATCCTTTGATTTATGAATTTTTAGAAACTCATTTCAATATTAATTTTCTATTATAATTATTTTTTAAACATTAAAATTCCAAGTTCTTTTTCATTCATGTTATAGGTATATAAAATGCTATCTTTTAAATATCTACAAAGTATTGTTATGTTTTGTTGTTATCATTTATATCTGCTTCATAGAAGTGTGTATTTTCCCATATAATACTACTCACATTATTACAACTACGTGTCCTAATAAATTTATTTAAATATAAAAGGGTTTTATTTATAAATAATAGATTATTTATCAATATTTTGATTTATATATTATTATCATAATTTATAAATAACTACAGTATTTTTTTAATTACAGAGATAAATCATAGGTACATTAAAATAAATAGGAGAATTAAATTGACAATTGCAAATATTGAACTTGTGTCAAAATGCATACATTGCTTTTAAAATTATGACATTTGCAAATTATCAGTTGGGTATTTCTATCTGCAAATAAAAAAATATACTCTGTATATAGTATTAAACACTCGTACTATTTATAACAAATTACTCTGTCTAATTCTTTGATTATATAACTTCGGTTATATAATCAAAGATTTAGACAGATGGAGGTTATATAATCAAAGATCCAAATTCTATTAATGAAATTTAAAAAAAATGGTATCATAAGTCTGCACCAAATCAATAGCCTCTTTGTAGTGGCTACTGAAAGCTGCATAGCAGTCACGTGAATAATGCCAATACAAAAAACCCATTTCATTTCAATTACAATTCTAATGCTTATTGTTTGAAGGTTTGTTGAAATGATTCTTGTATATAGTATACGCCATGCCAGCTGTAAGTGCGCCTACAGCTGTTCCCTGAGCGATAACACGGAATTGCATTAGAAAAACACTAGTGCTCATTGCACCGCGCCTTTTGAATGCCCATGCGCCGTAGCCTACTGCTGCTGCACAGCCGAGGATACCTGCAAAATACATATGAATATGTTCAAAACATAATCAAACTTTATCACTTTGATAAGTTAACGCTTTCGTTAACTTTGAAAGCCTTATGAAACTTGCTGTGAAGGTGTTATTGATAAATGGAGCTCTCTGATGTCTGGTAGTCTACGAGTATATAAGATATATCCTTAAGCACTTGTGAAGACGGCATACCGCCACCGCGCTGTAATTGCAGTGCAGTGGTGGCGCGGTGCGATCGCACATAGTTACACGGTGCTTTGAGACTTAGAAGTAGAACGATGCAAAATGATTAAACATGATATATGAAACTTGATTTATATTTTCCATTTAAACGCCAGTACGGGGATTAGATTAGTAACCCACGTCTTATTTAAATGACAAGTTCCAATTATAGGATTCGAATTTCCCTGGTCAGCCAGGGAGTATAAAGTGGTTCGGCATTTTTTCTGACCTGATCTGTATCTATTACTACACAATAACTTCGAAGGAAAACATCGTGAGAGATAAAACCTGCACATCTATAGAACGCCTTGTTGTAGAACAAGCTTCGGAATATCTTCGGTTCCTATAAAATGCGAGTTTTGAGTCGAGCGTTAATATTTTTTATTATACTGGGATTATCATCTTCAGCTAATTGAAATCTATTGCTGGACAGTTACTAAAGTTCTTGATTATGCAGTAAAGTATATTCTGTTCTCTCTCATAAAGCATGCAACAAATCTTTCACATTTCACCTGCGACCTTTGTACTTAAAACGGTTGATATACCGATCGTCTATTACTACCTATTAGCTTGTTTCCTTGCGATGTTTCATTTCATTGCTATTTCATTTATGTTATATTTTTTTCCTTCGATACATGATCTTGCATAAAACTAGCTGTGCCCGTGTCTGCGTCTGCATGAGAATTTTTATCGGGGAACCCTAAAAAATAGCCTAAGTTACTCCTTATAACATCAGCTATCTGCCAGTGAAAGTCCCGTTAAAGTCAGCCCAGTCGTTTCAAAGATTAGCCGGAATATCTAGTCAGACAAACAAAAATTTCAAAAAATGTTTTTTTGATGTAGGTACCGTATATACTTTTTAGTAAAAAGCTGTTATTTTGTCATTACAAACAGTCACTTCAATTTTATTTACCTGTACTTATATATTATTATAATGACCTATTAGGCAACTTATCAAACATATTGTCTAAATATTTCATTTTCAACAGCTGGATCGAGTTTGATAACTATTTATCACTTGATCCTAATGCGATATTTAATGTTAGTTATACCTATGACCATAAACGGAGATTCCTTAGATTTGCGCGCGAGTTTCTCTGACTGGCTTTCTTCGTGATAGTCGAAAAGTGGTTTAACAGGTTCTGCCATAATTAAACTGTAACAAATAGAATATACATGGTTATCATTTTAAAAGGCTTTCTGCAATATTAATTTTTTTATTGCAGGAGTTCAGCAGATATTCAGACGGCCCACTTGATGGAAAGCGGTTACCATCGCCTATGGACATTTGCAACACCTGAGATGCTACAAATGCGTTGCTGCTCTCTTAAGGGAGACTGGAACCTGGCCACTGATGCCGGAACACAACTCAAAGTTGTTATGGCGACATTACTTTAGACCAGGGGTGGTAGCCAATGTAGCCATCCAGTCGGGCAAATGCCCTACTACCTGGCTGTGGGTTGTTTTGTCGCCTCTTACGACAGGCCAACAGGCCGCAGGAAACTGTATTCTTTCTCCGTTCCTGCACGGATGGTTTAGTAGTAGTTAGTTTAATAGTGTTTTAACTTCCAAAATGTGAATAATGATACCCTTTAATGTATACTTTAATTATGGTATCATCGTGGACGCTCACGGTCGTTTGAAAGTCGTGGCTCGCGAGTGATTGATATAACACGGAATATTACTATTGTTAGACACTAGCTGTGCCCCGTGGTTTTACCCGCGTAGTGATGGAAAATTGTTATATTTTGGATAATTCACACTACAAATTTATAAATTATAGCCTATGTGATATTCTGATGTGTAAGCTATTATTGTAAAGTTTCATCAAAATCCATTCAGTAGCTTTTGCGTGAAAAAGTAACAAATATACATACATCCATACATTCTTACAAACTTTTGCGTTTATAATATTAGTACGATAATCAGCTGGATATTTTATGACTTTATTTGGCGTAAACACGATCCCCAAAAGTGGTCAAAATTGCATAAATGCATACTTTATAGTATAAAGTTTATACATACAGCTATGTATGTACTTGTGAAGAACAAGTGCTCATGATCATATTCCTTTGGGATTTTTTAAAAATTGCTTTATGCTTAGTAATTTACGTAATACGCTTTTGAATTTAAACAGAATCTATAATTATATTTAATTAACATTAAGTATTTGACTATACTTGGTGCAGTCACTAAATTAGCGATAAATCACAGTTGCAACCTTGCAAAATATATCCTGTTCGGATGTTTAAGTTTTTTGCTGTTATCTTTACGTGTGTGATTTTTTTAAATCTTACTGGTGTACGATGGGCTGCAGACGCATGTCACCCTTTATATGTAGAAAAAAATTATAAGGTCTTTTCCTATACTATTTGAACGAGTCCAAAGTATGTAATGGACCTAGACAAGTAGATACATAATCAAAGGGACATATAATGTAATTTATTGGCACAATTCATACTTAAATTTTGTACCATATTCATATGTAACTTCATGAATTTTAAACTGTGATTCACGATTTTTAGTATTAAGTAGTACTAATTAATACACTGTAGTACAAATAAAATAAAGTAGGTAAACCTCGTATACCACTGTATTTTTGTATCAATACAAGCCTTGTTAGCCGATCAAGGGCGTTTAAATTAACAAAGTAACATCACACGTCTTCTTGATACACTGAAACATTGCAGCGAAAATCATAACTAAACTGTCATAATTTACTGCTCTATTGTGTTAAAGATATCATTCAACCGGATCGTAAGTTGTACCGGGAAATTACCTACTTACCTAGCACATAATAATATACCTATACCTATAACATGTAGACATATAATACTTTTATAACTGTAACTGCAAATTACACTTGAATTGATTTGTCTATCACGTTATCGTTACGAACATTGAACGTACCTTTCTAAAAAATATCGAGGTTTCTATAATACTTTGGCTACCGCAGCACCGACTGGTTTGCACTGAAGTGTTCGCGTTTTCGATAACACGTGTGTAATAAAGATAACGTATTTCTATTATAAGTTTCCATATATTCGTTTGACGTAAGTGGCTTCTCAGTCATATGTACGTGCGGTTACTCACCACTCTTGATGTGAGCAAAACTGGTTAATTAATATAACCCGGGCGTCTTTCAGAGAATTATGTTGTTACGACAGGAATTGATTTTAGGTACAACTATTTTAATTATCTACTGATGTGATTTACTCGTAACATGTGAACATTTGAGATATTATTACCGTTCCATATTTCATTTCATTTCACTGGAACGAAGAGGTCGCGGGTTTGATTCATGGCAGAGTAAATTTCGTAAACGATTTTCCATTATTTACTGTCCTAAGTATCTGGGATCTCTCTGTGGAGTGGTTCGTTGTATACCTATAATACAAGCGTAACTTGCTTAGCTTGGGGAAATAGAACGTGTGTATGCCACGTTCTGCCAATTTTTCAGAAAAAAAAGAACAAGTTACGTAAGGGTTAGGCTTAGTGCATACTATTAATTTTTTGGTGTGAATATTTTCTCGGAAAATCTGGAATGTACGGAACTCCTTAGAACCATTCTCATTGTAGGTAATTTCTATACCGAGGATAAAAAGTTTTTATATTAGAACTAAGCTAAGTCTCATAATTTCGTTTTATATGTATAAAAGTGAAAGTTTAGTTAATATTAAGTACATAAAATTGTAAACAAAGCAGTGCTTATAAGATAATATGACCCCACTAGAACGTTGCCGACAACTTACGTGCAGTTTGGTAAAGTAATCGTTTGTTAAATCTTGTAACATTTTGATAATAAATAAATTTAAAAAAGTTATTCGCTTTTATTGATGATAAATAAATGCACTAATTTAATTCGACCTTGGTTGTATAAATATATTTCATATACCTACGGTTAAGTATATCTTGTCGATAAGTTACCGATTGGACTACACGCATCATCAACTATGATAATATCAAGTTCTTTTGCAATGTCACTAGTACTTCGGTATTTATTCTTTTTCATCTTATAAAATTGGCGATATACGGATTTTTTTTAATATAAATTATATATTTATTAACATTCATGACATTTTATGGGTACTGTGTTGATTCCCATAATGACACGAGACTTCTTGAGCCATAGATTGTTATATATAATAGGTTGGGGAAAAAGTTTCTTCGCATTATATAAAAATTCAAAAGGTTTTTTTATAAAGTTTGTTTGTATTTGACTAAAGTATGTAGGTACCATTTTCTTGCATAACTTTTTGCCATCTTGTAGTAGGGACGTGATTTCATTGCTATAAAAATTTTGGGTCTTCTGATCAAAAAACTGCGATAAGTAGTTTCGGCAGTCCTCTCGTGATGTTAACCTGTTAAGGAATTCTGCAGAGACTGAAACAGGTGAAAATCTGAAGGTGCAAGGTCAGGACTATACGGCGGATGCATTAACACCTCCCAGCCAAACTCTCGTAATTTTTGCTGAGTGGCTAAAGATGTGTGAGGTCTAGCGTTATCATGGTGAAAAACCACATCCCTTCTGTTGATTAATTCCGGCCGCTTTCTCTCAACTTTTTGCTTTAATCTCATCAGTTGTTCGCAGTACAGTTCAGAATCGATGGTCCTGCCTGGCGGTAAAAGCTCATGATGAATAATGCCCTTCCAATCCCACCATACAAACAGCATCACCTTGTTGCGAGTTAACCCGGGTTTCGCCACAGTCTGTAAAGCCTGCCCGGCCTTTGACCACGATCTTTTTCGCACGTTCTTGTCGTACGTGATCCACTTTTCATCATCAGTTATCAGCTTCTTCAAAAATGGTTCGGTTTCATTACGTCGTAATAAAGAATCACAAATGAGTACACGGTTCATTAGGTTTCTTTCAGTGAGCTCATGAGGCACCCAAATATGGAGCTTTTTTGTGTACCCAGTTTTTTTCAAATGCGCCATAACCGTTTTGTGGTCAATTCCCAGTTCTCCAGCTACATCGTAACTACTAATATGCCGATATTGCTCCACTTTTTCAAAAATGGCATCAATTTTGTCCGTAACAGGGCGACCAGAGCGACGTGCATCTTTGATATCAAAATTTCCGGATTGAAAATGCTTTAACCAAATTTCGCTACTCTCACAGATACTGCATTAGGTCCATAAACATCACAAATTTTTTCGCAGCTTGTGTTGCATTTTTACCTTTTTTGTAGTAAAATTTTAAAATGTATGGAATTTCTTCATTAGATTCACTCATTTTAACAATAAGAAAAACAAATGAAAATCACACATTTTCCTAATTTGAATTTGGAATTGTCTACTTTAAAATTAAAACGTTTTAATGATACCACAACCAGCCAGATACAAATGGTATAGCCAAAGAGATCTTATTACAAGTTCATACATACTATATGCGAAAAGACTTTTTCCCCAACCTATTATATCGATATTGCAAAGGAAACAAAACCCAATTAAAAGAGTAATTAATTGCTATATGTATGTAAATTTTAAATGTAAATAGAGTAAAAGAATAGATTTATGTATATTAATAAATCTATTCTTTTACTCTATTTACATTTAAAATTTACAGTTAAACAATAGTTATAACTGCTGAAAGTGAAATTTACCAAAATGACAAATTCTCTCGTCTTTCAGTAGTATAATACTTGCAACAACTCAGAAGGGTTTATGGTAGTAAAAGAAGAACAACTGGTCACAATACTTTATATTCACAGAACCTTACGGTTTTAACATATTTCAATACGTAGTATCCATAGTGGTTTGTGATATTTCATACACCGACTATTCAAACTCGACAAGCATTCTTAGAACACCTCGACATCCCTCCAATTTTACAGTATATTAATCTTAACAAATTGGCACAACCGATAGCGGATTGAAGTCACTGATAAACTATTTTAATTAAAGTGTTATGAATGAAAAGAATTTAATACATTACCGTTTGGAAATTCCAGATAATATTTTATACAAGATATCATATAAGATATTATACTTAAAGTTTTACATGTAATAAAATAAATAGAACACAGTACAAATCTATCGCGTCTGCCAACATGAAAATAAAATGTAAGGAATACCGTCTATACACAATTGAGAGATTTTGTATAACCTACACAGTTACTACGTCATATAAAACATAAATATTGTTATATAAAATTATGGTAAATTATAGACAACTACTCTATACAAAACAGAGTGATAATCACAGAATAAATAAAAATATAATATTAATATTCAATTAAGGAAATGGCCGATCGTATCGTTTAGAAATAAGAGGGTACATAACAAAATCAATTATCGACTTTAAAAAGAAACAAGACAAGAACAATTATGCTACTCAATTACTGTAACATTCGGCCGTCCTAATGAGAAGCGTGTCCCACGATTCTCGTCTTGCCCTTGTCTTTGCGATGATGCTGTCCCACGATTCTAGTCTTGCCTTTGTCCTTGAGATGATGCTAACTGCGGTTGTAATATTGCTTCTTCTGCTAGCTTCTGGAACTTGTTTTGTATCCATATCCCGGTGGGAACTCGCAACATGTAAAGAAAAATAACTTGATTATGCGATTTGAAATACAAAATTCTACTAATATTACAAACGCGAAAGCTTGCAAGAATGTATGGACGCATGGTTGTACGTTTGCCACTTTTTCACGCAAAAACTATTAAATGGATTTTAATGAAACTTTACAATAACATATCTTGAACATCAGAATAACACATACGCTAATAATTTACAAACATACAGTGTGAAATGTCCAAAGTCTAACTATTCTCCACCCCCACGCGGGCGAAATTGCGGAGCGCAGCTAGTCGATCATATTTGAGAGGATGCACACAGCTTTCCGTTCACAGAGACTACCGTCCACAGACTTCCTAGGACACACAAAGCTTGTCAACACATTAAATTATTCTGTGATACTATATAGTTATTGGTGATTTTGCAAACCCTTTGAATGCCATTTAGTTTATTGCATTAGTAATTACCTTAAGTGACAAATTTTAAATATAATTGAACAAATCCGATACTAGCAGGAATTTTTGTATTTGCGCATAATAGTAATAATCCGCTACACACATTGCATATCCAAGCTATATACACTTATAAATTCAACTGAAAGAAGTCGAACTTGAGAATGATTGATAATTGGGTGTCCTTTAATTAAATTAAAGGTACTATCAACGTTATTAGAAATAATCTCCAAAGTACTGCTAACACCATATTTTTCCATGTTTACACAATATACAGGCAGTAAAATATGTTCCTTCCAGACATGGAGTACAGCTTTCACCAAAAGCTCATAACTATATTTGATTTTCGTATAGGCAATTGTAAACAATGCACCAAACCAATTGTAATATAACATTTACCTGGAAGTAGAGTACGTACGAAAATTCTACACAATGTAACATTTTCTTTTATTAATCCCGTTTCACATAAAAATATTTAGAAGTACGCGTTACCGTATTTATAACGTTGAACTCCAATTAAATACGACCCCTAATTGATAAATATTTTTACAACCAACCATTAACTGTGATTTCAGCCCAGGACAAATTTTCATATTAATTCGGCGTCTACGTTGCAAGGTTTTGTTTTGTTATTAGAAAAAAAGTTGTAATAAATTTTCACTGACTTGAGTATTATTTACCACATTACCTGAGTTTTTTTCTTGCAAAGTCCATTAATGAAATGCCTTGAACTGCTTCTAGCTAATTTTGGTACATTTGTAGGCGCGGTTGTAGTCTTTTTTACCTATCCCACTTCCGAGATGTAATACTTGCAACAACTCAGAAGGGTTTATGGTAGTAAAAGAAGAACAACCGGCCACAATACTTTATATTCACAGAACCTTACGGTTTTAACATATGTAACATGCAAGGAGAGATTTGGGTAAGAAAGTACCAAATATTAACTATTTGGACAGGGATTCCCCTTTATTGTTCAACCTTTGATGTGAATATTCACAAAGCACAGTAAGCAATGAACACCGTCTACACGCCACTACGCCTATTATACGAAAATGCTACCCTACAAAACAATAACATTGCATCATTGCTAAAAATAGCAATTACATTTAGTGTTGCCAGGATCATAAAAACAATTATAATAATTAGTTACTGATGCACTAAATTATCTAGATGATAATTTAGTGGGCTTATAAAATGAACTAACCGGGAGAAAATTGTAATTTAGTTATAAATCGAATCATCTGATAAATAGACTAAAATATTATCTATGACGATTGTCTATGTCATATTAATATACACTGTGGTTCTCATGACTACTGTGGTGGACATCTTGTAACACATATTTCAATACGTAGTATCCATAGTAGTTTGTGATATTTCATACACTGACTATTCAAACTCAACAAGCATTCTTAGAACACCTCGACATCTCTCCAATTTTACAGTATATTAATCTTAACAAATTGGCACAACCAATAGCGGATTGAATGGGGGATTGAGTAGGGATTCTACGTATATCGGTCGGCCCGATGAAATTGGATTTAGAATGGGAATCTCATATTTATGGACTGTGCGATTTATGTTATTCGGAGTTTCGGCCTTACGATTTGGACTTGTTGTATTCGCTTGTGTTTGTAAGAACTGTGAATTACGTGTGTACTTTTAATAAAGATTGGATAATTCCAAAGGCATTTTAAATTCGAATCCGATAATTTCGTAACTATATTTTACTTCAAAATACAATTAAAAGAAACATTCTTTTAATTAAAAAGTACAGTATAAGTATAGTAAAAGTAGTATTAGTAAAATGGTAGTAGCTAATATGTTGTTACTACAATGAAATAAAACTACAAGAATATGAAACATAAATCATATATTTCGAGTAATAAAAATATGTTACCTACTTGTTTTTGTGATAATTAAGATCTTCAGAGGTATGTAAGAAAGAATAACAAAATCATAAACTCAAAACTTGTTACGAAAACTGGATAAGCTTAAGATACTAAGAACATCAAGGCTGAAGCTATATTTGGGCTCAATATGATGTCAATGAACGAGGCCTTTCCAGCAGGCGTAGGTGAAAGGAAGAACACAGGGCGTTTTAGTGGGTTTTCCTATAGTGGTAACTACCTCCACCACGATAGGATCAGGCCGGCGAGTCGGACACGCCCTTTTCGTAATCCATCTATAGTTATAAGTCTACAAACGGATTACTCCTCGTAAAAAAAGGTCTCGATGTGACCTGCTATAGCAGGTCAAATCGAATAATCAAAATCATGGTTAAAAAAATTAAATCATAACTTTAATGTGTTCTTGAAGTTCGCAAAGTCATCCGCAGAACATAATAAAACGGTTGACGAGTGTTGAGCTCTCGCTGAGCCGCATCTGGACTTCTTAGATAATATATCTAGACATGCACATCACAGTTTTCGCACCACACGCTGTCCATGTAAATAGCGTGAACACTTAATTAGATCTCCGAAAACTCACCGAGATGTTTCTCTCGAGATGCACTTAAATGATTCGCTTTTTTAGTCACATGACTAACCATAATGACGCCTCGTACGTAACACCAATTTATTAATTTATTATTAGATTTCAAAAGACAAATTTGTTTAATTGTGATTTGGTTTCAAACAGAGTTAACATCTTTAAAACTACTATTTTATATTATCCATCGGTTTTATTTCATTTAATTTGTAAAGTGCTCTTTAATATCATATCGTAGCAGTTGATTAAAACTACCTATAACGGATTAAGCACAATTAAAAGACATTAAAATAAATAAAAAGTAACTATAAATAGCATTAAATAATTAAAATAAAACGTAAATATTAAGTTTTATAAAATTCACTGGCGATTGAAATTCGAATTATCTAATATATTGTATGACCATAGAAACTGCGGCGTATGAATCTCCACTCCGGCTAAAATATAAAGTAGAATTAAATAAGCACAAAAATCCGTTAAAGCGTAGTATAAACTGAATACTATATTCGAAGTTTTAATTTTGGATAGTAATAAAATAAGTATATTTTAAATATTTGTTTTAATAAAATCTCCATTAATATAAAGTCGTGAAAGTAGAGTCCAGAAGTGACAATTGTTAAAAATTTAAAGTGTGTCTTTTATTGAAATACGATAGAACTCAATTTAGAATGGCATTTGCTAATGCGATTACGATTAACCGATTTTTTATTAGAAAACTCATCTAACTATTGTGAATGGGAGGGAGTAGCAGATTCTTTTAAATTTTTTACAGTTTGGTATAAATCATTTCAAATACGTCAAAAAGCGAAACAACAGTTTGTGGAGGCATCTTGTAATTCAGAATAAAGTATTCTCTTTACTATTGTCATTCCTATTATTCTTATTCCATGATAGTCTAGTGAAAATAAATTAATTATATGAATTTTATGGCATCGATTATTTGTCAGTTAAACCAACAGAGACGCTTGATCGACTTATGGCCGGTTTCTATATCTTACTATTCATTCACTTGCCTTCCATCGGTTGAATTTTGACATTACTTGTATCGAGCTTATGTCAAATTTTAATCGACAAATTAGGGAAAATGAACGGTCGGTAAGATATAAGAACTGGCCATCACATAACGTAGCAATTTTCTAGATAGTAATAGCAAGGTACGTCAATTTAATAATTACTAGAGGTCCCAGCAGTCGTTGTCCTGCCCTGAAAAAATAAAAATCTAGGACCTGATCCCAGCGCCACCTACCGGTTCCAATTATGAATCTAAATAATCCGGGAACCCAGTCAAACACACAAAAAATTTCATCAAAATCGGTAAGTCGTTCTCAACTTATGCGCCTACATACATTTCTACGATTCATATATATATATATATATATATATATATATATATATATATATATATATATATATATATATATATATAACTTAAATAGCAACTGAAGTAAGCATCACCATGATATTTTAAAAGTTATCAACAATGTATGTAAATTACTGCAATTTATACACAATTTGTTTTAGAATTACTTGGACACGTCAAAATGCACTATTATTCTTGTTATAATTTTAAAAGAAACTATTTTGTAAATAATTCCAAATTGTACGATTCGTTGAAAAACATGACAAAAATATAGGGAGTAGCAGTAATTAGTTAATTATTATTAATTAACATTGTTAAAATAAAGTATACTTACATTAAAACATTAACAATTAGCGTTTGGATTTATATTTTTAATTTTTAAAGCTTATTTCTAACCCAAATAAATTCAACATTAAATATAGAATTAAAAACTATTTGAAAATAATCACAGCTATAATCATTTACAATTATAAAATTATAGTAAAGCAGCAACATATTTTATATTAATTTACATAAATATGTATTAACTATTATTTAAACAAAAGATTTTTTTAAATCATTTGTACATTTAAGGATAAATATGACAGTAAATAAAATAAAATTATACAGGAAGATTAAAATGGAGCAGCTTGCACCGCCATCTGAAGTTAGAACGTGACTTCCGATTGTTAAGCAGCAATAGTCTTATAATTGACTCCTGTTTTACTCGCATACAATTCAGTTTCTTATCACCAAGGAAACTCCTGCATTTTCCAAGAAAAACGTGACATAATAATTTATCAACAATAATAAAATATGAATTAACGAATTAGAAAATATGTTGGTTTACTTCTTTCATCCTTATTGTTCATGCTTGAAGAAATATACAAAGTTTTTATATTTATAGCAAGTTCAATTGTTTATTTTGATTAGCGTTATTTTGTATTTTTCTTATTTCTTTATTTATGTCTCTTGTAAAGTTTCTCCTTGAGATACAGTTCATATTAATTTTAATTTTAAACACTTTAAACAATTACATTACGGATATGGCCCTTCAAGCCGGATTTAAAACAGTGAATGAAAGGATTTTCGTGAAACTTGGTATTCTAAATAGACTGAACGTATGATATTTTTTTGCGTGGTAATAATTTGAAGTCTACGCAAATAAAGCAGCGGATCGTTATATCTTTTGTAATAATATACAGAAATAATATAATATAATTATATTTTAGCGACTTGTCTCCACCACTCATTTGGGTCAATGCCGCTAATTTAAATTTATTTTTAGATTAAAATGTTTATTTTAATCACGATGTTGCTTAGATTGATCGAGCATAACATATAAGTCATGGACTTGCTTACAAACTATATTCAGGTAGACTATTCAAAAAATATTTCATTATGATCGTAGATAAACGTTGAATTTGAATAATATAATGATAGTGATACATGTCAAGTTTAAAGTTTTTTGCTCTGTAATATCTAACAAAATACACATAGGTATTATTCTACGAGTAAGATCACAACGATTCGAATGATTTAAAAAAACTTCTAATAAATTTAATTTTAATAATAATTAGGGTTCAGACATACCGTAAGTTATAGCCAATAAAGAGAACTAGAACGAAACATACCAATTTAAATATTTGTGATTTTAAAGCTAGGTTGAATAAAGAGATTTTTTAAAATAATCTGGAGTTTACAGTAGCCGCAATGGATACTGGCTATTTTGAACTTGTAACCATGTAACAAATCAAACTAATTAAAGTACAGTTTGTGAGTGTTAAGGAACAGGACAAGTTACTAGAAGACTAACTGGATTTCTAAAAAAAGTCCCTTATTTTATCATTTGTACAACGAATATAGCAATTTGATAAGACTATTTTCAGGGTTAAAATCACAAACTTACTTCACTCGCATTAGTTTAAAACAAAATTATATATTATTCTAGTCTTGATTTACTCTACTCTCATCTTTGTAAATGACGAAACTATGACTGTATATACATCCCTTTCCAACACACTTTCAACACTATAAGTTAAAATAGTTGAGATGTATATAATTTGTGGCTATCTTATTACAGTTTCTATAGTTTTAGTTATTGTTCTAAGATTGTGGTGTAAGGAAGACATTGTTAATCTAATATTTCTTCTATTAGCAGCGCCTTGCTCATTCACTGATTCATGTAATTGTATCAAGCCTAGTTTCAGAATAGCCGAAGTCCATTGTAACTAATCTATTTTGCGACTTAGAATTGTATACAGATACAGCATATATTAGCCATTTTCTCTAAAATTATTAACTGTATCCGAAATCACAAAATCGGTGGCATATAAATATTATTTATATTTTACTATGACAGTGAAGTTTTAACAGTGTTTAATCCCACATATATTTCAAATCGGACAACTCATTGTATTGAGAACACAAAAAAATTTAAGATTTTATGAAACTATATAAGATTAATACTAAATTGTTAATGATGTTGCTTCTGATTTTGCTTATTTAAATAAAAGTTTTCAAGCAGTGACTGCAATCTATCAGTCATGGGCCTTAGAGGTGAATTTTTTACAGGGATTTCTGTCCGCCTGTAGACATTAAATCCGGGTTACCACTGTAGCTAATAGGTAAACAAGTTAGTGCAATTCACTCGGTTACTATTAGTGGTTATAGAAGAATACGATTAGACGGAGTGAAGTTATAAACAGCAGATATAAACTGAAATTTTGTACAATAGCATATTTTTGGTCTATATTTATTATTATTACCAGGCACTAAGTTTTAGCCCCATTAAGTAATGTTGCTACTAGGACATGAACTTGTGCTTAAGACATAAAATTTAATGCATTTAATCATGAACATTGTAGGAGCGTCACAATGAATAAAACTTCACCGCATAAAATGATTTTAAAATTATTTAACCTATAAATAATTATAAAATAGTACAGATTTTAAAGTATTTATTTAATATTTTAGTAAGATTAATTTTGGAGTTTTTAGAATGTTGATTTGCTCAACTCTTTATCAAATTCCAAAATGCAAAACATGCAAATTCAAACTGAAGCTAATGAGACGATTACCGTAAAACTTAATACAGCAATTGAAGTTGAAAACTACCAATAATCAAAGAGTTGAACAAATCACAATTGAAATTATAAAAATATGGGGAACCTTGCTTTGGCAAGGGTTTAGCATGTGTGCTTAGCACTATAACAATTTTTTTAAATCTCATGAGTGTAACTTACTTTGGAACTAAAACAGTATTAGCCAATAAAAATGTATAACTGAGCAAATGAAATTGTTTGCTATGAATTAATTATTTTTCTTATAGTAAGGATTTTATATTGAACATAACACACCTATTTAAAGTATCTACTTCAACTGCCATTAGAAAGAATTCAAGATAATGATTGATTGAGATTGATCCTTAACTATTTATTTCTTTTATTCGGGTGTAGCACATATATTGCTCTCTCGCTCCTTGCTATATATTTACAAGAGAGTGAGAGAGATAGCTAGCAGTGGATAATTTTACGAAAGCGAATCTGGATTTTATGTTGACTACTTTTGGAGTATTGCAACTGAAATTAATACATGTCTAGTAGTTGCAACACATGGCATGAAGTTCCACGTTACGTTGAAACTTGTTATATTTGTAATATAAATCTGCGAAAGTGGCTTTTTATACCAGTCTGTATTAGTACAGTTACACCCAGAAACTGTATTGGCTATATTCATCACCGGTTGGTCCGTAAATTTCATTGGTACTGGCTTGGGGCACTTGAGGACACCTTCTCGAGTTTCTCGAAGTGTTTCCTTGCGTTCCTAATGTTGATTAGGGTCGCCTCTGAAGGAATCTTGGGATCTGACATCTCTACCATCACGTAAGTGTTACTTGTAAAGCCATCTATGAATGCTGCGAACACACTGTTGCGGACCTACGAACGAAAGTATTAAATTGCAATCATTAGCTAATATTGAAAAATATTAAATTGGCACTTAAATGAAAATTTACATATATCTACATGTAGATGAAGTAGATGGGAAAGAAATAGAATGTGTCAAGGGATATCTGTATTTGGGACAGTTGTTGTCATTTAAAGAGTGCATGACTAAAGAGATAAAACGAAGGGTAGCAAATACTTGGAAAAGATACTGTTATGTGTGTGATCTGTCTACTTCCAATTTTAACATATGGATGTCAGACTTGGTCATTTACAAAAAAGAACTTAGTAAAGTTAAGTTTGTCAGAACAGCATGGAAAGAAGTGTAATAGGAGTGAAGTTGAAAGACAAAATTAACTTATCGACAATCAATCAATTTACTAAGTTCAAAAACGCATCGAGAATAATAAAATAATTGTAATGGGACTGGGTCGGACATATAATGGGAGATAATAAAAACAAATGGCCACGTAAAATAACGGAGTGGTACCCAAGAGACGGAAAAAGGCGAAGAGGACGACATTATAAGAGATGGGAGGACAATTTTAAACAAACACCAGGGACATTATGGTCCAGAACCTGTAAAGACAAATCAAATCAAATATCTTGAGGGAGGCCTTTGTCGAAGGACAAGCTGAGAAGGAGGCAAAACTAGATACCAATTAGTGGATTAGGCTTTTTTTTTCAGCAATAAAGGCTATTTTTATTTTTATTTTATTGTACATGTACATACGCATACGCAAGTCGTGGTAGCGTAATGGCTAGCGCACGCGTTCCAAACCCAAAGGGCGCGGGTTCGATCCTGGAACGCATGCACCACTTAGGCAGTTTTCTGACCTAATGTGCATATTGTTACAATTACCACGTGTTAATAACGGTGAAGGAAAATATCGTGATGCAACCTGCACATCGAGATAACCGATGTGTCAAACCTGCCAAACCGCCTTGGACAAGCGTGGCGGGTGTACTGTCCGTTCCCCTACAGTGGCAGACCTGAGCCCAGTAGTGGGACATTTATGGGCTGTTGTTACTTTACATGTACAATATAGAGAATGTCGGCATGAATGAAAACTTAGTCCATCATTAATTAAATCTATACAATTGACGGCTTTTGTGGTTGAGCGAGCTAAGTCTTTGCCAGCACTGCATCACACATGCTTCGGGTTCGATTCCTGGTATGGTAAATTTTGAAAACGAGTTTTCTCCATTATTTACTATGGTCTGGGTTTCTGGAATCAGCCCCAGAGTAATTCGTTGTATATTACCCAGAACACAAGTATAGATTGCTTTATTTGTGGATATAGAATATGTGTGTTTGTCTGCCGATTATTACGAAATAAATATTATAAAAGAAAGGGCAGCCTTATCGCTCATAGCTATCTTTTGCAGGTACCGTGTGTTTAAGGAGATTTTTGAGAAAATTTAATGCACTAACTATTTGATTAAAGTGATATTTTACAGCAGTTGTGTTCACAAAGTTATAGTTGGAATTTCGAAGGCATATGGCAAAAATTTAACATTTATAATTTTGTAATGGCCTTGTGTCCACCTTTGTATATGAACATAATATAGTTGATTAATTGAAAATTATAATATGCACTATAACAAGTCAATCTATAAGAAATATATCTTTTATATGTTGTAGTGATATCATAAAAAACCTACAAAATCGGTGCAGTCACTATATAAGGAGCTGCGGACAACAAAAAAAACGAATTTCACCACACATAGGCAAGTGAGATATTTTTATTCAATTTTTTTAAAAATTTTAATTCAGTTTTTTGAGCTGGAATGTGGGAAATTCTGTAAAAATAAAATAATATAAAAAAACTTAATAAAATACAAGATTTCGGTGGGGCTACCTCCATGCTTTGGAATTGGGCGGCCAGCTTGGAGCATGAGAGTTTGAACTGCTTGACGATATTGGAGACCTTCTCGAAGCGATGCGCGTCGCGGTGTTGCCGTCGCTGGCAGTGCGAGATCACCAAGAACGTCGCGCGCTCAAACAATAACACCTAATCATCAAACAAAAAAATAATAATTAAATATTGTTATATATGCAGGGCTTCTATCAAATGCTGATTGAAAGGGCTTACTTTACAGGTTAATTACAGCGAGAGATAAAACACGATGGGACGATCATATAAATTACCTTTCTTCGCGTCTTAGAAAACTTATTTATGTTTAAAAATTTGAGACCCATTGCCGACTTTCATACATTAAAAATGGTATACTTTTCCTTGTGTGAATCTTTACTCGTCGTCTCTTTTTTGTTAAATTGTAAAACACTAAAGGCTAATAAAGATTTATTATTATTATTAAACAAGTCCCAGTTGTTAGCAATCAATCAAAATCATATCCAAACTGCAAACTAAGTTTGGTACATTATTTTATTTTATTCGAAAAACAAACAGTTTATAGATAAGTAAAGTACATACTACTAAAATATCTATAACCATTAAATTATATTTTTTTATTGCCTGAAGCAGATAAACAGCAGACAGGCTGACGGCCCATCCGATGGAAAGTGGTTAGCGTCGCCTATGGACGTTTGCAACACCAGGGTTGTCGTCAACGAATTGTCGACCTCTACAAAATTTTGTAACGCCCTTCTTAAAGAACCCCATGTCATAGCGCAAAGGGAAAACCGTGGCGGGAAGTTTCCTTCGGATCATTGTTGTACGCGGAATAAATGTTCTAGAGAACTCTTGGATAGTTGAGTGTGGGCGCTCAATGAAATGGGGGTGAATATCCTGTCGCTGGCAAGTGGTGCCGTTGCAAAAGTGAGGCGTTAGCACCAGATCAAATAGTTCCTCAGAACACTCCCCTGTTGTTTCTAATTGTTACCACTATATATAATATATTATATATTTGCACTTACCTCATCTGCATCCACTATCGCTGCAAACTGTTTAAGTGATGACTCTAAAGCTTTTACATTAGGTATTAGTTTATATACTATGCTAGACCAAGCCCTGAAACAGAAAACATATTTAAAAGTAAAAAAGTTGTGTGATGAAATAATTGTTAAAGTCAACAAGAGGAGATGGATAAAATGCATTAACTATGGTGTAATGTTCAGGTGTTGCTATTTAGAATGGTAATTTCAACCTAAGTAATATAAAAATTAAAAATAATTATCTTTGCCATAGAAGAACATGTAAATGTGCCAACTTTCAAGCTGATTCGTAAAACTGTGTTGGAATTTATCTATCTAATACATTTACTGATATCTATTTAACATAATGGATATAATATAATATCAGTCCAATAATGTCCCACTGCTGGGCTCGGGCCTCCCGTTATAGAGGGTACGGACAGTATACCCACTATGCTTGTCCAAGGCGGCTTGGCAGGTTTGGCACATCGGTTAGCTCGATGTGCAGGTTGCATCACAATATTTTTCTTCACTATTGTAAGCACGTGGTAAATGTAACAATATGCACATTAGGTCAGAAAACTGACTAAACGGTGCATGTGTTCCGGCCAGGATCAAACTCGCTCCCTTTGAGTTTGGGATGTGTGCACTAGCCATTACGCTACTACGACTTTTACATAATGGATAGATATGGTCAATTTTCACAACAATGATGGACATTATACCTGTAAAGTACTTGCTGGAATCTTTGAAGAAAAGGTTGTGTTTAGTTTGACATTTTTCATTGAAGTACTGAATACAAAATTATATTCTATACATCTAGAATATTAAAATATTTTGTCTATGACTTTACCAATGAGGTTTTACAACAGTACTTACTTATAAAGTGTTTCATCCCATATACTAGTTCTAAAGCATGTACATTCTAAAGGTTTTGAGAGCCTCTTAAGGTCCTCTTCTTTTAACCTGAATATCTCCTCACGGCTCTCTTCAGCAACTAAATCCATTTTGTGAACTAGACAAAATATTCTGGCTTCTGGAGAATTCTGAAATTGCAAAATGAACAAATTGTTTTATATTCTATACCCATTAACCTCACATTTTAATCATTTTTTTCTATTTTTGTAAGTCAAAATCATTTTACTTAGAAACAATGGGTCTATATGGATGAAATTTGACAGAAAAGTATTTTCAATATGATGCCACACAATGGTGTAGTAAACACAACAAGTAATAACTGGGGGTGGTCTTCATACATGTTACTGAGTGTTGTTTTTTTTGCGGTTTAATGATACTGCTGTTTATAATCCTATGGAATAATGAATTAATTTGCACCACAAGCAGGGTTAACACGGAGCAGAGCAGTTACACAACACAGGAATTGTCACATTACAAATATATCAATATAAATAAAGAAAAATGCAACAAAGGAAAATAAATATAATTATAAACAGTGGAAATTAGTTAACACTAGAGAACACTTCATAGTTCATAGATTTTTTAGATTTATATTCTAGACAATAAAATTAATTTAAAGTTAATTATCTCTGACATTACCATAGCCAAGAGAAACAAATGTAAATATGCATATTTTACCTGTAACAAAGCTTCTAAACAAGACTGATAATAATGTGAATCCTTTTCCAATTCTCGACTTTCTACGTCAAAGACATAAATAAGGACTTCAACATTCCTGAATATGTTATCCCTTTGAGATGCAAAGTAGTTCTCCATAAAAGCTTCTTGTCCACCACAGTCCCAAAGATTGAGCACCAGGTTACCAAGGAAACGTACATGTGAATGTTCCACATCAACTGAGAACAGGAAAGAATAATTAAAATAACACTAATAGCTTTTAAGTGTAATTTTTATTAGATTTTTCCTTTTACCCTGACATTTTGAAACATTTTTAATAACAATGGATAAACTATAAGTAATATTACAGTACAGGAATAATGCTTTCTTGGGCTTTAGCATTTGGAATCATGGATTTTAGGGCAGGATAAACAGAACTATAAGCAATTTTAGGCATTCATTAAAGATGATGAATATTTGAAACTAGATTCAAAAGTTTTTCACATTATACAAGGCACTATTTTTCATTAGATTTAAGCTATTGCTAATATATAGATGTGAAACTGAATTTGTTTGTATGTATGTTTGTTCTATTCTATTCTATTTTGGCGTTTTGGCTTCCAACGCTACTGACGCTGATTCGGCCAATGTCACAGTAAGAGAGAATGTCAGGTGTGGGTTATTGGCAATAGCAGCTCAAAAAAAAAAATTGGTCGGTTTTCTTTCCAATTGTGACTTCTGTGAACCTAAGGACAACACAACATAAACAGAGTTAATCTAACTACCTTATAAATAAATGTTATTTATAATTATAAACTTATATAATACACTAACAGATTTTTTATTGGCCAGTGCTAAAAGGAAATTTATGTTGACAGGGCGAGGGAAATCTCCTGGTAAAATATCGTAGAGTGGGGTAATAACTTTTGGGCAGTAGAAAAAGATGTGTTCCAAAGTGCCCTCGTCTAAGCCGCATTCACAAAGGGAATGGTCACGGACTCTAATTTTCGCCAAGAAAACCGGTGTGCAGATATGGCCGAGTCTGAGACGAATTATGGCAGTAACCACTTTTTAGGAAGCTTGCGGTATAGATAAAACCATGGTTTGGAAGGGAGAATAGGTTGAAGGTTTCCAAAGTGTCTTCCTACGTTTTGTCGAGAAGCTTGCCACTGTAGATTCCAAGAGTTTAACATTCGGGGTTTAGCGAGGGCTCTCAGATCCCGAGGAAATACCTTATCATATTTGTTTACACCAGAGGAGACAGCTTCCTTAGCACAGTGATCAGCCATTTCATTACCGCTAATTCCGCTATGGCTGGGAATCCAGGCGAGGATAATGTCAAGGCCGGCAATATCACACCTCAAAAGGACTTCTTTGGTTTTTAACGTTACGGGAAAATTATCTTTAGAATGAAAAGGAAGTTTAATTAAGTCTTGGAGACTGCTTAATGAGTCAGAAAAAATAATCGATTTTTTTATGTTATGCGACTCAATATAAAGAGCAGCTTCCAGGAGGGCTAAGGCTTCCCCTGTAAAGACAGAGGAATGAGGGGGAATTTTATAGTTTAAAATAATTTTAAATTTAGGTATCCACACTGCAGCACCAACATGATCGGTCTGTGGTAGCTTAGAGGCGTCAGTGTAGCATTGCAGATGATCTGGCCACTGTTCTTCAATTTTTTGAAGTAATAATTGGTCTGCGCCTGGAGAACCCTTATATATGCCAAGATCCAAAATAACTTTAGGTCGAAAAAGGAGACTATTAAAATTAAATTCGAACAGTGGGTTTTAGAGTTTTTATAGATGCCTGAAGAAATTTCTAATGAATTTTGGAAAGACCGAACAAGAGGTGGTAAAGTTTTGTGTTGCCAGTACCTAGAAGTTTGAGTAAGTTGATTAAGTCGGTTAAGTATGTCTGTTAAAGGATGGGAGGAAATAGCAACTACTTTGTAAAAGAATCTATCTGCCAGAAACTGTCTTCGCAAGGTTAGTGGAGGTTCTAAACATTCTACTTGAAGAGCATTGATAGGGGATGACTTCATGGCACCTGAAATAATTCTAAGGCATTTGGATTGGATCCGGTCTAGTTTAGAAAGTGAGGTTTTATTACATGGTTCTAAAAGGAAGGATCCATAATCAAAATGACTTCTTACAATAGCATTGTAGAGAAGCTTCTGACAATATGGATGTGAACCCCATTTAACTCCAGATAACGCACGGATGATATTAATATTCTTTTCTGCTTTTCCACAGATGTAGTTCAAATGGTGAACACCGGAAAGTTTAGAGTCAAGGAAGATACCTAAAAATTTAACTCTATCACAAACAGAAATAGGCTGAGTACCAATTCGTATACTTGGTTCAGGAATATTTCTTTTTCGAGAAAAGATCACCACAGTACTTTTAGGGGCAGAAAGGGACAAGCCGTGTTCTGAAAGCCACAAATTGAGGTAAAATAAAGCAGAATTTAGACGGTTAGATGCTTCAGAAATAGTATCTGATGTGGCATATAGAACAATGTCATCGGCATACTGAAGGATATTACAGAAGCAATTAACTGTAGTGTCAAGGTCAGCAGTATAAAGGTTATAAAGAAGAGGACTAAGAACTGAACCTTGAGGAAGACTTTTCCAAATGGTATGTGGAGAAAGAACATTACCTGAAACTCGGACACAAATAGATCTCTCCATAAGCATATTATAAATAATATTCACGATCTTCGGTGGAATACTTAGATTAAGCAATTTTTGCCTAAGTATAGGAAGGTCGACGTTGTCATACGCCGAAGTAATGTCCAAAAAGACACCTACGACGTGATGGTTTCGTGAGAAAGCGAGGCAAATAGTTGAGGTAAGTACACTCAAGCTGTCTAAAGTACCTAGACCTCTACGAAAACCATACTGACTGCTTGGAAGGAGATTTCTATTTTCTACTATCCATTCGAGACGATTTTTTATTAAATGTTCCATAATTTTAGACAGTACAGAGGATAGGGCAATTGGTCTATAGGAATTAGGGTCAGAAGGGTCTTTGCCTGGTTTCAGAATTGTAACAATCAACTGAGTCTTCCAGGAATCTGGGACAGAACCTGATAAGAAGATGTGATTTAGAATTTTAAGAAGAAACGATTTTGAGGCATCTGAAGAATTAATGATAAAGGAATAAGAGATGCCATCTATGCCTGGAGTTGAATCCCGCAGATGATCGAGAGCACAGCAAAGTTCTGTAAAGGAGAATATGGAGTCCATGGGGTCAGGGGTTGAACTAAGAGAAGAGGCTGGGGGACACGGTTCTGGGGCGACGAAAGGAGGGGATAATTTTGAAACGAAGTCAGAAAGCCAGGATAATTCATTAGAGTTAATGTTGGGGTCAAATTGTGATTTCCGAAAAGCTTTAATTTTTTTCCACACAATGGAAGCAGAAGTTCTAGGGGATAGTGACTCGCAGAAATTTCGCCAACCCTGTGTTTTCTTTTTCCGTAAAAGTCTTTTGTGGTAGCTGAGATTTTCTGGAAGTTCAGGTAATTTTCTAAGGTTAAAGACAAGGCAAATTTAGACTCTGCTTGCTTACGCTTTTTAACTGATAAGGTACATTCAGAATCCCACCATGCAGGAGAAGGTATATACTTTGAGCCTGAGCTTTTAAGAGGAATGGATTCCTGAGCAGCAGTGGAAAGGATAGAAATATATTGCGTATATAATGAAATAAAGTTTGAATTGTTAATATCAGGAAGGGTTTCTAGTCCATTCTGAACTAAAGAGGAGAATTTATGCCAATTGGCCTGATCTAATTTATATTTTAAGAGGGGAGAGAAACAGCTGGAGGGGGTGGAATCATTTAAAGTGACTAGGATTGGCAGATGATCACTACCATAGGAAGTGGGTAAGACAGACCAGGACAGTGAATTTGTTAAAGAAGGTGAAGATAGAGAGAGATCTGGTACACTGGGGTTTTGACAAGGGAAACTCTACGAGTAGGAGTTCCATCATTGAGAATACAGAGATTTAATTTGTCCAAGAAATCAAAGAATACAGATGAGACAGAGTCACACAAATGTGATCCCCATATATTGTGTGGCGGATATTAAAATCCCCAAGAACAATAAAGGGACTAGGAAGGTGCGATAGTAAAGAAGAAAGTTCTTCAATGAGTGAATCATTGGGATGGGGGATATAGACAGAGACAAAAGTAGTACTGTAAGAACGAACAGCAACAACATTTAGACCAGGGAGTGAGAAGGAATAGGTAAGCGACAGAATGATATATTTCTACGGACTAAAATAGCACAGCCAGCCCAGCCATCCTCCCTGTCATCCCGAAGAAGGCAGGAAAACCCAGGAACCCTAAAAAGAGCACCAGGTCTTAACCAAGTCTCCGAGATAGCAAAGAGGATAGGATTGTATCTATTAATTAGAAAAATTATATCTTGAATCTTATTCTTAATATTCCGGCAATTCCATTGTAGAATCTTGGCCATTTTGTTTTGGGAGAGAGTTGATGAGAGAAGTAATTATTAACTGGAGTTGTTCCAGGACAGTGTTCAGTAGGACATCATTAAATTTTGTGAGCATATTAAATAAAACCATTGACAAAAGCTCAGCTAGGTTATCATTGGGGAAACATTAGTGGAAGTAGAGTCTCTAAGAGCACAACCATTTGGTAATAAAGAATTAGGAGAAGAAGTTATGTTATTGTGAGCTACTCTATCATAAGATTTACCCTGAACTGATTTAGGACTTCTTTGGATAAAAACAGTTTTTTTGTATGATGAGGTGGATGGAGCAGGATTTGAGAGATGTGAACTAGGTAGGGACGTTGGGGCAGGGCTAATGTGATTTGTAAAAGATCTACTAAGGTAAACCGGTTTCTGTGGTTGGGAACCATTGACCACATCAACAAAAGAAGTACGAACACGGGGACTCTTTGAGCAGCCTCAACAAAACTAATATTTTCTTGAGACATTAATGCCTTTATATTTCTTTGCCGGGCATGTTCAGGGCAGTTCGGATCGGAAGCTGAATGTCTTCCTGAACAAAATAAGCAAGAAATATTTTCTTCCGGGACATTACAGAGAGTAGCTTCATGTGGGCCAGCACAACGAGAACAACCAGCATTTGATCTACATTGATCACGGATGTGACCAAAGCGACAGCATTTTAAACACTGAATTGTAGGGAGAGTATAGATTTGTACGGGAGTGGAAACACTACAGCAGTAAATATGTGTGGGTAATGTTTGGCCAAGAAATGTAAGAACGACAGTACCCGTAGGCTCCCAAGTTGTTACACCATTCACTTTCTTTTTCTTATTAAGTCTCCTAGCTTTAATTGCTATGGTTGACATTGATCTGCATTCGATAAATGATACCAGGTCTTCAAGAGACCAGTCTAGGGGGATCTGTCTTACTACACCCATTCGTGTAACCTGGAAGCGTGGGATAATTGCGGTCAGCTTGTTTGATGATAAAATAGGGTTAGATATAAAGGTATTAGCATCAGAGTAGGTTTTAAAAATAATGGCTGCTTTGTTTCTACCAATGTTTTTAATTTCATCAACCCCAGACACTTTTCCATTGTAAATAGTTTGAGCAATTTTGAGAGTACGCATGCGATTAGAGGATGGTAAAGAATCAAGATCTGAGCGAGCTACATGAACTACGAAAGGGCCACAGTCAGACTCCGTGTATTTGAGGTCCGAATTATCCTCGTAACCAGGACGAGTGTAAGTGTGTTGAACTGAGGCGGCGGCTGTAGAAGAGGGGCAAGTCTTTTTCTGGAATATTCTGAGTACTATTCAAGCAGTTTGCAGAGCGCTTTGGTCTCGTTTTCTCTGTAGTAGGATTCGAAAGTGCAGACAATTCTTCCATCGCGGCATCCAGGGATTTCCTCCCCCTGTCAGGCGGGACTTTTTCACCCACCGAATACGACATACTTAGAATAATAGAACTTACCACTAATTAAAGACTTAATCTATACCACCACCAACATAAAATAAGACAGCACAAGTTGTAGAATCACAGAAAGTATGGAAAAGCCGAAAAAAATCTCCAAACACGTGTGACTCTACTTATAACACCTGTCAAACTCCGTATGTTTGTTCTTTCTTTGTCTTCAAAATATTGTCATGAAAATATTAGTGTTAATGCCATGTTCACATCCAAACTACTCACAATCAAAGTGATGTTTTTTAATTATCATGTTCAATTACACATTGCTTCTTTAGAATGTTTACATATGACAACGATTTAGATGATACTTCCCCCAGATGCTTTGTCTTTGACTTACAACATGTTGGCAATGCCCCCGGGGTTAGGTTAGGGTGTAGTATTAACACCAGCTAAAACGAATGGAAGGTCATTATAGCGGGTTTTGAAATGACAACTCTGGTTTATAAGGTGGGTTGTCTGTTTAACTGCCTATATAACTGTATAATGCTCTATTTAAAAATAATGTAAACAAACTTGTAGGGCATATCAATAGTCTAATATAAAAACTGTAGTAGAATTTGTATAGTATGCACACATTATATATACTCATATCACATACCTATTTATTAATGGCTTATTATTGTCTAAATGTGGTCAATTTCAATTGCTGGTACATAAAAAGTAAATACAAAATATTAGTCCATTTTATTATCTGAGTTTTACATTATTACCTATTACAATAAACTTTTAGGTTGTTACTAAATTTAATAAAACATTTCTGGGATCGATGCATTTATTGAATTCAAATACAAGGAAACTTAACAGAGAGCACTGACATGTGGCAACAGGGGAACAAGGTTTGGTAATCTATGTTTACAATTATCTTACTTAAACATCCTTAATTAACTGTCCATTGTTTCAATGTTAATAATATATTGTGTTACAATTATTACAAAATACTTTACTTAAATAATTTTCAAATTAGAAAACCTTTCTTGAGTATGAATATAGTAACAAATTATTTTATAATGTCAGGTTACAGCATATTGAGTTAAAAATATTTAATAAAACTTAAGCACACTTAAAACATAGTTTTAGTATGTATAGAAGTCACGAAAACGTAAGAAAATATTATAAAAATATTTATTTTTAAGATTCCACCAAATTGGCCTTTGTCCTAGTATGGAACAATACAATAATGAAATTAAACTATGTATAACTAAATAAATACTGGGTAAGCTGTGACTCATGTATACAAACATCATTATGATTTTGTTTTTACAAGTTATATTCTTAATGTGTTTTAATAATATGTATTTAGCTGTAAAGTTTGTTATTCAAATAAAATAAAATAAATAAGTTGTTTTAGGATTTACTCAAAAATACAAGAATGATGAAACTGAACCACATTTTAAACATACTATTTTGCTTGAACATTGCACAAAATAATATAAATTTTATGCTCTACTTTTTATGTATACTTTCATGACATTCTCTTGCATGTTAACTTTCAATATGGATAAATTTCCACTTACTTGTTGCACCTAACCGACGAGTATCTCTGGCTATATAGTTTGCGAATATAATTGACCTCATACTAGTCTTCCCTGAGCCACTTTTACCCATCAACAATACCTAAAATGGAAAATGAAAAAATATATGTAATAGGACATCATCCTTTTTAATCTAGAAACCATTCTTGTATTAAACTGGCCAATTTTACCATATAAGATATTCTACAAAGTGGAAAACAAGTTTTCATGGTCCCAATACGTACCTTTTTCTTCATGTTTTAATAAGTTGTGCTGTCGATTAAGGGTTTAAAACTTGTAAGGATTCCTGAATTTTAACAGATTACACGCTACTTTTTACTTTACAATTGTGCACAGATGTAGAAATGCTTTAAGTGTAAATAAATTCCATTATTCTCCAATAACTTTAGAATTAATTTTAAAAATGAGCAGATTTATAGGCGTAATTTCTTTTCGCGACAAAGCAGTGACTATTCTGACAATTTAACACAATGTCAAAATTTTACCTGACAGCGAGACAAATCAATGTACCTAATTTAACCTCCTAGCGCCCCCGGTCCTTAAAACAGTACTTTAATTAAATAATGAATAAAGCCTAGCACAAAATCCAATTTCGTCAAATGAACGCCCAGGGTACTACTCTATGTACCCCAACTTTAACCATTGCTACTGATTCCAAATTACCACCTTTGTATAAAGACATGTCTCCGAACGTGTGTTCGAGGTTTTTGTTTGTGTATGTTCAAGCAACAGTGTCAACAAAAACAAAACAAACTTGTCTTTCTTGACCTATTAACGAACAAGATCATCCGAGTCTGAAAATAAATCTTAATTTATTCATGAAATCTTTACGATTTATGTTAGTATACAAAAATAGGTGTTTATATACTATATTTGCTGTTTACATCAAAACTTTATATGGATCTGATAAGAGGATAAGACAAATAAAATTCGGAAATATTTGGTGGGAACTATGTGTTGTGCAGTTTTATTTTCAAAAATGTGTACCAATAAATAAAAAGTGAAGTGAAGTAAAAATGTGTGAAATAACTCTAAATTGAACAATAGTTGTACGATATTGATAGCTTTTAAATAGTAGTTATGTATTTTTGTGAGAAACTATAACTGTATCCTCCTGACGCCCAGGTTATTCAACGCTCTCTTGAAGTAAACGCCCAAATTACTTAAAAAAGGTTTCAATGGTGAAAACCCAAGACTTTGAACTTTAAAAATTTTACCGTACAGTAATCGCACAAGTACGATATTTTTTCTTGTATCAGGTGAACGAGAAGAAGCAAAAATTGGATAAAAAATAGTTTACCTTTTGGTAGGCCTTTGGGTTAAAATCCCTAGACTTCAAACAGTAAGCTTTTACAACATCAATTTTTTTCAATTACCTTCAATAATATTAAAAATTAAATTAAACTTAATAACCAATTGAAAAACAAAAAATAAATCGTGACTTGTAAGTTCACGCACGTAACACTATTGTTCCCCACACTGACTATTTTATTTAACGTTGGGCGCCAGCTATGGCCAGGGAGAATTGAAACATGGCATTTTAGATTTAAGAAAAACGTTTATTGAAAACGAACACATCTATGAATATAGTCATTGTGAATTTTACATTTTTAAACTGCGTGTTAATCTCGCGACGCGAGAGACAGGCCCTGTGCACGCGCAGTGCGGACGAGAGCTTGTCAACCACTACTGGCATCCCGTAGCCGTAGGTCCGTCGCGACACGAGTCGCGGGGTTGCGGTTTGAGGCGGGACGGTATTCACCCGCGCTCTAGCAATACCGACCCCTGCTCTTACGCTTAGGCATCATGCATGCTATAAAATCCTTTAAAATTAAGAGAAACATTTATTTTATTATAATTTATTTAAAACATTTGAAACAATCATGATAATCTTTGTTAACCCAAAGATCTATTAAAAGGTCTTAAATTTTGAATTAAGATAATTTTTACTATATCTCAGATCCATATAAAGTTTTGATGTAAATAGCAAATATAGTATATAAGCACCTATTTTTAATAAGCATATCCACACAAATACTAAAGATTTTATGAATACATTAAGATTCATTTTCGCACTCGACGATCTTGTTCGATGTCAAGTCAAAAAAGACAAATTTCTTTTGTTTTTGTTGGCAATGTTGCTTGGTCATATACAAACCAAAACCTCGAACATTACGTTCGGAGACATCACATTATTAAAAAGTGGTAATTTGAAATTAGTAGCAATGGTTAAAGTTGGGGTACTTAGAATAGTACCCTGGGCGTTCAATTGACGAAATTGGATTTGGTGCTGGACTTTAGTCCCTATTTCATTGAATTATCTTTTTAATGACCGCGGGCGCTAGGAAGGTATAGTCAAATATGGCCTTTCGAGTTTTCACAAGAAACATCCATCACGATTGGCTGTATGGACTAAAATTCCTTTGTCTCGAATTCTACTACTCTATTAAAATTCGTTCAGAAATTATTGATATGAAATTAATTTCTTAAAAATGTGTCAGAAGATAATGAATAGCAGTTGATATGTGGGTCAATTGAATTGATTTTAAACTTAAACAGCGCCACCTACAAAATGATTTTGATAAATAAAATAGACTTCGTTTTTTTTCAGGTATCATGTTTCAAATTACAGTTTCAAAATTCAGGATGACATTACTGTGATTGCGATTGATTTGATGACAAATTGACAACTTCACGCATAGATAATATATGACTTCACGTAGTGATAAATTCTCTTTGGACTTCACGAAAGACCACGGTCACAACGATACATCAAAGTCATCTTGTTAAAAAATATAGCGATATTTTGTGAAAACGTGATAATTCCGAATGAAAATCGTAATTATGGTTGACCTCGAGCGTTAACTTCTGTGTTTTGTGAATATTTAAAATGGCACGCCATCGAAACGTGAGAAATTGTAATTACTCCGATGAATATGACTACGACGATGTTTATGGCCACTCCGTTGAAGAAGACAGCTGTTTGTCACCCAGTGATACAGCACAGTGGATGTACGATAGAACTCGTAACCAACAGGCTATATCGCATTTTTTAGAGAGCCACAGTGATATTCAAGAGGAAGTGGAAGAAGAGCCTGAAAATAGATCTTTGCCGGCCCTTGAGCGACGTGAATCTATAGATTTACGAAGCCTTAACCTAAATGAAACTGATGAAGCTAGACTTATGTCTTGTTTAGATGAGTTGAGGAATATTTTGGGTGACACAATTGCAGATAACATGCTCATACAGTCAGTACTCAAACATAACTTTGACTTTAAAAAGGCTCTTGACGATATCCTGAATAATAATAAGAGTAAAGAAGTCGCAAAATTTAAAGAAAAATCCTCAAAACCTGCCCCAGTTGCCCTTATCGAAGCTGCTAAGTCATCCACAATTGCCATTGACAAAACTCCTAAAGTTATTGCAACTCAGTTAGAACCAAGAAGTGTAGTTGTTAAAGGTTTTAAAATAGGTGAAGAAACTTTAAACAGCAGGCCTCAAACACCGAGAGAACAATCTCCTTCTGTGGAAAAATGTTATAGAGCTGAAAATGATGAAATTAAAGTGGTACAAAAATCTAAAGAGAGTAAAATTGATGCAAACAAACAGTACACCAATGAAAGAGGATCAGAAAAAGATCATTTATATATAGTTGTTATTGGACATGTTGATGCTGGTAAATCTACATTGATGGGAAGATTGCTTTGTGATCTTGGAGAAGTGAGTCAGAAGACATTACATAAATATGAACAGGAAAGTAAAAAGATAGGCAAACAGAGTTTTATGTATGCCTGGGTGTTAGATGAGACTGGAGAAGAAAGAGTTAGAGGGATAACAATGGATGTTGGCAGAGCACAATTTGAGACAAAAACAAAGAAAGTAATAATATTAGATGCTCCTGGACATGCTGATTTTATACCAAATATGATAACTGGTGCAGGACAGGCTGATGTTGCCTTACTCGTAGTAGATGCAACAAGAGGAGAATTTGAAACTGGTTTTGATTTGGGAGGTCAAACAAGAGAGCATGCTCTCTTAGTTAGATCTTTAGGTGTTAGTCAACTAGCTGTGGCTGTGAACAAATTAGACACAAGCAATTGGTCTCAAGACAGATTCAATGAGATAACAAAGAAGCTTAAATCATTTCTGAAACAGGCAGGCTTTAAAGACTCTGATGTCACTTATGTGCCTTGTTCAGGTCTTACTGGTGAAAACCTAATTAAATCTCCTAGTGAACCAGAACTATTAAAATGGTATAATGGACCTTATCTTCTAGATGTTATTGATAAATTCAATGTACCAGAAAGGCCTGTTATGAAACCTTTACGAATGTCAATAAATGATGTATTCAAAGGTACTGGATCAGGGTTTTGTGTTTCAGGAAGAATTGAAACTGGCATGTTAAGCAAAGGAGACAAAGTTCTAGTATGTCCAACAAAAGAATTAGCTGAAGTTAGAGGATTGAGTATTAATGATTTGTCAAGCAATGTTGCATTTGCTGGTGATCAAGTGAGTGTAACAATATCGGGTGTAGACATGCAGAATGTATCAGTTGGTTATATTTTGAGTGATCCTGTACAGCAAGTACCAGTAACTACTCGCTTTGAAGCAAGAATAGTAGTATTTAATGTCAAAGTACCAATAACAAAAGGTTTCACTGTACTTATACACAACCAATCTTTAGTGGAGTCAGCAAATATACTAAAGTTGAAAGCTTTATTGAACAAGAGTACTGGAGAATTGATCAAGAAGAAGCCCCGTTGCTTAGAAAATAATTCAGTTGCAGTAGTAGAAATTGAAGTCTGCAAGCCCATTTGTGTGGAGAGATATAAAGATGTCAAGGAGCTGGGACGTGTAATGCTGCGAGTAGCAGGAGTAACCATAGCTGCCGGCCTGATTACTGACATTGTCTCCACTTGATTGATTTGAAATTTATCTCCATATCTTCAATGCAAATACCTCTGTCTGATATGCTATATAATGCTAGTAATTAACCCATAAGGTGATAGATGGTAAATGTGTGTAGATACATAATTATTTTTATAAAGTTAAGTAAGCACATTTAAAATGTTTATAATATTGTATTTTCTGCTTTTATTGTAAACAAATATATTGAATAATAATATTTATAATACAAATTAAATTGTTGGAATAGTTATTATGGGTTTGTATTGCAGTTTTTTAAGATTCCAAAGTTTTTTTTGGCAGAAACAAACTATAAATTTTTTATGTTTGTCTGACTATATTTTTGATGAAATTTTTGCAATAAAACTACCAGGCCTACTTGTGGCAGGAAGATGTATTTTATATGCTTGCTTCACACTGATATAATTAAATGAGGGGTAAAAAAGAGTCTTCTTGCATAGACATGACTTGTAGGGTTTCATTGGATTGGATTATACATCTTGATAAATGATAAGATGTAATATATTTTTTTTTGTTTATATCAATAGGTTGATAGGTATTCACTTCCAATGTCAAAAATGTATATTCTTCTTTAACTTTTGAATTCAAGGTGGTAGAGCTAAAAATGCACTCAATGAACATTGTTTTGAACTAGATCTATCAAGTGCTTTTTGAGCTATAGATTTCTTTGAATTATTGAATAGATTTGCTAATAATTATGTATTTTATACTTTTCTACACTTCCATAGCTAAATGACAGCAGGCGTCCATTAACTTTACAGAACCTTTCACTATGTGCAGACTCACAATACACATATAGCTACTTTAATTTGTTGGAATATTTTTATTCCAATAAAATAAACTCACAATGGTTGGTTGGTTGTATAACAAAAACAGACATTTTCATCTGTTTTATGAATATAATACCTGGTTTATATTACACTTAAGTAATATAAAGTAAAAAATATATTACAGTAATACAGTAAATTATCCATTGTGGGCAAACCACCCGCCCCTCCCCCCGTGATTGGCACCCTGTCAATTTATTAAAGATATTAATTAAAACAATATTTTTTATTTTGTAGCCATACAATAATCTATCTTCTATCTATAGTATAATAAATTTGTAAATGATTCGAAGTTGTATGCACAATGCGTTTTAAAATGTAAAATAATTAGGGGGCTAAATCGGCCCAGCAGATTCAGAAAACATAATTTTTAAAATTTTTGTTTCTGCCTATTAGAGCATCACGTGAAAATTATTCAACTGATTTAAATGAAACTCGAAAGGGAGATAGCTTATATTCCGGGTTGTAACTTAGCGTACTGTTTACCTCGATAAATGACATCGTTACCGTGGGAGAGATGAAGAGCGAAAAACATAGTGCTGTCATCGCATCTTTTTTAGAAACTACTGAACGTAATGGATGAAATGATGTGAGTTAACACAATTACATTTTATCCCGATAAATGTCGACGTTTCCTTAATAGATGGATTAGCAAAAGAGATGGCGCTGCAATCGCGTTTTTTTAAATTCGATAACAAATACCTAGGTTGCCCTATAGAACATGTCATTTTTTATATAGTGTATTATCTATGAATGTTATTCTTTGGCTACGTTTCACTATGGGACCCAAAACGACCGCGATTTTTCACGTTCCACCTGCTTGCTGGCGTTACAATTGTAAACCGAAGTGGAACGATTATTCGACCCACCTCTTGAGATAGGTCGTTGTGTGATCGAAAATGATGATGTTATTAGTGACGTTTTCGCCACGACCACAACGACCGCGGTCACCTTGTGGAACGGCTAACGGTGCATTTGGGCGTTGTGAGCTACTTTCGGAACGCGCTGATTGTATTACATCAAATCAGGTTGGCTGCGACTCGCCACTATGTTTTCCTGGACAGTTGTGTAGACTATGGCTATGTTCCATTAGAGACTCACAATGACCATACCCCCGCCCGCGATTTTTCCCGTTCCACTTGCTTGCCGGCGTTACAATCGTAAACTCAGGTGGAACGGTTATTCGACCCACCGCTTGATATGGGTCGTTGTGAGCGTTATGTGATCGAAAATGATGACATCATTAGTGATGTTTTCGCCACGACCACAACGACCGCGGTCGCCTTGTGGAATAGCTAACGGAGCATTTTGGGCGTTGTGAGTTACTGATGAAACGCGCTGTATGTGGACTAGCTTTTTTTTTTGTTATTTTAACCTATTTTGATTTATTTAGGTTTATGGCTTGGCAGCTAGGCCTTTAAGCCAGATCTTAGATTATAAGGTAGTTTCTTCATTTTCTTAAGCCTATGTACACATACAGCTATGCTACAGCACAGCTGAACTGTAGGTTATTAGCTGGTGCCATTCAACGGAGTTTTTGTGACAACTCAAAAGGCCACATTTGACTATACAGTTCACATTTCTCACAAAACACATAATTACTACTCAAAAACTATCAATATCTTTTTGAGTAGTAAATCTAAAATTAACAATAGTTGAGAATATCTACAACTATTGTTAATTTTAGAGCAGTTTTACACATTTTTAGAAAATAAACCTGAACAGCACAACATCTCCTTTCAGTTCCCGCCAAAAACTGAACAGCACAACATCTCCTTTCAGTTCCCGCCAAAAACTCCTTATTTTAGCCAATTAAAAAGAAACAGTAAAGATTAAAAATTACAGAATATAACCTTCTTTAACCGAGTATGTTATTTATAGATGTTTATAGTAATAAAATGTCATTAGAAATCATAATTCATATGTCATAAGTTTTTTTTAGTTTACCAACCATAGGTATTTATAGTTCATTTGCCTGTAATTATTCATGCTATAAAACAAAAATATTAGTAGTACCTTATATAATCAAAGTTTGCACCAGTTTAAAGAAAATAATTAATTGAAGATTTATATAGGTACTAGCTGATGCCCGCGACCTCGTCCACGTGGTGCGGTTTTTTAACTATCCCACGGGAACTCTTTAATTTTTCGGGATCTAAAGTATCCTATATGTTGACCAGGGATATAAGCTACCACCATACAAAATTTCATTTAAATCGGTCCAGTCGTTTCGGAGATTAGCCGCTACAAACAGACAGACAAACAGAGAAACAATAAAAAAAAAATCTAAATTAGTTCTATTTCAATTGTTACATACATCCTCCTGACTCGGTTTTTAACATTTTTTTTTCATTGTACAGAATTTATATACGACCTCTACAGTTTTATTATTATATAATCTTAATATATATAAATTACGTGTCACATTGTTTGCCCGCGATGGACTCCTAAACCACTTAACCGATTTTAATCAAATTTGCACACCGTGTGCAGTTTGATCCAACTTGAAAGATAGGATAGGTTTCATTTTAATTTATAATATATTTTTTATTTTACTGAGCCACAGCAACGCGTGGCCGGGTCAGCTAGTTATGTATAGATATAAAAACCTAATTAAATTTCTATGTAAGTAACATAAAGCTACTACTAACTACCTAGGGTTTGTCACGCGGCGTTGCCGCGGGGAAAACACTGGTGTCATATATTATGGTGTTGTATGGCTACAAAATAAAATAATATATTTTAAGGTTTTTTCTTAATATATTGCACAAATTAATAGCGTGCTAACTATTGAGGGGGTGCCAACAATGATATAGTACAACTGTACAAGTATTAAAATAAAAATAGTAATAATAATACAATGTAAAAATGAAGTAGTCAAATAAATAGTAATAAATTAATAGTAACATATAGAATGGTAGGAAGTAAAGTAATAAGAATAACTGTAGTAGAAAGTAAGAATTTTATAAAACAAAACGCATCCCAGCCCCTTTTCTAAAGTAGAATTTCACGGAAAAACTACTGGACCGATTTGGCTGAAATTCGGTATGTATGTAAATTTAATACCGAGGGTCGACAAGAGACATTTTCATCCCGGATTATGGGATAGATTTATGTAAAGGTTATCCCAGAAAATAGGATAGGCTTTTTGTGGTTTGCCATTTTTGTATTTTTTTTTATTTTGGTCAATTTGGTCATTTAGGTAGTTTTGTACGTTTTGGTCGTTCTAGTCGTTTTGGTAGTTTTGGTGGTTTTGGTCGTTTATGTAGTTTACAGATAGACGGGAAATATATAAATAAAACTGGAACGAGTTGAAATAGGGAATGAAAGTTTGTATGGAAGACTAATCATTTCTCAAGTTTACAGATATAAAAATTCATAATCTATAAAAAATGTGCGATAGTAACTCGATCTGTTTGTCTAAATACCGACAAATGACATAAATACTTTTCTTCCCGGGAAATGAGATAGCTTGCGATATAAAATGAAGTAAATCTTCCAGGGACAAATAGCACCAACATAAAAATATAATACAATGAAGAGGCACGCACTAGAGTGACCGGCGGCGCGGCCGCGGGGTAAACTAGTACTTTATATGAATTAAAAAATATTACATAAACATTGCTTCATAAATAATATTAAATGTGAAAGTGATGTTTTGTATGTTGTTCATTTCTTATTATAGTATAGATTAAAGAAACTAAACTAATAGATTTCGCGACATTTGTGTCTTCACAGAGGTGGAAGGTGGTATATGTCTATGGATTTATTGGTTAAAAAAGACCCAATTTTCCCCAGTAAACTCCGTCCGTGTCTGTTAGAAACGAAACTGAAGTTTAGTAGTTCCCAAAAACACCGGAGTGAAACCACAAGCTTGTTTATCACCTGTATGTTTTGGACCACCAAAAAGAGCAAAGAAATGATTGTTACTGCAAATAGTATGAAGTAATGAAACTGTTCCCTGCGCCACAATCCTAAAGATTTAATTTAGATAAGTAGTTCCCAACCACCGACAGCTTGTTATGACCGCGGCAATCAACTAGACCAGTGGTTCTTAACCGGTGGTCCGCGGACCACTGGTGGTCCCTGGAAGCATTCATTCCAAGTGGTCCGCGACGCCATCGTAATAAACAAGTGACGTGACGGGTTGTGTCGAGTCATCACAACGCAAACCGCACAAAGAGAATGCAATCACAAAAATCTCATTAAATTTAAAATGCGTAACTTATATTTTTAAAATAATAAATAAATGCATGCTAGTTCTAAAATTATACGTGCTTTATTAGAGACAAATAGATATAATCTATATATATACATAACCGACTGGGTGGTCCCTGGGAAGACGGAAATTTGGTAAAATGGTCCCTCGTGACTTAAAGTTTAAGAACCATTGAACTAGACCAAAGTTTCCTTTAATTTTGTTCGCATTTTGTACTGGTAGCCACAAGTGTTGTGGGGAAGAGAATTTTTTCTCTCATTGTCTGATTAATAGAGATTATTATTTGGCTTTTGCGTATTTTTAGGGTTCCGTAGGCATTGTGGCAAAAAATACAACCTTTTTTATAATTGTTATATTGAAAGGTATAGAGGTGTATTTTGTAAACTGTTACTAAAAATATTAAATTAAGGCTGCCATAGGTACATGACGTAGCTCAGGAATATTGTTTTCACTGTTTGTATATACAAGGTGGAATTTTTTAATGCCACTTGGAGGGAAAGTACTCTAAATAATAGAGATAGCAAATTTTACTCCAAAGAAACATTTCTTTATTTTTGGAAAGAAATAAAACTGTATTTAAAGATTTTCGAAAATTCTCTTGCTTCACCCGGGAATCGAACCGACTAAAATCTGTAAAAATTACACCCTGTAATTTTATTGCATCGATCGTTAGGGTCAATCACAAGGTGAAATCTCTCTAACATACTTGGTAAATTTAATGAAAGCACAAAATAATTTCAGTCTAGTTTACGAAAAGTCTAATTTGACTGTTACAGGTTATGTAGATACAGACTGGGCATCTAATCATCTTGATAGACGTTCTTATACTGGTTTTATTTTCAACGTTGGCACTTCAGCTGTCTTGGGAGAGCAGAAAGCAACGAACAGTTGCGCTCCCGACCACTGAAGATGAATACATGGCTTTGTCTGATGGAGCCAAAGAAGCCAAGTTTATCAGGATGTTTGAATGTTTGCAGAAAAAACTTTTGATTGTTATGTATAATGATAATCAACCAGCTCAGAAGTTGTGCAACAATCAAATTCAGCATAGCAGAAGCAAACATATTGATATCAGGCACCATTTTATAAGACAAGTGGTTAATGACGGTATAGTTAATTTAAACTATTTGTCATCCGATTTGATGCCTGCGGATATATTGACGAAACCTTTGTGTATAGATAAAAATCTCATTTGCATTTCTTATTTTGGACTCAAACCAATTTAGATTAAGGGGTGGTGTTAGGTTTTAATCTAAATTATTCTTTTTTATGAAAAGTAAATAATGAAATTGTCTCTCTCTAAAGATTAAATGGCTAAAACCAATATTGTGATCTCGTATTATTTACTATAACAATAACAACCTTAGTTGTGTTCCGGAATTAGTGGCCAGGTTCCAGTCTCCCTTTAGATTACATCAGCACATTTTTAATTTTGCTGGATTTGTTCCAACTTAGGACATAAGATAGGTTTCATTTTAATTTATAATTAATTTTTTTATTGCCATTTCTTTTAAACCGACCGGTCGGTAAGTATGAGTTCTGCTGTCAACTAAGTTACATAAGCATCAAATAGATGGCGTTATACTTTAAGTCCCACCCTTTCTTTGATTAATAGTATGTGAACTTTAACCAATATAAATCTAATATATATATATATATATATATATATATATATATATATATATATATATATATATATATATATATATATAAGTAAAAATTAATCGTAGAAATGTATGTACGCGCATAACTTGAGAACGACTTTACCGATTTTGATGACATTTTTTGTGTGTATTTGAGTACGTCCCTGGATGGTTTGGACTCACAATTGGAACTGGTAGGTGGTGCTGGGATCGGGTTCTAGGATCCTCCTAATCTCCTGGACCTATTTTGATGATTTTTTTGTGTCTGAGTGGGCGGCCCCCAGATGGTTTAGATTCACAATTGGAACCGACAGGAGGCACTAGAATTGGGTCCTAGATTTTTATTTTTTAAACAATGTCTGCCGGGACCGCTAGTAATATTATAAGGAGAACACGATGCAATTTTCCTTAGATTGCTTGTCTGTTTTCCGGACACAGTATCCACTAAAACGATAGCTTACATTCTTTTTTAAATGCTATGTCCAGGGAATCTCGCGGGAATTTCAAGTCAAGGGTGGACGAAGTCTTGGGCATATCTTAGTTTGTAATAATTATATGACCTACTGAGAGTGCCGTATTCGACATTCGACCCCATTTGCTGCCGTCGCCTTGTCAATGCTTATTTTCCGAACGCTCTCGCGAGCGCCACTTGCCGCGGTCTGGCAAAATTTAATTTCCTAGTCATTTCCCAGCAGACGTGTTTCTATGTTGCTTAGGTAAATTACTTTAAAGGGCCCTCTATGTACTTATTTTTATGTCCTTTATTGACTTTTCTTAAAAATTGAAGGCTTATCGATATTTTTTTTAGAGTTTCGGCACATTATAGGTACAGGTGAAAAACGAACCCTTATGGCTTCACTCCGACGTGTCTGTGTGTCTATTATGACGCACAGGCATTGGTCTCAAAAACTACTGTGTTTATAGGTATGAAATTTGGGATATGTGTAGGTACATATAATATAAAAGCCAATAAAGTGTGCTCTGTCCTAACCATGCAAGAAGAATACTGTTATGGAATTGATTACGCCCAGTAAGAAGTTTTTGGGCCCGTTTTCATTTTATTATAGAATATTTTTATAAATAAGGCACTATATTATATTTATGTATAGCATGGAAAGAAAATTTAAAAATGACAAATGACTATTAAAAATGTAACTTTGAAAAGGAAATTTAACTCGTATGTTTGTATAAATTCGTATTTTATTTTATTTAAAATAAAAAAGAATGTATGTAGTTTAATTTTAAGTTGTACATATTACAGTTTTCTTTAGTTTAATTTTAAAATTACTTTGATAAAAATCTACTATAATATCTATTTTATTTTATTCTACAATAAAGACTGTAATGGAACTACTTTGTATTAAACTTATAGAGGATAGAATACGTAAAATTATTCTGATATCTTACGTAGGACATTTTTTACTGTTAGAAAAATAAAATAGTTACAGGTGACTATTTTATTTTTGGTATTTTGATTTAAATGTTACAGTTAGAGGTTTTTCGTTTGGATATTTCTCTAGATCCTCAGTAATTAATTTCTCTAAAGACGGTTTCAAAGCCAAGCTAATTAATTACTCCTAATGGTCTTGAGAATTGCATAAGTCCCATTAATTAAAAGTTAAAGCCTTTCAAACGCTTTGGAGGTTGTTAATAAGTTAACAGCTGGTAATTATGTCCGGACAAGTTTGATTGCTTCGCTCATTACGGTTGTAGTACAACGAATAAAATGAATTTATGGTCTATTTTTCAGCACGAGCCAAGTAACTTGATGTAAGAAGTCAGTAAAGTATCGGAGTGACAGAGATGCAATACTGTTTAGTTTTGTAGATAATATTAAAATAAGCGCCTGTTTATTTAATATAGTAAAGTTCAAAGTTGTGATACGTGTTTTAAAACGTCAGGCGTTTGATTATTTTAATCATCATATAGTGTTTAAATTATTAAAAAATGATTTAATGGAAATAAAACTAATTACAGAACAGCTGTTTTAATTTAATAATTTCTTGATGTAAAATTGCAAAATATTTGACGTCACACTAGGGAGGGAGGAGTCTCATGAATGTAATCAACATACAAGGATGGGGGAGGGGTCATAAAAATCATGAAATTCGTGTGACGTAATTTGTGGATGAGCCCTAATAATAACCTCATGAAAGAAGAAGTAAAAATGTAGTTTCTAAAAGCTACATTATTTTAAGGCGCCAAAGATTCTCTTACGTTCTGGATTTTAATATTTAAAACATATTTTTGTGTTTTTACTTCTATAATATATTAGATATACTTGTAGATCTTAAGCCGATATTAGACGGTTTCATTTCTGTCTCTCTTTGTTTCTGTCTTTCAATTTGAAAGAATCGACCGAAGTGGTCCATCCATATAAACATAAATTTGAATCATTCAATATGATTGAATACCATCATGACCTTTCAGTGCTGTGCCTTTCAAACAAATTGACAAGTTCGTCGATCCGTCTAATAACAGCATTAAACAAATACGGCAAATATTACATGTACATACATACGTATACATGTAATATGTGACGCGCGTGTCGTGTGTGAAATACTCGTCGCAAACTGCCGCCTTGTAATTAAATTCGAAATAAAATTTTAGAAAAATAATCATGTTTGTTATAAGTAGGTTCGAACTGCATTCGAAAAACGCAAATTGGCCTAAGCATTGTATAATTGTAAAGCAATTGATTACCAAGGTAGATGTGGGCGGGATGCGGGTATGTGGGCGTTACACGCTTTGCTTTGTGCATATTGTTTCCTGCAACCGTGTTACTGTGATGTTTACGCGTATTCACTATGGTAGAGTAATAGTTTATTAACCATCTTTTGTCTGTGTCAGATTTTTAAATCGATCGTACATTTGTTAAAATATTATGATAATTTTTCATTATATCTTCACATATAAAGCTAAAATAATGAACATATGTCTAGATTCACTAGAGTCTAGACGGTGCTGCGTCTGTCTGCATATTTATTTCTAAGATGGTAAAAGATTACATCATTCACAAGAGAGATCTCAGGCCCGCACTTACATAAAAGTGCAAGGAGGTGGAGTGAACGTACGACGCCGAGTCAAAAAGGCGCTAAGCTTTACATTTCACTTTATTTCTAAACACTCAATACCCGAATTTGTCCTCACATAAGATATTTTTAGTGTCGATTAGTCTTATCGCGGACTTACCCCTGTTTTCCAATAGCAGCTAATTAGGTATTCTGCGCATGTTTGAAGGGGCTCACTCAGTATCCTGAATGGCAATCCGCCGGCCGGGTAATGCGGGATTGTGAATGTTGTTGCAGCCTGTATTGCATCCGGCAACACAGAGCAGGATGCCTCTCGAGTCCTGCAAGTTCTGCCCACTGCAAGACTGCCATGCAGTATCTTGAATGGGCCTCCTAAGTAATACGTTGAGGTTTTTTAAAATTTATTAATGTTTTTATGATTTCTGTTTTTATATAGCGTGTAACTAGCGTTATTTATATTGGTATTGAATTTCAAAATTTCATAACTCAGAATTTCAACTTCAGAAGGCTCGCTTTATTAAATATTAGCGAACCAATATACATATTTTGTTTTGAAAGTCAATTGGTAAAGAACAGCTTGAACATGAAGAATTAAGGAAGCTGTAGAATGTCTATCTTATATTAGTGTTCCCTCTCACAATTATTATCTAATTCAACCAGTATATCGAACCTAGATAGAGATAAATTACTTACACAAAACAGTACAAATCAGTAATTAGGTAACATGGGATACTTAAGTAGATACAGGGAACATAGGACCGCCACTTGATCTGATTAGGCGTAGGCAGACCACTAAAACCTCTTATGCCGGTTATTCGGACGTCCGACTGCTAAAAGCATTTGGAATACCATTTCGGTTAACTTTAAGTAATATTATTTTGTATGTTTGCTAAATGTACTATAGAGAATTAAGTCGTGTATTTTGATTCTGGTTTTTAGTGTTATTTGTTTGGAATTTACATTACATTAAGACTAGGTAGGTAATGTGTAGGGATAATAAGTAGGGTTTGTAATAAAACGCAGGAACTATATCGTCGAAGTCAGTCTTCATCAGAAGTCAGATGGGCACCTTAATCTAAGAGCGTGACCCAAAATCCGCCTTGTTAACTGTCATCATTTTGGCTTATACAAGACTTGACAGGCTACGTTCCATTAGGGACTCACAATGACCACGTTCACGACCGCGATTTTTTCCGTTCCACTTGCTTGCCGGCGTTACAATTGTAAACCCAAGTGGAACGGTTATTCGACCCACCTCTTGACATGGGTCGTTGTGAGCGTTATGTGATCGAAAATGATGACGTCATTAGTGTCGTTTTCGCCACGACCACAACGACCGCGGTCGCCTTGTGGAACGGCTAACCGAGCGTTTTGGGTGTTGTGAGCTACTGATGGAACGTTCTGATTGGCTACATTCCATTAGTTAGAGACTCACAACGACCAAGTTCACAACCGCGATTTTTCCCGTTTCACTTGCTTGCCGGCGTTACAATCGTAAGCCCAAGTGGAACGGCTATTCGACCCACCTATTGACATGGGTCATTGTGAGCGTTGAGTGATCGAAAATGATGACGTCATTAGTGACGTTTTCGCCACGACCACAATGACCGCGGTCGCCTTGTGGAACGGTTAACGGAGCATTTTGGGCATTGTGAGGTACTAATTGAACGCGCTGATTGATTTAACCTCACAAATATAAATACACAGTCAACTTCACTTAAGCCGCTACTTTGTAATAATTCCTCTAAGAGCCGATATTAGTCAGTTCATTTCTGTTTTTCAATGTGGACAAATTGATTTCTTCAATTTGGTTGAAAAGCACGGAACTGAAAGGACGCGACGGTACTACTCCATGACATTGATTGATTTATATTTATGTTTATATGGATCTTTGTTAATATATCCAAATTGGAAGACATAAAGGAACAGTCTAATATCAGCTTACATTCCATAATTAAATAGAGCATTAAAACTGACTTCTTTCGTTGTATTTTTTCATAAAGAATGTAGATATCAAATTCGAGTTTCAACTTATGACCTGGAAATATTTTTGATGTTTTTAAATAATGTAGATAAGTCTCATTTCTTTTGAATTTTGTTTTGCATTAACACCTAAGTGAGAGAAGTTGACACAATAAGATAATCGACGCAATCATACTGTGGTGTTAGTTCCCTTGCACACAATGTCCATACATTGTTAACAAGATGAGGCTTAATTTAAGCTGGTGCCGAATTACACTCAGCCCATGCGGATATGTGGGACTAAATCCTCTACTACAGATTTTAAATTTTTTCAATTTTTTTATTGCATGAGTTCAGCAGACAGGCAGACGGCCCACCTGATGGAAAGTGGTTATCATCGCCTATGGGCATTTACAATACCAAAGGTGCTACAAATGCGTTGCTGCTCTCTTAAGGTGTAATAGAACCTAGCCAGTAATGCCGGAACACTACTCAAGGTTGTTATGGCGTCATACTCTAGACCAAGGGTGGTAGCCATCCAGACGGGCAATTACCCTACCACCTGGCTGTGGGTTGTTTTGTTGCCTCTTACGAGAGGCCGCCCGGCCGTGGGAAATTGTATTCTTTCTACGTTTCTGCACGTCTTCGTACGACGTACGTCTTCTTATCTGTAAGAAGTACAATGTTGTGTGTATCTAAACAGATAAAAAAAATTCAAATAAAGTGCGTGTCTATCTGTCTAGCGACTTTCATCGCCAGTACAAAAGCTTTTTTTAAAATGCGTAATTTTAACAATGTCTTTAACATTTCGAGCCTTTACCGCCATCTTATCGTAAGCGATATTTGGATCAAGTATATTTTTTGTTGCAAAAGGTATTTTAAACTATTATTTTGTTTTAAGACTTTCAATTTTTGATTCCGTAGGGTCTAATCTAAAGAAAACTCTTGAAACAAAACTAATAGTTTAAAATGACTTTTGCAAAAAAAAAATATTGTTACGAGCTACAGGACTCGAATTAAAAATGCCGTTGGAACTGCTATAGAATTTATTAGAACTGTACAAACACGTATAAAAAAATACAAATAAAACTGGATACAACCAGTTCACACTGCACGATTCAATACAGTTCAATACGCGCATAGTCCGTCGTCTATATCGCTAATCGAGAGTACTAGAAAACGTCTTACTCGTTTTGTAGCCGTCGCTTGACTGCCCCCGCCCCTCCATTCGGGCATCGTCTTATACTAACTACACAGTACAAAAAATTGGAGGTGCACACTGAGTTTCTAAGAAATATTAATTTGCACACCCGCGAACGTCCACAAAGTCGAAAACAATAACAATAGGGATTAGTTCGAGGCTAATGATGGTTATAAAATAAGTAGAAAAACAATAGCATGTCACAAATTCAAAACACAAAGGATTCCCTAATCCGGGAGGACAATAAGCTGCGCTTAAAATAGGCTGTGTGGCTTATCTTTGACGGCATGTAACAATATACTTAGGTACAAATGTCGCTTACGATAAAATGGCGGTAAAGGCTCGAGTGTAAAACATACCTTTCATTTGATATTATCTTATTTATATGGTTTAATTTTAATTATTTTTTCAGGTCCCTTTTCATCATTCAAAATGTTTTCGTAATTCTTATAAATACTTCTAGGCTATCCCATCTATCCCATTTCTCCTCTTTGATCTTTCTTATTCTATCGCCATTATTTCGTCCCTCGTATCCCATCCTAAGGGCTGTCAACGCGTTAGCTTTGCACCTAGTGTTGCAAATACCTATAGACGACGGTAACCACTTTCTATTAGCTGGGCCGTCAGCCTTTTTGCTTAGATTCACAATAAAAAAATTACTTACTCCTAGCTAAAGATACCCAGAACACACGATATCTTCATGTGTTCCAAATTTTATTATAATTCTCTTGGCCTTATTGGTTCCTAAGATAATCAGCTCTAGCACAAAAGGACCCATTTTCATCGAAGCGATATCATGAGGGTTCTTTATATGCATAAGTATGGGATCAGATACCTGTATGTATAGTATAGGTATCCGTGTTCTTTCGAAGTAAGTACTTCTAAAGATCTACAATGTTGAACGTTTTCCGAATTTTTCACCCTGAAGTTCATAACATATGTTAGAGGCAGACAGATGAAGGGACACTTTACGACGCCGGCACCTTACAATTCAATCTGAGTATTATACCTATTAGGTAAAGTCATATATGAACATCGTTATTTTTTCAGAAGTTAAAGACTTCTTTAAAGAAGATACCCTATACATTTATGTTCACTAAGATTTTTATATCTACACAATTATTATTTAAATCGCAAATTCTCTGCACTATTACACCATTACACTTGATTAGAGAATGATGTTCGTAGTAGTGGTCCATGATTCCGGTGTGAAATTGCAGAGGTTCTCGCGGGCTTAGAGCGGCCTGGAGGCTGGATGCGTCGGCTTCATTACTGGGAATTAAGGAGGCGTTGGAATAATGCCGACGGATTGGGAGCACATCACATACCGGATACGGAAAGCCGCCTTGCTATCGTTTAATAGAACCGTCTTTAGTCATGACTACCATTGTGTCCATAAGGAAAATCAAGAGTATAGATTATAATCAAATTAACAGATAGTGAGTATTTTTTTTTATAATATATGTACTTGTATCTTGTTACAAATGAACAAAAGTTATAGGATAAGAATTTTTGAGATTTGAGAAACTAACTTTGCAAGCTGCCATAAGAACGCAAATAATCTTATTTTGTCCAGCATAACACAATAGTAACGGACTAAAGAAAGATCTTCGATGCAAACTGACTGCGTTAGGAAAAGGTTTGGTGTCGATAATAACACTTCGTATAATTACATCAGAGTCATTGATACATGTCTTGGTTATTTCAGTATAAGTTTAAGACCTCAGTGTCTCCAGGATCATCACGTGAGGAACAGACTTGAAGGGCTTTTGAATGTCCAGAAACAAGAAATGCAAAATGATTATATTCATTCTTCTTGTATATATCTATGATCTATAAATATCTTTATCGAAACGGTAGCTAAGTAAAGAAAATACAAAACGTGTCTGTAGTATATTGGACGATAAATTACTCTTTGGCTTTATATTGAAACATCTGGAAGCCGCTTACATATTCATGAATGTAACATGGCTATGCAAGTTAATTTTAGTTTCGCAAGAAATAGGTCGTGGTAGCGTAATGGCTAGCGCACGCGCCCTAAACTCAAAGGGCGCGGGTTCGATCCTGGCCGGAACGCGTGCACCGCTTAGGCAGTTTTCTGATATAATGTGCATATTGTTACAATTACCACGTGCTAATAACTGTGAAGGAAAATATCTTGATGCAACCTGCACATCGAGATAACCGATGTGTCAAACCTTCCAAGTCGCCTTGGAGAAGGGTTGCGGGGGTTACTATCCGTTCTTATAATGGGAGGCCCGAGCCCCAGCAGTGGGACATTTATGGGCTCATATTATATGAAGTAGGTACATATGGTATGTAGGCGAATCACTTAATTAATGGCTATATTGAATTGGCTAATTTTATTTTCTAAATTGTTCGTAGTAGTCCCAGTTATAAGTTAGCTATCATTAGACTACTACGAACTACTCATTATCTTATATAGGTATAAATAAAACTTGAAATTCTGTTACTTGGTAAGCGAATCATTTAAGGACCATCGGATTGTTTTTTCTACTTTTTATTTTAAACTGTTCGTAGTTGATCGAATTAAGTATAAACAAAATGGAAAGTTGCCGTAAATTAGAGACACTATAGTCGAATTAGGTTGGAAAATTCGACTATAGTCTGTCTAAGATGTATTTTCTGTTCGATTTTTATATGAATTCAAGACTATGCTACTCACTAACTATATTGCTCACGATTCGAACTATGTATATATATAATTCTTTTTAGGGTTCCGTAGCCATTTCGACAAACATAGGAATGTAAAATCGTCACGATGTCCGTCTATCTTTGTCTCTTTGTGTGTCGTAGTTATTTTGCCAACTACTGGGTATATATGATAATTTTGCATCATTTTTACCTTGTTTATATATTTCTAATAACTTTTCATAAATTTAAAAAACGATTGTAAATCGTATGGAAATTCAGACACAACAACGTCTTCTAATTAAATATAAATATAGTATTGGATAAATGACTAACTAGAGTTTTTCGCGTGGTTTTATTTACCTTAGTTTTAGATCCCTATCCTGAAGAAACTTTCTCTAATCCCGGATAAATACAAAATTATAATTTCATGCCTATACTCGATAATCGGTTTATTAACTAGGCTGTAATCCCGGTTTAATTGTTGACTGTGATAAAACAAACTTGCGAATTTGTATTGCAGTATTACCTAGTATGGATTTTGTAGAAAATTAAAATAGAACTTTGACTTCTTATCGCTAACAATGTAAATTAAATAATTATGGAAACTATATATATTAGGAAAACAAAATGGTGGATTTTAAAGAACAAAAGTTAGGAAAATATAAAATATTGCTATAATCGGGGTTGCTAAACCATTAGGACGATTAATTAATAGCGATAAGAACAGTCGAAAGCCCAATTAATGTTTTGTTATTTTAATTTACAGTTTTTTCTTTGTTGTTCAGTTTGTCACAATGGAACGTCAAAGAACTAAGTCCATACAGCCCTATCAGATGTACTAATTCAACCGATCAGATCAACGTCGTTCTTGTGGCAAGTTCAACATACATACAATACGTTTTACAGCTGTTCTTTATTTTGAACCAATTAAATACATTTTAATAAAATACAACTTAACAGAAAAACAGGGCAGATCAGGGCAATTTAACTTTAAGAACTTTTAAAAAATTATAATGATTATATATAAAGGGTTTTCGATAAACGATAAACATTTATATCTATACTAATATTATGAAGAGGAAAGATTTGTATTTTTGTATGTTTATATATACGACCGACAAAGACAAATATCTGATTTGCACATTTTATTACCTTTTTGGCATTTGGACTTCTTTTGTTTTCTTTGTGTTTAAAATTTGTGATAAAAAAACAGCCCATTGTAATCTTATACGGCCTATTGTTGTATTGTGATCATTGCCAGGTGTCTCGAATTTAAAAGTACAAACTGATTCTAAGAAATTCGGTCCACGCGGTCGGGCAGACATATTGCATCTGTGCAGTATAAAGCAATACCCCAATGGAGAGATCAGGCAGTCGAGCGATAACCGCGAGCGAAACAAGATTTGTGTATATTCGGTAATCTATTTAGTAACGGACTTTGCGCGTGTATTTGAATTACGATTTTCTGCATTACCTTTGGACTTATTACGTTCGGTTATATTTGTACCTGTGTTATACGTGTTTGTATAGTTCTAATAAACTCTATAATCATTCCAACGGCATTTTACTTCGAGTCCTGGAACTCGTAGCAATATCAATAATTGGGAGATGTTTTGGTGAATATTTTATTTTTACTTAAAATAAACTATAGAAAAATTACGAAAAAACTACGTTACGTCTTATGTGGTGAATATTTATAATATTTTTTTAGTAAATTATTGATCAGTTAATACCAACGAAAAGTTGTTTCGTTTACACCCCACTTATAAATTTCCAGTAGATAAATAAATATGACAAACCGAAATAGATAAATCCGATTTACAAAAATATTTATGTGTTTATTATCGTAAAGAACGTTGATTTTATGAGGTTACAAAAAGGTTTAGAGTGTGTATAATGATCATTTTAGACGGATCAACCAAATTGAATCAATATGCTTAGAGGCATAGCACTGAAAGAACACGACGATATTCACTGACAATTAATGAATCACGTTTATGTTTATATGGATCACGTTGTTTTATGCATCCAAATTGAAATGCATTGTTTTTATATAATGCTTACATTCATATACACAAAACCATATTCGAATGTGGCACAAAACCCTCAAACCTCAACCAGTTAAATATTGCGACACGAATAAAGACTTATTCACAGTCAGATGTATTAATTTACCCATATAAGAACAACGTAGTTCCTTGTGGCAAGTTGAAAACTTCCACATGCATACAACACGTTTTACAGCTATTCTTCATTTTTAACCAATTAAATACGTAAATGTATTGTAATATTATATATATACTAGTGTAATATTAAATGTATTAATACATTTACGTATACTAGTTAATTGGTTAAAATTGTATAAGTATAAATAGTATTAATAAAACGTATTTAATTGTTGTATGAAGAATATGTAAAGTATTCATGTGGAAGTTTTCAACTTACCACAAGGAACTACGTTGTTCTTATATGGGTAAATTAATACATCTGAGAGGGCTGTGGAATAAGTTCTTTTATTCATGTCGCAGAGTCGTGTAAAATAAATAGAAGTTATGATATATAGTGATACTTTAAAATTAAATTATCCAATATTATTGTTATATCAAAAATGCGAGCAGATGTAAGGAATTGTTATCATTATTAATATTAACCGTCTAATATGGGGTCAATATAAATTTAAAAAATATAAGATCCGACATTATCAATTGACACGTATTTGACTAATCAAGTCCCGAAAATCGGCAATTAGTTAAATAGTAAAAAAAATATACCTACCTATATAATATATTTTAATGCGGGCGAAATAGTGCGATGCAGTTAGTTCTCTATATCAAAACTATAATTTGTGTGTGGAGTAAAATTTAGTCGCTTGGTAATTATTACCCCAACCTCAATAGCACTTTAAGTACTTTTAAACATTAACAACTCATTATTAAGTGCTGTTTGAGCAGCTGCTTGCACTACACGGCAAACTTTGAACTGCTTTGATAATGGTTTTCTCTTTTGCTGCCGCACCGACCCAGTGGCATCATTATTTTAGTTTTATCTTGAAGTAGACATAAATTTAAAATAATCTTGCATACAATAGTAAATTTTATTACAATAGCAGAATAGATCTGAATATATTTTCTAAAGTTTTCGCGACTTATACTTATACATAATAAAAGTACGTTTTAACGGTTTTAAGCGCGGTAATTTATTTGATTTTTATTATTCCGACGTTTTGGTCACTTTTTAGTGGCCGTGATCACGGAAGACAGTGATGTCAAGTGTCAATGAGTATTTTTAACGTTAACGTCGGCATAATAAAAATCAAATATATTACCGCGCTTAAAACCGTTAAAACGTAGTTTTATTATAGATCTGAATATGTTGTACATAGGTTACGTTCCACATGAGACTCACAACGACCACATTCACGACCACGATTTTTCCTGTTCCACTTGCTTTTTTATTTTTTATTGCAGGAGTTCAGCAGATAGGCTGATTGCGGGCGTTACAATCATAAACTCTTGTGGAACGGATTATGGAGCGTTGATGTCATTAACGACGAAATACACAAAGCTCATTGCTTGATTTGAAAATCGCGCCTTTTTCAATGTCAATCTTTAGAGAAAATTAATGCTCTGTGGTCAACGCCCACTTTGACCCACCTCTTGACATGGGAGCGCTGTCTGATCGAGAATAATGATGTCATTAGTGAAATTTTCGCCATGACCATAACGACCGTGGTCGCTATGTGAAATTGCTGAGGGAGGGAGCATTTTGGGCGTTGTGAGCTACTAGAGGAATGCGCCCATAATGATACTGTCATAATTCCTTCCATAGTCATATTTATTTTTAGAACAAACTAAAACAATAACAAAACGACGAAGTAACAAACAAAGTACAGAAAGAAAGGAAAATTTAAACAAAAAGTAGGTAATCCCAAAAATTGGTTCAAGCATAATTGCTGGTGTATGGTGTATTGGACCAACGCTGTTTCTCCGCTTAAAGATTTTTCAATCCGATAGCCTAGATCACTTTTGTTGCCAATTTTGGCAATGGTTCTGTACTAACCGAGGCTTATCCTTGATTTCTATATTACATACAAGAAAAAGCACCCGTTGATGTCACACCATATTCACATTAAAAAATCTGATATAATTTGTTGTTGGCTTTCATTATGACCCCATAATCACCTTCCAAAATACCGGGTTATTTTTATTGCTCATGATTTTTGTTACAGCGACTATTGCGATCAATAAAGATTTGGTTTACAAATCGCTTGTGTTGTGCTCTTAAATGGCTTAATTGAATAGTTTGGCTAAAAATATACGATCACATCGGACAGATCCAAATTTAACCGGAATAATTATAGGTGATCTACCATAAAAAAATCTGATCTAAGTCATTGTTGGCTTTCACTATGACCCCATAATCACCTTCCAAAATACCGGGTTATTTTTATTGCTCATGATTTTTGTTACAGCGACAGATCCAAATTTAATCGCTTGTGTTGTGCTCTTAAATGGCTTAATTGAATAATTATACGGTGATCTACGGAATAATTATAGGTGATCTACCTTAAAAAAATCTGATCTAAGTCGTTGTTGGCTTTCACTATGACCCCATAATCACCTTCCAAAATAATGGGTTATTTTTATTGCTCATGATTTTTGTTACAGCGACTATTGCGATCAATAAAGATTAGGTTTACAAATCGGTTGTGTTGTGCTCTTAAATGGCTTAATTGAATAGTTTGGCTAAAAATATACGATCACTTCGGACAGGTCCAAAATCAACGGGAATAATTATAGGTGGCAATGGGTAGGAGTATCAAGCTTCTTTAGTCGTTTGTCTTCAAAGCTGTAAACTTTTTAATTGATAAGGCGTTTTCCCTTCAACCTATTATTTACTGATTTTTGCTGTTATTTATATTTTATGGGTTTATGTCATAATCTTTTAGCACATGTTTAAATCGTAGATGCTCCTCACATTGCTTTCTCTTGCTTTGATTCAACTCTGCGTAGATGGCGCGTTTATGCAGTCTACACATATAAATTATCGCTCGAGTTTAACTTGTCATGATCATTGCATAAGTATATTTCGTTTCAACAAGTAGATATGTGTGTACACCGAAAGTTTATGAATTACTTCTTTCTGCATCTATTCGAAACTATTTATCATTGATATGAATACGTTAGGACTTACCGATGGCAAGTTTTCTACCTATATAATACATCTATTTTCGTTAATATCTTTTCATCTCTTCCCTATAATTTCCTAAACTACTAAAATCCATTTTCGGTGATGAAAATATCGGTTTTGTAATAGGTACATATTGACCGTTAATTATTGCAACCTTAGCCTTGATATTCCCAAAAATTCCTCTTAACAGTTAAATTTGGCTTACAATCGAACTATTCAATTTGAGTAGGTACCAGTAATGTATCCAAGGGGAACGAATTCAAAAATTGTTTCTTACTTTTGTATTACTAAAGCGCGAAGTAATTTCGCAGTGTCGTAAAACTGTATTGAAGGTTCCGCTGTGCTTTGGGCGGTCAAAACATTTCTTTTTAACTTTTTTCTTCTTTTTTCTTTTAACATTTAAATCTTACTTCAAATCAATGTTATAAATGTGAACATTTATTGTTTCTATTAAGACCAGTTACAATTGCAATATTTAATTTGTGCTACTTGATATATTGTTTATACGAGTAGCGTCTCATACCAGTGACGTGGCTTCGAATCTGCGCCGGGAAACTTCCACCATTCTTCAGCAGTTTTATTTGTGACTTTATTTTATATGCAAAACATAATATAATTTAATCACCACATACTTAGTATTTTCGTAAGTTTCGCGACTAGTGCACATAATTAAAACTATGTTATAACGATTTTAAGCGCGGCATTTATTTAATTTTTATTTCGACGTTTCAGCCACTTTTCAGTAGCCGTGATCCCGAAAGATAATACCAGTAAATATAAAATACAAAATTAATAAATATATTATATCTATCAATTTTCCACTAAAAATCATTTATAAGATAAACATTTTTTGTTTTCTGATTTAATGTGCGTATTGTTATAATTAACTCCTGCTCTTGGTGAAGGAAGACATGTAAATTATTGAAATGTCATTATATATTTAACAGCACCAATGAATAAAATGAACGTCGAGATTACACCTTAGACAGCATAGCAGACACAACCATAGGGAAGTTCGTGCTCAACAAACGGAGCATTCATAGACTGATGTTATATTCAACATTAAGGTGAGATGCTAAACTCTTGATCTTCCATCCTTAAACTTACAACGTAAACTTAAATTTGCATGAAGGGAAAAGGAAAGTCGGAGGTAGTAAACAAAAGTAACACTCAGACAAAGTACTCGCGTTAAACTTCCTTTAAAATTTCACGGATCGACAAAATTTATTCGTAAACGTCTAGAGTTTTAAAGGTTTGCAAACTAAGGCTTGTTACTCATTTAATCAGAAGAGAAATCGGAGAAGAGGAGAGCAATAGGATTTCGATATTTATGCTCCGTGTTGCCGGCTAGTTTCAATAAACATGGTTCCGTCAAGAAAAGATGTGATGTGTCATATTTTATATGCGCGACTAAAACGGAGTATTGCGGCAATAAAATAGCTAGTATCAAAGAATCTAAGTCGTGGTAGCGTAATGGCAAGCACACGCGTTCCAAACTCAAAGGGCTCGGGTTCGATTTTGGCTGGAACGCATGCACCACTTAGGCAGTTTTCTGACCTAATACGCATATTGTACCACGTGCTAACAACGGTGAAAGAAAACATCGTGATGAAGCATGCACATCGAGATAACCGATGTGTCAAACCTGCCAAGCTGCCTTGGACAAGCGTGGCGGGTATACTGTCCGTTCCCCTATAACAGGAGGCCCGAGCCCAGTAGTGGGACATTTATGGGCTGTTATTATTATAATTATGTTATATGTCAAAGAATCTATGACTCTTGAAAAATTGTTAATACGATGCCACTACATAGAATCCCATAAAATATCTTGTACCTAATTAGTACACCTTGACGCGATAGATTTACTATATGATTCTGCAAAAGGAGCTGTTTTATGGCTACTGACCTTTACTTACCACGAAAAAGCGGTGCACAGACGAAACAAGGAGATGTGAGAGGCAGGCTGTATAGCTTGTTTTTATTTTTCAATACCCTTCAAAAGCAGGAAAGGGACTTAGTCTATACATCCTGTTTAATCATTAGTATCAACCAATTTTAACTATTTAGTTAACGCCATAAATCAAAATATTTATAAACTGTTTGCGTTTTTCGAATACAAAATTGTAGAGTAAATCTTCTTCCCATTTTCACCAAATATGCAGGTGCTATCACGTGAGCTTGTGTTTGAGTTTTGGTGGATATAATTTAACGGCTGAGTCCCTCTTTTCTCCGTTGTATCTAAATCCGCTTTAGTGGATACTGAGCTTTAATACTAAGTGCCAGTTAACTTTTTACTACGAGAGAAGGTAAAATATTTTCTAAGGTCGCTTTCCGTTTTGCGGCGAAGTCAAGTAGCTTTCGTTTCGGTAATAGGGTCTTATTTTTTGTGATCCGTAATTTCGTCACTTTCATCAAAGTCTAGTGAAGTTCTCGAATCAATTTTTCGAAGTACAATAGGTTGGTGAGGACTCGACTCGCTTTTATTTGCGAATAGTTCTTTTTGGCGCGTGAAATTGGCTTCACAATCTCACAGAAGGGTTTAATCAACTCTGTTTTAGAGTGATTGAAACGGATTTCCTTCTTATATACATATATAATTACATTTTGGTTTAGCTTTGAGACACATATTAATGCCTTTGTGCTGTAAACGAATAAGGGATATTCCCCTAATGTAACGTAAGGATCGAGTATGAAGTTTGTTTTGCAAATAATAGATAAAGCAGTTTTGTAATACATTGGTTTTACACTTTAATACAATTAGTTGATTCATAACGATCTTCTTCTGCAGCCTGTCCCTGTCCACTGTTGGACCTAGGCCTCCCCAAGTTTGCGCCACCTATCCCTATCTTCCGTTTTCCTCATCCAGCCCCTGCCGGCGACCTTGCGCATGTCGCCAGTCTAGTCATAACGATCTAAGATAGAGAAAATGATTATAGATAGATAGATAGATAAATAACACTTTATTATACACCAATACAAAAATGAACTTAAAGACTAAAATTATATCTAGTTGTGTACAAAGGGCGGTCTTATCGCTAAAAAGCGATCTCTTCCAGAGAACCCCAATTATGAATATTTTCAGATATTAAAAGAACTTGAAGAAGCATGAAGTTCACTTTTACCCTAAAAACGTGTTTCTGTATAAGTATGACATAAAACATAAAGAAGAAGAAAGAAGAACTTTAGGCGAGAAAATTTGACACTGCCTGAATTATTACTATCTATTATTCTTTATAATAATATAATTACCCATAAATGCCCCACTGCCAGGTTGGAGCCTCAGACGATGTACACGCCACACTAGTTCAAGGCGGATTGGCGGGTTGCATATGTATGTTCTGTTATCTTGATGTTGAGTTTCACCGCGATGTCGATGTCAGCTTGTAGTAAATGTAATAACATGCATGTATATAAAAAAGGGTCCAAGCGGTGCTTACTTTCCGGCTAGGATTAATCCGTGTCATTTAAATCACTAGTTTGAGACGTGACTGCATTAGCGACTGCTTAATCGCCAAACTTTTTATGTAATTTCAAATAAAGTCTATAATTTGATATTTTATGAACAGGAGATGAGCAATGCAATGAATAATTCCCACTGTGTAAATGCTTTTAATGAAATGAGAACTATTTCGAGTAATTTTATTTACAAATTACTTATATTTATCATAAGCTTTCTTTACCACAGTTATTACTCAATCGTGTATCGTGGAGCTATAATAGTAATTTAAAGTTGCCACAAAATACACACATTAATAAGCAGATGGCGGCGTAATTTGGAGCCATCGTTCATTTTTTTGTCGATAAGTGAGAAAAAATGTTAGTTGGAACACGGAGCTATCGAACTTGTTATTAATATGATATCAATACTCGTTTGGTGCATTAGTGAGCGGGTTGAAAATGTATGGCGTGGGCGGCGGAAGCAAAAGTTTCGAATGAAAAATGACAAACACACCTACAAGTAGGGTTAGCATGCCATTCGATTTCTTTTAAAGGCTGACAGACTCGTACCTCATTCTAAAGAAATAACTTCAGATCTCCCGGAATTTCAAGTCATGTTGATACCAATATAATCTATTGCTAAATTGAATAGATAAAATAGAACATGAACCTGAATGAATGAACATGTATCCTAAGAATGAAAGAAGAATATATCAGGAATGACAATTGTCCAGTAAAAAACTTAACTCTGAAAATATTTACAGACCATACCTGAAACTTGTTAATATTTTAACAGTAAGGTAAGATTCTTTGTATCGTAATAGTTTAAACGTAAGATGACGATGTATTTTAACATCCAGACCTTACTATATAAATCAACTCTCTCTCTCTCTCTCTTTATTTGTCGTTTAACATCATATTACTGAATTAATTCTTATGTGCTGTGTTTTATTTTTTCAAAATCAGCGTATCAAATTCCTGACTAGAATAAGTGATTTTTCAAAATCTTTAGTTTTCTTCACAATCGACCCTAAGACTCTTTTGAGTATTTTTTGCTATATCATAGTTTCGGATTTAGGCATAGAGGCCTACTCGAAATATTTGTCGTACTTATACTATTTCAGTATTATTGGTAAATATGTCACACAGCGAATATAATTAAATTATTTGTAGTAAAAGCTGTATTATAAAATAAAATCAAGGCCAGAAAGTTATTGTTGCCTGCCAGCCCTACAACATTAAAGCGCGTAGAACGGCGCATCGACTTACCTTCTGTAGTATTTTATTAAGATAAATAATAGTGATTTTATATGTGAAATCTACGCGACTTAGCACGCGACGCTATTTCAATTAACTTATACTCGTATTTAAGAAAGGTGTTCTGTGGCAGCCGTATTTTATTTATTCGTTCAATTAAGTTGTTCCTCTTTCACTATGTTACAGTATTAAAACCTCATTAATTTCTCTTACTAGGGCTACGTGGTTTCGCTTATGTAACTTCAGACTCTTTGTGTAGCGGGAAGACTTAAGTTTTTTCTGAAGATTACGTAATTACGTCACAACGTTGTATAAAAATATCTACATTAATATTATTAACACCACGTTTTAACTGTTTTAACACCGCTTAAAACTATTAAAATGTAGTTTGAACTATGTGTATTAGTCGCGAAAACTTAAGAGATATAAGTGTTAATTTTTTTGTATGTATTATTATCTTCTTTATTTTCACTCTCTTTAAAATCGTAAAAATGCGTAAACATGCCTTGAATGAAATATTATGACACGGTGGAATTAAAAATCCGTTCGCTACTTTTCACACGGCAACCATTCGCAGTAAATTAACTAGAACTGGCTCCATAAGTATTCATATTACGACTACATAGAAGTACTTGAAGGCTATTTTGTATTCAGCGAACGAATGTATTGTAGTACAATATTATCTGAGTTTATAAATGCATCGGACGTGAGGCGGTGATCGAGAGAATGTGGGACTACTGCGACTCGTATCTCGCTCCAACGCGTTACATAGTTGCGAATTGAAAAGTTTTTTTAGTATTTAGTAATATGACTTTTCGCGCGGATTCCCTTGCATATGCTTCCGTTTCGTATTCTACTAATTAAACCCATTTTTCGAGATAACATTTTTTCTATTATAGACGGACATAACCAAAACATTGACGGACTTTGTGTTTGAGCGGGCTAAGCCTTTGCCGGCCTACCTCACTGCAACGCAGAGGCTCCGGGCTCGATTTCTGGTATGGCAAATTTTGGAAACGAATTTTCTCTGTTATTTACTATGGTTTGCGTGTCTGTGATCAACCCCAGAGTAGTCCGATTTATATTACCCGTAACACAAGCGTAACTTGCTTCATTTGGGGATATACAATACGTATGTTTGTGGAAAAGGTACACTTTTTTCAAAAAAGCTACAGAACTCTAAAAATGTGTACGAAGATTTAATTTCTATCACTTTGTATCTTATTTAAATGTATTACTTAGTTTTTAAATTTTAATTACGTATCTTTACCAGGTCTTTCTTTCTATACTCTAAAAATATGGTTGCAAATTGGACACTAACTACACTTAGATATAAAAGACTTCAATAACTATCTAATAATTTTTTTATCCTATTTTCATTGACTAAAGTTGACAAACAGGTTGACGGTCCATCTTATGGAAAGTGGTAACAGTCGCCTCCAGGGCTAGCGGAAAGGCTAGGTCAAATACCTGTAGCCTTGCCATAAGGCGCAGGACGGAACACCCAGGGGTTTTAGTGGGAATCCCTAACTAAGGAGTGGCAAGAGCTGGGCACGAGTTCTGACTGGGCATGCTAGTGCCACCCTCGATCTAGCGAATCCCTCACACGGGTCGCTAATCAGGTTCTGCCCTTGTCGCGGCTTATGGTCCTCAAGCGGATTTCCCCTGGCTAAAGAAAAAACCGTCGCCTATAGACGTTTACAACACCAGAGTCGATGCCAACACGTTGCAAGCACTTAGGATAGAATTTCAAAGTTAAGACAGGAGAGATAGTAGGGGAAGCACGGGAATGCCGTTCACTTAATTAATAATCCAATTGTTTAATTATTCAGTAATCACAATTTTGACACGAAACGTATGAAATTACCCGACTATGGGTAATACCGCTCATATAAAAGCATATTGACTCCAGAAGCTATGTGTATGATACAAACGAATGAAATATATACTAATGTATTAATGAATGAATACTAAATACAACAAATAATTATCTAAATTAATAGTAGTGACAGTAAAAAAATATCAAATATTGAAGTTACCAGTAAAAACGTTTAGCCAAGAGTTTTGTTGGCAGAGTTAAAACCGAAAACAAACTGACTTACTTCTCTTTTTCTTGCTGCTAGTGGATTTTTAAAACTAGTCTTAACTTGTGTCCCGTAATCCAACGCACTGAGTTTGTCAAGTTATATTTGCGAGCAGCATTACCCAGTGACGGCCATTACCCTCCCTTGTTTGCCCTACAGAGAGGACAGTAAAGAAGATAGAATATGAATCGATGGATGGTGATGGGATTAAGGGGAGGTGAAAGTAGGCCACCGGGACACGGGCCGTATGAAACACGAATATCTCCAGGCTAACCCACGCCGTTATTGCGTGTACGGCTGTGAGGCCTGGACTCTGACACTTAACGAGGAGAATCAATTGTTGGTCACAGATAGGAAGGTTTTCAGGAAAATCTTGGGCCCAACAATAGGAGGAGATGGCAGATGGAGAGTCCGAACCAACTCCGACATAGAAGACCTCATGGCCGAGCCTAACATAATTGGAGAGATAAAATCTCACCGTCTCCGCTGGCTCGGTCATGTAGAATGGATGGAGGAGGATCGGGGTGTGAAGAAAGTATACTTGGGGCGATCAGTCGGTCGGCGACCAGTTGGTTGTCCCAAGTATCTCTGGAAGGATAGAGTGGAAGCTGACCTGAGAACACTACAAGCCCACAACTGGCAAGACACTGCGCAGGACAGAGGAAAGTGGCGCGCTTTTTTTTGGGAGGCCAAGACTCACTTTGGGTTCCTGAGCCAACGGAGTTAGTTAGTTATTCCGTGAGAGCGTAATATGACACTGATCCAGACGGTCCATGGTGCTGTAATCAAGACATTCATCCTAGCAGAGGTCTACGTCAGAAAATCATACCTCTAGTTTGATTAGTTACTGAGATAAATATGTGTGAGACAGACAGACAGACCATAAGAAAAGTTATACTATAGACTTCCTTTAAACTATTGGGTAGGTATCGGAAATACCTGAATACCAGAAATATTTTTGGTCGGAGAATCAACGATTATTTCGTAAATTCCACTTCAAAAAGCAAATTAAGGTTTTGTAAAGTTTAACGAAGATCGATTTACAAAAACACGAACAGATATTTGAGCCGGCCCCGATGAATGGGGATAACGACTGGTGATGTCCACTTTTTAGCCCCGAATCAGTATTCGGTATTCGCATCCATGAGACGTTATCTGAAGCAGAATCTCGACATCAATTTAAAAACGCATAATATTTTGCATTGCAACCTCATACAGTGTAAGTCAGAGCAGCTATCTTTACCAACTATATATAATAAATACGGTGTAAAGGTTTTCTTCTAATCTTTATTGCACACCAAAGAGTTACATATCTATTTTATAATGATATAAAATTCTAAACATGCCGTGTCCGTACATTGAAACTATTAAAAAAAAAATCACAACCAGAATAGACAATATAAACGACGTAGAACACGATACATATTTTTAGATTTCTTCTCTGTCTGTTTGTTCGAGATTCACATAAAAACTACTGGACCGATTTCGATGCGATTTTCGCTGATCGACAGCAAATTCGTAAACTTAATATCTGCGCTACTTGATATTTTGGGACCCCTCGGGATTTTTTCTGGGAATGATTTAAAATGGTCAGATTAAAAAAAACGAATTCCAATGTCATTTTTTTATTGATCCATAGCAAATTTTAAGTAATAAAATGTGTGATATTTTTTATCCAGGGAATCCCGCGGGAATTTTCCCGGCAACTGTTTGCAGTTGTTCGAGTACATAAAAATTATCTTATTCCGGCACAGTTTTCACTAAAACGATGGTTTACATTCTTTTTAAATGCTGCGGTACTTTGTATCCTGGAAATTCTGGGGGAATTCCAATTCAAGCGTGGACGAACTTGCGGACATATCCTAGTAAGCCTATATAATAGTGGTGACGTAAAAGGTCAGCTAACTCTAAAAGAGTTTGCTTCCAACAAAACTATGCGTCTAGCGAGACTGGGAAAAAACAAGAGCCCGGGTATTTGTGGTGTTAAGTAACTACTTCTTTTTTGGTCTACGCAGTATGTGTATCTAGCAAGTATTAAGTAGTCCTGAATATTCAAGTTTTATTATATTCAATATTCAAGCAAAAGTTTCGTAATATCTATATTGTTACGAGTCGCGAGACTCGAATTAAAATGCCGTTGGAATTACTATAGAATTTATTAGAACTATACAAACACGTATAACACAACAAGTTCAAACGTAATGCAGAAGGTCGTAACTCAATAAAACGCGCATAGTACGTCACTTATTAGATTCCTGATTGTAGTACACACGTCTCGCTTTGCTCGTGGTTTTCGCTCGACTAACTATTCCTCAATCGGGCCATTGCTTTATACTGCACAAATGCAAATATGTCTGCCGGCAAGCGGCGACGCAATTTCCTAGAAATCTTAATCCGCACACCTGGCTAATTATGCCTGCAAACGGCCATAAGCGAGTATAATAGGCTGTTCTCCACAATAACCAGTAAATAAGTAAACAAAAGAAGATAATCATAAAAGAATTACAATTACTTCAAATGCCGACAGGTAATAAAATATGTTTTTATAGATATGGTTTTGGTTTTTGTCGGAACTTAAGTCGTAACAATATGTTTCTCTGTTGTTATATTATACCTGTAAATATTACTAAACATGTTACTAAATACACCCAAAATAAATATGAACATAACTTTATTTCTTACTGGTATAGCTTAATTTAAATTTGTATATGAATCCAATGAGAGCTTAGCATTGTTGACCACTTTTCAAAACAACTGCTATCACCATGGAAAAAGAATAGTATTTTTGCCATGCTTATCACTGATGATGATTTAATTTGTCAAGTTAGTATCTCTCTTTAATTTAAGCTCTTTTGCATACCAAAACTATATGGTAGTATATCCTGTGATGCCTTTACATTATATAACAGCTTCATAATACGAACATTCTTTAAATAATGCGTAGAATTAAATAATCTTAAATAAAGATCTATGGTTCATCATGTTATACTATATGAGCTCTTAGGACAAGCAACAAGTTAGGCACTGCGAAAACACTAAAAGGGGTTTTGCTTCTTTTGGGATCGCTCGCCAAAGGAATTCGAAGTGACAGCGCGATTTACGTTTTCCCAAAGCAGATCCAATTATTTTTTGGGTTAAACAGTTTTGTTGAGCAGTAAAACGAATATAAGTGTGAAGTTATGGTGACGGGTGGCGCCGAGCGGCTGCATTCATATCTTGACCTCAAACGAAGCGATTCGATGAATCAACAAGTGTAGAAGTGTTAGAAATTAAATGACGGTGTTGTTTTCCAAGTTGTTAATTAACATAAAAAATTGATACTGCTTTGGTTGTAACCTGTATAATAAAATTACTAGCAGTACTTTGCGACTTCACCCGCTTTCGAAACCACTACTTTGTCACAGCCTTTTCGACCGCCGCATCTGAGTACAGACTTTATGCTTAAAGTCTTAACTCTTAAACATCATTTTTTCAAAACGAAATATGCAAGGCGTTTAGAGTTTAATGGTTATTACACTACATTGATTTGGAAACACTTTCGCTAAGTTAGGGGAGTGTATAAGAATACGAGATTTTGAATATTTACTTAAGCCAGGTTCACCTTCTGTTCCGGGTCTCTAAATTAGAGTAATAATGTAATAAGGATTTAAAGCCTATGTCTCGTCTGTCATCATACATCCTTGCAGACTGCATGCGCCATTTATTATTACTGCTCTGCTCCTGTAACTTTCAGTGTAATATTACACACGCAATAGCTTACTTCAATACATGGACTATCAATGCGTTTAAATATGCATTTATGGTTACAATTTCACTCGTTTGGGTTGCAACGTGATCTTATAAATCTTTTTGCCAATTTCTGAAACGAACAACTTAACGCAAATCTCATTGTTGTTCTTGAGATTAGCGCGTCTCAACAAACAAAATCGGTGGTTAGATATGGTAACAAAGTTGTGTCTGTTATTCATAGTTATATTAGACATTAAAACCACAGTATTATTTAAATTTTGTGTAAATAATATTTATTCGTGATAATATGTGAAAACTTCGACGCGATTAATCTCTATTTTATTTAAAATATATCATCAACTCAGAGGTGTGGTTTAACAGGATCTGACACGCAAGAAGCAAAATAGTATTTCCGTCGATTCCTGTCTATGAATTTAATCTGGCAATAGGTGTATCGACTAATAAACCGGATATATTCAAGACTTTGTAACAGTAAATAGTTTGTTGACTCCAATTTGATAGGCGAATTAATGTCTAAGGCAAAAAGTGCTACTTAATACGACTATTATTTCCTGTCTAGAGCAACTCTGTTATTAATCGAATTGAAAGGAACTGTTATCATACCGCTTTGCCAATATAGTATTGTGACCAGACTATCGCAATCGTCCCCAACCAACTGCGTTTCATTGCTTGATGTAGGCTTCCTTATAGCCATTATCCTTGCCTGTTCTCTTCCTCAGCAATAACTTCGTGACTAATAATTAAAGATTAAGATCACGTTACGGCCTTGCTACGATGGAGGGGGTCTTACACATTTTTTGCCAAGAGTGCTAGATTGTTCAGAGAGTAATTTTTAATAAGTCGCAAAGAATAGCAGAGACGTGAGAAGTAGAATTTTGCATTACATACAAAAACTTAAAACCACTAGACCTATTTTCTTATAATATCTATTAACCTATAAGATCACTTGTTACTGAGCTAGTGACTGGCGTAAAGGTTAATCAATATCAAAGTTATCAGAATATTTAAAGTTACAGTATATAGATAAGAATCATAAATTCCTCAATCTTATACGACAATACCATAATGAACATTCTTTGACGTTCTCAATAAAGTGAGATGTAACGAACACTGGTCGTAGGTGGCGGTCGAGAGGTGGCCCCATGAATATCTTATGAAATTATTACTACCGGCGACCGGCGCCATGCCTCGTGCCTCTACAGTCGACCGTCGGTTGTTACCCAATAATTTTTATAGTGTCACTAGCACGTGTATGCGTCTTTACTCGCTTATTATACTGATGATCATTTCGTTTGTCGTAAATCGTTTCTATTTATATTTTCACTTGCGAAGTTTGTAATTTAAATCAACCGGAAACTTTAATGGCTTGTTTTTAATATACTTTCGTTAATTAACGACATTGTCAGTAAATTTCTCAAAAGCCGGAAATGTATTTGATATCAATCGATTGGCATCATATCGAAATATGAAATAATTTTCATATTTCGTTGTATTTTTATAAAATCATAATACCAATTCTTTGTAGGTTGTCAGTATTAATTTAATAGTGCATAAGTCGCGTGTTGCATCGAAAATATGTATGTGGAATAGGTTCTGTAAATTTAATCGTTGTTGTTATTTTATCCTCTACAATGGCAGGCAATACAGTATACTATAGTATGTTTTCATAATTACCAGTATCTGGACAATCAAATTGTTGACTTTTTCTCGTGGAATAAATTTAGATTCTCCGCATTAGAATTGTTTAGAATTTGTCATACAGACGAAAGAAAAAGGACACATAATCCAGAAAATGTTTCTACCACCTGCCACTGCGTTTGAACCCTCGGCTCTTAGTCAATAGTTCTTAAATCGACTAATTATCTTATAACAGAGAACTGCTTTCTACCTTGGACAATTGATAAATATGATGATGTAACGAGGTATCGTTGCCAGCTTTCTAAGCATTTGACTTTAATAGACAATCCCCAAGGGTAGGTATAATTGTAGTTTCTCGAGATTTTAGGTAAATTACAGAAATATTTTTAAGGTTTAGATGAGTAATTTCATAAATAAAGAATTCTAATTGACCCTATTGCCAGGCTCTAAGTCCTATTACTATTATAGTGTCAGAGTCACCGGCCACTGGCGTCTTAATAACGTCTCAATAAATCAGGTAGTAACCTTCTAGTTTCTGTTAGTAGTAATAGATATTTTACTGCAATTATTCCGCCGCGACTCTATAAAGAAATCATAACGAATTTAGTAGAATACGAATTTTTAGTATTATGACTTCTCGTTAAATCAAATCACTTAAAATAGCAGACTTGAGGCTCCATAGGAAGTTTAACTTTTACGGTTTTATTAATATTGTATACAGTAAGTTTGAGAATTCTTTAAGATTCTTAAAGAAACCTACAAAGTAACTCAATATGAATAAGATCGTTAGACACTATGGCCGATGGGAGACTTAATTGAAAATTCAATCGACTTATTTAAAACAACGTAATTTGCTTAACATTTTTCCATTTGTACGTGGGTGTTGATAGAAAAATTGATGATAATTATAATGAATAATTAAATTGCTCGTCGGTTTGGTACACAATTAAATATGTAAAATACAATAAGTTCAAGATGATTAATAATTATGTTGATTGCAGCTTTGAAATTTTCATTAAATTATTGTTATGGAGACAATTCGGCATTTATTATTTTATGACAGATAGTTTTTAATGAACCCGATTTCGTTTGAGAAGCAGCCTTTAGCAATAAATCAGGCAATTTAAATTCAATTTTTATTATGATACCGGAATGCTTCTTGTTGATAGATGTAGGTATAGTTTATAAATACTTTAATTTGATATCAAAAGGTCGTCATATGCTAATATGAAAAATATATCCTATTGTATTCCAGAGTAATTTAATTGTATTCCAGAGATCCCCAAGGCCATAAATAAAGTAAGAACCTAACAGACAAATATCTAAACAAAGTCATTTTTACAATATCAATATAGACGAATAAAAGCTTGAACTACATATTGTTACGAGCTACAGGACTCGAATTAAAATGCCGTTGGAATTACTATAGAATTTATTAGAACTGTACAAGCATGTATAAAACAGGTACATATATAACTGGATACAACCAGTACAAACTGCACGATTAAATAAGAAGCGCAAGTCCGTCACTATATCACTTATCAAATGTACGTCTTGCTCGTATCGTAATCCTCGCTTGACTGCCTCCCCCTCCGTTCGGGCATTCCTTATATTCTAGACAAATACAATATGCCTCGACGCAAAAGAATAAATTCTTAGAATTAGTTCGAAACACCTGCCTAATTATGCCTGCGAACGGCCATAAACGAGTACAATAGGCTGCCCTTCATAACAACCAATAAATAAGAAGAACAAAAGAGGACGATCATAAAAGCGCTTCTATGTATTTATCTCAAACACCGAGAGGATAATAAATGTGCTTTGTTGTAACAATATGTTAGTTTACAAACTAATGTTTTAAAAGTGCGAAAAGCACTCAACTTTCTTTTCCAAATTACTAACCGCTACTGGCAACTGTTTTGTTTAAAAAACCCGTTAGGTTATTAGGTTATGATAACGACATAAACACGATCGCTGATATATCTCTTGTATAAATAAGGCTTTAAATAAGTAACTACATAATAACGGAACGAAATGTAAAAAATTAATTTGAAGCTTAAAATTATATCAATATTTATAATATTAGTTTTTAGTACATTGTTATTAGTACATTGAAGTTATTAAAAAAACAACCCGAATAGACTATAAACGATGGAGAACACGATGCATTTTTTGATGTGAAATTGCTATATAGACGGGGGGTATTAGGATTTTTTCTGTCACAAAAAAGCGTTACGGCCGCGTGAAGGGGCGGCATAAGTTTAGAGTAGACATGGTGAGAGCCGGCATAATGTTAGAGTAGACTATAGCTGTTTTTTTTGGTTCCGGATCGAATTCAGTTTTTTAGTGTGATAAAATAAAATACGTTTAAATAAAAAATGCATTCATTAAAATGTACCTAACCTAACCAGATCATAATTTGCAGTAAACCTGCGAAAAATCGAAATGCGTGCTGAGACACATAGTAGAAGTGAAACTTCAACGAACAAGTGGAAAAACGAATCGCAACGGACAAGTGGAAAAACGAATCGCAGGGACAAGTGGAAAAAACTTTTGATTTGAGTTTTACGGGCAGTTTTTCAAATTGAACAAGTACATTAACAATCTGCCCGTAAAACTTCAAGTTAAAATTTTGTTGCTATTCGTTTTACCACTTGTCCGTTGCCATTCGTTTTTCCACTTATCCGTTGTCATTCGTTTTTCCACTTGTCCGTTGCGATTCGTTTTCCCACTTGTTTTAGATTTCTTGTCTCTTTGTTCGCGATTCACGTAAAAGTACTGGGCCAATTTCGATGCGGTTTTCACTGATCGACAGTTATTTTTTACACTTAAGCTCTGCCCTACTTTTTATCTTGGGAATCTCGCGGGAATTTTCTGGGAATGATTTAAAACGGCCAGATTAAAAAAATTCAAATTCAAATGTTTTTTTACTGATCAATAGTAAATTTAATGTAATGAAATGTGTGATATTTTTTATTCCGGGAATCCCGCGGGAATATTTCCGGGAGCGGTTTGATATTCTTCGGATGTACAAAAATTAACTCATTCCATCACAGTTTCCACTAAAACAATGGCTTACATTCTTTTTTAAATGCTGCGATACTTTGTGTCCCGGGAGTTCCGCGGGAATTTCAAGTCAGGCGTGGAGGAAGTCGCGGGCATATCCCAGTTAAAAATATACATGTTCTTTAGGTATAAAAAACCATACACAGTGGGCAAGAAATTTATGATGTTTGCCTGTTTTTCTTGTGAAAAAAATTAAATGGGATTTTTTTTATTTTATTCTTTTATTTTTTATTGCCTGAAGCTGGCAAACAGGCAGACGTCCCAACCTTATGAAACGCGGTTGCCGCCTGTAGACGTTATACTAACGCGTTGGCAGCTCCTAGGATGGGCTAGGGTGGGATATAGGAAAGGGCTCCCCATCCGTTTTATGCCGTCGTGATGGAGGTGGGACTTATCCCGTGTGCGTCCACTTCTCCTCCCGTGGGGCGCGTTTCAGACCGCCTTACGCAGTGAGAGGAGGATGAGGCCGATAGGCCATCACCTGCCAGGGTCAAGAGAGGCTAGGCCATTTATCCGTGGCTCTGGCATTAAAGGCGAAAGACGGAATACCGAGGGGTTTTAGTGGATATCCTTAGGGATAGCAATGGTGTACACGTGTGGTGTAGCAATAGCATCTTTAGTTCTGGCTAGAGGTGCTAGTGTCACCCCGACCTGGCGAATCCCACATCACCCGTGATTTCTCCAGTTCACTGCACGGGTAATGGCCCTCAACCGGGTTTCCGCTCCTGAAAAAATGGCGGGATAGAGGCAATGAGTTTGATGGCAACTTGAATTTAATAATACTTTCTTACTCCGTAATGCGATGATTATTATCTTAGAACTACTCGAATAATGCATTTTGTATTTGCGTGGGCTTAATTTCACGCTGTTCATTCGGTACTTGCTGTACCTTTTAAGACAATGGTGTTATTAAAGATTAGTGATGAGACGTGGGTGTGGGTGTAAAACTTTGCTAGAGTGGGTGTTTATAATGAAAACATTGGAACACGTTAACAGTGTATTTATAAAGTTATCGTTACTCTTTTTTTTACTGTTAATTTTCTTAATATATTCCTTACTAGAACTATTTAGGCGGTTGCGCTCGCTTAAATTTCGTTATTATAAATGCAGCATTTCCTTGGATAAAAGTACTTACCTAAAACCTCAATCGTATATGTTACCATATTTTGTATATTACATAATTACATTTTAATGCTTACATATACTCCGAAACCTAGGTTGTCTGGGAGAGATCGCTCAATAGTGATAAAATTGTCCATTGTTCATTACTTCGGAGTTCATATAGATTGTTAATAATTTTATACTATTTTTTTTAATGTGCTGAATAATACATAAAGTATTTTTTAAGGCATTTGCTCAAAAAATGCATTTAACGAGACATTGTTCGAAACTTAAAAATTATCCACCACACAATGGTACGTGTGGTAAAATAGGTACCCTTAGCAAAGTAGCTATTTTCCGCACACCGTACGGTACAATTAAAGAATAAAGAATTTATTGATCTCCAGTTATAAGCTAAACAAGTACAATATACAATAGTGCTTAATTTAACATTATGCGACAATCATTACTCCTCGTACTAGTTTTAAACTGTGTTACGGCAGAGTAAGTTCACGTCCCGTAAGTTAAAAATATCAAAAAGATAGATATTTGTTTCGAACTACCTTTGAAATAATTTATAAGCACACAAAAAATGTGTTCGTACATTACCAATTAGACAGTATATGTAAAGAATATAGAGACAGCAACATTATTTGTTAAGTAAAAATAAATATATTTTATTTATATTACACATATACATCTATTTTCTGCAGTATTGATATACACATAATAACTATATATTATAATATATAATATAGTTAAATACAAATTTGGTATAGAGAAATATATATTAAAGATTAGTTATAAAATAACATTTTCATCATAAGAATAAATAGATATTTTTTTGTTTTTATAAGTATATTATATATATGCAAATTCTTATTTGATAATTTTAAGTAAATTTTCTGTACCTTCATAATCTAATTTTTGCAAACATATATCCAGTGCTTTTTTACATTGATATCTCGATTTATCTTTTAAATTTATAGTCTTACTCAAACGATTATACATCAATGGAGCTAAAAAATAGGTAAAATTAAGAACGAATTCTGTTTTACATTGTGGAATTTTGTAGACTTCATGTTTTCGTGTTTTACGTGTATGTTCATTATTTTTATTAGGGCAAGAATGTTGTTTTATGATTATTGTTTTCAAGTATATTTGTCTTACTGTAAGTACATTGAATTCCTTGTAAATTTCAGTTGTAGGATATCTAAATGGTTTAAAATTAATTACTTTAATAATTGTTCTCTGTGTTCTCTCTATTTTAATTAAAGCGGTTTTATTAGCTCCTCCCCATGCTGATATTCCGTATGAAATTAAAGATTGGCATAGAGTAAAATATACAATTTTATTGGTATTTATATCTCTAAGAAGACGTAGTTTTTTAAATATTGGAATCAGTTGATACTTAGGTAAAAAAAACCCACCAAGGAGTTTTACATTAGAAAAATAAATAAGCTGATCGAACTTACTTCTAAGCGCTTTTGATTAATACATTAGTCTCACTTTAATACTATAGAGAAAATCAGACGAAAGATATAGTTTTAATTTTCACCACGCGCACGTGTCGCCATTTGCAAATGAGCGCCATTTTCATATTAGTAACGTCAAAGATTGTTGCGACTTTCCGACTGATATTTATGTTTGTTTTATCACCTATTGTATTATTTTCTACCAAATGTGTTCAAAGACGTTGTATGACACGTGCGGTTGTTGGTTTTTTTCCAAACTCGCGACGATGGTAACATTCGTTTACTAATTTGTAAAAACCAACTTACCGCACTGGTATCATAAATAACGTTATCAGTAATAACGTTATTTATGATAACTTATCATCATAGATGTCGCAAGTTCATCTAAGCTCATAATATATCTCTGTATGTCTAATCAACTTTTTAATTTGTATGCAATTTGTGTATAGACATATAATAAAAAATAATCATATTTACAAATTATGTCATAAAACGTGCGCCCCTTACGTACGTTCTTTGTCTACATAATCTACATTCCACTCAATCAAACGCTGGAATGTCAAATCATGTCATCAATTTAAATTTCGGCAAAACATCGCTATGTACTTTGTTCTACCAAAGTTATTAACATATTTTAAAAGGTATTGTTAGAAGTCTCTTTAATTTTTATTAAAAATAACTTTGATCTATGAGTACCTATGTAAATGTCACCATAGATGATACACTATATATAGAGTAATGTCACCATAGATGTTCGTTGCTACTAATGAAACCTACATACTGCATGTTTCGCCAAGTTTTTGAGTAGTTGTAGAAAACCATAGAACACAGGAAATTGTAATGCGTCTATCGCCACCTATGCGGAGAACATTATATTGTATAGAAAATAGTCTTCGTATTCAGTAAGCCTTTTTTATGATTAAACTTTTTGAACATGTTTAATGACGAATTAAGTACAGAATACATAATGTAAATAGGTATACAAAAGTCACTTAGTATATTAATATAATAGGAGAAAACAAGTATTAAAATTGTGAAAAATACTGTCTTGAATTTATATATAAAATAATAGGAACTTTCCCCGACCTTGTAAGTATATTAGTTATCAACATATAAAGGTGATGATACATTGTAGGTTTAATATGTAACTGTATCTACGATCAGGATATAATTTTAATTAAACAATAGAGAAAATACTCAATTAAAAGAGTTTCTTTGGCGTGCTCTCGTCGCACTATGAGATCAAATACGCGTTTTACTAAGTTCCCATGCTCCAGAATGTAGAAGCAGTGCAGTTATTTGCGCAATTACTTATTTCATACACACTTCACGTAAGATCCACCGCTACGCATAAAAGATGCCCATTTAACAGAATTGCTTAGCTCTCACCAATACGCAATATAAAAGTTAAATAGCTTAAAATCTAATAATAGATTAATTATAAAAAGAATTTTTAAATGCACTAGCTCGGTAAGAGTATTAGAACTTCTGTGAAAATTGGAGTGAAAGTATGTCGATGAAGTCAGCGAGTTGAAGTAATGTATAAAAATCCATTATACAACTTAAAATTTAAAACCGTTAAAAGTTAGTTTAAGTTAAGTGTACTAATCGCAAAAACTTAATATAATACTATGAAAATCCATTGTTAACGTATATGAATTTGTTACTATAGAAAATAGATTATGTTGAAGCTATACTTTAACTGGTTATTTATAAAAAAGAGTCTATTACCTATGTTGTCATCAGTCCTCGCGCTTTTATTACGTTCATTAAATTTTTATTTCTCCACTTGTGGCGCTTGAGATAGTACATACTACATAGTAAATAAAAGCGTCTTTGAATACACGTACAAACAAACATATTATCATTCTGGCGCTAAATCCCGTTTATGTTCGGGGCGTCCGGTTCAGATCGCGGGGTGCGCTTTCCTACTTATTTCCCACTGACAGTGGGATCATTAGCACATTTATATTATACTTACCCCAGGAGTCCAAATCAGTATTTCGAGAGCCTTTTTTTTGCATGAGTTCAACAGACAGGCAGACGGTCCACTTGATGGAAAGCGGTTACCATCACCTATGTACATTTGCAACACCAAAGGTGCTACAAAGCGCCGCTGCTCTCTTAAGGGAGACTGGAACCTGGTCACAAATCAAGGTTGTTACAGCGGCATACTCTAGACCAGAGGTGGTAGCCTTCCGGGCAAATACCTTACCACCTGGCTGTGGGTTGTTTTGTCGCCTCTTACGACAGGGCGCGATTATAATAATAATAATAATATTCCCGCAGGGGGGCTTTGTGGCGAAGCCTTAGGTGAGTAGCGACACCTCGTACCTGACTCCGGGGGCCAAGGCAAGGCCCCCGCCTCCGTGCTTGCCTTAGCCAGCCGGCACGGAGTAGAGATCGCTAGAGCTAAGACTCAAGCTCCAGGGGTGGAAGTGATAAATGGCCTAACGTCGGAAGTAGCTTTGGTGAACCTGCAGCCCACCTCTCGACACCCCTTAGCCACTCACACCCATGTTGCCCCTGTCTTCTATGGCATTTTTTGGGGCCCATTCAGGGAGTGGCGAGTCACCGTCTGCCCATTTTTCCATGTTCCCCGAACATTGCGACGGGCAGACGCCATAGTCCCCATATTCCCAGACCCCTAGTACCACTAGCACTTCACTCCAATAGCCCGGTACTTTTTGTTCTCATATCTCACAATAGTCCTACACTGGCCGGGGCTTGTCCTTGGGTGCATTTTTATATGGTGTAGACAGGGACAATCGCCGGTCAGTGTCACGCTACATTTAGATTAAATTTGTCGAGGGGCCTCTACGTGTTGGCCTTCCCATGGCCCCACGCAAGCCCTCCAAAAGTCCAGGTCATTTTATGGCCCGTGGTCTGCAGAGACATACATGTATAATAATAATAATCTAATAATGTCTGCCGGTTATTATTATTATTATACGAGCGTTAAATCCCGGTTGAGTTCGGAATGTTTGCTCCGACGTCCAGGGTTCGCTTTCCTACTTTTTCTTCTGCACTTCTCGCGGTCTTCAGCATCCCCGTTTTGAGACCATTTATACGCATGTCATACATACTTTGTAACGTCAAGCTAGCATTTCTTGGGCCTTCCCCGTTCGACCGGGACTCGGCGGAGGCGGTAAGGCTAGACATTGGTTCCCCACATAATTAATCGGTCTCCGTAAAACGTAGCCGTACCAGCGTAAGCGACTGTCTTGCAGTTTGTCTGCTATGTCACGGACATGAAGACTGCTGCGGATGCGGGAGTTCGTGACGCGATCTTTCCGCGTGACACATCCATCGCAACATATTCATCACCGTGACACACAGTTCTTGCTTGTGTCGCTCAAGTACCGGCTACTCTTCATTCCCATACAAAAGGACAGGTCTAATAATGGATTTGTAGATATGTCCTTACAACTTAACCGGCATTTGATTGCTTGCAAATTTTTACGACTTTTTTAGGGTTATTAATATGACATTCTTTTTAGATAGATAGATAGATAGATACCACTTTATTATACACCAATACAAACATGAATTTAAAGACTAAAATTATAACTAGTAATGTACAAAGGGCGGTCTTACTGCTAAAAAGCGATCTCTTCCAGACAACCCCAGGAATGAATTGAGATTATAATGGCGATGGTGGTATACGTAACATATAGTACGAACTACTTACATTTTAATAATAAATACATATATATATATATACATATATACATATATATATATATATATATATATATATATATATATATATATATATATATATATATATATATATATATGTATATATATATGCAGAAATTTTATATATTTAGGACATTTAATTGTAATTATAATTAATTATTGTAATTATTCTATGCTTAACTGGCCAAACATGATGATCATAATTTTCGTACCATCATCCATCAGGTGATCATTCATATTTAAGAAATAAATTATATTTATCTTTGTTTTAGTTCGTAGTACAAATTATATAAGCGCCGGTTGCGGTCGTTGAAAGCAGGAGAGGTGATCATCAGTAAACCGTCTGAGCGCGGCTAATATATCCTTCATATTTTTGTATTGATAAAATTTATATTAATAGACAACTTGTCGAGTTGAAATTGTGGCTCGGGCGCTCCAAAACCCGATCTTGGTGGAGGTCCCATCCCAACTAAGGCACGCATGACTCATAAGTAAAACGCGTAACATTTAACCTTTTTTCGAGGAAATTTATGTATACAATAGAATAGGCGATTTAGTTCATAATAATCCCAGGTATTTGCAACATATACCAAGGCCAGACTCCAATAATATTCAATAGGTTTTAATTGTATGCTATTGATCAAAATATGGCATGGATATACAAAGAAGGCATCGCTGCGCGCAAGATTGTACAGTTTATAGCAGTGAAAAATATATAACTACCTTAGTAATATTTTTGTCAATTTTTCGAAATTTTGTCAGTAGAAAAAAAATTGCAATGTTAACTATCTCTCGGCTTCCCCATGCTCACATATATAACACATACAATCACAAGTAAAATGATCTCTTTTCAATGTTTGCCATATTGTCCATTAAGGGATATGTATCTCGTGTAACATATATTGGACATATCTAATTCGCAAGTGTGTAGCCCGGAGTGATACTTCACATTCTCTTTCTTACGTGACCTTCGAGCAGAAAAGAGGACGAAAGAAATATTAACTAACACTAATCTATCACCAATTTGCACATTTAAAGTACGTACTACAATAATTTCAATCACTATACCTACATTTTGAGATGGTGACGATACAGGTGTGTTTTAATTCTTTTTTAATAGTACGTATTTACTCACATAGTATGGCTATTTATGTATATAGAATTAAAGATCGATGCTTAATTTATAAAGTAACTTAATGAACTCTATAACCTGCGTGTTTTGAATCTTTAAACCGATGCTCAGAACAGCTGTCTTTATTATAGCCTTATTAAGTCAATGTAAAATGCATTTGCATATCTTATATCTTTACGACTTGGCCACGCAAATGCGTATATAGATATTCTCAGAGTGTTTTCTAATTGCTATGCATAAGTGCAATATCAACTTCTTCCGGTAAATCTATATATTTGTTGAACGACAATAGATTCGTTTATATGTTATCGTATATTAAATATACTAATTGCCGTACTCAAGCGATTTGAGACTGACAGTATAGTGCGTTCACAATAACGTGACACGCAGGTTACCAGCTCTCAAAAATATTAACTTTTAAAATGGCCACAATTAGTCGATTCGAAATTTTAAAACCATGTCTATAAAAAAGAGTGGGTGTTTAAACACCTTGCTATAATAATAGTATTAAAATATCATAATTGATTTGTTTTAAATTAAAGTTTAGACGACAGTGTTTAGTGGCCAGGTTCCAGTCTTCTTTATGAGGACGGGAACACATTATAGCACCTTTGGTGTTGCGAATCCATATTGCATAGCATATCCATCCATCCATAGGTGATGGTAACCACTTTTCATCGGGTGCTGTACCTATTCAATAAAATAAAAAAATTAATACACTAGTTAACATGTTAAATAAATGACGTCATAATTTGCTACGCTTATAGAAGATGTAGGCGGCTTCAATGTTTTGAGATATGATAAAAAGTGTCTCAAATGATTTGACTGTCAACTACCTTACTGAAAGATTTAGTCTCCTTATGTTGTCTATGATCGATGGAGCAGATGAGTCTCAGGCTGGAGACCATATCTTGTTCAACGAAGTTTCGGGTACTCTTTGGCTCCGTAGACTTACGGTCTATGTAAGGTTACCGGTAGATACTGAGCGGACAATGAAATATGTGGTGTAAAATTAGGAAGGACTGCGATTGTGCTGACGACGATATAGAGACAATGTTAATAATCTAACCGGAAAAGTGCTCTCGTTGGAAACGTTCTTATTGGTTAATTTGAGTAGTAGTAGTAGTAAAATTCGTCACAAAGGCAGGTAAGGGAATCTTAGTCCATACAGCCAATTCTGACGGTAGGAAAGTAATAGCCAGTCTTCGTATAGGTAGCGCAATTTAATTGAATTTGTAATTCTACAACTGACGTCATTCTACGGAGTTCTTGTGAAAACTCGAAACGCCACACATGACTATACAGGTCACATTACTACACAAGAACTCAATATCCTACAACTATTGTTCATTTAGGAGTAATTTTACACATTTTTAGGAAATAAAACTGCACACACAGCACAACGTCCTTTCAGTTCCCGCATCTCCTTGGATCATTTGATTTCTTAGAGACAGTGTTCTGCTAAATTTAATTAAATATTCAAATAAATTCTAATATAAGGTATACATAATACATAACATCGTTGTAAGATTTTAAGTCAGTAGCCTGTAATTTATAGAATATCTAATTAATGCAGGCTACTTGTCTTTTGTTGAGTTTATAGTCAATATAAAAGATAATTGGATTTTTTAAATATTACTTAATAATCGAAGTTAATTGAACATGCCCTTTTTATATCGTCAATAAGTGTAATATAATAGCTGTCCCTTATGAAATTGTATACCACCCACATAAACATGTAGCGGTAGTCATTATTATAAAGAAACAAGGCTTCACCTTCGTAAATTTCGAACCCGTGCGTCGGTGTCAGCCAATCGATGTCTATTAATGGATGTCTATATGACGTCTCATGTATGATTATGTATGATTCCTCATGTATGACTCCCCGAGTCATAATCCCATGAAGTCCTCTCACTTTTTCTTGTGCAGTACCTACCGGCAACCAAACGCAGGTCGCAACTCCAATATGCCGCCGGGTGTTCTACGCAAGTATTCTTCTTCGATGACTCCACTTGGTTTAGCAAGACGCAGTGTAGTATATGTGCGTGTAATTGTGAATACTTTGTGTAGTATATAAAATACACGTGAAGTCGTCACATTGTTGCTTGATACCTAACCGTTCGAGCAGTATGCTGGCGAGCCTTTCTAAGGATATTACGTCATATTGTGTGATGACGTGCTAGGAAAGGACGGTATACAGTACACTTGGTCTACAGTCTTCTGTGCTGCTGCGATTTGTTTGTTTCGTAAGCCAACGGTCCTGCTAGAGAACAGGCTTGCACACTGTTCCTGTGATGTACTAATTTTGCAACTTATGCTAACTATTATTGTTCTTTTATGGATATATTCATTTCTAATTATATCCATAAGATCACTTAACATAATATAGAACTCACTCCATAGAACGCTGAGTGACTTCAAATTTTTCGTACAGTCCCACCATTAGTTAGACGTCTCAGTACTGTATAATAAAAATGATAATGTAAGGATATTTACAATTTCAACACCAGGTATAGTAATAGACTAACGCCTTCAAAATGTTTGTATCCGGTTCATATTTAGTTTGCGTAAATATGACCATGTCTCCGAATTTCGTGATAAGCTTAAATGGTTACCTGTTCGCTTTCTCCGGAATGTTCACTTACTCTCACTTTTGCACAATATCCTTTACAATTACTGTACTCCCCCATGTTTAAAGGAACTTTTTAGTTTTCTCTATCAATCTCATCCCAGTAATTTGCGCTCAAATGAAAATATTTTTTAACAACACCTGCACACTCGTCTTCCTTCGTAGGCAATTCTTTTGCCGTACAGGCTCTTCGACTGTGGAAATGCCTTCATTACCAATCAGACAAGCTAAATCAATGACTACATTTAAACGTATGGTCACTAATCATTATTGGTCTATTAAATAAAAATTGTTGCATGAAATTAATGTATCTATTGTACGAATGTATATATATCTAATTTATAATATCATCGTACGTATATATATACATCTAATTATATATGTATATATGAGTAAATAGTAGTTTATTTATATTTTATTTAATTTTTAATAGTTTTTTAATTTTTTTTAAATAATTTTTATTAATAATACGAATAAGTTAAGTTTTCTTGCAATGTATTCGGTTATATATGTACTTTATTGTAATAGATATTATCTCTAAGTTTATGTAACATTTTTAATAGTATTTGATTGTGATTTTATTACTTTTATTTTAGTTTAGTGCACCACCAAAAAATCATATATTGAAATTTCACTTAAAATCTCCTTAGACACTGGGTTGCCTGGAAAAGATCACTATAAGCGATAAGGCCGCTCATTGTTCTAGTGCAAATGTCAATATCAATTGTCTAGATTTAAGTTTATGGTGAACAATAAAGAGTTTTCATTCATTCATTCATTCATTGACTGACATTGCCATCTTTTAGATTGCAAAAGTATTGTCCTCTTTCTTGGGAGTTGGTGTATACGCTTCTTCAATAAGATTCCGAATGAAATGTTAGATCTGTCTTTCACTAAGTTTAAAACCAAATTAAAAAGTATCTTGCTCACAAGGGATGCTATTGAAGAATACTTAAATGTCAAAACTTCATTTACATAGCAGCTCGCTCCAATCTCTTATACTATATGTTGTATAATATTATTATCTTGCCAAGCATGTGAGGAATTTGTGGAGATATGTTGCAGTAAAAAGTTTTAGTACGACATGTCCTTATTATAATTATAATAATGTTTTTCTTTCCTTTTATAGTTTAGTACGACATGTCATTATTATAATTATAATAATAAAATGTTTGAATTTGAATTTGTATATAAAGTGACTGCAGGGTGTAATGCACTGTTTGAAGACTACTTTCTTCAAGCATTGGGGAATTTATATCCATACGCTGCTGAAACATTCACATTTTTCCAAGTAAAAAATAAAATAAAATAACGCTACCCTACTAACTAATCATAAAATAAAAGCACCTATTTATTTGTAACATTTTAATAGCAAATTCTTTACAATTACACAAACAACTGTCAAAATGTCTTAAAATTTCTAAGTTTTTAGGTAAATATTTTATATAATAACGTAATTTTGTGAAAGCCATTATGTTAATTTATTGACATTTTTATTGTGTCCGGCGCTTGAATGGCGATGTTGTCAGGGTTGCCAATAGTAGTCTAGTATCAGCAAATACTTTTGTACTGTCGGCCAGGCCGAACTCCAGGTGATCAGGACGCGGGAAACCGCGGCCATGATCCAATCTTGGTCAGTAGAGTTGGAAAACCCTGTTGCTGGCATTGACACGGTGGAAGCGGTTCGACCGCAGCTGTTGCGATGGCTCTCGCGGAAACGCGGGACCCTGACCTTCAGAATGACATAGATACTTACCGGGCACGGTTGCTTCGATAAGTATCTGTGTCAGATTGCGGGCTGCTTGCCTTCACCCCAATGCCACCAATGTGGCGCGCTAGACACGGCGTTACACACGCTAGTCGAGTGCGCAGCATGGGCACCTCAGAGGTTTGAACTCGAGACACTTGTAGGACCGATCGAATCGCTGGGCGATCTGGTGCAAGCCATGCTGCACAGCGACGATTGGTGGGTGGGTGCGGCTAATTTCTGCGAGACGGTAGTGTCTCATAAGGAGGCCGCGGAACGAGATAGGGAGAGAGATGGAAGTGCGCATGCGTCTCGCGGGTGCCGACGTCAGTCGGGAGCCCGGAGGCGCAGGTATGCGCATGATCTCCCCCCCTGAAATTACGCTGCAGGGGCCCTCTAACATCTAGGGAGCAGAGGAGTCTTCACCCCTGTTGACGAAGTGAGCTTGCCTCTCCCGGGGCATTCTTAAGCACTTGTGCGCTAGGATCGGTGTGGGCGTAACTACGTTCTGTATCTCATGCCTTCCTACCATAAGCGCGGGGCACATGGGAGGAGGGTGGTTTTAGTGGGGTATTGATTAGTCGAGTCTCCACACAAGCCGGTTGATTATTGTTTGGATTGCCTCAGTGGAAAGCCTCCATGATCAACAACGGTCTAATCCCTAGCAAAGGACCCAGTATGTGCGAAATGCATTCCCCGCCTGAAAAAAAAAATACTTTTGTACTGTCCCGAAAACTGAAAATGAAAATAGCTAATTGATGGTAGTTTTTTGTAACCAAATAATTATTTTTATTTGATAAAGATAGCCAGTCATCACCACCTGGGACATCATTGCCTCTGCCGTTTTATGGCCCAGTAATAATATGGCTTAATAATTTTATCTATCAGCATCTTAATAATTTTATTTGGTCTCTCGTCGTGTCGCGATTAGCTGTCACTTATAGTGACAAAGTCGTGTCCGAACCGTTAGGCTTCATTTATATTTTCACCATCAGTTAGATCATTTTTAGTGAACGTTTACATTATATATAAAAAATCTCATTAAATTAAAATAATAATAATTATAGAGCTACTTTCCAGGGTTGACCGCAGCGTGACTGCGAGGAAAACTCTAGTTCAATATCAAGTATTGTGATACAGTATTACTCACCTTGAGATGTCAGTTATTTAGATCCATTAGAAGCAATTTTACTGCCTATCCTTTCTTTTTACATAATACAGCGAAACTGGCTTAAAAATAAGCAGGACAGTAGTAGGTACCTTCGCAGACGGGCATTTTGTATAGCCAGTAAATAGGGCAATCCTTATTTATAATTTGGTAATTTCGTCCTCTTTTTTGTTCGTCCATGAATATATTGTACACACACTTTTTTCAGATTATTGGCCTTATATTTTATGTCGAAGGAAATTGTCTATTATAGTAGTTACGATGACGAGGGATGTACTTGAAATGCATTAACGTAGGAGCATAGTTAGAATGCTTTTGCTAATTTCCATTTGCAACTTAAGACTTAACCGATAACACGTTAGTTGGTATGTTATTTATATAATTCTTGTATATATAATGCTCTTGGCAACCCTGACTGATTCATGTTACGGTATAAAGATAGCTATAGTCGTAGGCGCAGTTCTGTAGAAATATTGACCCATCCGCAGGTCACCGGTATAAAATTTTATTAGATAATGAATAGCTGGATCAAACTAGAATATGCTATAAACAATACGAATTAAATTATTATTTTCAATTTAAATTCTAAGAATTATTGTTATTTTATTTAAAATATATAAATATACATACAGGTATTTCATATAATGATACGATAAAAACGTAAAAATGGGTACTATTAAAACTTGGACGCCGTATGGGCCTTAATCTTTGACAAAGAAAGTTAATATATTACTTCCATGCCCCATTAAAACGTCCACTGCAAAACGGGGTCTAAGTCGCCCCGAACGTGTCTCACTTGCGGGGCGGCTATGAGTAACATAGACTTTACTATGGTGTAGAGGGCGTTACTTCCATTGGGTTCAGTGAAAGATAGAAGAATATATATATATATATATATATATATATATATATATATATATATGTCGCAAATTGCGGTATAATTGTAAAAAAATCGTAAAGTAATATCTGATATGGGAGGTCGATATGGCCGTGATAGGTAATATGAAGGTATTTAATAGATTGAAACTATGTATTTGCCGTGCTAAGAACATACTGTGACTTTACTTTTTTGGGTTGTATTTATATCATGGGATTTATATTGTTGAGAATTTTATTAATGTTTTTCGGATTTTTAATAACCATTGTAATAAGTTTCATTTTACCAGATTACTAAAGGGTGAACGCTGTGTTGTTGGTTTGACAATATAAAAGGAGGTGAAATCGCCTAAACGGGACATTCGACATTCTACGTTCGTCGGTTGAAGAGCGCGAAAGCTCTGTTGGACAAGGAGCACATATGTTGTGGTCAATAATTACTGTCCGATAATAGCAGTATTCTTTGAGGGCAATTATATATTATTGTGTTATTCGTCGCGCTTGTGCCGACATATATATAAATAAATATCTAAGATGTGCTATTAAACCAGAGTTCCGTATTATACCTACCTTAATACGAGGTTACCTTGACCTAGTACCGCACCACACAAAAATTACATATAAGCCAAAAAGGGATTTTACTTTTTATAACGTTACGCGTCTCAATAGGTCTCGTGAGGCCACAACGATAGTTTTAGTACAAGGTCTAAAACGCCCCGTACCGCAGTAATGTAAAGTACAGATAATTCATGTCGCTGTGAATCGTATTAAAGTGTTTGCAGTATCAGTGAGTTGCTAACCCCCTGTTGCAGATGCCTATGAGCAACGATTGCTACCTGGCATATATTCAGTGGATGGAAAATACTAGAAGGCCTAAAGGGGCCGCTTTTGAAAAGTCGCTTAGTGAAATTGACATGTGTCTAAGATATATTGGTAGTTATAAAACATAAAGTTTCATTCTATTTTCATAGTGGTCATGTTCGTCATGCGAATCTGCGAAAAGGAGCGCTAGTACTCACTCTGTCTGCGACTTAAAAATAATTGCCAAAAATTAATTGAAAATTGCTATTTATAGAATGTTTAATTACAAACGACTTCTTTTAGAATTTCATTCTGTTAGTTGGTTTGAAATTTTATCTTGAATAGGTTTTGAAATTGAAACAGCTTCATGAATTTTAATGAAAATTCTAGGGATTAAAATAGCAATTTTAATAAACAAAATTTGCTCATTTAATAGATCCGGGAGGATCAACCAAAGCCAATTTTTTTTTATTTGGCTACCGCCAGGCTTCTAGGCGGGCACTATTCCCATAGAGAACAGTAATCTAGACTCAGTATTCTACTTATAGTCTTGAGGGATTATGGGTAGAATATAATATAAATAAGTTTACTTTTATTGTATTAGTTTATAAAGCCATTGTATTAATATAATAAATTTATCGTGATTCTCAGAAAATTTGCTTATATTTTTCAGTTCGATATCAAGCAGGGCTTAGAAACTGGCGCGCACAGCCAGTAATGACTCTCCATGGGATTTTTCAAAGTACATAATAAAATCGTTTGTCAGCTATAAAAACAAATTCAACAAACTACACATGAAAACGAATTAAAATATTTCACAAATTAATCTTGTGGAATGTTTACAAAGTTTAATAGTTTAGTAATAAAAATCAAATTTTTAAATTAAACATTTTTCGATAACCATGATGTCATATCAAATTAAAGAATTTGACGCTGTTAAAATTTATAACACAAATTAACACCATTGAATGGCTTGTAATGAAATTAATAATCATATTATTGTATATTTTTAGTTTATTATTGATAGTACGGTGCCTCGATCAGTATTATTTCGAAAGTAATATAGTTAATTTTATTTATCATAGTATTTTCTTAAATTTTTGCGAGGAGCACACTTAATAAAACTACCTTTTATGTTTAACGGTTTTAAGCGCGTTTTTATTATGTTGTATTCTTGTAGGTTAATTTTGTTATGCTGGATCTCAGACGAATAAAATAGGTAGACCAAGCCTGGAGCTCTTAGAGTGAAGTCAAAAGAAACAAATCGGTCCGCATTGCGTTACGAGAACTTAGTATTAAATAATCGAAATAGTACTGATAAAGGCGGAATAGTTTTAGTGGATGCTTACTATTTATAATGTAACCCACCCCTCTATTCTTCTAACAAAATCATATTAATTGATGTCAATAAGTAAAACAAATTTTGCAGAATTAACATTTAAAAACTACTTTAACCGGTATTAAACACCATGGCAGGTAAAACCAGTCACTAGGTTGGTAATACCGGTCAAGCTTTGTTTAGGAATAAATCGCCGACATAACTCACAGGAGAGTCATACCCTGAGTACTAAGCGGAAACCCAGAGAATACATAGCGGGATATCTATATCACAGTTTTCTGTTTCGCCCATAATTGTATATTAATTATCTAAGAGTCCTTCAGCCTCGGTATCTTCATCACCATTAAGACTCAATCCACGTATGTACTACATAATTTTACGCACACAAGTTTATAAAAAATACTTCACTTCGTATGATGCTTTTATTCACCTAGACATCGACTATTCTTTTAGTCGTTCATCTGAAATGTCGGAGAATTTCCGGTTAGCACGGTTTAAACTGTAACTCCCCGAAGGTAGCTAGAACGATTATTTTTCTGAAGGAAATGTATCGGCCAAATTCATAAGGAGCAAAAATCTATAATATTATAAAATTCTAATAATAAATTCTATTTAAAAAAACAACTGGAATAGACTATACCTAAACGATGGAGAATACGGTGCACTTTTTTTAGATTTCTTGTCTGTTTGTTGATTTGTCTGTTTGTTCGGGATTCACGTAAACATTACTGGGCCGATTCCGAGGTGGACTTCACTGATCGACAAAAAAAAATTTAGACTTTAAATTTACGCTACTTTTTATCATCGGAATACCACGGGAATTTTCTTGATAATAATTTATAACGGCCAGATTAAAAAAATAAACGATTTCCAATGTGATTTTGTTCACTGATCGATAGGAAATTTTATATAATAAACGGGAGATATTTTTATCCCGGGAATCCCGTGGGAATTTTCCCTGGGGCGGTTTGTAATTGTTCGGGTGCATAGAAATTAGCTTATTCCAACTCAGTTTTCACTAAAACGATGGCTTATATTCTTTTTTAAATGCTGCGGTAGTTTATGTCCTGGTAATTCCGCGGGAATTTCCAGTCAAGCGTGGACGGAGTCGCGGGCATATCCTAGTATTAAAATAATACAATGAAGAAAACTTAACCTTGAGTAAACCTAATTTATTAACATTAATTTATGAGTTTATTAGTATGAGTTTAGTATGAGAATTAGTATGAGTTTAGTAAGTATTTATTTTGTAGTACTAATTTATCGAATTGACTTGAACCGTTCTAACCTTTATATATTTAATTATAATTATACTGTACTCTACCTATGATCCCTGAAGACTGTAAGTAGAATGCCGAGGACAGGTCATTTTCTCACCATCTTCTATGTGTAGGGTGCCCAGACGGCTGGTTAAGTTATTGATCCGCTATCCGAAATGACCTTCCGAACAGTCGATGAGGAGTTTTGATAAGAGCTTCTTTAGCAAATAGCACAAACAAGTAAGTATCACTGACAGTTACATATTTGAGTCGCTTGAGTCATTCAGCTATCTGAATGACTCGGGCAATGGGAGTCAGAAAAACTTTTTTTAAGAGGCGTAACTATTTTTTAACCGACTTCCAAAAGGAGGAGGTTCTCAACTTGATTGGTATAATTTTTTTGTTGTTGTAAATATTGCATTTTATAGTATACTTATGAATGTAATATATAAATTATTGCAATGACTTTATAAACTAAGTAATACAATAAGACAAAACTTAACTTAGTTATATTGTATTCTACCCATAGTCCCTTTTGACTATAAAATATAATAGAATACAATAGAATACAATAGAATATAATAGAATACTGAGCCTAGGTCACCGTATTCTATCAAAACAACAACAATTATAATATGTGATCATCTATCTACAAAAATTATTCAACTTATGTGGTACCAGCTTCCCCATGCTTCCCCTGTACTTGTTGATGCAGTGGAGTTTGGAAGCGAGTGCACACTCACCTTAAAATGCTTATCTTATCTTATACTAATAATTAAAGCTGAAGAGTTTGTTTGTTTGTATGTTTGTTTGTTTGATTGAACGCGCTAATCTCAGGAACTACTGGTCTGATTTGAAAAATTATTTCAGTGTTAGATAGCCCATTTATCGAGGAAGGCTATAGGCTATATATTATCACGCTAAGACCAATAGGAGCGGCGCACCAATGAAGAATGTTTCAAAATCGGGGTTTTTTTTAACTTATTTTTTTTAACTATTCCACGCGGACGACGTCGCGGGTAGAAGCTAGGTTATTGTATTAAGAAACTTGGACCTTATAATTGATTAAATACATAATTAATACTTTCCTTGTTTGTCGTATTCCTTGTGATTTCATTCATCGATATACGTTTTAAAAACTATTAAAGTGCTAAAATACTGGAAAGTTTTGTGGTACCGCGTGACACCAAATAATTACTATTGATTGCTTCATTCGATATGGTTTTTTTATACTTACACGATATCCTAACAGATTTTATAAGACTGGGTTCATTAAACCCGACGCTGGGGCAAAATTTTCAAGGAGACGCAATATTATTGTGTGATATTTTAATGATATTGTTAGAGTTAGTTAGTATTCGGGACTCGAATTAAAATGCCGTTTTGAATTACTATAGAATTTATTAGAACTATACAAACACGTATAACACAGGTACAAATATAACTGGACACAACCAGTACAAACGTAATACACGATGCAATAACACGCGCAATTTCTTAGAATTCGTAATCTGTACACCTGCCTAATTATGCCTGCAAACGGCCATAAACGAGTACAATACACAAAATAAGCTGTTTTCTAATTACAAATTTTAAACATAAGATAAACAAAAGAAGTCCAAATGTCGAAAAGGTAATAAACTGGAAGTGTGCATTGGTCTTTGTCGGTCGTAACAGTATGATGAGGATGATAATATTTCTTTGTATTTTGACAAAGAACACAAAAAACGAAACGTAGTGGGTTTAAAAAAAGAAAAAAAAATACAGGAGATTCTCGAATTTGATTATTTTGTTTCTGCTATATAATGGACAATAACTAAACAAATTCATTGTTTATATGTATATATAAATAAGTTGGTGATTACTTTGTGCCAAAATCAACAACAGTATATATTTCTACTGTTCTAACTTTCATACTCTGTAATCAATAAATATGCCGATCACTTTTACTTCGTTAGTCCATTTATCTTTTTCTTTCTTTTCTTAAATATAAAAATCAATTGCAGTTCATTCGGAACCGGTGGGTGGCGCTGGCATCGGTTTCCAAGAATATTTTTCTGTATTTGAGTGGGTTTCCTGGATGGTTTAGAGTACTTTAGATTCACAACTGGATCCATTAGGGATGCTGCAATCGCGTTCCAGATTTTTTTTTCAGGGCAGGGCAACGTCTGTCGGGCTCACTAGTTTATAATATAATTCACGTTTGGTTTAACACAACAATTAGAGTATATATAGTATACGAAGTTCATTGTCAAGGACATGTTAATAATTCAGAATAATGACGTGGTACGAGAATTTAATAGCAATTGTCGCGCTTGACTGACAGCTGTATGAAAGACCACTCACACTCGGGATAAGACGTGTTTATTTGAAATATTAAGTCTGTCTGTAGTTTTTTGCGAGACTGCTATAAATTGGCCCGCTGCCGCCTCGGTATGTTCCCTTTGTCACCCAGGGTTTCATCTTTTTGTTTGAAAACTTTAAGTTTCTTCAATTTTGAATGATATATAATTATTATTTTTAAGAAAGGTCTTTCAATTTCAGCAATCAAATGAACACGAGAGACATTTATGTCTCTTTTATTTTTCAATAATAAATGATTAAGATTTCTGAAAAATACCTTTCAATTTCAGCATATAAAAGAACATGCAGCGAATGATTTAACGTTGTTATCAGTAGCATGACGTCTAGCGCAAAGTGTTTCGAATCGGTTAAACACACCAAGCATTCTTTCTCTTTGTGTAACATTCTCCCAATTATTTGTGGTTGCCACAATATGTCTTCCTTCCATACTCCTCTATTCTGAACACGTCCTCTGCCACACCACAAATCATCCTGTGATCCTTCACAAAATCCATCCATCTCTTTTTATGTGTACCGTTTTACCTGTCAATCTTTCAGTTTAACATTATTTTTGTCACGTGCCTATCATCTGCCCTCATTAGATGTCCATACCAGCTTAGTCTTTTTGCTCTCAACACACCAAGCTTTATTTGAGTGCTAATTTTTAATTAATAAAAGGCTCAATAAAGCTTGTTGTGCTAAACTGGTTAAAGATATACTAAACTACGTGAAAACTTCCTTTTTATAAAGTTGCAACCGGGCTGCATATACGAGTAGATTACTGTCACACCGTTCGTAACTTTGAAGATCCTAGACTAATAGATGGCTCGGAGACTTTGTTTCGCTTGTGTATTCTACCATCTGTATAACGGGAAGTGTTCTCAGGAAGTGATGCCAACGCTTTACTTTCATAACTGCAGCGGGATGTCCACCTTCATTTCCTTAAACTACAATCCGAAACTACGCAATGGTTATCTAGAACATCTATTCCGTGTAAAATAACGACGAGACGAAACAGAATTTCCTGGCGATTTTCATATGGGACTCTTTAAGAAAAGCTTCATAAAATTACTTCGAAACTGGCAACGCGTTGCTGACATTCCTAAAGTTGCAAACGTCCAAAGGTGACTGTAACCACTTTCCTGGTGAGCTGCTTGCCTGTTTGATTGTTTTATACAATAAAATAGGATTTCCATCAAATTTAAATAGGTAAAGTTGTGAAAATAACGAATACTGCTTGATAAACATTTGAAAATTCCCATTATCTTCCCGCAAATTTTTGCATAGTAATAGCGAAATTAAAATTTGGATACGCCGACAGTAATTAACGACTTTGTTAATATTGTTTTGTTCGTGTGATTTATTTTCGTCAAATACGAATTAATTGCATGGAAGCCATTTACGTCGGCGTAATTATAACGCACAAGGTAGGTATGTAATTTGGTTAAGGTGTTTACGCAAAGATTTTAAAATTAATTCCCATTTCTGTAAACGATAAATAGCCTTAATTCGAGAAGTGTTGGTGCTCTTACTCTTTTTAAAATATGGTCCTACAAGATTTTTATACTTAGCAGTACGTTGTATCCATGAATATTCCAGTTTTAGATAATGGGCAGTTGACACATTGCACAATAAATTCTAAAAGAATGTTCATATAACAGAGCGGGCTTTAAAATACAATGTTACTATTATACTATAATAGAAGTATTATGATAAAAATAATGTAAATTATTATTTAATCCGTATATTAATTAGCTATTTAAATCGTTAAAAATTACGTTATAATTTGCAACACTTTTTTTGTATTGCATGAGTTCAGCAGACAGGCAGACGACCCACTTGATGAAAAGCTATTACCATCGCCTATGGACATTTGCAACACCAAAGGTGCTACAAATGCGCTCCTGCTCTCTTAAGGGAGACTGGAACCTGGCCACCAATGCTGGAACACAACTCAAGGTTGTTATGGCGGCATACTCTAGACCAGGGGTGGTAGCCATCCAGTCGGGCAAATGCCCTACCACCTGGCTGTGGGTTGTTTAGTCGCTTGCACAACTTCTAGGTGGCTTCGGCGTTTTGTAAGATGATAAAGAGTATCTCAGTTGATTTAATTACCCTATTCTTTTTTAAATTATTTTTATACATTTTACAACCTAGTAACGGAGACTTTCAAGCTATTCATTTATCATCATGAATTTTCTAATTGAAAACCCAACCTCGTTCAAAATACTTACAAATCAATTTTATCACATAAAAAAATATTGTTTGTAAACAATTAGAAAATATGTATCTTAGTTAATTTTTAACCAAATGTTTATTTCTTGAGAATAAAACTGCATAGTAATATGACTCTCTTCAAGTTTTAGACAAAAACTGGACATTTCTACTAAAAAGTGCAAAGTACACAGACCGAAAAAGAACTTTTTGAAACGCGTCAGTCCGTCTGTCAAGCGTACGTTGACCCCTGTTTCAATTCCGCGTTGTGCTTGAGACTTCGTATTAAACTGGTATATAAGCCCTCCCTGAAATTATCTATCTTACGCTTAATGGGATTGCCCTTGATCTGATGTTTTAATGTTCATAACAAAGTAATTGCTCTCGTAACAATTTCAACAATAGTTGAAGTGATTTACTTATTTGGTAGCCGACGTTTATCAATGACTGTTCTACAGATGTTAAAAGATAATTTTTCTTTTTTAAACGTGGCTTCTGCCAAAACTTCAGCCAAATGGCAATTAAGTCATTGTACTTATGCACTCACTGTAAACGAGAGACTTGGGTTTTGTAACAAAAGATAAAGTGCAAAGCTATATTTGAAAAAATCGAAATGTGTGCTGGGACACATAGTAGAAGTGAAACTTCAACGGATAAGTGAAAAAACGAATGGCAACAAAATTTTAACTTAAAGTTTTACGGGCAGGTTTTCAAATTGGACAAGTACTTACATTAACAATATGTGTCCCAGCACACATTTCGATTTTTCGCACGTTTACTGCAAATTGTGATTTGGTTTGGTTAGGTACATTTTAATGAATGCATTTTTTATTTAAACATATTTTATTTTATCAAACAAAAAAACTGAATTCGATCTGGAACCAAAAAACGCACCCATAGTTTACTCTAAAATTATGCCGCCTCTCACCACGTCTAGTTTAAATTTATGCCGCTCCTACACGCGCCCGTAACGCTTTTTCGTGACAGAAAAATCATAAGACCGTAATCATAATCGTCTATATAGAAGTTTCACTTCAAAAAGGAGAAGAAAAGACACATATTTGACTGCAATAAACTCCAAGTTACTGACATAATTCCCCTAGAGACATGAGAACAGCTACGGATAAATGAAGTCCTGTATAGTTTAACGATGGAACTTAAGTAACAAGAGGTTGTTAGTCTACCAACTTTATTGATGTAATTTTAGTTACTATCCCGTAAGTGCTGTTTTTGAAAGTTTCAGGATTAAACTTAGTTATTATAGCCAGTGGCCTCTGTGGTTGAGTGGGCTAAGTCATAGCAGGCCGAACTCGTTGGGACGCAGAGGCTCCGGGTTCGATTCCCGGCATGGTAAATTTCGGAAACAACCTTTCTGTTACTATGGTCTGGATTGGCCCCAGAGTGGTCCGTTGTATATCACCTATAACACAAGCGTATCCTGCTTAGCTTGGGGATATACAATGTGTGTATTTGTCTATCGATTATTATTATTATTATTATTAATTTTTGGGTTTTTTTCTCCTTTTTCGTTAAAAAAAGGGTAAGTTCTATGACGCGGACCGCAGTCAAGCGCCATAGCTTAAATCAGTATCTGATTCGATGGTTTTAGTGAAAACTGTGCCGGAATAAGATATTTTTTATGTACTCGAACAACTGCAAACAGCTCCCGGAAAATACCCGCGGGATTCCCTGGATAAAAATATCACATTTTAACATATTTTATTACGTAAAATTTGCTATGGATCAATAAAAAAATTACATTGGAATTCGTTTTTTTTAAACTGGACATTTTAAATAATTCCCGCGGGATTTCCAAAACAAAAATAGCGCATATTTCAAGTCTAAGAATTTACAAACAGACAAATCGACAAACAGACAAGAAATTAAACAAAAGTTTTTTTTAATAGCTTTAATGTACATACACGGCATGTTTAGAATTTTATAATATTATAGATAGATAACCCACTTCAATAGGAACAAATATGTCTAATATAAAGTAGTATTTTATGTACAAAACTCCAGGTTATCCAGCATCTGATTTGCGTAGAAAAGGGCCACGTTCAAATGGGTACTGCGATTTGAATATGAAATGACACTGCCATATTGTCAATCCTGTTCCATCGGACCATTATACCGCTTTTGTGATATAACGTGGATATAATGCGACTATTCATTGGCTATTTTAGGACAATAACGCCTTGCAGTCAATAGCTTTTACGGCTTTATTCGTAAATAAACATAGGCTTTGTTTATATTGTAATGTCGTGTTTGGAACTTGAGGCAAAAGATTTGCCAGGAATGTGCGAACTTATTTCGCACAGGTTAAAAATACCACCACAATTTTAATTCAAATTGTAGATTTTGATAATTGCAGAGTGGGTGTTCTTCTTAATTAACTTCACTGTGTGCTTTTCTTAAAATGTTGTTATTTTGCCTTATTAGACATCTCTACTTTGATGAGTTCCACTTCTGTGGGTGAAGGTAGGGTTGGGTAGGTAACACATTCTACAATAAAGTCTAAAACAACGGTCATATAAAAGTCCACGGTTGCCTGGAAGCGATCCCTTTTTAGCGATAAGGCCACCCGTTACTATCTTTGTATCAAATGCAAGAGTTTTCATTGAAAATAAGTTCCATTGGAGACCTTTTTTGAATGTCAGAAACGTATAAGTTAAAAGTCTATGTGTACTGTGAATGTGTTTTTGCTGTTTACAGAGAAGAAGTGGTAGCAATATTTTGTGCTAACGTCTTCTTCTTTTTTTGTTTGTCTATGTATATAAAGAGTTATCTATCTATAAAAGAGTGGGCGTTAAATTATATACCTTGTTATCATCATACTTCTTTACATACTATAAACAAAGTCGCTTTCCTCGTTTGTCTCTCTGTACATCCACTAAACTCCTAACCCACGCAACGGATTTTTATGCGGTGTTCACTATTAGTTAGATAATTTTTCAAGGAAGGTTTATACATATATATATTAGCTTTTGCCCGCAGCTTCGCTCGCGATATATAGTAATGTAATTAAATTTAAAATAGAGCTATACTAATCAGGGATTATTCCGCGGGCTATCTGCGGAGAAAATTCTAGTTATAAATAATTTTATTTACTCTTTAAACAATAATTAATATGCTATTTAACTCGTTAAAGATATATGACGTCTTAACCTGCTAGCCTCGTACAATATCCAGGGGCTTCGGCATTTTGTGAGATGATAAAAATTATCTCAGTTGTTTTGATTATCAACTATCCTATTCTTGGCGGGATTTTATTATTATTTCCTCAGATTAAGCTTGTTATTTTTTTAATGGCCTCATATTTATAACCGTCGTCACCTGTTTATTGAATGCATATAATTAACATTTGACCTAAGGGAATAGTTCTCTTCAATAAATTTGGAAAAATTAAGACGTCGACCTTTATTCGATAGGGTTACTATGTGGGTGGATAAGTTGTAAACGGATATTCAATTAGGTATTCGGTCATAAATACGCGTCAAAGTTCACACATTGATATCTTGTTACGTTGTCTGAAGGCGCATCACGTCAGCCCACTTTAGTTATTAACATAATGAGTGTTTTATGGGTATAGGATTAATAGGAAACATTTAAGTGTAGCTTGTTAGCGTTGGGGAGGAATGTTAAGCCTGTTAAGAAGAAAATTCTGACCTGCTCTCTTTAGTGAATTGAATAACTTTTGACTGATGTATTGTAAAATATAATTTAAAATAATAAAATGACAAAATCGAGAAAAAATGACATATGACGTTATCGAGTGACATGTTTTTAATTTTTATTGTGAACAACAACACTACTACAATATTTATGTACAACACCTTTGAACAATATAATCTGTTTTATTCCTGCCACTGGTTGTCAAGGAAGAGATCGCTTCTTAGCGATAAGACCGCCCATTGTGCACATTTAGAATATTTTTAGGCTATAAGTTTTTCTGTGTTTTCTGTAATGCTGTATAATAAAGTGTTATCTATCTATCTATCTAAGAACACAACAACCATAACACACAACAACAAACAACAAACAAGAAACAAAATAACAGACACAAAACAAACAACAAAAGAACAGACAGACAAACAAACAAGAATAAAACAGAAAGGAAAACAGGCAGACGACCCATCTAATGGAAAATGGTTACTGTCGGCTATAGACGTTTGCAACAGCATGAGTGAAGCCAACGCGTTACCTGCCTTTAGGATGGAAAGAGAGGATGGGGTAGGAGGAATGGGATAGAGGAGTTGGGATAGGAAGAAAGGGAAGTGGGCCATCGGATCACTCATTCATCATACGAAACAGGATTAGCTCAAGCCTAATTGTTTCACGTCTATATTCTGTAAGTGCGTGGAATCACACCGATTAAGCAGGCCGTACAAACTATTATTAAGATAATGATTCCAGGATGGCTCTACCAGGTCGAAATGTTTAAGAGCTTTTCAGAATAACGGTTTTTTACTGATTGATTGTCTAAAACATGAATGAAAGAAAACGAGTTAAATGTTCAAAAATATAATACTACAAAGATTATTTAGAATTTTAAAATAGATAACTTTTTTATGGATGTACTTACTGCGTTATGATGTCATATTTCGAACGAGGGAAATAGTTTATTAATTATTGTTTAAGCAGTAATTTAAATTATTTTTATGATGAAATTTTAAAACTAAGATGATGTATTTAAACCCATGATTACTTTTATGTATTATATTTTTTTAGTATTTATTGTATAAAATATAATAATAATAATATCAGCCCATAAATGTCACACTCGGCTCGGGCCTCCCATTATAGGAGAACAGTATACCCGCCACGCTTGTCCAAGGCGGCTTGGTAGGTTTGACACATCGATTATCTCGATATGCAGGTTGCATCACGATGTTTTCCTTCACCGTTGTTGGCACGCGGTAATAGTAACAATATACACATTAGGTCAGAAAACTGACTAAGTGGTATATGCGTTCCAGCCAGGATCGAACCCGCGCCCTTTGAATCGGGACGCGTGCGCTAGCCAGTACGCAACCACAACTTTACGCTACGAATTTATTGTAACGGGTGTAATACATATTCAACGAACATTTCAAGTTCTTATCCTATCCTTCTAAAGTACACCCACGTGTTTTGATATCCTTAATTTCCTTATAAAGTACATTTCCATAAGTTTTCCATCGGAAATTGCGGCGAGATAGTCACTATCTGTGCGCTATACAATCTGTACGAACGAGTTCGTCGCAAGGAAAATCTTAACGTGAATACATCCATGAAAGAAGAATCTAGTATATATTCTCCTGTAAAAAACGATCTCTTCCAGGCAACTGTAGCCAATGATTTATAGATTTCAAATACCGACGGTGGTGTAATTTATAAGTTTTTTTTCAATTTTCGACTGGCCTTCTAATTAAAAAGTATTTAACAACTCAGAATTATATAAATCTGAAAATATAATAATAAATAGAAACCTAATAGAAACTACGAGTATGTACTGGTCCAAGCAGATTAGACCGCTATCTCTGGGCAGCGCACCTAAAAGATTGTCATTATAATAATTGCTATGATAGTATAGAATTTATTATCCGATAATATATCATTCATTATTATGAACTCTGTACCGCCTATCCCAAAGTTTATCACCGGCTAGAGTTGCAAATCTTCCCTTAGAGGCATTTTGTAACGGACGTCCTCACAAATCTGTTCCGCGTACCTATATTGCGCATAGATCTGAAATTATTTATGTACAAACACGTTCAATAAGGTGTGTGCTACGTGACAGGATTACTTGGCAATTCCAAGGAATAAGTAAGAGAGGAGGATGTGTCAGATATCTTAGTGCCTATATTATGGAATTTATTCAGAAACGTTATAATAATCGGTAATTAAAAGCACACATTTTTTTACTGTATTTATTCATTGTATTTGTTAAAGAAACATTGTAATTACATTTTTTTATTATTTTAAAATATATTTTCCGAATCCTATTGTAGGTTATTGTTTTATTGTACTAGTGTTGTATTACCAATTATCGACATTTTGTTTGTATACTCCAAGCAAAGGTTTTCTATAAGTAATCGCTAAGATTGCCAGTTCCAGAAAAGAGATAATTTTAATTTTTTTGGGTTAAATATGGTATCACGGGATTTAATTTTGAACAATGTCCTATTTAGTCTCTAGGTTGTTTTAATTTTAACAAAAATGTTTGAATAATAATGTTGTCTCATGGCTTTGTAGACTATTTTCTTTACCTGCATAATAGAAATATAAAATACTTCCAGCAAAAGTGATATAATTAGTGATATAAAAGTGATGTAAATAGTCTTCGTTAATATGCCATAAAATAAAAATAAGATAATTTCCAAACACATGTATCTTTTTAATTTATGTGAAAAATCCGAACGCTTTCTTTTCATGTGTCCATGTACGGTAGTTAAGTAGGCAGTAATAACATGTAACTTTCAGAATTCCGATATGAAACTAGAGTCGATAAGAGATTAAAAATCATGTTAAACGAAATATTTATTTATGTTATACCAGTTTATGTAAATAATAGAAGTGCACGTATATTGACAAAAAGTTTAGCAATTTTTTGTGTGATGACATATTGAAGGTCAAAAGTACCAATTTATTTAAAATTATTTAGTTAAAATTAGAATATATATATATATATATATATATATATATATATATATATATATATATATATATATATATATATATATATATATATTCTAATATATATACATACATACTTAATGTACTAATTTTGATTTTGAGTAAACAAAGAGGATGAGCAATACCTATACTATTATTATTCGAAATAGTTTTTCAAAAATTAAAATAAGGCGTACATTTCTAATCTTATTTATCTTTGTCGTGAATACGTGCAGTTAGAGTAATGGCCGATTCCTATATGTTACTATTCACTGACTTGTCTTACCATCGGTTAAATTTTGACATGAATTGTATGGAGTTTATGTTAAAGTTTAACCGATAGTTGGGCAAATAAACGGTCGGTAAGATATAGGAACCGGGCCTTAAGAATTATATTACCAGCTACCAGGATTAGCAAGGTTAATTACCCTAAGTAACATATTTAAAACTCATGCAGCGCAAGACTGTCACCGCTGTTTTAGGTTTAAAAAAATAAATATCATATGTAAGACATTAATTTCCCCACATATTTCCCCGCATACGATAAATCAGTTAGAAAAAAACCCATAAAAGTTTTCTGTATCGTGAAAAATGTAGAGTTAATTTGATTTATACATCTATTTACCATCATCTAACACAACGATGTGTGTTGTAAGTTCTGAATGAATGTAAAGGGGGAAATACACTGATCTCAAGTATGCAACGTTGGCAAAGTACTATGACGTTTTCAGTGGTAGTAACAACTGTTCCTGTGGAAGATATTCAAGTTTTTTATTTTATTTTTATTGAAGGAGTTCAGCAGGCAGGCAGACGGTCCATCTGATCGAAAGCGGTTACCATCGCCTATGGACATTTGCAACACGAAAGGTGCTACAAATGCGCTGCTGCTCTCTTAAAGGAGACTGGAACCTGGTCACTAATGCCGGAACACAACACAAGGTTGTTATGGCGGCATACTCTAGACCAGGGGTGGTCGCCATCCAGTCGAGCAAATACCCTACCACCTGGCTGTGGGTTGTTTATTCGCCTCTTACGACAGGCCGCCCGGTCGCAGGAAATTGTATTCTTTCTCCGTTCCTGCACGGATGATACACAAGTACACAAGTAAAAATTGTGTTACATATGATTATGTACCTTGCATAATCACGTTTATTCGGTTTTAAAATTAAGTTTGGTTAGTCAAATGAAATATATGACAGACCTACGATACATCGTAGTGTGTTTTTATTTCGTAGCAGCAAATAAAATTTGAATCACGAATAACATGATTCGAAGAAAATGTCTATTTTGTAAGAAAATTCAAGTTTACTAATAACACTTCTTCTGTGCTAATACCGAGTTGTTATATATATGTATTAATATTATATATTTATAGTATGTTTACATTTGTATAATGGGTATATTTCTTATTTTATTTACTAAGTTACTTTCTGTTTCTGTCTGTCTGTTAGCATATCCGCTAACTCCTAAGCCACGCAACGGATTTTCAATCGGTGTTCATCATCAGTAATAGTCTAAGAGACGCTGAAGATTGACCTTCGCCACTTTGATAACCAGATGAGACATATTTTTATCTAATTATATGGATTTGTAAACACGCCTATGATAACTTGCCAATCGAAAAGAATGTATATCGCGATGTGTAAAGGCCTAATTAAGTTTTTTTTCTTTTGTTTGTATATGCTTTGGTGTACTATAAAGCCTTGCCTATCTATTTATCCATAGTGGGGCAAACCTACACGTTGCGTACGTGAACTAAGTATATCACTAACTTTACACGTAACGTTGCATGGAGTGAGTGATGGTTATTATGCCATCTCGATGTCACAGCCGTGACAAAAGTGCCCACCGTCGCGTCGTGAACCATTCTGACAGCTGTGTTGACGACTTTATCCTATTATAAATTAAATTCCATCCACGCACGATTGATATTTAAATTATGATTCAATTGAAACGATACGTTTATTTTTCAGAGAATGTCTCAATCGTTATATTTATGGTCTTGTGTTCTATATTAATAGGGTTCGGTGGTTATACAATCAATTTTGTGCTATCGAAGATTTGATCAGTGGGCATGAAATTTATAATTTTTATATAATTATAATGAAGCATTGAAATACAGTCTTGTTAATTTTTGGAATTCACGTATAAATCGAAGCTTAAAATTAATTTGTCTAGATTAAAAACTATTAACAAATGCAGGCAACAAAGGGCCGCGCGTATTATATAATTATATTATTAAATATGTGGATATAATTATATTGTGAAATATTGACATCTCAACGATTTACACGTACGAGATTTGCTCGTACTAAAGATAAGTAAATTTTATGACATAATGCATGTAAACGACGATTTTTGTAATTAATAAATTGCAAGAAGTTGCACATAAAATTTATTTAAAAACTTCTGTACTTAATACATGTAAATTGGGTATTAGTAAGTATTTACATTAAAATAAATACTTTTTGTGGTATACGTGTTTATAACTGAGCTTTTGTAATATACATATACAATTACATACTATTATACTACACAGAATCATTCGAATTTCATCTAGGGTTTCTAGTGGTAATTTAAAGAGTGATGTTTTGTGATATTTTATTTTTGCTGCCCACTTGATGGAAAGCGGTTACCATCGCCTATGGACATTTGCAACACCAAAGGTGCTACAAATTCGCTGCTGCTTTCTTAAAGGAGACTGGAACCTGGTCACTAATGCCGGAACACAACACAAGGTTGTTATGGCGGCATACTCTAGACCAGGGGTGGTCGCTATCCAGTCGAGCAAATATCCTACCACCCGGCTGTGGGTTGTTTTGTCGCCTCTTACGACAGGCCGCCCGGCCGCAGAAAATTGTATTCTTTCTGCGTTCCTGCACGGATAAAGGAATGATTTAGCTTTTTCTTTAAAAATATATAAATTAAAAATCAAAATTTGCTGTATTACATTGATTGATTTTATACAAAAAATCTGTTTGTGTAGCAAATCGCAACTCTTTAGTGATATGTTAGAACTGCAAATAAATTTCACTCAGAAAAATGCCTAAGCGATGAATGGTTTCCGGTCAATAATCGAACCTTTGAGTTTGACGTGAATATGTAAACCACTAAGCTACCGCGGCTGTTAAGAGATTAGTATTATCCGTTAAAAATGCACACATCTGAAAATAGGCTACTGCTAAAATATGGTATTTTCTATCAAAACATTATTTGAACATTGCAAAAAGTAAAAAAGTACATTAAGATAAGTGAACTTATTTGCAAGTCTTGAAACTCGAATTTTAAAAGAAAATTATTTATATCTTCACTTTGAGAACCGTCTAGACGTGGAATTAATTAATATTTTAATAATGAATTGCGAAACGTTTCCATTATAATTAATGTATAGCAAGAAAAAAAATATGACTAAGATTTGAGATAATCGTAAGATAAGTGGGGTACGTAGGCGTTTGTTACTATCCGTTTAAGGTCCGATTTACACGATCGAGCGCCAAGGTAACTCTCGTTTATATGTATATGTAATTTGTCTTATTATTATTATTTATTAAGTAAATAAAATAATGTAATGAATGAAAATTTTGAATTGTAATGTTTTTCTTATTTGGTACTGTTTTTATCTAAAACTAGCTGACCCGGAAAACTTCGTACCGCCTCAGAATCAATAAATAAAAAAGCTAAATGATAATTGCACAATATTTCAACTAAACCTCACTTTTAAATTTAATTTGATTTCTGAACGACTTTTAAATTTAACTGATTTCTAAACGACGGAACGAACATCAAATGTTTGACAGGTAGGAATAGTTTCTAAGGGAATGCGAAATTGTTGTTTTTGCTATATTCCAACCACTTTTTTTCATATTTACTCACCTTTTAAACCTTCCCTGGATTTTCACAAATAATTCAAAACCAAAATTAGCCAAATCAGTCCAGCCGTTCTCGAGTTTTAGCGACTCTAACGAAAGCAATTGATTTTTATATATAAGAATATTAGTTTTCTCATGGAAGAAAAATACTGTTTTGTTTTGTATTCATAATTTGATTAATTTTTATTATTATACGAAATACACACACAGGGATGTGCCAATAGATTTAAGTAATTATATGATTATTTATTTATTTTAATTTTATAGTAACAAAGTATTGTTACGACCTAGACGCCGACAAAAACAAATTCACACCTGCATACCTGTAAAGACACATTTTATTACCTTTCGGCATTTGGGGTTCGTTTCTTTACTTTGTATTTAAAATTTGTGATTAGAAAACGGCCCATTGTGTATTGTAATCTTTTATGGCAGTCATTAGCCAGGTGTGTCGGATTTAAAGTACAAACTGATTCTAGGAAATTCGGTCCACGCGGCCGGGCAGACATATTGCATCTGTGCAGTATAAAGCAATGCCCTGATTGAGGGACGCGGCAGTCGAGCGATAACCACGAGCGAAGCGGGACTTGTGTACATTCGGTAATCTATTTAGTGACGAACTTTGCGCGTGTTATTGAGTTACGACCTTCTGTATTAAGTTGGGACTTGTTGTGTTCGGTTATATTTGTACCTGTGTTATATGTGTTTGTATGGTTCTAATAAACTTTATAATAATTTCAACGGCATTTTAATTCGAGTCCCGCACTCGTAACAGTATTTTATTGTTAGTTTTTATTTAAATTTATTTTTGGTTTATTAATTAAATATATTGTTACGAGTTACGGGATTCGAATTAAAATGCCCTTTGGAATTACTATAGAATTTATTAGAACTATACAAACACGTATAACATAGGTACAAATATAACCGGACGCAATGAGTCCAAATGTAATGCACAATTAAATAACACGCGCAAAGTCCGTCACTATATCGTCACTGAAAAATCAGCGTTGTGCCGGATATAATTCCGGTACAGCAATATGCTGAGTGCAAACCTTGTTTGCTGAAAATGCAGCGTACAAATTCTCACAATATGCTATGTATATAATAATGTTTAAGGAATGTAATGACGTAATTTCTTCATATAAAGTCATTTTCTTTCTTTATTTTATATACTTAAGTGTTTATGTATCTATTGCCCCCCTTCCCTACACCACTTACATCGCCAGATTAGTTAAGAATTTCCTTTAATTTAGGTTGCCTGGAAGAGATAGCTATCAGCGATAAGGCTGCCTAGTGTATTGCCTAGAAAGTTTTGTAAATATATTTTGTTTTTGTAATTGTATAATTTGGTGTGCAATAAAGTTTTATCTATTTATCTATATAAGGTATCTATAATATTTTTATTTGTGTACTTAACAAAAATAATATTCTTTTATTGTAGAAACTTCGTTCGCGCTGCTATGACATGACGTATTTGTAATTGATTTTTTCGGGTGCCACCTTTTTTGCTATAATCGTTTATAGCACGAAAATTACATCATTTATCGGGATAAAAAGTATCCCGAAGTATTTGAACGAAAAGTATCGCGATAAACAGTAAGTATAAGTATTGATACATACATACACACACACACAACCACACGCACGACACATTCAAGCGCTCGTGAGCGCTCACACTTCGCAAATTAACAATATGTATTGAATAATCTTTTAAGTATTTTATGTATGTATGTATAAAATTATAATCTCTGCGATACAGGCTATGTCTTTTGCAGGGTATCTCGCTCAGAATGTGACCGACAACCAGGCTATCGTTAGCCTGGTTGTCTGTCACATTCTGAGTGAGACAGACAAAACATTGTGCAAAGGCACGTGCTTTTGCACAATCTTTTGTCATGTAATGAGAAGTTTGGTTAAATCAATTTCAATTTGACTCAGGATATAAGCTAGTTCTGTGTTGAGTTTCATTTAAGACCGTTCAGTAGTTTTCACGTGATGTTTTAACAGACAGATAAAATTTCTAAATGTTGCAAAAAGAAATAAATGAATATAAAACTGGCAATGCGTTCCAAATGTCTATAGGCGATGGTAACCACTTTCCATTACGTTGGCCGTCTGCCAATTTGCTAGCTTCGTAATTTTTGTTTATATTACCAATCATTTGATGGATACATTAGATAAGTAAGGTAGTGTATACAGCGTACCGTTCGTTTCCCTAAAGTCGAGGGACGTTTTGAACTGTGCAGCAATTCTACCCTATCTTCATGATATTAAGATAATTACAGCGATGATGTTCCCACTCAGACTCGGACATTTCATTCAATTATTTAAAATAAAGAAAGCCTTTCAACCTTAAACCAAACTCATAAGATCCTATTCGTCCTCCAAGAAATGTTTTGACCTCCATTGCGTATTTCAATTGGTATGTTACGTCAGTTTTTGGACAATCTGTTAACTACTAATGCTGATTGCATGCTATTACATGCCTATTTCTCGTATGATGATAAAAACTTGATGTGCTACATTCTATTGTTACAAGTTGGGCCACCTGCATACCTATTGTCACCTATCGACAAAGAAATGCTGCGCATCTTGTTTATTGCCCCTCCCACATTCGGAGTTCTTTTTATTACTTCGTATTTAAAATTTGCAATTAGACAATAGCCTATTGTTATTGTTTTCGACTTTGTCGGCCGTTCGCAGGAATAGATAACCAGGTGTGCAAATTGCTATTTCTCGGAAACTCAGTGCGCGCGGCCGATTTTTTTGTACTGTATAGTTAGTATAAAACAATGCCCGAATGGAGGGGTGGGGCAAGCGACGACTACGAAACGAGTAAGACGTTTTGCATCCAGTTTTATTTGTATTTGTTTTACACGTGTTTGTACAGTTCTAATAAATTCTATAGTAGTTCCAACGGCATTTTTAATTCGAGTCCTGTAGCTCGTAACAACTGGCGTCAGAAGTGGGATGCCGTTGGAAGAAGAACGTACTCCACGAACGAGGAGGCAAGTAGAACTGGACCGAGTTCGTCAGCTGCAGGTGGAAGAGGAACGCACTGCACATGCCGCATTAGCGTCGACTACTCGAACTACAGCGCCCGAAATGGACCTATCCGCTATATTGGCTTTAATAGCCAGATTGCAAGCCAGCATGCAAGCCAGCCAAGCTAACCTCGAAGCCAGCATGCAAACCAGCCTGCAGGCCAGTCAAGCTAACCTCGAAGCCAGCCTGCAAGTCAGCCAAGCTAAACTCGAAGCCAGCCTGCAAGCCAGCCGGGAAGAGATAGTCAACAAGCTCGATGATGTTAGTCTTAAAGTAAAGAAATTGGAAACAGATATCGAGAGAGTAACAGAACAAACCACATAGCTTCAAGACAAGGTTGACACGCACGAACAACGCATTTGCAAACTGGAAGCTCGTGGGCCAGCCACTACTGCCATTAACATGACGGCCTCAGGGAGATTCGACTTACCACACGTCGATGGCTCATCGTCATGGGGAGCATTCCGACATCAATTTGAGACATTGATCGAGGGCAACAGATGGAGCGCTAAGCATGCATTAACGGCGCTTACTCTTGCCCTACGAGGGGATGCGTTGAATGTATTACAAAACCTGCCAGCTGAAGGACGAACACTGGATACACTTATAGATGCCCTAGAAACTCGGTATGGAGAAAAACATTTGGAACATGTTTGTCGGGCCCAACTACGAGACAGAGATCACAAAGGCCTGGTGAAAATCTTCAACAATGGGCGAGTGAGATAGAAGGACTAGTGCGCCGTGCATACACATCAACGCCGGAAACTATACCCACGACGCTCCTTCAAGCTTTCGTCGATGGTATACGCAATACTGAAGTCCGGGCTACCGTACGATTGGCGCATCATACGACATTAAAAAATGCACTCGCCCACGCTCTTGAAGTGGAAGCCGTTAGACAAGATACACGTGCATTCAAAATTAGGAATGTGTCTATTACTAAAGAAGACAACGCCCTGAAAAGGCCCCGGTCTGGGCCTATATGTTACGGCTGTGGCGAAAAAGGGCATATAAGGATAGACTGTGCAAAGTTCAAGAAAACGAGAGTCTCCAGCTCTGCGACTCGAGTAGATGAAGACTTGTCGTTAAACTAAGTGTCACCAGGGCCGCGGGGCGGGTACTGGTTGGTCATGATAAGGCCCCCAATGTCACAATTACACAAGTATGTGATGGGAATAGTTTAATTATCCAAAGTAGCGTAAATAATAAATCGTGCAAATTTTAAACACGAAGTAATAAAAAGAACTCCGAATGCGGGAGGGGCAATAAACAAGATGCGCAGCATTTCTTTGTCGGTATGTGACAATAGGTATGCAGGTGGCCCAACTTGTAACAGTATTCGTGCCTAGTCTGGATGCATAAAATTTCTAGTCCTTACAATATACGAAACAATAGGGCCTAATATGATACAATTGTTTGAATGTAGTTTTTACACGATGGCGTCATGAAAATTCGGAAAATGATTACAGAATCGTAATTTACGGCCTAAAGTTATTTATAATCTAAATTAAATTCTTAAAATTTCGGTACAGCTCAGTCGCGGGTCCGAAAGGGATATTTTGTATATTGTGGTAAGAGTATTTCTGTAGTGTATATCGGACGTTACAAGCGCGCAAGTCGTGCATCAGCTGCGGGAAATCCGAGCTGTATGCGCACAGCACAATAATTATTGATTATGTATCATCAGACAAGTCTCATTAGCTTAACAAAGGCATTAATCAGTTGCTTTCACGAGAGATTAACGTAAAACAAATTGTTGTCGATGTGCCGTAGGCGGTCTCCGAGCAAGAGACATGTTTACGATGGAGGCGCCCTCTTCAACGGGCCGGTATGTGTTCTTAACTTTGTATGTCAATTACCACCAATGTAAAAAAAGCTTTACATAAATAAACGACTGTGTGCTGTTTTTTTATCACGAAGCTGGTAAATAGGCAGACAACCCATGTACTGGAAAATGGTTTACCGTCCCTATAGACACTAATGTGTTGTTAGCCTTTAGGAAGGGATACAGGGGATGGAATAAATAGGGATGGGATAGCGAGAAGGAGAAGTGAGCCATTGGAACTCCCACTCATCGCACGAACATGATTATCTGAAGGCTAAACGTTTCACGTAAACGGGTTGCTTCTTGAATGGGGATATTTCTTTTAAAATATATTCAAAAATTTTATTAGTCTATTAGTCTATTTAGTCTCTTATCATTGTAGTCATACTTATGATCTAATATAAATACCTCTTGTGGGGGTTGATTAAGATTACAAAATAAGACGACGAGTTGTTGTACTTTTGCTGTATATTAATTTCTTACTGTTCCTAATTTAACTTAGACTATATATAAAGAAATCTTATTGTTTACGTGATTTGCAAACCAGTATTCTAATCAATATTAATATATTTCTGAGATTGGGTATTTTTACTGATACAGACACCGATACCTGTTACCTGTATTCACTTTGTCACCACATTCATGCATTGACCATAGTCTTTAACTGTGCTAAATTATATAACAATAAATTTGTGGATGAAACGTGGCGCTCTACACCTATGAATATAACATGAAACTTATCATTTATTGATGTGTTAATGTTAATGTGTAACCAAAACTTCTATTTGCAATTCACAAAAAATGCATAGAAAATAGTAGGCTGTGCTTAGTCTCGTCATCATCATCGTTCTGAGCAATTCTCACTAGTTTTTGGCGGGAATTTGAAGGGTGATTTTTTTTGCTGAAGTTTAGCAGACAGGCTGATGACCCCCATCTGAGGACATTGCAACACCAAAGGTGCTACAAAACAAAAAGCATACTTTAGACTAGAGATTATAGACTTCCAAACGAGCAAACACATTACCACCTGACCGAGGGTAGTTTGGTTGCCTCTTGGGACAGTTCTTGCACAAATAAAAGTTTGGATTGCTTGAAAAAATTTCGTTCGCGTGAACATTGATTTTGAATCCGAATGGAATCTTTATTTTCTGGAAAAAAAGCTTTATGTACATATCGTCGGTGTCAGTGTAGGACCTTGTAACATTTTTTATTACTTTTTCGTCAAAATTACATATACTTGTTAAAAATTTAATATCTCCAAAAAATGTAGTAATAACGTCCTGCACTGACGCCGACGATATTGTTTCACAACGTCAGCAATAATTCTACAGGTCTATAATGGTGAAATAAAAACAAATAAACAAACTTGGATTTTCAATAAATAAACAAACGAAACCACTTTTTAATTTTCATTACAATGGATTCTTTATTATTATTGCGTAACAGACGGCGCGTGTCGCCACGTTTTCAACGTGTCATGGCTTTTTTTTTTGGGAATTAATTATTTACTTATATCTCTATCTTATCTTACTTGCATCTCACATTTAAAAGCTATTTTGGTTACAGATAATATGTGATTAAAATACATTATTAAGTTACAATACTGAATCATAAATTACTGATGAGTTCGATAGGTTAACTTGGGTATTTTATGTTTTGTTTTGAATGTTTGTTAAAATGAACTTTCAATGTTCTCTTTTTCACTGTTTGTTGTATTAATCGCATCGCACTTCAATACGCTCAATTTATATATTAGGAGAATCTGTGCCAGCATTCGCCTGGGGGCAACCTATGTGATCCCACATCTCTGTCAATGTGGGGATAAGTGGACCGCTTGGGACACCACGGACTATCCTGCAGCAGAAGCGCCGGTAGAATTCCCTGACACGCGGCACTCAACGATATCATCCGCCGGGCTCTTGTCACCGCCGGGGTACCTTCCATTTTGGAACCAAACGACTTATGCCGCGACGATGGCAGGAGACCAGAAGGGATGACGCTGATTCTCTGGAAGATGGGCCGCCCCTTGGTGTGGGATTCTACTTGCGTTGACACTCTGGCGGCGTCCCATCTTTCAAGTACATGCACTGCCGCCGGTTCTGCTGCAGCCGAACAGGAGGCCCGCCCTCAAGCGCCGCAAATATGCCGCCATTGAAAATGGTTACACATTTGGCATTTGGGGTGGAAACTCTGGGTCCGTGGGGTCCTAACGCTCTAAAGGTCTACCGTGACATCGCCAAACGTTTAGTAGACGTCACTCGCGACCAGAAGGCTGGCGTCTATTTTGCTCCAAGATTAAGCGTTGCTATGTAACGTGTTAATGCCGCATTGTTGGCACTCGAGTACAATGATTGGCACCCTATTATTTTATTCAAAACATTAAAAATCTTATGGAAAAACGTATGGAACTCTAAAAATTTCTAGTGTGCGGTAAGACATGTTTAATATTCCGTTTAAAGGCGCTCGTGACTCCGCTTTAATCTCGCCCTCTTTCATGTTATCTGACAAAGCGAAACTGTCTCTGATGGGTTTCCTCATCTACGATTAATTTATTACATTTTCATTCAGGTATTAGACGTAAAAGATTTTCAAAATTTTTGAATTTAACATTAAAAGCTTATGGTTCGATCAGTATGGAGAGATAAAAAATAATAACGTTAATAGGCTTTTAAATGACGCCTTGTCGAGTACAGAATTGAATCTAGTTGGAACCTTTTTATCTATAGTTTGGCGTAGGTATATATTTTTAATAATGTATGCCATTATCGATGAAATATAAATATGGCATTACATATTAAGGCCTATTTTTGATTCATTATTTTTTTAGGGTTCCATAGCTAATGATAAACAGGGTGGACTTCGTTATCTCTATGGAACTATTCATTGTTTGTGACTTTTTTAAGTAATAAATTTGTGGAATTAAAAAAATCGTTATAAATAAATGAAGAAAAAGAAATTTGGTACAATATACAATACCATACTCTTCCCTGTCGCTACGCCCCGGTTTAAACCATAGGAAGTAGCTCTACGTTACTTATATAAAGACTTAACTAGGTTTTTTGTATATGTATAAACCGTCAGTGAAACTGACTAACTAACTAACTAACTGATGGTAAAAACGGTCTAAAAATTAATTCAAATTTAAAAGTTTTTATTCAAAACAAGTTCCACTGGAGAAAACTTTTTGAAGGTCACATATATGTTAAAATTTAAATTTACTTCCTATTATATGTACACCACTTCGCAACGGGTTATTGCTGTTAGGGACATGAATCGGCAAGAAACTCCCCAGCAACACATCTAGCTGAAAATTGTTTTTCTTTAAGTATATTTCTTATTATATTTATATCTCAAGCTCTTTTTTTTAAGTTTTATACAGAATTATCTTGCAGGATTACTTTTCGAAGAAGAATACATAGCGTGGTTTAAGAGGAGTTAGAAAATATACAGATAGGCAGACAGAAAGTTAAAGTAACTTTGTGTTGTGTAACTATTTATCTTTTCTATACAACTTCAAGATAATTACCTGAGTAATTTATATGGTTTGTATGTAAATTCGTTTAAAATCCAAACGAATTATATATACATCAAGTTGTTAGAATGCTGTAAGTTCGTAACAACGAGAGTAGTACCACTACGATTAAAACTTAAGCCCGATTTAAATCCCATTACTTCGTTTAAGTAATCTTATTAGGGGACATATCAAAACATTTAATGGGCAATGACTCGTGACATTCAGATTATCGCTGTAAGATAATCGTACAATGAATTGTTTATTGTTTTACCTTTCCCAATTAAATGGCGATAAAACTTTCAAAGAGTAAGGGCCGCGGGTTTTACTTCCAATTCTGTCGTGCGTAGGTGTAGAATTGACGTGAATGCACTATCTAAGTCATTATAAATAATGGACAGATAAGCAGGTCGAGACAATAGATCGTATTGCCGGTGGGTGGTATTAGCATCCAAATACTGTTGACCTCTCAAACATTACTTATTTACATTAGAAGCAACTTTAAAGTGCAAACCATAATTTTACAGTTAGATAGAGCACTCGTCAATGTTAATCACATAACATCATAGTTGATGGTATATATTTATAAAATGGGCTAAATGCGTATCAGTCCCAGCATAGTGATGAGTTCCATAGAGGTGATAAACGCATGACTGATGTTGTCAATTTTTTTGCAGGACACTAAAAAACCATTTATGGCCGGTTCCTATAACTTACTATTCATTTACTTGTCTTATATCGTTTAAATTTTGACATAACGTGTATGTGCCTTATGTCAAATTTTAACCGATAGTAAGGTAAATGAACGGTCGGTAATATAAATAGGAATCGGGCCTTAACTTGTTTCGTGGTAGAGTCATACTGGAAGTATCTTGATTACAGTTTTTAGGGTGGAGTCGACCGGTGAGATGCCTCGCTTTCACAGAACATCGGAGTGAAATAGTCTTGAGCTAATCGTGTTTAGTACAACCAGTGAGAATACCGGCGGTGTTTACTCTTTGTCCTCCCTTATCGTATCTCTTTTACTATCTCACCTCATGCCCTCTATGCCATCTCCATCCCTCCATCCCTCTTAACTCACACCGCCTTTTTTTATAACCGTTTTTTGTTTTGTTTATTGGACGAGTTCAGCAGACAAGCAGACGGCCCATCTGATGAAAGGCAGTTACTATCGCCTATGGACATTTGCAACATCAAAGATGCTACAAATCCGCTGCTGCTCTCTTGAGGGAGGGAGACTGGAACCTGGTTACTAATGCTGGAACACAACTCAAGGTTATTATAGCGGCGTACTCTAGACCAGGGGTGGTAGCCCTCCAGTCAGGCAAATACCCTACCACCTGGCTGTGGGTTGTTTTGTCGCCTCTTACGACAGGCCGCTCGGCCGCAAGAAATTGTATTCTTTCTCCGTTCCTGCATGAATATGACCGTGGGGGAATGCCTTTGCGCATCCCCTCGGGCCTCGGGCGCTTACCTGTTTATGTGGGACCCCCGACGGGCGGTTCTGCGGAAGGCGGAATGCTTTTGGACACCATCCTCGGCCCTAAAGGGAAGCTTTACACAGAGGGATGTGTGGGATTACTGAACGGCCGTATTCTCAACGTGACATCCGAGCGGAGGCCGCGGGGATGTCTGCCGTGGGACTACCCACTAAACCTAAATCTGCGCTCCTAAGTCACACGCTTTTACGGGGCCCCAAAGGAACTAGCCCAATAGGTCTCCGCCCCATATGATTGTTCCTCTTTCAAAACTGCTAAATGGATTTTGATAAAACTTTACAATAATATAGCTTACACATCAGAATAACACAGGCTATAATTTATAAAGATATAGTGTGAATTATCCAAAATATAATGATTTTCCATCATCATGCGGGTGAGACTGCGGAGTGCAGCTAGTCTAATCATATATTTAAGCTTTAAAACACGAAAGCACTATTAACGACAAACTTCAAAATATTATCAACTCTATCTGTAGGAGCATAGTATTCAAATTGTTAAAAAATAATTTAAATGGAAATCAAGCTAATTACGGACTGTCGTATCAATTTAATAATTTCTTGATGTAAAATTGCAAAATATGTGATGTCACACTTGATAGGGGAAGGAGTCTCACGAATGTGACCAGTTGCGAAAAGGACGGGGGAGGAGTCAAAAAAATTATGAAATTCGTGTGAGTTAATTCGTGGATGAACCCTAATGGAAATAAGTAATCGAAAATACTCTATATTAAAAATATATATTCAAATGATCTTGTACAAAATGTTTCATTAAAAGGATTTTTTACTTTTACCATAAATTTTACTCTCATTTCAATATCATTCAAACCTTACCGTATTTATAGTTAGTTTAAAAGTTATAACTTATAACTACAAGATGTTGTAGAAAATATTTATTTTCCCTTTTTTAGTTACTTTTGAATTCGATTGTTTGAAAAATATTTTCTATATTTTAGTTAAGCAAATACTTGAATAGCTTTAGAAAAAAAATATGAAAGATGTTGAACGTGCCTATAATCTTCGACAGTTGCTCTCGTTTTCTTTGGGATCCAAAAATCAGATCCTGACTTGCTGAAATGGGTCCACAATTGGCGGAGAAATCGCGTAACAAATATACAGTCGAACTGAGAACCTTCTCCTTTTGAAGTCGGTTAATAACGGAATCTAAAACGTAAGCTTGTAAACGTGCGAGCCATAAATAACTACGTGTACGTGTTGGCAAGACTGTCATCCGCTTTAAATTTTACGAAATCCTTGAAAAAAATCTGAGGAACTTGATAAATGCCCTTAATTCCCAAAGTTCCTCCAAAAGGTCTAAAGAAGCTGGTGGTTCAAATTCAAGTCGTGGGTGCACGTCAACAAACTTTGATGTGAAACTACGATGGCCAAACAAAGTGCGTTTACGCATCGTGATAAAGTTATATATTGCTTTGTTTCGTTGATAAACTTTGAAAGTATTGTTGTTGTACAGGATTTCGGCTATTGACACGACAGGGAAATTACATTTATATAATTATTTTCGCTTATTTACAGATAAACATAATATTATATACGTAAATTTGACCCAATGTCTGATGGACCACACACATTAAACGGTTCCGTAGAAGAATATCCAGTTTTTGTTATTTAGCTATGAATTTCTAAAAACGTATTTAATCGAAAATAATCTATCTCAAAAAGTCCTCAACGACTCTTGTTGAAACTAATTGTGATACAGCGTGGCAATGCAGTCAGCATTTTGGGAGCGGTCCCCACCGATAGTGACCTGGAACCCATTTTGTATATGTAAATATGTATATATAGTAGTTTCATTTTTGGCTTTTTTCAAAATATTGTATGGTGTAAATACTTGTAGAAATATGTTGTAAATAAAAAAAGATTACAATATTTTAGAAGTACCTTGACGTTCTACCCTGTTGGTGTTTTTCGTACGTACCACTTGAATTTTCAAAAGAATGCAGAGGGGAAGCACGATTGGGTAGATGACACAGGTTGCAATGAATTTCAAAAAATATTTTCGATAGTTCTCATTTCGTTTTTTGCCAAAATGTCTACAGAATTATAAAAAGTACCAAAGCTTTAGTACCTCCTTTAAATAACACGTGAGCATAGATATCAACAATTCAAAAGAAACAAAAAAGATTTTACAAAAAAACAAAAGATTTTACAAATTCACAAGAAAATTTGTCTATTTTCTTTAGAGCCTTTGAAATGCTGAACTTAATACAATATTAATAAACGTGTAGATTCGTCTAAGCATTAACCGCAACTTATTTTCTTCGTAAAACTTAACGAAATATCAGAAAGTTTTTCTTAGTATGTTTTATATCTCTTCAAAGATGTGTAGGTACTAATAATTATGATGAAACTGTACCAGATGAATTTTTAAGCGTGCTTGTTTCTGCGAGAAAACGTAAAACAGTAAACATCTAACCACTCTTACAAACTTTCCCTTTTGTAATACGAAAAATAAATTTATAAATTTTCGAAAAATTTAAAATATAAAGTATTCGATCCTCTTAAAATTTTAAAAGGACTCATAAATGTGAAATATGGAAAAAATTACAAAATGGGTCAACTTAACCAACACAAAGTAACGCAAAGGATGGACAGAAGAAGATGAATCGTAGGACGCGGTTAGCATTATTATGAGTTTATTAAAATGCTTCCATATTCCTAAAAGAAACCTTGAAAAAGTTTGGTTTGAAAGTCGTTTATTATTCAGTTCTGCTATATTCAAAGTTAAAATTGCTTGAATGATCGTCGAACTTGTATTAGATGACACCCCAAGGAGAATAATGATGCGGCCGCACGAAGACACGCGACTACACCGTAAAGGAAATAATCTCATTTAAATATAGCTACCATAAGTTCTTAGGTTAGTACACAATTTTATACTGTTTTGTATTCTGTGACAATGTCTAAGCATAAACAGTGTTTATACACTAAGGCTAGGCACAAACGGGCCACCGATCACAGCCATCGGTTGCCAGCGACAAGTAGTTGTCACGCTTTTTCGTTTTTGTTTTTTTTTTGTAGGGACTCCCCAAATACGTTTAGCCGGTGACGGTCATGGGCCACCGCCACTTTTGTTCGCACAGTGGCGCTTGGCCGCCACCAGTAGCTATGATTGGTGGTTCGTTTGTGCCCAGAATAAACTAAACTTCTTTTAAGGGTTTGATATCTATATATAACTAACCGATTATTATATGTATTACGTATTTATAGCCATAACGTTGTCTGCCCCTCCCACACCGCCGTGCGCTACCCCTTCACAGGCGCCCACTTGATAGCAACAGGCAGCGGCGGCACCGTCGTGTTTAATAGATAGGTATACATAGTATCGCAGCGCGGCAGCAGCCTGGTGGCGGTGTCGTGTATACATGCGCTTATATTTTACTTATATTCGTCTGCCATTGTATGTCATAGTCATTTTTCTCAGAAACTACTGATTCTATAAGGATGAATGAAAAGGAGGTGTGGTCTATATGATACTATATAGAGGTATAGTGAAATCAAGAAAAAAAATGAAGTTGGGGGTAAAGGTGGTCATACAATAGATAGATAGATAACACTTTATTGGACACCATGACAGAAAACACAGAAAAACTTATAGCCTAAAAATATACATAAATATTAGAGGATATGCAGTTACTTACATATATTTTATTCATTTACAAATATTTAAGTATGTAAAATATTATGTAAGTAAGAATTATACTTAATAGACATATATAAATACACCTATTGATATTACATACATACGTATATATACATTTACGTAAAAATATATAAAATCACTATGTTGCAGGTAGTGCTTTTTTGTCGTTCTTAAATATTTTTAGTGATTTAGCTTGTCTAACAGTAACAGGTAGCTCATTCCAGAATAGCCTGTACAGTAAAAGAATTATTGAAAAAAGATGAATAATATAATAATATTGAGGGTTAAAAAATTGTTTACAGTATACATAGTATCGTAGCGTAACATTATTAAGATCTGGAAAAATATAGTCACGAAACTGGGGTTGTCTATAACAGAACGCTTTTTAGCGATAAGACCGCGCTTTGTATGTAATTAGATATAGTTTAGTCTGTAAGTTTATCTTTATATTAGTGGACCGTAAAGAGTTGTCTACCTATCTATTGTTTCCTTAATTCGTTGTTTGATCAATAAACAAGTGAAGATATATTAGCTCCCGAAGTAGTGAAAATGTGTGCCCCCCCCCCCCTCTAAGTTTTAAACTGTGACGTGAAAGATTCTGAATAAATTCAAGGTGGAAAACATTTAAAATAAATTCGAACAAACCTGGTTTGAATAATATTCAGAAGGCTGGTGCCTACCTCGGGCCACGGATCACTATGGTGTTTCAGCGAGGAAACGTAGCCAGCCTTCTGGGCACCTTACCCATAGAAGACGGTGATCTAGGCTCAGTATTACTTATAGTCTTAAGGGACTATGGGTAGAATACAATATAAATAAGTTAAGTTTTCTTTTATTGTATTAGATTATTTATGCTATTGTAAAGCGACTAAATCATAATGATCATAATATCTATCTATAATATAAAAATGAATCGCAAAATGTGTTGGTAAGCGCAACAACAACGCCTGGACCAATTTGGCCAATTCTTTTTTTTAAATGTTCGTTGAAGTCCAAGGATGGTATTTACAGCGAGAAAAATTCGAATAATTGGCGGGAAAACACTAAAAACAGCACTTTTCTTTTTTCCCATACAAACGTTTTCTAACTAAAAAGTAGAGTCAATTTGAACTTTATTGCTATTCAATAAAGTTCATATTAAATTACAAGCTTTCAGTGTTGTCTAAGCAATGTAGGTGTGTTCCTAACGCTAAAGAGTCAATTTGTAGTTTATTACCGCTGCATAAAGTTGAAATTCGATACGGTCTTGTGGAAACGGAGATGCCTTATTACCAGTACTCACCGGAGCCAGTTCTTGAAAACAGTCGTGCCACGCTCTACTGGGATCGATCAGTTATCACGGACAGGACTATTGTAGCCAATAAGCCTGATATCGTGATAATAGATCGATCTGGGCGACGAGCAATACTCGTTGACATCAGTATACCGCATGACGATAACCTCGTGAAGAAAGAAAAAGAAAAACTAAGTAAATACTTAGATCTTGCTCACAAGGATACCGCTATGTGGCGTCTGGAGTCAACGAGCATTGTGCCGATAGTTGTCACCGTCAATGGTCTTATAGCGAAAAGCCTCGACCGTCATCTAGAGAGACTTTCGCTGGGAAGCTGGGTGAAGGGCCAGATACAGAAGGCAGCACTCTTGGACACGGCACGAATTGTGAGGAGGTTCCTGTCTCTGGAGCCCTAACCACCGGTAGTTTGGACCCCAGGCCCCGCTGGCGGTGAGTATATATCTATCAAAACAGTATCCGTGTGCGCGTTGGAGGATCTAATGTCGCGTGCCAAAACTAAAACAAAAAAAATAATATCGCGAAGCCGACCAAATTGAAAATCAGTACTCACCCGAGCTGAACCCCACACACCGCCCTATCACCAGGGTGACGATTCTGTTCAGGAGAACTTTTTGCCCCGGCTATAAAATAGGTAGGAACAAAAAACTGCCACATTCCAAATCTTTTTGACAGAACGAAGTCTGTCGGGTCCGCTAGTTCATAAATAGTTTTAAAAGTTTGAATAACATCACTTCACTACGAAAGTATAATTGTATTTTAATTAATAGTTTATTTATATGTTTGATTTGTATATAGGACTTATTTTTTAACAGACTGCGACCTCATTTAATAACAAACGCAACCCTCACAAGAGTCGTGACTTCCAGGTTGAGAAACGACACAATAAACACAGTATAAGTATGTACATACGTCGCAATTCATAAACACACATACATATATATAGATAATATTTATGTAGGTGATGTTACTTTGATAGGAGTTATAAGGTTAAACTGTTACTAGATTATTGCAAGGATTATTATTAATGTAAGGGGTTGATTTGCGACGTCTTTAATTTTATGGGAATTGGGTCAGGAAGGAGGGTGACCTTAATAAATTTTAGTTGTTGTTGTTCAGTTCGCCACAATGGCAAGTAGAAGAGCAGTCTTTACAGCCTTGTTACATGTAGTACATACTCATTATAGTAGAAATTGAACATAAAATTGGAAATATAGAAATGAAATATATATACCTACACGAAAATTTAAGATAATATTATTGTTTCAATCCTTAAAATTTTGATTGAAATCCGTTGTATGGTTTTGGAGCTTATTTAAAACAAACTGTCGGACAGAATGATATACAATATTTCTAAAACCAATCGTTACGGAGTTATATAAACGGGATTCGCTATCGCTTGCCTTTTTTCACACTTTTAAATATACAAATTGACAAAATTCACTTTATCATAAGTGAATTTTGTCAATTTGTATCTGTTATACTACGAATCTAAACAAAAATATTACGAATTTCTTTTGATTTCATATACTTTTCTATGCATAAAACTCAATTATTTTGAATAAAAAAATTATGTATGAAACTGTCTGAATCAATATTATATTTTTTATTTTCGTACATGGTATACGGTAAATGAATTAAATAAAGACTACACTAACTTAAATAAAACCATTAAACACTAAAAATAAACTAAATTATAAATAAGTTAATATATAGTATGTAACAAATCGCTGCTAGTGGAAAGCGTGCCCAGAAGGCTGGCTGCATTGCAACGCTGTATGGCAATGCTGATTTGTTGCGCGAAATACGAACCCGCCTTCTTCTGATTACGGGTGGCATCAGAGATTTTTACGAATTTTATTATATTTTTGTGAAATTTTCGTAATATTATTATTAAGATTCATTGAGAATCTTAGAGAATTTATAGAATATACATTTATCGTAAGTAAATTTTGTCAATAAATTTCTTCTTATCTTCTTCTTATAGCTCCTAAATGATAATACTAAGATCCTATATAATAATACTAAGATATGCCCGCGACTTCGTCCACGCTTGACTTGAAATTCCCACGGGATTCCCGGGACACAAAGTACCGCAGCATTTAAAAAAGAATGTAAGCTATCATTTTAGTGAAAACTGTGTCGGAATAAGCTAATTTTTATGCACCTGGACAAATACAAACCGCTTTCAAGAAATTTTCCGCGGTATTAGGATATTTCCGGGATAAAAATCGGCATCGAAATCGGCCCTGTAGTTCTTACATGAATCCCGAAAAAACAGACAAGAAATCTAAAAAAAATGCACCGTGTTCTCTGTAGTTTATATAGTGTATTCAAGTTTTCAACTTTATAATATTATAAATATAATAACAGCCCATAAACGTCCCACTGCTGGTCTCGGGCCGTCCATTACACATGGCGCATGCTTTTCGGCCAGGATTCGAACCTCCGCTTTATAAGTTTCAGAGCGTGCGCTAACCATTAAACTACCGCGGCTTTTTTTAATGAGTGTGTTGTTGCGAGCATGTATCGTGTGACTGTGGTGTGTGACTAGCTTTAAAATGTTATGTACGAGTATATCACTGATAAAACAAAACGTGTAAGTAAACCTCTTAAATTCTCTTAGTTACTTCAATGTATTTAATCTTTATACCCCTTTGGTAAGTGTTGAGGTTTCCTATAGACTTCTAATTAATGGATATTATCTACAAAGTAATGTTACAAACGTTTTACAGAGAGATGTTTCCCAGTGGGATATTTCCCTGATCAAAAGGTTACAACCTCGTGCCTAAATGTGGCAACGTTTAATTAATTTAAACTGTATTAGATACCTACTTGGAATTAAATTGGAGATATCTGCTCGTGATAGTTTAACGAGTTATGTTCTGACCGTGCTTTATATTTATGATTTAGATAAAGTGCAGTTTCCTGTTTGTTTTGGTTTCAAATCAAACTATCCACAAACAAATTTATTATAATAAAACTATGTTTTAAGAGCGTTAATTTATTTGATTTATATTATTCCGACGTTGCGGCCACTTTTCAGTAGCCGTGGTCACGGAAGACAAAGACGTCAAGTGTCTATGAGTATTGTTAAAGTTTTATTTAGCCTATCGCCAACTTGATCATTTCAATTATTTAGTTTTAATTTTGTTTACGGTTATTATTTACTCTATGGGAGACTATCTAATTTACCGCCGCTTCGCAACATATTGTGGCTTGAAGAGAAGAAGCTACGCAAGAAACTCTTCAGCAACATGCCTGCCTAATTCTAATAATTTTATATAATACTAGCTGTACTCGGCAGACGTTGTCCAGCCTTTAAAAAATAAAAATCTAGAACTCGATTGCAGCGCCATCTACCGGGACCAAATGTTAATTTAAATTATTCTCGAATCTACTTGAACACACAAAAAAAATCACCTAAATTTTGGTACCCGTTTGCAGCACCATCTAACTGGTTTAAATTTGAATCTAAACCATCCCGGGACCCACTTGAACACATATAAAATTAATTCACCTAAATCCAGACACCGGATTGCAGCGCCTCCTACCTGGTTTAAATTTGAATCTAAACCATCCCGGTCGCAAACATAAATATCGCTATTAAAAAACAGGGGTTATTCGTAGAAGGGTGAAAATTTGAGGTTCTCTGTATTTTTCAATGCTAAATCATAATAAAATATAAATAAGAAATTTTGACAAAAAAAAATATATTTAAGGGTGGGTCACCCTTATCATTTAGGGCTATGAAAAATAGATGTTGGCCGATTTTCAGATCTACTTGATATGCACACAAAATTTCATATAAATCGATTCAGCCGTTTCAGAGGAGTTTGGTAACAAACACCGCGACAAGATAATTTTATATATTAGAAGATGAAAATGAATGAATATCGAACCTGTTATGGAAGAATACCGGAAGCGACATAGCGAAATCAACCCTTTCCCTTGGTTTGCCATTTGATTTAGTATAATAATAAAGTTGAGATTTTATCAAAATCAGCTGATTCGATTCCTGGGTAATTGATTTAAAAAAATCTAATGATACCACTTTAATTTTCGTGGAAGTTGGTGTTTTTTAGTTTTTCGTATAGTCTAGAATTCGGCCCTTGAAAATTCAGCCTATATAAAACTTTACAGGAGAGCTACTTTACAAATTATTTTTTGATATAATGTATTACTCATAGTCCTCTGATTTTTTCAAATAAATTTGCCACTATCGCAGACATGGGCCTAATGAACTTTGTTTTAGGATTTAAATTATTTTATCAATATGTTATAACAGGGGTCACCAATTAGTTTTGCTCGGGGTCCGTTTTAAGAAATGAAATGACCATCGCAATCCGCACAACATTTTATAGAAACAAATATTTATTAAACAAATGTAATACGGAAATTACAAAGGTATTTTTTTACATATCAATGAGAACAATGACATTATTTGTTGCGGACTATCTGTCTGAAGTTTGAAGTAAAATTGGTGCAAGCTATTGACATTAAATCCTGGAGATGTTCATCAGTAAGTCGAGATCGAAATTTATTCTTAATGAAGTTCATCTTCATCTCATTTTTATTAAATTACGTACTCTGTAGTGCACCTCTGTGTTATAATAAAAAAGTGAAATACCCAAATTCTGTAGCTTATGATATTTTTATGATAGTAAGGTTCGACATGTGAGTTTTTCTGTGTTCGTGCATGTGTATGTGTGTGTGTCTGTTTTATTTTATTATTAGTGCGTACGTGTATAATTTTTATTAATTTCCCTTACTGACTTTGCTGGCTTACTATTTCTGAATAAATGTTTCTAATTGTAATATGTGTTTGTAGGTATATACGCCTGTATCAAGGGGTGCCAGATGTTTTGAAAGTCATACTTTTTTAAGGTATAGGTAATATTCGTAACCGTAACCTTTATAACTAAGTGTTTCTATTTCGGGGCGTGCTGAAAGTGAAATTTCTGAGGGAATTGTATAAGTAGGGTTTACTTTGTTTGACAAAGCTGTGAATCGAGCTTGATTCAACTTCAAGTAAGCAATAATGAAATGTTAATGTTATTTACCCACTTAATGCTAATATGAAGAACACATTTTTACCAGCCTCGTATAACTATTATGAATAAGGGGATTAATTTACTAATTAGCTATGTTTAAAAGTACGTAACATTGAACAAAAGTAAAATATTAAAAATTACAATGTTAGTACTATAATGTGTATCTATAATTTTGCGTACGACATCAATGGAAACTTGTGGATTTAGTTCTCTTAGTACGTCTAAATACATATAGTCCTATAAGTAGTTATCACTTGTTATCTCTTTTAAGAAGAAGAAACATTGTTATGTGCGTTTTCGTAAAGTGTAGGGTTAACAGATGCAAAAAAGCTGAAACGACTACGTATATTTTGTTAGGTACGATACGAATTCCTGAATCATTGACAACTGATATTTATTGATAAAATATCATTATTGACACATTAAATTCTTTCCACAACTGCGCAAGAGTGTATGTAACTCGACACAGCGTATTGCAGTAGCCGCACCTGTTTAAAGCATAGTGACAACACTGACAAGCCAGCCTACCGTGTGTAACGAAATGAGTGGATTTTACCATTCTCACGCGCCCGACGTTGTTAAGAGGCTAGAGTTGATCTGTGCTTTAGAAATTCAATATTACAGTGGGCGACGGAGTGTGTGTAAACAGAAACACGTTGATACTTGTACCTGTCTATTAATGTCAAAATAATTTAAAGTTTATGAGATATTTAATATGTACAGAGATATTTTATTATAGTACGTTAATGGATACTTAACGCAAAATGACACGTCTCAGTGGCTTGTTATTCAGAACTTGATTTACCTACGGAGATGATGAAATATAGATTTTTGAAATTAAAAATATTTATCTGAACTCACCGTCTCCTTTTCATCATCGGACAACCCGATCGATATATGGTGGATATTCTACCTAAAACAAACGAAGTGCTTTGCTTCTATCTTTATTATGCGGACCGCAAAAGAATGCAACTCATTGCTGGAGTCTGTCTTACCCGATACCTACAACTTGGGGTGTCTTTAAAGCCCGACGCACCGAGATATGGTAGATATTCTACCTAATATAAACGAAGTGCTTTGCTTCTATCTTTATTATGCGGACCGCAAAGGGATGGAACTCATTGCCAGAGTCTGTCTTTCCCGATACCTACAACTTGGGTTGTCTTTAAAGGCCGACGCATCGATATATGGTGGATATTCTACCTAATACAAACGAAGCGCTTTGCTTCTATCTTTATCATGCGGACCGCAAAAGAATGGAACTCATAGCCGGAGTCTGTTTTACCCGATACCTACAACTTGGGGGGTTTTTAAAGCCCGTGTGAATAGGTACCTCCCAGGTGTGTGTGCTCCATCTTAGAAAATATATCCGCACTACATCGCACATCGAGATAACAGATGTGTCAAACCGGTGAAGCCGCCTAGGACAAATAAGGTGTATATTGTTCGTTCTCTTCTAAAAATGGGGAGGCCGGAGTCCAGCCTTGGGAGATTTATGGGCTGCTATAATGTCATTATTAGACTATAAGAAAGATTTTTAAACATAGCTATGCCCCCGACTCCCGCGAATATTAAAGTTCCGTAACTCACAAGCACTACTTATTTTTCCAAAATAAAAAGTATAGTGGTTTTCCTGATTCTGTGCATGTGTATAGCTACAAACACACGCACACATATATATATATATATATATATATATATGTGTATATATATATACATATATACCTACCTAGCTACCTACAGGACCAGCAGATTTAGGATACTCCTGTACGGACGACTAAGCTATCAACATGGATGTTTACATCAATGTAATATACAAATAAATATATCTACAACATTAGAAACAACAATTTCTGTGCGATTGCTTAAATGCAAATAATTTAATCAACAATACAGTGAGTTCCAGTTAAAGTAAATACATATTTATTATTTAACTGTAATCAAAATTAATTCATTTTGCGGAAACAGGGTCATATGGATGACACGAGTTGACATCGCACTGTTACTACATCAATTTAGATAATTGAATACATTGTAGGTTACTATTTGTAGAATGAGAATGCTCAGTTTCATAGATAGTTTTGTTAACAAAATAATACATAAATCGTAAAATAAATACGGTATTACTAATAACACCGTATTTATTTTATGAAATTGACAGACAATCACGCATTGTCCAAGGTTGCGCTCACACGAAGACAACGAAGGCCAAAGAACGTACGCCGGCAATCAGAGATGTACAAGATACCCTATACAAAGTATCTAAATACAAAATACAAGATACTATTAAAATAAGTATTTGAGATACCAAATACAGGATACTTTTGAAAATGGTATTTGAAATACAAAATACGTATCTTCTAAATACTTTTTAAAGATAAAATACTTTTTGAAAGAAATCCCAATTTTATTGAATTTAAGTTTATTACATGAATTATGAATAGATCGCGCAAATGTGACACAATATTATATTTTTAAAGTTTTAATTGAGATCAGTTCTTTAAACATTTTACCGCTCATTTTTCTTCGATGAGGTCTCAATATACCTCCAAAAGAGAGGAGTCGCTACATAGGAGAGGAGCTGCTACATAGGAGAGGAGTCGCTACATAGGAGCAGAACTTGGCAAGCAAGCTCAGCCGCAGTTGCAACCGTAGTGAGTGTAGGAGGCAAAAAAGAGATAGATATATAGATAACACTTTATTATACACCAATACAAAAATGAACTTAAAGACTATTAAATTAATCTACTTAAAATTATATCTAGTTGTGTACAAAGGGCGGTCTTATCGCTAAAAAGCGATCTCTTCCAGACAACCCCAAGAGTATGGCTACGAATTGCCCTCCCCCCCCCCCACTGACGTAGTTAGTGGGAGAAGTTTAGTCGCAGCTACCATCGAGAAGATAATAGTGTTGGATGCCTACTTCTCCCCGAATAGCTGTCTCGCCGAATTCAAAGACTGGTTAGAAGATGCGGGCACAATAGTCGCTGAGAGCCATTCCTGTGTCGTGGTTGTGCTCAGAGAGTACAACGCTACATCACGAGTTTAGGGTTCTCCGTCCACAAGCCGCAGGAGCAGGCTGCTCGTGGAATGGCCGATCGAGCTCAGTCTGGTAGTCCTCAACCGGGGCCTGATTACATGTGTGAACGCTAGCGGGTGTATCCGTAATGGACATCACGTTCGCTAGCCCCGCTGCAGCAAGCCGTGTCCAAGACTGGAGGGTACTGATGGGAGTGGTGGCGCGATCCGACCACTGATACATACGATTTAGTAACTCCACCTGGAGCTCGGGCTCTCAGGCCCTGAAACCTCCCTCAACCAGGGACTACCCTCGCTGGGCTCTGAAACGTTTAGATCGGGAGGTGTTCCAAGAGGCCCTGATCGTTCAGCAGGGTGGGCCCTCACAGACCCAACCGCCAGGTGTACCGGTAGAGTGACGAAATGGCACAATTACGCAGAGAGTGAATCTTAGCGTTCCGCCAATCCACCAGTTTCAGGAGAAGGCGCCGCCGCACCGAAGACGCTGTGATTGTGGAGACGAGTTTATACGAGGGGTACAGAGACACCAAGAAGGCATTTCAAAAAGCCAATAGGCAGCCAAATCGGTGGCATGGGAGGAACTGCTAGTCAGTCTAAATTAAGGGATCTTAATTTAGACTGACTAGCTAGATACATTACGAGAGGACTGCCAAAACCACTTGTCGCAGTTTTTTGATCAGAAGCCCCAAAATTCTGATAGCAATGGGATCACGTCCCTACCTACAAGATGGTAAAAAGTTATCCAACAAAATGGCACCTACATACTTTAGTCAAATGTAAATAAACTTTATAAAAAAACCTTTTGAATTTTTATATAAAATGCGAAGAAACTTTTTCCCCAACTTAATATATATATATATATATATATATATATATATATTTAAATATTATGTAGATTATCTGAAAAATATGTTACTTTCTATAATTCGTAAGCACCGAAATCTACCTTATTTCATCAGTTATTATTATTATGAATATTTTCTGAGTTTTAAAGATACTAAATGCACTGTAATGCAATTGTTCATGTGCATAGTCTTTCGAACATGTTGAAAGATTGCGTAATGTAAGAAAATTACTTTCAAGATAAAACAGACATCGATTATTTCTTCTAAAAATTCGTATAAAACATTAAAATAAATTACTTTACATTAAGTTTACATCTGCAACTAAATGTTTCGTTACTAGAAAATACATACGATTATGTATTGCATAAATAAAAAGGTAGGTACCTACTTACGTTTAGAAAGCACAAGTTCAATTTGTTCTTGCACAATAAAATTGATAGATGACTTATGATACGCTATAGAAGCGCAATGAATGACTTTAGATAGCAGATAACATATCAAGTTAGTGCCATAAAATAAACAGAAGTTTATCTTAGCACAAATTGCTGTAACTGGCTGGCACTCTAAAGATATCTCAAACAAACACAATCACCTACTGGTTTTCGTTTGACAGTTAGAAATAAATTAAACGTCGAATAAATAAAAATTAAATAAAATAAAATATTGATGTTATTTTGTGTAGCAATCAGTCAGTAATAAAAAAAATATAGCTGTACAATTTATTTGGTAAGAAAAAAGGCTGCTCGCCTTTTACCGTAGTCTAATTTTATTGTTAGGGCGTTTTTAGCTTGTTTGCATTCCTGGCCACAATAGGCAATATCTATATTTAATATTATAAAGAGGTAAAATTTCTGAGTTTGTGACGTTTAGGGGGTAATCTCTGGATCTACTAAACCAATTTTTAAAATTCTTTAAATTTACTGTTAGACAGCTACGTTAACAGGGTGTGTCATAGGCTATATAACATGACGATATATACCACGGGAGCGGCAAAGAGCGCGGGTGAAACCGCGTTGGGCCCCTAGTATACAATATATACATATCACCTAGTTGCGCCAAGGACACCTTTAAAATTCTCCCTCCCCATTCTCGCCATTAAGAAAAGAATAAACTTTCAAATGAGGAATGCGCCAAAATGCGCTAAGAGAACAAAACCTCTCACGTGTCAGTTTCACCGTAATATATGGTTCACAGAGTACATTAATATAATAGGAGAATATAGTTGGAAAACGATATAAAGAAAACCACTTTTAATTTAATTAAATAACTTTATTCGCCTTAGTCAAATCCTAGTGGTGTGTGAAGGCCCCGGGGGACAAGTGCAGCATGGCTCTGGAATATTGGCGAGGTAAGTTACTCTTCCCTTGTTTCTTCTTCCACGTCCCTTTGCCTTCTCCCGGCCATTGCATCGCGACAGCATAGCCGCTCTAACGTGCACAGTACCTATATAGTAGTCATTGTAACAGAAAGATGTAGAAATACTTAGTAGTCATTGTAAATGAATTATATTATTTAGATAAGCATTATTATTCACATATAAAATATATACATTTATTAAGGCCCCAGAGACAGAAACCAGGAGTTTTTTGTCTTTCTCGTGGCTCTTAACACGGTCCATATTCTGAGGACACAACGCGGGCTGTGTCCAGTAGGGCTGCCTTCTGCATCTTACCCTTCACCCAGATACCAAGCGAGAGCCTTTCAATATGACGGTCAAGGCTCTTCGCTATTAGATCGTTCATTGACACCACTATCGGTACTATGATTTTAGAGTCCAAGTTCCACATGGCAGTAATCTCGTGAGCAAGATCAACATACTTATTTTTTCTTGGCTTTCACGGGTTACCATCATGGGGCATCGCGACATCTACAATTATAGCACGTCTCGCAGACCAATTAACTAACACAATACCAGGCTTATTGGCAGCAATAGTCCTGTTAAACAATATTGACCATTATCAAGAACTGGCTTGGGCTTGTATTGCTAATAAGGTACCTCCGACGAGACGTGTCCGTATTTAAGAGCAAGTTGCTGGTGGATGATCCTGGCTACTAGATTGCCTCTGCAAGTACTCGCTGTTAGCAAGACGAGAACAACCGTAAGTAACATGTTTGAGAGACTCAGCAGGGTGGTGACATGCCCGACATAACACAAGCATTATTATTATCCTCATAATATCTATGTGAGATAGAGTTATATGAGTAGTAGTAAGTCAAAGGATGAATCTCTAGCGTGCATCATTGGCCGCCATCAGGTCTTTTTTAAAGTCCTATATACTCCTAAGATTTTTTCCCGCCTATTTCCTCCGCTTGCTGCCGTGTAATTGGGCATAAAATTAGGCATAAAATTATCCGTGCAGGAATGGAGAAATGGGACTAAACAACCCACAGCCAGGTGGTAGGGTATTTGCTCGACTGGATGGCGACCACCCTTGGTCTAAAGTATGCCGCCATAACAACCTTGTGTTGTGTTCCGGTATCAGTGACCAGGTTCCAGTCTCCTTTAAGAGAGCAGCAGCGCGTTTGTAGCATCTTTGATGTTGCAAATGTCCATAGGCGACGGTAACCGCTTTTCATTAAGTGGGCCGTCTGTCTGTCTGCTGAACTCCTGCAATAAAAAAAATATAAAAAATATATGGCATAGAATTGTAACAGAAATCAATTGAACTGGACCATCTGTAGATATACTGTGGTAGGAAATGGAGCAATCGAAAGTCAGAGTCATATAAGCAATTGTATAAATTGAGTGGAGTCTATCCACTCCGATCGCTAAATGATCCGTGAAATTGTACTTAGATACCGTACTCAAGACGTGGGTTGCCGCGATGCTTTTCATTGGAATTATAAAAGGGATTTTGTCGTACAAATTGTACGTCATGTACGTACTTCAATTCTATCTATATTCCGAGTTTGCAGTTTTAGTTTTATATTTTTATGCGAAGCTGACAAACAAGTAGGCTGCACTCCAATGGAAAGTGGTTCCCGTCGCCAACAAACGTTTGCAACACTAGGGGCGCAACCAACGCATTGCCAGTCTTTATAATTGAATAGAGGGACCAGGCAGGAGGAATAGGATAGAGCGGAATGGAATAGGGAAGATGAGAAGTGGGCCATCGGAACTCTCACTCATCATACGAAATACGATTAGTTCTAGACTATCCGTTTCACGCCGATATTCTGTGAAAGCATGGTTTCACACCGATCGAGCCGGCCCTAAGGGTTGTAATCAAGATGATTCCAGTATAGCACAATCACGTCCTTTGGTAGAGTTTTTATTATGTACCTGACATATTTTGTCTTAGTTATTCATTTTAATGCCTATATCTATATATTACTTACTTTGAATGTTTATTTATTCTTTTCTCTTGCTATTGGAAATGAACTAATTACCATGACTAATTATGAGGTTTTGATATTAGATCTCAAAAAAAAATGTATCCCCTCTTTAAGTAATCTATGATTTGGGAAAATCTGAAAAGTCAAGTTGGCGGATTTTAATAATATTTTAATGAAAATTGGTTTGAACAATATCTTTTGAGTAGTTTTTGAAATACAATAATAAAAACATAATTCACATTATATAAGTACAATGGGCCCTCGAACTAGGTTGACCTGTTTCTTGAGGACCTCCTTTCTAATCGGTATTATTCTGTTCGTGAAATTATTGTTTACAATTACATTAATTACTTGTTAGTGTACATGTGTATATGTGTGTGTTCATGTGTGCTTATGTGTATTTGTTTTTTTTATATTTTCGATTAAATGCTTTTTTTTGTTTCCGTAGTAAAATGATTAAAACAGCGGACGTTTATTACTTCTAATGAGCCCTTGATTGCGCGCGGACTGTTAAGCACTTTCCAATTAATTTTACTTTTAATTATACGGATGTACAAAGAACACTTATTTACGAAAATAAGATAGTTCTAGAAGGAGATACACCCAAAGTTCATGCGAAAGATATCTATGATGAGATCTAGTGTATAATATAAATATATATTCTAATATCATTTGAAAACTCATTCCTCAAGTGCAAGTTGTAATATTTCCAGTTTAGACACATAGTAATTTAAAAAGTACAAGCAGAAACATTGGCAATATGAGTCGTAGCTGGAGGTGAAACAATGGTTGACAAGAATAAAATATTAAGGAATGAGGACACGCGGGCTCAGTTGCTGTACTCGATGCTTTCGTTTACTCAGTCTTAAGGGTTTCATTATAACATTATTTGTAAAGCAATTTTATATTGCTAATTTCTGCTTTGTTTATGTTAATTTGTTTCTTTTCTTTCTTTGCATTTCTTTCCTTCACATTCGCTTGCGCAAACAGTATCCGACGGAATTCTTATATTTATGGGACGAAAATTTTCAACTGTTTTATTACTTTAATTAATTAACTTGTATCAGCGAGAGGTAGAGGTTAAATGATACTTCAGATGGCAGAGAGTAGTATTCACTGTCGAGTGCTGATATGAACTGAAGTGAACTAATTTATTTTGGAAACGGTGATCTTCAGTACAAATATTAATAAGTCGTACAGCTAGTACTATATATAGCAGAATGTGTGAGTGGGACGGATGACATGCCAGCGAGATAGAGTAACTATTAATATGTGCGCTACCTTGTTGCGCTAGCTAACAGCTGATGTACCACAGAGCTCGGTCCTGTCCCCACTACTGTTCACGCTGTACACCAGCAACATCCCAAAAACTCCAGATGTGGAGTTGGCCCTCTTCGTGGAAGACACTGCACTCTATACATCAGATCATAACCGATAAATGGCTTGCGTTCAGCTGCAGGCAGCTGTCACAGAGTGACACAGAGCTATGCGAATGGTTTTGCAAATGGAGGATAGAGGTGAACCCGGAGAAAAATGCAGCAATTTTCTTTTCCCCGAGCACGCTTCGCTCCTTCAAACGCGCTTGCCTTCGCCGAAAAGCCATCTCGCTCTACGACCAACAAATCCCCTGGGAAAAGTACACTAAATACCTGGGTGTCACCCTAGATCAGGGCTTGCGCTTCGACAAGCATATTACTATAATCCGGAATAGAGCGCGATTTGTGCTGGGTCGTCTAGCACCCATGATAGATAAACGAAGCAAAATGTTGCTCCCTCAGACACAAGCTTACCCTATATAAAACATGCATCCGCCCGATCATGACATACGCCGCATACGCGAGTCTGGTATTCGGCCATGCCAGCCTGCCCTTTTAGATACCAGAACTGCAAATCGTGCAGAATAAATTCGTGCGCAGAGCCGTCGGTGATCCCCTATATGCGTAATGTCGACCTCCACCGCGATCTAGAGCTTTCCTCCATTAAAAACTACATTACGTCGCTCTCGCGTAAGTATTTCGATCTCGCGCCGCACCATCGAAATCCACTCGTCGTGACCGCGTCCGATTATAAGCCTCGACGAAAGGCTCTCGTGCGACGACCGCATAACGTACTCACGGACAGAGTCAATGTTATTACAAAACGGCTGGCCCGGTTCAGCCCGCCCGCGGTTAGGACGGCACGCTGGCAGGCACCGACAGACAGACACAAACGGCGGCGTATCAGACACCGCCAATCACGAACTTTCCACGTCCTCGCGAGGGATGCCAGAAGACATAGTCCCCCCCTATAGGATAGACTAGGCGTGTTGCTGGGAAGTTTTTTTCGCCGTTTCTTCTTTCCCAGCCATAACACGTTGCGAAACGGCAGTAAGATAGTGTAGGCCGCCTCAAATTGCCTTTCCCGGTCCGCCGGGATCCTTCTCCTTTGGCTTTATATTACCCGTCGCCCGTTCTCAATTAGTACATTGTGTCGCCCTCTAGTCCGCATCGTTAGATTCATGCCTCTCTCATGGCAACAGTCCAGCCGAGGTAAAGCCCCCTAGGGAGCTCCCTCGAGCAAGTTGCCCACCGGGCTCGAGCGCCTTCGCTGCGAAGGCGCTCGCCCCAAAAGCCCCGGTAAAGTTGTGAGGTCTTCGGCCCAACAACGTAAAGTCAAGTCCAATAAAAAAAAGCGCTAGCCAATAGTTCTTTGTACACTGCGATGACTGTACATGTGCAGCTCCTATAGTACCTCCCTTCACGCAAACGCATACTTGGTTTGATAGCTCTGCCTGGCCACGTAAGGTTGTCTGAGGCACGATGTCGAAGTCCGTTGGTCTAATGTAATCTTCGTCTGGTGAGAAGGGGTGACTGGCTGTAGCGGTGGCTGGCTTGATGTTTCTTCGCCTTGCCCTTCTTGGCAGATGTATGCTAGCTTGAGTCGGTCTAAAGAGACTACTGTGACTCGGGTGGGCATCTGGATCTTGAAGTATTTTTCGTGTCGTGCAACTATTAATATGTGCGCTCCGTCTTTGCGCTAGCCAGTAGTTCGTTTTCCACTGCGATGACTAGACGTATGCACCTCCCATAAAGTTATAAATAATATATAGGTAAAATGTGTAAATGAAATCAATAACATAATAATAACAGTCTGTAAGTGTGACTTTTCACGTTCCTTCACCGTCAGCACCTGATAATTGTAATATGCACAATTAGCCAGAAAAACTGCTCAAGAATTACACGTTTTTTCCACTCAGAATCTGAAACTGTGTCATTTGAGTTTGGCACGCGAGTGAGTAGTCGAATAAAATTGCTTTATACTTATATTATACTTATATATAGCTGACACGTGCCCACTTCACTGGGCATCAGAAAAAAATTAAAAAATACTTATTATTAATCATAATCAAATATAACCTATGTCACTCAGGAATAATGTAGCTTTCCACTGATGAAAGAACTTTCAGAAGAATAGAGATTACCCCCTACAACGTCACAAACTCACAAACTTTACCTCTTTATATGTTTTGTTGAGTTTAATTACCTGCTAAGCGAATTCAAATTATTTCCCCTCCCGTACTGCCCTTACCCCGGTGATGTCTGCACCGCATAAGCCTATCTAGCCGATTAGGGTGCGCGGCGACCACGCAATTTTTTTCTAATACTTACATTTTAAAACTCGTTATATCTTTCGAATGGAATGTCCGAATTGAATAATTCAAAAAGTTATGTAAAGGTACTGAAGCAGTCTTGAATATGAAGTAATTTATTTTGATAAGGATGAATACCAAGATACAAATAAAGAGCCTTTTCTAGCGGCAGCGTTTTAATTAAAATTGTAAAAAAATATACTTATTGTTGCGTAACTATAATAGTTAGACATATGCTGTCGCGACACGTTTTTTCTATCATTTTATGTAATTTTTTTACACCTTTACACTATTCGAGTATTAGTAAGGATCCCTAATTTTTTGAAAATATAATATAACCTATGTCAACCGGGGATAGTGTTGTTTGCCAACAGTGAAAGAATTTTTTAAATCGATTCAGTAGTTTCGGAGATTACCCCCTACAACGTCACAAACTCACAAACTACCTCTTTATAATATTAAGTATAGATATATATATATATATATATATATATATATATATATATATATCGCAGATTGCGATATAATTGTAAAAATTTCGTAAAGTAACGACTTTAAATTGGGGGTACTTATGTTTTTCTCAAAGTACCTGCACTTGATTTTAGTGTTGTGTTGGTTCGACAGTATAAAAGGAGGTGAAATCGCCTAAACGGGACATTCCACATTCGACATTCTACATTCGTCGGATGAAGAGCGCGAAAGCTCTGTTGGACAAGGAGCACATATGTTGTGGTCAATACTTATTGTCCGATAATAGCAGTATTCTTTGAGGGCAAATTGCCGCTCGACACCTGACAAGCGTGGATGCAACTCTTGGAGTTGTCCTAATATTTCTGTGTATTATTTTGCTGTATTTAATATTGTAATTGTAATAATTCTAGTGTAATAAACTTTGATTATAATATTTCAGATTACTATTGTGTTATGTCGCGCTGCAGCTGACATATACATATACATATACATATATATATATATATATATATATATATATATATATATACATACAATGACTTTGTTATCAGGGTTAAGGGACAGTAGCTTAGTGTTGCGATATTGGAAAGTGCCGGCTCGCCCTCATCTTAATACAGCAAGAAGATCCTTTTAATGTAGCCGAGAGAATCGGCTCCCTCCTCTTCCTCTGACTTATAATGACATGAACGCGCGTAGATGTTTCGTGCCTCCGTATTGGCATTCTTGATGCGAGAGACGGCTGATTTTGTGCCTTGTACGTCTATGACAGCAGGAGGTTAGTGAAGTCAATGTTGAAGTGGGTATACCACTAAAACACCCTGCTATTGTTCCTGTCGCATATGCCAAAGCCCTGGAAATATGTCATTGCCAACGCTGTAGATACCAGCTGCCACGCTGATAATCTGAACCACAGTCGCGAGCAAGAATAAGATGTGAGGCTACCAGAGTTTATACGCAACTCTAGGCCCAACCACGGGAAGGTTTTGATTTTGATTATTTTCAAATCTGAGTAATTAAAACAAAATATTATATAGTACAGAATTTATAATATTATAGATATACTCAGATATAACAGTAATTGTCTCCATTCCAATTCATATTTTCCAACAATATTTACATATTATATTGGGATATCTCTGACAACTATAGAAATGAAATTTGTTATATATATAATATATAATAATTATTATTATATAATATATAATCAAATATATAATAATACAAATAATTTAGAATTAGTCATTTATATATAATGGAATAAGCAAGAATGTATATATAATCATAAAAGTCAACTGGTTAACCGTGAAACGTCACGTGGTACAAGTTCTTGCAATTTACGAAGGCGAACAGGCTGTACTTGTGGTAAATACGTATTTGTGCGGTCACGCACACTTTTATACGGAAGAGTAAATAGCGGAGACCAAAAGCGCGTATGGTTAGCAAAAAAATAAAGAGAAATGTTCAACAAATTCACAACATATATAAAAGTCGTCCCTTTGCACATTATTGAAGCAAAGGGACGACTTTTAAATTTTAATTATTGAAATAATGTGTTATCTTGGAAATTGAAATTTTAGAAAAGAGTTTTTAACCTTCAAGAAATAATTATATCGAAATGAATTATATTTTTCTGTCAATCTAAATCTAAAATGTATTTTTAAACATATCACATTATTTGTTTCGATTCTATTATTTTTTGAAAGACAAATCTCTTCTGGAAATTTAAGGTAACACATTATCAAAGCAGAGGCGAAATATAGTTTCTGACAGGTCTAGATATCGATTTTATAGCGATGTGAAGTCACATTCCAGATTGTCGATATCGATATTTTTTTGGTACGCCACAAAACGTACGCCACGGTGTGCGGGGCGCCTCCCTCTCCCCGTCCACGCTTTGCCCCATACTCCGATTTTCATGTCGACTTGCCGGAAATTATACTTAAGTATTAAGTCTGTAGCATATGTATATTAATTTTATTATAATAATTTAATTATTCATTCACCATCCTTCTGTATATGTGTGTGCTTACTTTACGACGTATAATATTAATATGTGTGTTGTGATGTGTGTATGTGGCAATAAAATACTTTAAAATAATAAATACTTAGCTTTATTTGTACACACAATATAAATTTATTAGGTACAATATCTAATTAATCTTCTTTTTTACGTCGTTTTTTCACAGGTGAAGGGAATTCGGAGGAAGGTGACGGCAACTCAGTTTCTTCCTTTAAAATTCTAGTTACAGTACGTTCAGAGACTCCTGTTGCTTCGGCGGTACGCCTAAGTATATTAGCCAAAGGAGTCAAATCACATTTGTCACTATTATTAAGTTTCATAAAATAGTATTCTTCTTTAAGATAGTGAAACACTTTGGCGATAATTGCTCGTTCCTACAAACAATGGAACATACGATTAAATGTCTAAATCATAACTATTTATGCTGTAAATAAATATATTGTTTTACCACACATCAAAATATAAATACTTACCCCGCTTTGAATAACTTTCCGCTTTGACATGCTGATAGTACTTTTTGCAGAAGCGTCTCACATACAACAAACGCGAGTGACCCAAGCGACGACACGCTCGCAACTGGTCCAGAGATCTCTCCCTCTCCACTCCGCCCCGTCAGACACGCACACAGCGCATACTATCGCAATATGCATGTCCCATGTTCAACTACGAGTAAAGCCTGTTCGACTTCGTGAATTGCAAGAACTTATAATATGAATGATACGAGTTGAGCTCCAAACAAATTTATCGGACGCGGCTGACTGCCGCGACTAATAGGTATCAGGACAATGAATGTATACTGAACTGTGTAAACAACTGCACGTAAATCGCGGATGTAACCTTGGACCGTCCTTGAGTGTTCGAACGTTTTACAGAAATCTGGTTGTTTTCAGCTTTACCAACCTTTCGTTAGAGAAAACGCAGTGTGTCAATTCCTATAAAGCGTTACATTCTGATGTATATCGAAAGAAGCTTTAAGCATACAGTAAGAGCATAAAATAAAAATTAAGTTATCAAAAATACTTGTTTATTAACGATAACATTCTAATGCACGTCGATATTTCTGTGTGTTTTCTCTAACAAGAGTTGGCGACACTGAAGCCCATCGGAAACGACCGTACACTCTTATCAGTCGCGGCTTACGGACGCATCCGACAATATGTTTGGGGCTTTAGTCCTAAATATAAATACTACATCATTCTGAAATTATATATCCGATTGTGAATTGGAACCTTAATCTGGTGTAAATGGAAATTAGTTTCCTTTAGGTAAGTTCAAATTACCACATCCAGAATATAAAGACAGGAAAAGGTCTCTATAATCAGAAGATAAACCGTTACTAAATAACCATTAAACTCGATACCCCGCTATTAATTTACCACCCGGCGACAAAATGCCAAACCTATTCACCTAATGATCTCGAAAAAATATGTTGTAATAATATACATTGTTTGTCCTTAGAAGATAGTTTCGATACAACATACATAAGATTTTTGTAACCAATTGCACTGTTTAATGATGACTAAATAAATGTCTTAGTCAAGTTAAGGAAAATCTAAAATTACATTTTAAAGTAGAAAATGTTTTAAATTAACCAAATAAACGTATAATTAACAAAAAAGTATTCAAAAAAAATCTTGTATAAAAAAGTAGGCTACATTATGTACAAGTAGTTAGTAGTAGTAGTAGTAGTAGTACTACTACTACTACTACTACCACTAAGTAGTAGGTGAACAATAAAGAGTTGTCTATGTCTAAGTAGCTAACCTATCAAAATGAATTCCATTCTAAATAACCAGACTCAAAGATAATGCATGGAGGTTAAATATTGGAATATGCTGTTCAACCTTTTCTTTATTCTTAAAGGACGTATTTAAAACAAAGATACACATTTTGTAGATTATCGAGATTACCTAAATGCCAACAGAATACTTAATTTTTATAAAAAAGTATAAGATCATTAAAAACAACATAAAATGTTATATAGAGATATCCCCAAACGCTTTATCCTCATACATCCAAAAACCTATAACATCTACCATATATAAATACAAAAACTTATGACAAGTCATTAGATGACTGCCACAGAATAATTCAATTCTAATTTTAAAGCAATTTACAAATCGTATTTATATCTACGTATATTTTTTCTTATTTAATTCTTTTTAATTTTTATTGTAAACCCTAGAATACAATTTTGGTTGCGACATTTTAAAACATTTATAACAGATTGCTACATAGGCGAAAAATTTACTACATAATTATAATAGTATTTTGATATCTATCTATGATTCGTATGTTAGCTTGTACGTAGATTATTACAGCGTTTTTTAAAAGTTGCTTCTGTTTTCAAAACCTAATCATCATCAGCATGTACCTAATATCTTGCTACTTTAAAATAATCAGTATATTAAAAAAGAAAGCATTGTATAAATAATTTCCCAAAATTCACATAAGAAGTAACTCGTGTAAAAACACAAATTTTATATTATAAACTATTTGTTGATATACAAAATACTTTTATAGTATGGGCTTTGAAGGAACACAAGCATTTTTATATAAAAAATCTTCACAGGTTTTCGTTAAAGATTACGTCTTCTTGCGTGAATATTGGTATATCGTTTACAACATACTCATTGGCCTTCGACAGCCTTGTGTGCATATTACCCTCAAATAAGATTTTTTTCAATAATAGATCTATGGTTAGGTCCTGGTGAGGATCACCCATAGATAACTGTGGAATTACTAGGTAATGGGTTGTGCACTGGATCATATTTACTGGTTTAAAGAAGTGGGCCATATTGGGAAAAATAAGATCTGAAATCGCTTCTTATATTAGGAAAAAAAGAAGCTCCACCAACCTTGAGATCCACCCTCTCTTGAATACATTGAGGTTTGCTGCTTGAAGAGGAACAACGCACAGCACCGGAATCATTTCACATTTATCACAGTAAGTTTTCAGTGTTAACATGTTCTTCAGGTTGCCTAAGGCCGCCTTTTGTTTTACCATGAAAGTATTTTAACTTGCATTTCTGTTGTTGATTTTGGTGGTCAATGAAGTATTATCTATCTATCTTTGTTCCACTATTACTGAACTGAATCAGATATGCAGGCTAAATAGAAAACCTGTGTACGCCGTACAGTGCATTGTAGCCGGCCGCCAAACATAGACTGTCAAAAATAACATTCTTTTTTCCGCTTCGCGTCAATTATTTCATACGGAGATGAGGGTAGATAGCAACGTTAGTAGAGCGTCATTTACCCACCTTTCTAACTTACCTTCATCTAAGCATTCTAAGCAAAGATCGAACAAGACTAATTTTCTCAATATGCACATATCACATAAAATAAATGATTTTAATAAAATTATGACTTAATTATTATAAATAATAATATCCGTAATATTAATATGGCAACGAAATATATTTACTAGCTAAGCACCTAGACCAGTAGGATTTCAGATATTTACATAATCTGTACATGAAGATTTCTTATACGTAATAGATCGTTATATCACTGACGTCTAATCGTTATACATTTATATCTTAATAAATTTATTGCCAATCAGCTAGTTATCAACGATTAAAGATTATCAGATTTGTTGAAAATAATGCAATATAAATTTAGTAAGCAATTTGTTTGCATGGGGTTTTGTCTACACTTACAACTTTGTATTGTAAGCATTGGAGGAAATCTAATTGTAAAATCACTTCTGTAGTGTGTTATGCCAATACGTGGTCAAGTTTTTATATCATAAAATAAAATCCCTTATACTTTTTAGTTGAACAATATTAAAACATAACAACTAAAATTGTTTTTAAAAGAGTGTTTTCGCATTAATTGTAATTTTAGACATTTGTTTTATTTGTATTATTTTTGCATGTATACTATTATGTTTGCCAAAACATGAGTAATTTGTATCAAAATCTGGTATCTATTGCTCCATATAACCTTAATAAATAGTTTTGAAATAGCATTAAGTTGAAGTTCATGTTATTTTTGTGCGGTGTTATGAAATTTCTCGGGAAGCGGTTTCTGTTTGATAATGTTACATTTATTTCTCCTTTCAAGATTTCCTTATTTAAATCTAAAATGCTTCTACTTTTGTTGGCTGTTTTAGAATAGGGTTAAATATGCCTTTAGTTATTATTTAATTTACTAAAATATAATGATTATCTTTAGTTGCCACAAGAACTCCACTGCTTAGAGTTAGTTAAAGGCTTTCAATTTGATTGAGCTGTTTGTTATATGCGATCTGCTTGCGCCAGATTTTTTCACTTAAATGTTATTCTAAAACTATAATAATTATAAATATCGGACGTTGTTACAAAAAATTAATAAGCTATGTTTTTTAAATAAGGAAAAAGGAAAATAACACTCTCAATTTTAATTTATTATATTGCGTTATTTTCAAGTAAATAATCTATTATTATGACGAATAAACGCAATCACCGAATGTTTAAATGCAGAAGTATCGTAAAGCTTCCATTAATAATAATGTAAAATCAATTCTAACCCTAAAAGTGTTATTCAAAAACTATTTACAAAATGAAGACCACATAGATATGCACTGTACAATTTTTAAAATCTTCTCAAAATTTTTATGATTACATTAAAAACGTTAAAATTTAAATATTTCTTTAAATTATAATTTTATACATTTTGTTAGTTTCGGACTTCGATAATAAGTGCAGGACTAGCTACATAGTCATCTACAATTTCGTGATTATACGTTAGATCGTAGCCAGATTGTTGAAAAAAACCCATATTAATAGTACCTACACAGATGTTACTAACTGTGCGTAACACTGAATACACAGTATTATGTTTATATTAAAGATACACAAGGCATAAAGATACACGAGGACATCGAATATAAAACATTAATTTATAATATTAATTGAATATCTAGGTATAATACCTTTGTATCATTTTTTTAAATATCATTATAATAACAAGGAAGCTGTAATCTTTCGTAAAATGATAAAAATTGTCTCAATTGACTTTAATGTCAAGTACTATAATATTTATTATATAAAGTATCCTATATCAGTGTTCTCGCATGTATCTTTTGCTTGAGTATAATTCTGGCTACGATATTCGTGCGTTCGTCACGGGCGAACTTTTGTCTTTTAGATTATGTCACTAAGTACTAACTACTAAAACATTTAGCAGTCAAACACTCGTTCTCACACATCACGTGTCATACAATGATATGGATATTTTCTTACATTCTCTGTATGCGACGCTTTGATATTCTTATGACCCTGGTATCTTAAGTGAAGTTGCTGACGACAAGGATTGTGGTGCAAAGCACGAAGAAGACGGGCCGTGTGGTCGCTGCTGCAGCAGTCCTTGGTGTTGAGGAGTAAGGTGTCTCTTGGTTGTCCAATCCGGATCGGCTTCGTTCTGTGAGAAGTGGTACAGTTTAAATAATTATACCATCGTAACGTTATTACAAATATGTTTATGCTCTGTGAGTTCGCTCGCCCGATTAACTAGTGGCCAACCGAATCGAAGCTTTTCGCTTTAAGGAATAGCTTAAATATAAGAATCCCCGTAAGACTCTAATTGTTGACACTTTTAGGCTATGCTACTAGACACGTGTTCATAGGAGCATGAAGAACTCGATGGACTCCAAGGTTTGATTTCCCTCTGAATTTTGCCTAAAATTTGTAATAATATTTTCTGGTATTCGCAAATTCCCTTATAAGTAGATATCGACCAGATTTCGTAATGTTTTTTATGTTTGCAGGTAAGCAACTGGTAGACTGTCCATCTCGTGTTAAGAGGTTATCATCACCCATAGACATCTGCAACATCAAGGGAGTCGATACGATATCTACCTTGTCCACAGTATGTTTACGTCCATTTTCAAGAGCCTTAATTTATATCAATCTGGGAAAACCACGACCGGTGGGGAGCTCATTCCACAACTTGCAGTCATATGGCATAAATAAATAGACCCCACGTACAGCTGACTTCTATCGAGTGTCGATGAAATGTGGATGAAACCCCTTTACACAGACGAAAGAAGCTCACATCAAGAGAGCCGACATCTCTTGAAACGGCTTAGAGTTCTAAATCGTCTGTCAGTGTAAGTAAAGTTGCAGAAGACACAGATGAGCAAACTTACCAACAGTCTCCGGTGCGCCGGATCCTTCTTCTCCAGAGCCTTCAGTGTCATACGTAGCGTCATCTTCAGGGTAACTCCTCCCAGAGCCAGACCCTTCCTCGCCAGCTTCGTCGCCTTGCATGAAAGCCTCCGCTTGGGTTTCACTCGCACCCGTATGGGACATCAGCAACTAGAGAAAGATTTATATGGTTAATTTGGAAGAGATTTATGCAGCTAGTAGTGTGGCTAATAAAAGTGGAAAAATAAATAAATAAATAGTATTAGTAGAAGTTTATTTATTTATATTATTAATACATAACATCCATGTTCACGACGGTACGTGACGCTAAAATACATACAGCAAGAATACTGCACGAAACGGAACGCGCAATTTAAATTTTGACAGCAGTGACCGTTACCGAGGCTGCCCCATCTTCACAAAATCTCAGTGTTGTGCGTAATACACGAAATTAGCTATTATCAGTTTTCCATTTAATATTACCTAGAAGAGTATCTTCATCACTTTCATCCATTTTTATTATTTTTAAGATAAAGAGTTCATAGTTCAAAAAATAACAGTCATTCAAGAATCTCGTTTTGCTTTGAAATATCTGAGCAATAATACCTCAAACGACTTACTGACGTTACACGAATATTAACCTTAATCTTAATTTTTCTACGCTATTGTAAAAATACATACTATACATCTTCTTGTTAAATTTGAACCACATATAGATTTAGTAACAATTGAGAAAACTGATTGTGACATATAATATAAAGACGTCGTCTGGACGGGCAGACATGGCTATATAATATCTCTTATATTCCGTTAATAGCCAAAACAAATATATTAAATTTATATTTCATACCCATTATAACTTAATTATGTTACATGTAAAAGGTACAAAAAAATTATACAAAGAAAGAGCAAGCTGTTTGATAGAGAACTTTAAAAACAATACCATGTTAAATACGGAGTGGGGTTTAGGTTGGGTTTACGACAAACTTCATTGTAATATACAACATATAAATTATCATATATATATATAATAATAGCAGCCCATAAATGTCCCACTGCTGGGTTCGGGCCTCCCACTATAGGGGAACGGACAGTATACCCCCCACGCTTGTCCAAGGCGGCTTGGACCTGACACATTGGTTATCTCGAGGTGCAGGTTGCATCACGATGTTTTCCTTCACCGTTATTAGCACGTGGTAATTGTAACAATATGCACATTAGGTCAGAAAACTGCCTAAGTGGTGCATGCGTTCCGGCCGAGATCGAACCCGCGCCCTTTGAGTTTGGGACGCGTGCGCTAGCCATTACGCTACCACGACCTACCTATTATCATATAATATAGAGAATTTAAATAAATTACTCCGAACAAATCAATTAATGAATAAAAAAATATTTAAGCTACCGTGAAATCTTCTCTAAGCATTTAGAAAGGCATGGTGTATTTAAATGAGATTTAAATTAATTAATTATAATAATCTGATGTAATTAGAATGCACATGCTCATTATCGTATTAAAATCATAAACTTGAAGAATGCCGGGATTTAAGTTTTTGATCTACTTATGATCATCACTAGAGATTAATGTTTTAAATTAATTCAACCGATAACTTTACAGTGTAGTATAGTACAGTGTTACAAGAATTTTAAATAAGTATTTCGAATATAATTTACAGTATGTAAAATATATGCATATGTCTATGCAAATGAGATTTTTTAATTAATAACTGACTGGCTGACTGACATGTATTCTAATTTTTAATACTTAATTAAATTGTCCAAATTGTTTTTTATGGATATATGTTTTAAATAAACAAAATATTATTATTACTATATTCCATCATGGCAATGTTTGATACACGGTTGAATTTGTAAATCTATTAGAAAATTTAAACAGTATAGAAATATCTATATATATTCTGTTCAATTTGAAATAGTTACATTATGTCCCCTTTTTTTATATATTGAGCAATTATTAAAAAGAAAAGTAAAAGAAGTTTGTTCTAGCCACTCCATAGTTACACTAAACAATAACATTATATGATTACGTATAATTTACAAAATCATCTACATTGATTGTTGGTTCATAATGGTATTTTTTTTATACTAATGCGACTAAGTATAATATACTAATGCTGTCTACATGTATTTAAGCATTTGCTTTGAATTGACTTAACTACTCTATACTGTGGATATAATTTGATTCTATAGTAAGGTAATTTTTTTATCTCATACATATTACAACCTAAAGCTTGTAAAACTATTTTAATTAAGGAGTTATCTACAAATTTATAGTACTTGAAATAAAACAAAAATTCTTTTGGAAGACAGAAATAATTATGAAATCATGATTTTTGATATGATGCTCTCTAATAATTTTTTTTATACTGTATATAAGTTGCATTGAGTAAGAGACTTAAATATATCTATTTGTTTTTATAGAAAAATCCTCGTGTGCAAATACGACTTGTGTACGGCTTCGACTGTTAGTTTTGAATACTATTAGAGTAGAAGTAAGTACACACAGTCATATAAAAAAGTTTAGCAATAGACTGCCTACTGTGCTGCACATACATTTCGAAAAAGAAGATACCTCTTATACTCTCCGATTGACTAGTGTCAATCGAAGCTACTTAGAGAGGAGCTATGAAAATACCAGGCCACTCAGAAAGTATTGCGAAAAAAAGATTTTATGTATGAGAGACTGGCCAGTTATAATCTATTTTGAAAATATGATTATTTATAACTAAAAATAGGTACTTTCCTATTTCAAAATTTCCCTTCACATTGTTTGCGAGCTAATTTAAATTATCGTGTCTCATTGAAAAATGGATCTGCGCCGGGAACATTTTTGCGCTATGATTTTTTACGATTTCAAGTGTCGCCTGAAACCGGACGAATCGTACGATAGACTTCAACTGGCATTCAAGATGAAGGCCCTTCTAAGGCAATCTTGTATCGTTGGTACGACGAATTCAAGGGCGGTCGACTAACTTTGGGGGATGAAGAAAGAAGTGGTCGCTCTTTGACGGCTGTTACGAAAACGTGCTAGCGGTGAAATATTTAATCCAAGATAATAGGTGAGTTAGGTATCAAAAAATTCAGCACGTACTGCAGATTGGATCGTGAAGCCTTCACGAGATTCTACATGTGAATCTTCGCGTGAGGGGGATAGTTTCACGCTGGGTGTCGCATAACCTCACCGATGCTCAAAAGCAGGCTCAGGTGGAATGGTGCCGTGATATGATACACAAATTTGAAGCAGGCTCGTCTCGGCGTGTTTACACATCATTACAGGTGATGCGTCCTGAATTTATCAATACGATCCAGAAACGAAGCGCCAGTCGACGGTTTGGGTGTTTCAAAACGAATCAACGCCTACCAAAGTGAAGCGATCAGGAAGCGGATTTTGATCGCGAGTTTTTCCAATTTGACTGGCTACTTGGTGTCAATCACTTTACGGAACCAAAGAAGCATCAACGTCAAATGGTATACTACCAAATGCTTGGTAGAAGTTTTCTCTGTTGTGAGCAAGAAGCGACCAAACACAGGGCTCCGCGAGCTATTGCTCCACCACGACCACGCGCCCGCCCATACCGCGCTCAAAACGAGGGACTTCCTGGACAGCACGCCGCTCTTTACAGCCCGAAAATAAAAAATCAGCTCAAAGGGATACAATTTTCGTCGCCGGTTGATGCGCCGTCAGCTTTAAACAAGCTGTAAACGAGGTGTCTGCGGCGGACTGGAAAAAGTGTTTGGAAAATTGGTTCAGACGTATGAAACTTTGTATACAGGCTGGTGGAGAGTACTTTGAAAAGATTTAATAAAAAAATAGTTACCTACAGAACATTATTTTCTCAAAACTTTCTGAGTGTCCCGCGTAACGGTTTGTTATTGGCCGTTTACAAAGCATTTTTTTCCCACTTTGGTGGAAACCGGGACCGGACGCCGCGTTGGCCTCCTAGCCCTTCTGTACGCGTGAAATGTCTCCTTTTTATGATATTACCTGTCTAGCCTGTTGCAATCTATCAGCCAAGGAGGCCACTCTGGAATCTCGAGGAGCGCTGTCCGTTATCTCTGGGTTATATTTCTGATCGCTCAAAGAAGCGGACGGAACCAATGACTTTGTGTACCTGGTAACAAACGAAAGGACTGTCAATAAAACGAAATTTATGAGTAATTCAAATAATACGTTCTTAAAGCATTAAAACATTTAAAAAAAAATGGTATTTAAATGTTATAAGGTAAAGTGAGCATCTTCGACCAATTTACAGTGCTCTGCTATATACGAGCCTCTATAGAGGTGTCAGGTGTGGTGCATTCATAATATTATGTCGCTGTAACCTTAACAAGTAAGTGCTTCTATTTACGAGGCGTTCCGAAAATGAAACTCATTTCTGAGATATTACGTAAACATTTTACTTGTTCGACAAGGGTGAATTGAAGGGATTCGTTCATCGACATGGTTGATAGTGAAGTCATTATAAAATAAGTTTACCAAAGGAGAAGGATTACTTATGTTCCGGTTCAGTAATGTTGAAAAGTATACAAAGCATCATAGAAAGGTGGTAAAACTGACAAACTCTTATACTTTAATGTGTTGCTTTGATGGGCAGCTTCACCCTGTAATATACTAGTGTAGATTTATTCTAATTTTACGTATGTACATAATTGGTAAGTTGATGATATAGTTCGTAGACTCTATTTAAATGTGAAATTGAAAAATCCATTCAATTTTTGACTGATTTGGTCTAGAAGATATACAACATGAAGTTGGGTATGTGTAGTACTTTCAATAAAGGAGTAAAAGCAATGAATATAGAATATTTTTCATCCTGATAATTGGAAAAGTTATCGCGCAATATGTATTCAAAATGGCTTACTTATTTTAATACAGAAACGAGGAAAACTCAAGTGTGATAATTAAAGTATAAGAGTTGCAATGAATTTAAAATCCACAACCTGAAAGGAATATATTATACGAAACGATGAGAAAGTTATTAGTTAAGGTACATTACATTTTATGTTACATCGATGCAATCTGTTAGCCTATTCAAAGAAATCCTAAAGATCTGGCAACGTTACATTAAACATTTGCAAATTCCTAGAATAATAACTGGGGCAGTTGCTATAATAACTCAGCGGAGAACAGAAATTCAATCAAGCCCCGTTTGCGCGAATTGATAATTTCTGTTTGAAGTCAAATGGTGGTATTTAATATAATAGTCCGCTCCTGTTTTTACTTGTTAGGGAATGCTTTTGAATTGATATAGACTGAGTTGAGGAATTACAAAATGATTATTTAAATATAAGTTTAATTATATATGATTTCAAATCTCGTTATATCTCATTTTGTCCACCATTAACATCGTGCTTGAAAGACATAGCATTGAACACTAAGACAGTCTACTTTTGTAGCAAAAGCTATAGTAATTTTTACTTTTATAGTTTACATTTTTATAAAGGACTAGTTGTGCCCGCGACTTTGTCCACGTGGATTTTTTTTTCGCAAAACACCATTTTTTTCAAAGTAGTCTAAGTTACTCCTTATAACACCAGTTATCTGCCAGTGAAAGTTCCTTCATAATCGGTCTCGCCGTTTGAGAGATTAGCCGGAACATCCAGACAGATAGACAGACACTCCAATTTTATTTATCTGTATTGTTACGAGTTACGGAGCTCAAATTAAAATGCCGTTTGGAATTACTATAGAATTTGATTTATATAAACACGTATAACATAGGTACAAATATAACCGGACGCAATAAGTCCAAATGTAATTCACAATGAAGTAGCACGCGTAAAGTTCGTCACTATATCGCTTATCGAATGTACACGTCTTGGTTTGATCGTGGTTCTCGCTAGACTGCCTCATCCCCCCCCCATTCGGGCATTGTTTTATACTAAACGGTACAATACAACAATCGACCGCGTGGGCTGAAGTTTTCCAAGAACCACACCTGGCTAACGACCATCATAAAGGATTACAATACACACAATACAATACAAATATTAAACACAAAGTAAACAAAAAGAACTCCAAATGCGAGCAGGTGATAAACTGTAATAAACTGTGCTTTATGACCGTCAGGTGTGCATCCACTTTTGACGGCGTGCTTCGTGGAATTTTGGCAAAGTTGTAACACTATAGATAAAGTGTTATCTACAACATATACCGCTACTATATACCTAATATTATCTATATTATAATACCTGTAATTAAAGTGTGATTTAAACATTTAAATGAAATCTGCTATTTATCCGAAACCAAATCATAAATGACCGGTTTTAAGGTGCCCCCCTGTCTATCTGTCTCGGAACTCTCGGAAAGTTATTCTAGAATAGGGTCCGAAATGGTTCAATGAATTTTAATGAAAATGTTTAGGAAAATAGAAATGAAATGTCTTTTTGTCTACATTTTGATGTCTTACAGAGTTCAGAAGATAGGAATATAAAGTTTAATATCCTGTACGAACGAAGTCGCGGGAGTATCTATTGTGAAATAAGACTTGGTCTTTGTTACCAGGCCAGAAAATGCAAAAAATAAAATAGTTCGGTCTAAATCAAACATATCTATAAATGTTTTATTCCGAAAATAAAATAAGGTTTTGGGATACATTTTATTTGGTTGTCCTATTTCTATTGCAGCGGTTGAATTCTATAGTCTATGAAAAGAAACAGATCTAACCAAAAACAAATAAGGACTTTCCTTAAATAAAGGACAAGTCCGAAGCACAGATAGGGAGAAAGTAAAAACGTTACGTTAAATAAATTGGTCAAGTGGTTATCGGTCTACACACGCCAGCGTTTTTATCATTTAGCTACGGTACCCTAAAAAGCACATAACCAAAAAAAACAAAAAAATCCCACATATCATAAATTACTGAACGTAATTTCGAATCTTACACACTAGTTTTCGTTGAATGGTTTTCAATTTCTACTACGTTGATTTATATTAAAATTTTCTACGTTATAATTCAAAAAAGAGCAGACTTTCCGAGTTTTGAAGCGTATATTTTACCAATTATTGACAGATATAAAAAATCATTGTGGAGATTTTCTTCTGATTTTTTTTAGAAAATAATGAAGACGGAATGGTTTGTACCGGACTTTAAAAATACAAAAGTGACTTTAGTAAACAGCAGGAAATAATGTTTTCTACAACAATTTAATACGTAGGTACCTATTTGTTGTTCCCTTTAATGTAATTATCTAATTTGTTTTTAAATTGATAATTATTTTAATTACGTATATAATCTTGAAGTTTATAATTGTTTGATTCAAACTTACTCCGCCACACTTTCTCCATTCCAACAATGCTCGTTGCCGTCATCAGCGAACTCAGTCTCATCGCAAAGTCTGTCTCCTAGGCGGCTGAAGAGTTTCTTCGTGGAGGCCAAAGTGGCGGCAAAATGTAACAGTTCTGTGTCCGGCGGCGGTGCTCTGAAGTCGTCCCGCCTAATCGAACCTGGTGTAGGAGGAGGCACAGTGATGCCTGAAGCTTCTGTCGTTGATGGTGGACCACATTCTTGTCGAACCTATGGTCAAAAATAAAATTCAGAATAAAAACATGCGTTTTCAATTTCAGGTAAAATGATTTGGTTGATTGATTCTATTTGTGCATGAATGGAGAAAGAATATTAATTCCTGCTACCGGGCGACCTGTCGTAAGAGACGACAATTAGTGGCCAGGTTCCAGTGCCCTCTTTGAGGCCGGGAGCATATTGAGAGTCCCTTTGGTGTTTTGCAAATGTGGGTCATCAGCCCATCTGCTGTACTCGAGTTATAATAAATGTATTTTTTGTATGTGATCACTTTTATAGGAGTTATTAGTAAATAATATTAGCAGACCATAAACGTGTTATTGATGGGGTCGGACCTCCCCATTTCATGGAAATAGACGGTAAGCCCACCACACTTGCCTAAAGCGGATTTGCGGTTTCAGACATCAAATACCTCAATGTGAAGGTTTCATATGATGTGTATATTATATAGGGGATGTTGCACTGTGAAATTTTAGTATATCACTCATAATTACGACATTTTTCTTTTGTAACCGCCATTAATTATATGCAAAAGAATTGTATAATTAAAAAAGTGATATAGATAAAAAAGATTAAAAAAATAAAAAATTGTATTGCATGAGTCCAGCAGACTGGCAGACGGCCCACTTGATGGAAAGCGGTTACCATCGCCTATGGACATTTGCAACACCAAAGGTGCTACAAATGCACTGCTGCTCTCTAAAGGGAGACTGGAACCTGGTCACTAATGCCAGAACACAACTCAAGGTTGTTATGGCAGCATACTCTAGACCAGGGGTGGTAGCCATCCAGTCGGGCAAATACCCTACCACCTGGCTGTGCGTTGTTTTGTCGCCTCTTACGACAGGCCGCAGGAAATTGTATTCTTTCTCCGTTCCTGCACAGATAAATTAAAAGTGTTTTAATCAGAGGTGTTGCTGGTGAGTATCTTGCTGCTTTTTCTTAAACAGCAATAACAGATTGTGAAGCGGTGTATGTACATAGAGTAGCTAGCAGACTTATTTTTTAACTTTTATATCTTATATTATCTGTGTTATATCATAGGTATAAATAAATGTTCATTCCCCTTCACTTCTTATTTAAATATATGACACCATCGTAGTGTTTTTATATGTTATTTATTTTGAAGATACCGATCCAATGTAGATGGTTGTTGCTAAAAGTTTGACATTGATATAGTGTTCTTAATGTCTGTCTGTCTCGTGAATAGAGTGCTTTCGTTGTGCAAACTTGTGGGTGATATTTGTAAATATTGTACAAGTTACAAAGAATGATGAATTTCACTTTCGGATTGAGTTCTTTCATTACGAAGTTGTAAAAGAGTTTTAACCTTTTAAAATAAAGACCTAAGCACATGTCAGTTAAGGCTTAGTGAAGTGTTCTTTCTGTAGAGGTGATAAAAGTGCAATATTTTGGCCAAAAACCCTAATAAAAGAACCTTGATATTTTGTTTATCGAAAATACCCTATACATCTAAAAATAGAACTTGATCTTGTTCAAAGTATTTCACAAGCTCCATTACCTACATTGAATATTTATCAGAATTTTAGAATTTTTATACGAGTCACATTTTAAACGACTTTAGAAGCGAATACCTCTCCACTTACTGATTTGAATAAATTAGAAAGAAAGAAGAAAGGAAGAAGATGTCATGTTCGCCGTGACGTTACCTTAAGGGCATAGCGGAAGATCAGTGCTGGTTTTAACAGATCAGCATTGTGCTGAGATGGATGCCCTTTAGGACAAGTTTGTTTAATTTTAATTTAATTTTTTGTAACAATCAGTTTAATGTAATTTGTCCTAAATAAAATGATTTTCTTTCTAATTAAATAAATGATTATGACTTTTTACGAGTTCAGCAGACAGTCAGACGGGCCACTTATGGAAAGCGGTTACCATCGCCTCTTAAAGGAGACTGGAACAACAAATTTATTCTCATATCCCATCTTTTCTCTACCATATGTCTATAGACGGCTGTAACCACTTTCCATAAGCTGGGCCGTCTTTTGTTTGTCAGCTTCGCAATAAAGAAAATGCATGTTAATTTTTTTATTAGTTTTTGAGCTACCGTTATTTCATTTTCTTTTTGCGATTAAATTGGACCATTATTTACCTCTGTAATATAGAATATACCTTCTTACTAAAGGTGGTTGGGTATAACATGCATAGACAGACCGGCATATAGATTACGTAGACTTATTTAATCCCGCGCTTACTAATTGATTTACCACTTGATTTTAGGAACAATATTACGCCAAAAAGGATTAAAATTAAACTAATACTGTACTTTTTATCGTTATTTCCAATAGCTAAATGCAACACTCTGACAACTATAGTATTAATATAAAGGTTCCCAATATTATGTATAAAATTATAAATCGATCAATTACAATATATACTGTTTTTTTTTATAAATAAATAAAAAAAGATAATTTCGGTTTTTGCCTAAATGGCTACGCAATCACAAAATATAAGTAATTGAGTAAAACGAAAAATTCAATTCTAACTGTTTATAACGGACCATTTGCTGTCTATAAGAGCGGCAACTAGTCTGTGGGAGCCAATTCGTTCAATTACATCCAGCATAGAAAGAAGTTATGCGAGTCCATCAATCTTATCAATCCTGTCATAAGTGCAGCTACATACTCTAATAAGGAATGCACTGGTAACGTTATGCGCGGCAAAAACAGTCGATCTAATCTCAATGTATTCCGACTGAGATGAAGATTAATAATACAGCTTAACGAGTTGATGAAGTCACCATGATGACTGCATTGATCTTGGTACGTTGAAGAAACTTGCATTGAAAAGAAGTCGTAATGCTGGCATTAGGGGGCCATCCATAAATTCCGTCACTCGTTAAGGAGACGGGGAGGGGTTGAAGAAGTATGACATTGTGTGACAAGGGGTGGGAGGGGTCCTAAATTTCGTGACGTCACATATCAAAATCTAATATATTTAAGGCTAAGAACACGAAATTTAAACTATTAACAAAAAACTTCAAAACATTTCCAACTCTATCTGTACGATGATAGTGTTTAAATTATCAAAAAAAAAATATGAAACTAAATAATTACGAAGCAGTTGTTTTAATTTAATAATTTAATTTAACCTCCTTCAAGGACTAAATTTAATATTATTTTTTTCCACAAGCTCAAACGAAACGTTTATTATATATCAAAACCAAGAGAATTATATCGTCTCTTCTATTCTAATACAAATTCTATGTAGTTAGAGGGAAAAAGCATCAGTTTCAACGTTCATTTCAATTATCTGTATTTGACCACAAAGTGGGACTTCCCAATGAGCCGGGTGTGACAGTTCAGCAACAATTTTGTGGTGGTTCCGTCTTAAAGGTACTAATAATAAAACGATTATTAATAATAAAATTAACTTAAAATTTGAAAACATACTAACGGTTCGGATATAATTTAATAATTTCTTGATGTAAAATTGCAAAATATGTGATGTCACACTAGGGAGGGAAGAGTCTCACGAATGTGACCAGCTGTGACAAGGACAGGGAGGAGTCAAAAAGTTATGAAATTCGTGTGACGTAATTTGTGGATGGCCCCTTAGAAAGATTTAACCAATTAACCAAAGTGAGTCAATTTGGTTGAAATGTACAGAACTGAAACGACAAGACGGCAATCAATGACATTGAATGATTCAACTATATGTTTATATGGACCCCATTAGTTAATTAATCCAAATTGAAAGTCAGAAATGAACCGACTTAATTTAATTTAGGTAACCCGACAATATTTTTGATACATTGTGGAAAAATACGTTCGTAAGTTCTAAAGAATGTTAAAAAATACTGACAACGAGAAAAAACTATCGGTTGCTTTAGGAATTGCACCATGGCTGCATAGTTGATTTATCTACATTCAGAGGGAAAAGTGTGAGCACAAACGGGCCACCGGCCGCACGTCGGCAGCGAGTCCTTACAAAAGGTATGAAAAAGCGTGTCCACTGCTTGTCGCTGACCACCGGTGGCTGTGGTCGGTGGCCCGTGTACGCTGAGCCTAAATTTCGACATCTGAATTGTTGAGACTTCAAAATTCATATTGCATAATTATTTAGTATCTTTCCATGGTCTACAGTCAAAATTAATAGATCGTATCAAAAATCTGGGATAATGTAGTTATTGGAGTATAAGGTATATATTCGTGATACTTGTTTAAGGTCATTGATACAACTGTGTCTTAAAATCAACAATTCAAATACAAATAGTAGGTATGTAAGTACGTTACACGGTGTTAGTGTGAACGCCCGCAGCGACTCGCGACAAACACAAATAAACCACGAGAACGAAGCATTGCGGCGCGGTGTACCGACCTAAATAGGCATACTATAGGAAGACATCACAAGCCAACACAAGCACGTGAAATAGATTTAAAGTAATTCAAATAATATTCTTATTAAATACAGAACCAGATTTAATGCCTAGTTTACATTATGCCCCTTTCCACGGTAGTAAGCGAAAAAATGGCGAATAGGCAGCTCGACTACGGAAACGCAACTTATTCGAGTATTTTTTTGCTGCCCACTTCTCTCCCTATTTTCCTGCTTGCTTTTTTACTGCATGAGTTCAGCAGACAGGCGGATGGCCCACCTGATGGAAAGTGGTTACCATCATATATGGACATTTGCAACACCAAAGGTGCTCCCAATGTCTCTTAAGGGAGACGAACCATGCTTGCTGCCATGGAAGTGGATATAATGTCAACGAAGCGTAATAATCTATATCTACCAACAAATAAAACTAGTCTTATTAACTAGATATTAGAGAAATCCTAATGAGATCAACGATAAGACCGCCCTTTGTGCACAATTAGGATAGAATTAGCCTGCAAAATTTCTGTAATGAAGTATAATTAAGAGTTATTATATAAGAGAGAGCGTTGCCTACAAACGTTTTAATTACCTGTCGTGTGAATAAATGATTTTCCGTAAACCGAATTTCAAATTGTTTGAGATCGATAATAGTTTTGAATAAGGAATAGAAGATTTTATTGAGAGATGCAGAATGCGATTACGAGATTACAAGAAAGAAACAAACCTTAGTATTTAATAAGCTATGATTCTTACTTACAAAGGAAATACTAGGCAAACATAACATTCATGCATTTATAGCATTGGGGTTATACTTGTATGAAAGGCCACAAAGTGAAGGAACTAGAACGTGATTCCCGGGGGAGCTGAGGGAAAAGTTTTATTACGACATTGACATCTGTCGCAGCACATATAAAATGTGAAATTCACTTCAATATATCTAGTTTAAATGGAAATTTATATCGTATTCTGATATCACTTCAGCTTTTTGAGCAAAAGTTAGGAGTTCTCACTTATGCATCCATATTTTATTCAAGAAGGAGTACTTGCGAAACGTCTGCAATTTTTTTTTCTATTCGCTATTCTATAACTATATATTTTATGTATGTATTCTATAGTAGCAGTGCCAGCGAAATTTTGTTCACGTTGTCAAGATTGAAAGAAGATGATATGATAACAAGAGTTGAGAAATGAGTATTAAGGTGATTTGGACATGTAGAGAAAGGATTAAAACGGACTGACAAAACAAGTGTAGGACAACAGTACGAATGGTAGAGTTGGTGCTGGTAGACCACGATCAAATCGCAGATGTCTTAAAAAACGGCCAGGTCAAAAATACCTATAATAAACATGTATGTATGAAGAGATTAACGAATGTAGACGAAGCAAAAGATGTATGTCAAGATTGTAGCAAGTGTAAATCCACCATCTCTGCATAGCCCTATGGGAAACAGGCGTGATAATATGTAAGTATGTATGTATGTTACTATCAGACAAGCAAAATCGCTAGTGATATTTAAAACCATGATCAAAAAATACTACCTGTCGTTGGAATATGATACTTAAATTCATTTATAAATATTTATATATTCTGTAGATATGTATTTGTATGGTATGTATATTAAGTATATATCTATGTAATATATAAAATATCTACATATATATATATATATATATATATATATATATATATATATATATATATATATATATATATATACATATATATCATTTATATTTATTATTAAAATGTAAATAGTTCGTACTATATGTTACGTATACCACCATCGCTATTATCATCTCAATTCATTCCTGGGGTTGTCTGGAAGAGATCGCTTTTTAGCGATAAGACCGCCCTTTGTACACAACTAGATATAATTTTAGTCTTTAAGTTCATTTTTGTATTGGTGTATAATAAAGTGTTATCTATCTATCTATGTGATGAGGACGCCGACGTGTTTGCTAGTGAATAGTAATAGTATTTATTACCGCAACAATGCGGTACAAAAAATAACGCGATCACAGCGCCCTTCCTGACTATAAGCCTTTATCCCACGGGAACAACATAATTTTTAGGATAAAAAGTATCCTATATATTGACCTCGGATATAAACTAGCTCTGTATCATCTTGTGTGACGCTGTAACAGACAAAAATCATAAAAATTCTACTTTCCGAATCCGCTGGTACAAAAAAGCCTCCTAAATTTAACTCTTTTCTAAAATTTATTGTACATACTCGACCACTACCGATTTGATACAGATTACAGACAGGTAAGTAGTATATTTTACTATTTTAATAGCTATAAAATTATGTTAAAGAGAATTTTAATTTAAATTCTATTTTCCATTTATCTGCATTCATCGTAGTAATTATTTACGAGTATGTATTTCAATCGAAAGTAATAATATATGTAGGTAGATACTTAAGAAGTCAAAACATATACTAATTTTTATCATAAACAAGTGGTCATTTACGTGTTGGACTCGCGCATCGAGGGTTGTCTATAACTATAATGCGATTTCGTAATATTATTCAAACCAACTTTAAGAACGAATAAAGCTATCAATATCGATAGTACGATTTAAGATTAAGACAAAAAATAATTTGCACTGATTATGCTACATTTTTGTGAACATACAAGCCTTAATTACCTTTAAAACGCAGGCATACAGACATCGGAATTCTTTATTTACCTTTAGGTATTGTAGTCAACCACCGTCCAACCGTAAGGTAAATTCAAATACGCTCCAATCAAAATTCCAAAATATTTTTGCAATACAGTAATAAAATGAAGAACAAACGTAAAACTCAAGATAGCCATTATAGTCCGATTACACAAATTAGCACTTTGAATCGCAAAGCCGGGAACCGGCTTTGATTGCCTTCGGGTACATGAATTATATGTAAAAATGTCTACTTGTATAATGTATAATGAAAGTAATGGCTGCAGGCCCGAGGTGTAATTATACTGCAGGATATACGGGATAATACCGATGTAATATAAGGGAAAGACCGTATTTACACGAATTAAATGGATAAGGTGAAGTTATGCTTGTGAATCCGCTTTTGTGATTATACTTTTCGTTATTTTTTTATTTCATAATGTAGTGGAACACTTACAAGCCAATAGATGGCGCTGTACAATAATAGATGTCACAAACCTTTCCAGAAACATACAAAGAATATATACAAATTTTTAACAATAACAGATAAGCCTAGGCCTGCGAGGAACAACACTAGCCTCGCTGGAAGATCTTCCTGTAAGACTGAGGAGCATTCCATCTCGCTCCTCTACTCTATACGGGTCACCCCCTTCAATAAATATTTTTAATTTTTATTGGGTTCACTTTTAATTCATAGACATATATAGCAATTGTTAGCAAATCGTATAAGGTAACTCTGTATCATTTGTCACAAGTATGTAAATTCCTTCCAGTAGATCAGTTGGTTTCATCCACACAAATAAACATTTCTTAAAGTAGCTTTTTAAATACATGGAACTATTCTAAAAAAATGGCCAAGCGCGTGTAAATCCACGAATAGTGAACGTTTTGGGTAGAGGCGACGAACGCCATCTATCTAGTGCATTTAACTCTGAACCTTGAAAAAAAAAACTGATTGAAATTACAGAATTTACAAAAGTTACTACTCAGTAGAGTACTTTTCGGATATCCGTTGATTTTGCTCAAAACGATCACGCACATATGCACGCAAGCACCCACACACACACACACATACAAATGATACGACTTTTGAACGAATATTTCGACATAAGATGGCGGCTTTCTGCACCATTCTCACAAGCATCGTAACCCTTCACCCGCGCCTACCAATCGTATCTAATCTAGTTTTATGCGCATATTCAAGTTGCTTGCAACTATACAATCTATACATGCCTATAGATGACTTCAAGTATCATTAATCAATAGTAATCCAATCCGGCCTTTGTTCGTGATTCGTGAAGTGATTCATACTAGGAACAATTCCTAACGTTTATGGATGAGGGATAATATGATGTAATCGATGCAACAAAACTGGCATGACAGTTTGCATTAATCACCAGTATTTTAGACGGACAGACAATCTTCATATAGGTCGCGAACCATTTCTGTGGCGACGTTAAATTTATACTAATAAATCAACGTGATAGTGTCTTCGTTTGGATGTTTTACGTTTGTTTGTTCCTTCTTCACTACCTTTCGAATATGTGATGGGCATTCCACGTATATGAACGAAACACTATGGTCTTATTCATATTGAGTTAGAGTGACTTTGTAGTCCGTTTGTGTCCGTCCTTCTTTATCATGGGTACTTATTGAAAAAACTGAAAGTCATTGCTGGAATCTATCTTCCCAATACCCACAACCTGGATGTTTTGAGGTCCGTGTGAATATAGGTGTGAATCTATACTAATATTAGAATACTAGGATATGTCCATGACATCGACCACGCTTGACATTAAATTCCCGCGGGTTTCCGGGGACATAAAGTACCGCAGCTATCGTTTTAGTGAAAACTGTGTCGGAATAAGGTAATTTTTATGCACCCGAACAACTTCAAACCATTCCCGGGGAAACTCCCGCGGGAATCCCGGAATAATAATATCACACATATTATTCCATAAAGTTTGCTATCGATCAGTGAAAAAATCGCATTGGTATTCGATTTTATTCAAACGAGCCATTTTAAATCATACCCAGAAAAGTTCCCACGGGATTCCCGCGTTAAAGATTGGGCAGATTTTAAGTCTAAGAATTAGCTGTCGATCAGTCAAAACCTTTAGTGTGGAGTCAGTTTTAACGTGACTCCCTAACAAATAGACAACCAGACAATAATCTAAAAAAAGAAATGCATCGTGTTCTCCGTCGTTTATATAGTCTATTTCAGTTGTTTTTTTTTAATAAATTCAAATTCAAAAGTTTTTATTCAAAATAAGTTCCACTGGAGAACACTTTTTGAAGGTCATACATATAGATTAAAATTTAATTTTACTTCCCAGTCATGTACACCGCTTCGCAACGTGTTATTGCTGTTAAGGAGAAGAAGCGGCAAGAAACTCCCCAGCAACGCGACTAGCTAAAAATTGTTTTTCTTTATATTTCTTATTCTATTTATATCTCAAGTTCTCTTTTTTAGAAAGTTTTATACAGAAGTAGGTTACAGAATGACCTTTGATGAATTAATGGAGTTCTAGCAAACAGTGCATATTCAATGAGACAGAGACACAATAAAAGTAAAGAAAATTTATTACAGTTATAATAAAGACATGATGTACTAATTTTTATTTTATTTTTTGCTGCAACATATCTCCATAAATTCCTTACAAGCTTGGCAAGATAAAAACGTTATACAAAATATAGTATAAGAGGTTGGAGCGAGCTGCTATGTAAATAATAGCTTTAATGTACAGACACGGCATGTATAGAATTTTATCATATTACTAGCGGTCTCAGCAGACGTGCCGCCCTAAAACAATAAAAATCTAGAACCTGATTCCAGCGCCACCTACCGCGTCTAATTGTGAATCTAAACCACCTCGGGACCCACTCAAACACTTATAAAATTTCATCAAAATCGTAGAACGCGATTCAAGCGCCAAGTATTTTGTGGGTTACATGATTGAAGTTTTAGTAGGGACCCCTAGTTTTTATATAGCCTATATTAATCAGGGATAATGTAGCATTCGAACGGTGAAAGAATTTTTGAAATCGGTCGAGTCGTTTTTGAGTTTATTCGTTAAAAACATACAAAAATATAAAAATACAAAAATAGAAATCTTTCCTCTTTATAATATTAGTATAGATAGATATAGATATATCTTCGGCGTCAGTTCAAGACCTTGTAACTGCTTTTTTTTTGTCAAAATTGTTACATACTTTTTAATAATTTGACAAAAAAATGATTACATGTGTATGTTATTAAACTCCTCCTAAACTGATTTCTTTTGTGTATTTTTGAGTGAGTCCCGAGATGTTTTAGATTTAAAATTGGATCCGATAGGTGGCGCTGCAATCGGGTTCTAGGCTTTAATTTTTTCAGGACAGGAAATTAATACAATAAAAGATATATAGATAAATTAAAGTACAAACGAATTGACAAAAGTGATGTAACACAAATTCGATTAAGCGCAACGAAACCCAATTTCTTTTCATTTAACGATATCGTTAATCTAAAAAACGTTTTATAGACACGAGAGAGAAAGACGTTTGCCAATTTTATCATCCCAAAAATGTGTCAGTGGGATGTCAATAAATAGCAGTGACCGACAAAAAATAGGACATCCGGCGAACATGGATCAAATTTAAATATTGTATGGCACATGACGATTTCACGACAACGATCGTTTTACATAAACATGCAGTAAAAAAGTTTTTGCGTGAATCCATCTTAATAAACAGTTGAAGTAACATTACTAAGCAAGGCGTTGAACCATTAAAATCTTTTATTTTGCGGCAAATTTTGGTTCTTTCTTTTCTTTCATTTTTTTCCAATCAGGTGACGTCGGTTTAGTATAATAATATTATTTTTTTCTTGACTCTTCGTATCTGGCACACAATCCGTCAATTTCTTTTTGATCAGGGTTTTTGGTGGGTAAGTACTTAAAGGATGTTGTTATGCTGTGTAGCTTTATTTTCAAAAATGTGTTAAGTTAATCTCAAATGCACAACAGTCGTATTTATACTTCGATTGTATATTGACAGAATTAAAGTTTGTGTAAAAGACAGTTTAAATGGAATATAAAAATGGATATAAAAATCGTTTACTTTTATAATAATATGTAAATATCAATTTTATACTTATAAATCGAAAAGAGTGTTAAAATGGAAGATTGATAAGAGTAAAGGAAAATAAAAAGTGTATCTTATGTTCATTCTTGCTATCTATAATACAGAAAAATATCTAAGTTCATAAGACCTTAAAGAAGGAATAAACAAATATTCATATAAAGTCAAGCATTTAACAGTTTTTTTAATCATTCTACCAGACAGATTAGATCGTAGTCCGATTGGAAATTAACGATATTTCTAACCTGAGTTAGAAGCAATATTATATAGCCAATGTTCATTTAAAACTATGGACAGAAATAAATTGATATTATTTTTTAACAGGCTGAAAAATTAGGCAATTAGTGTCCAACTAATGGAAACAGTTTCCCCCTGGCGTTTGACCCTCTTGGAATTACTTTCTGCTTTCTTGCTACGAAACTTTTATATTGGGAATGGAAATTGGATCCTTTTTTACCATCGATCGTTTCGCTTTGAGTAACACTATATGTTCGTGTTACGAGCTAGAACTGTGCATATTCACAATGTTATTGCATTTGTATTATTAATTTATTTTGCGTTATAGACTTAGTTACTTAGTAATTTATATCAATTTAACACTCAAATTTAAAAATATTGTAACCTAGAATAGTGCAGTGATTTGTATATTTCTCTCTTTTTTTGTTAGTAATTAATTTATGTAGTTACATTTTTAATATTTTCACAAATATGTCTTTTTTATAATTTGACATCATTTAAATAGACATTTTATGTAATTTTCTTATAATTGTAAATTTATTTTCTTGTACTTGTTTTAGGCAAATTTTTCATTACATAAATAAATTTTTAGCGGAAACTTGATTGATATATGTATTGGTTTTGTAATTTATATTTAAAAATATTAATTATTGCATGTTTCCTAAATAAATTACAATTAAATAAATATATAAATAGTATCAGTACGTAACTATAATAATTGTATATAATAATAACGTCTTGCTAACAGCGAGTACTTGCATAGGCACAACCTAGTAGCCAGGATCCTCCACCAGCAACTTGCTCTTAAATACGGACTTGTCTCGTCGAGGATACTTTATTACCAATGCAAGCTCGAACCAGTTCTTGACAGCGGTCAATATCTATTCTACTGAGACCTGTCAAATATCACAGACAGGACTATTGTCGCCAATAAGCCTGATATTGTGATAGTTGATCGGTCTGCGAGACGTGCTATAGTTGTAGATGTCGCGATTCCCCATTAAGGTAACCTCGTGAAAGCCGAGAAAGAAAAACAAATAAAGTATATTGATCTCGCTCACGAGGTTACTGCTGTGTGGAATTTAGACTCTACAATCATAGTACCGATAGTAGTATCAGTGAATGGATTAATAGCGAAGAGACTTGACCGCCACCTTGAAAGGCTCTCGTTTGGTATCTGGGTGAAGGATCGGATGCAGAAGGCAGCCCTGCTGGACACGGCACGTATTGTGAGGAGGTTCCTGTCTCTGGAGCCTTAACCGTCGGTGGCTTGGACCCTAGGCCCCGCTGCTGGCGGACATCGTTTTTTTTAGTATATGTTTTTTTTCTATATAGTAGTAGCTATTTAAAGAAAAATGTAAATGGATTTCAGACCAAATAAGTATGTGAATAATAATAAATATGACGGCCAGCGGATTCGAGCTGACCGGGATATTTATGTTCAACGAGAGACTGGTTTAGGATATAAGTTTATATTCGCCATTGAGACACTTTTACATGAGATGTGTTCTGCTCGCGGGCCGATACAATGATAAAACCGCATTCCGTCTGAGCCCACATCAGAAATATCTCAAGGGCTGGGTGGTTTAATTGGAGTCCTTCATCAGTGACTGCCTTCGTTTTTATTTTTTTTAAATATCATGTATGTATAGTAAGTTGGATTAGGGTACGATGAGGTTGACGTATCCGTGTGGATAAAACTCTCCCCAAAAAACAGAATAAAAAAATAATAATAATAATAAACCCGCAGGGGGGCTTTGTGGTGAAGCCTTAGGTGAGTACCGACACCTCGTACCTGACTCCGGGGGCCAAGGCAAGGCCTCCGTGCTTGCCTTAGCCAGCCAACACGGAGTGGAGATCGCTAGAGCTAAGACTCAAGCTCCAGGGGTGGAAGTGATAAATGGCATAACGTCGGAAGTAGCTTCGGTGAACCTGTAGCCCACCTCTCGATACCCCTTAGCCACTCACACCCATGTTGCCCCTCATCAATCTTGGCATTTTTAGGGGCCCATGCAGTGTGCATTTTTTCCATGTTCCTTGAACATTGCGACGAGCAGACGCCATAGTCCCCGATCTGTAACTCCACTAGCAGTTCATCCCAATAGCCCGGTACCTTTTGTTTTCATTCCCTACAATAGTCCTACACTTACCGGGGCTTGTCCTTGGGTGCATTTTTATATGGTGTAGACAGGGACAATTGCCGGTTAGTTTCACGCCAAATTTAGTTTAAATTTGTCAAGGGACCATTACGTGTTGGCCTTCCCATGGCCCCATGCAAGCCCTCCAAAAGTCCAGACCATTTTTATGGCCCGTGGTCTGCAGAGACCATACATTTATAATAATAATCGATAGACAAACATACATATTGTATATCCCCAAATTAAGAAAGTTACGCTTGTGTTATGGGTAATATACAACGGACTACTATGGGGTCGATCCCAGACACCCAGACCATGGTAAATAACGGAGAAAATTCGTTTCCGAAATTTGTCATACCAGGTATCGAACCCAGAGCCTCTGCGTCGCAACGAGGTAAGCCGTCAAAAGCTTAGCCCTCTCAACCACAGAGACAGACACGCAACAATATACACAGTGATGCCTAATAATCTATACTAATATTTTAAAGAGGAAAGATTTGTATGTTTGTAACGAATAACCTCAAAAACTCTTTTACCATTCGAATGCTACATTATCCCTGATTAATATAGACTATATAAAAATTAGGGATCCCTACTAAAACTTCAGTAATGTAATCCATCAATCTAAACAAAATACTTGTCGCTGGAATTGGGTTATACGGTTTTGATGAAATGTTATGTGTTTGAGTGGGTCCCAGGGTGGTTTACATTTATAATTAGACCCGGTAGGCGGCGCTGAAATTGGGTTCTAGATTTTTATTTTTTTTAGGGCAGGACAACGTCTGCCGGGACCGCTGGTATGTTTTATAGAGATATAGTTCGTCCAATGTTTTGGAAATAGTTCATACTAATTCAAAACAATTTTTATTTTTTCTATCACCTTCAATTTTTTAGATGTTTCTACCTCATAGTTCAAAGTTAGAGGGCTTTTGGGGGTTACACAACTTTTGCGATCGAGGGAATGAATATCGCTCCACCTACTATTGAAGTCAATAAGAAACATTATTATGATTTTAAATCTCTTTAAGGATATATATCTTTAAGGATAGTATACCTCTATAATACTGTTACGAGTTGCGAGACTCGAATTAAAATGCAGTTGGAATTATATAGAGTTTATTTGAACTATACTAACACGTATAACACAGGTACAAATATAACCGAACTCAACAAGTCCAAACGCAATGCAGAAGGTCGTAATTCAATAAAACGCGCAAAGTCCGTCACTATTAGATTCCCGGCTGTAGTACACACGTCTCGCTTGTATCGTGGTTCTCGCTCGACTGACTTCCTCCCTCCATCAGGCCATCTTTTTATCCTGCACAAGTGCAATATGTCCGCCCGTCCACGTGGACCAAATTTCCTAGAATCAGCTTGTACTTTTAAAATCCGTAACACCTGGCTAATGATTACAACACAACAATAGGCTCTTGAAACGAATGCCAATAAATAAGTAAACAAAAGAAGACGATCATAAAATAATTACAATAGTTTCAATGTTATTAGTTCAAATGCCGACGGGTAATAAATGTGCTTCTACAAATCTGTACGGAGAATTTGTCTTTGTCGGCGCTTAGGTTGTAACAATACTTTACATACATACACGATACAATTGCGGCATGTGCAATATACCATCCTGTCAAATTTCATATATGTAAGTCTTACTAGGTGTTAGGCAAAATAGCTGTTACATAGAGAGACAATGGACGTAATGAAATGATGATTGAATTTGGTTTTTATAGGAACAGGTATAGAGTCGAAAATAGAACTCTTACTAACGTATTAGAAGGCAATAATTCAATTTAATGTTTTAACCGACTCTATTAAAGCAAAAATAATGCTTATTACATATACATACGGCTTGTTTTTAAGTATTTAGACTTAAAGATGGATAATGTATAACTAAGTAAGATTAGCAATAACACTATATAGGTAAGAATTGGATCACAACATCTTAATGGAGTTCAATAATGTCTTTCTTAATGAGATTTCGTTCACGGCAGCCCATCCGAAAAGTAATTAACACTTTTATCTCAACTGCGTTTGGCATTGGGTTACCTTATCTGAGTATAACAGTTAGTTAAATGGAATTAGTGTTTTAATTGGTATATGCTCCGAAATTGGTTGGACTAAAGAATTTGTATCTGTGCGTTATTATCAGTCCAACTTCGAAAATGAAGACACAACTGGCTAGGTGACACTTTCACAATAAATTCTAAAACAATGTTCATATAAAAGAGGGGTCGTTAAAATACCTTATATTCATCATACTTTTAAAGTATAACTATAAAAGTAAATATTTAAACATTAATTAACAAGCTATTTGATTCGTTAAGACATGACGTCAGAACTTGTTATGCTAATATAAAGTTGATGTGATTTCGGCGTTTTAGAAGATAATATTTGCCAGTCAGCATTCTTTGACTACAATCTACTGTCTGTCTTTTTTAATGTTACTCGAAACTCTAATTCTTCAGTACAGCACGTTTTACGGAAATCGGCTAATTACCTCATGAACAAACGTTTAGCCATGACGCCTCCGTCAGATCTCGCATGGAGGGGGTCGTGCAGGAACGGAGAAAGAATACAATTTCCTGCGGCCAGGCGGCCTATCGTAAGACGCGACAAATCCACCCACAGCCAGGTGGCAGGGTATTTACCTATCTGGATGGCTACCACCCCTGGTCTAAAGTATGCTGCCATAACAACCTTGAGTTGTGTTCCGGCATTAGTGGCCAGGCTCCAGTAGCCATTTAGAGAGCGGCAGCACATTTGTAGCGACAAATGTCCATAGGCGACGGTAACCGTTTTTCATCAGGTGGGCCGTCTGCCTGTCTGCTGAAGTTACGCAATAAAAAAGGGGTAGACTCAAGAAATAATGGTTGGACGTCGTAAAGGATAACATGCATATCAATGGTCACATAATTAGGGATGGCAAAGGCCGCGCGAAGTGGAGAAGAAAAAGTAGGAAAGCGGAGCTCGCTTCGAGATACACGCCCCAAACTCAACTGGAATTTACCGCTAGGGTGATGATGACGGTAGTTCTTGAGATGATCAACTGTGACATAGACAGCCAAATACAGGCATAGATTGGTTATCATACTGAAAAATGAGATAATTTGTATGGGATATGAAGTTGAAAAGAAAGCGACGCTTTACTTAGCTTTTTTAGTCATTATATATATTTTCAACGATTTTTTAGATTACACAATTTAAATTAAGCGTATCAAGCAAGGCGTAACTTTTTAAATATTATCAAATTGCCTATTTAAAAAGATAATAAAATATCAGAGTTATATCCAAACGGTTGACTGATAATTTGAATAAACAAATTTAATGTCCGAAAACCAGTAGTCAAGAACCTTTAGGATAGAACTCGTTGTAAGTAGTACATAAATAAGTTTGATGGGGCGATATATCAATAAATTGCGTTTTCGTTTGCCGTAGCCTATTGAGGTTTTGCGCCTACGCATGTCTTGACCCACGGCAGAGGTGCGCACGCCACGTAATAATTAGTTTTAATGATAAACTTGGCGCAGCTCAAATGCGACGCGACGATACGCTAGGGTTGTGCAAAATACCCTCGGGACACCCATTTAAAATGGCGTGGAAAAAGCTCCGTGCCTGGATGGCCCCGCTAATTGGATCTGTCCCTAGAGTCTCGTAGTGAGCGACGTAGTTGGCGCTCTGTTTTCTTCGAGGGCTGAACATTCGCCTTTCTGGCGGAGCTCAGCGCAGATAGGGACCCTGGCCCACCGTGGACCAGTTAGAGCTGGGGGTGACTGCAGCCTCGACGGCATATCAGGGCGTGCGTGGGTTCTTTGCTACGAAACCCTGGAGCCCTGACTGATGAGGGTTTTCGACGCACGGTTTCAGCAGGGCCAGTTCCCGCAATAGTACAAAACCGGTAAATTGGTCCTGCTGCGGAAGGAGGGGCGCCTTGCAAACTTGCCGTCTGCCTACCGTCCCATTGTGTTGCTGGACGAGGTTGGAAAGCTCTTTGAGCGAATTATCGTAGACTACCCCGTCCAGCACTTATTGACGACCGGGCCGGACCTGGTGGACAACCAGTTCGGTTTTCACACAGCTCCATAATTGATGCCATCATGCGCCTGAAAAGCCTGACAGAGGGTGCGGTCTTCCAGGGCGAGGTTCCGTTGGCAGTGTCCTTAGACATCGTCAACGTGTTTAACTCCTTGCCCTGGACTTGCATCATTTCGGGGTGCCAACATTCCTCCGCCGTATAGTCGGGGCATACCTTATTGACAGAATCGTAATCTACCTGGTTCACGAGGGATGGAATCGGCGAACCATGGTATGCGGTGTTCCATAGGGGTTGGTTTTAGGCCCCCTTTTGTGGAACATCGCATACGACTGGACCCTGAGCCGTGGGGTCTTCCCGGGCGTCAGTGTCGTATGCTACGCAGATGACACGCTGACAGCCGCGCGCGAGAGGACCTATGGACAGGCGTGCCTTTTAGGCACGGCTGGGGTGTCGTCAATCGTAGGCAGGATCCGCGGCGTCTTGTACTGGTGGTGGCGTTAGAGAAGAAAATTTTGTTTGTGTTACAATTAACATATTATTCATTTTCACTTTGGAAAGAAATACATACGAATTATTATATTTTTTTGGTTGTGTTTTCATAATTTTGTTATATTTTATGCGCACACTGGCTCAATCATCCCTTTCTAAATTTGATTTTGGGCGGTTGGCCATAGACCTTTAAGGCATAGATAATGCGTAAGTCCAAGTTCGATCTTTGTAAGAAAATGTAATTATTTATTACGCAAAGTTAAAAGAAAAAGCAGTGCTAAGCCAATATTGAATAAATTAGAGTATAAAGTGAACTTCATAAATAATAACGTTCATTTCACAAAATGATTAATGTTTCCTTTTTAGAAAATATATATTTATAACAATAATAGTCAATTTAGAAGCGCTGGGTAATATTCATAATTTAAAAGATCTTTCAGCCAGATCCCTAAAGTATTTTAAATAATGGGCAATATTTACATGCTCAAAAATAAGGACATTTTTCACACTTCTTAGTGTAATTATAGATAAAATTTCTAGGCTCGTCATCCCTGATACAGTTTTCTATGTGTTTATCATAAAAGCGATATCTACAATATTATAGCGGTAACTCACGAAGCTCTCTAATACGTGGGTGTCGTATAGAATGTTGTATATGTTGTAAAGAAACTGTAGTAGTTCATCTGAGTGTCGTCTAAATTACTGGTTTCGTATGTCATCGAGTTGACTGTGATTATAGAAAATTGTTGGTTTTTACATATATTTATTTATAGCTTTATTGAGATGTGAGGCAGTACGTATATTGCCTAGTAGATTGGTCTAGTGAATGTTTATCTACGCACATTTAACGGATTCAGAGTATTTTTCCTAGAAAATATTTTGAAGCTCTGAATTAGAACTAAATAAGAGAAAATTAATAAGAGAAAACTAAATAAGAAAGGGAAAAATTATTAAAAATAAAATATTAGCCCGAAACCGCTGTCACTTACTGGGAATGTTCCCAAAAGGCTGGCGGCGTTGCCACGTTGTACAGCATCTGTGTGAGACGCCACTTGGTGGGAATATAAAAGCGATTATTTTTTGCTACGTATTTATTTCCCGATAAGCTATGCTAGGATGGTAAATGAGTGCGCGATGTGGCGTCCGGTGGTGCAAACATACACACACACTAAGGTCGCGGCAAATCTATTATCGCAACTATGCTAAGTAAACGCCACATCAGCAAAATGTTCGATATTCATCGAGCAGCAACGATTAATCTTTGAACAAAATAGACGCCAACCGACGCGATGTCCCGGTAGAGCTTTAGACCGTTAGGACCACATGGATCCAAAGTTTCCCCCCCAAATGCCGCAAATATGTAACCATTTCCAATGCCGGCATATTTACGGCGCTTTAGGGCCTCCTGTTCGGTAGTAGCAGAACCGGCGGTACCGCATGTACCTGAAAGATGGTTCGCTGCCAGAGTGTCAACGCAATTAATATCCGACATTAAGCGGTGGCCCATCTCCCAGGGAACCAGCGTCATCCCATCCGGTCTCCTGCCATTGTCGTGGCACAAGCCGTTTGGTTCCAAAACGGCAGGCTCTGAATTTAAAAATTTTCAGAATATTACACCTCATCATTCAAAAGTTACAGAAACAGGAAGGGATAGGATTTTCATGTCAGTTAAAATAATTTCCGAAGAATTTTGTATATACATATAATTTATTTGGATGAACAGTATTATTTTGGTATATATGTCCCTTTGACGCGGTGTGCTTCAATATTGAGACAAACGCGAGTAAGATGCGTAGTTGGATGGTTTGTTTTATCAATTAATTCTTAAGCCTTTTAGGAAGGTTTGCACTGAAAATCAGCGTTGTGTCGGATATTATGTCGGCACAGCAATAAGCGCAGTACAAACCTTGTTTGCTAAAAATGCAACATACAAATTCTCAAAATATGTTTTTATGTTTAAGATACATGTCAGCAATGTAAGTATGTGGTAATTCAAATATTTTTTCTTTATTTCTTTCTTTAGAATTTCAACCTTAATTGTATTTTTTTTTTAATTTTATTGCAGGAGTTCAGCTGACAAGCAGACGGCCCACTTGATGGAAAGCGGTTACCATCGCCTACGAACATTTGCAAAACCAAAGGTGCTACAAATGCGCTGCTGCTCTCTTAAGGGAGAATGGAACCTGGTCACTAATGCCGGAACAAAACTCAAGGATGTAATGGCAGCATGCTCTAGACCAGGGGTATCACCCCTGGCCTTGGCCTTGCCATCTAGTCGGGCAAATACCCTACCACCCGAATGTATATATGTATGTATATATGTTATGTGTGTGTATATGGAAAATTGTTTTTGTTGTTTTGTTGTTGTTGCGTGTATATGAAAATTTCCAAAATAAATAATCTTATACTATTATATTAAGCTAAAGAGTTTGTTTGTTTGCTTGAACGCGCTAATCTCAGGAACTACTGGTCTTATTTGAAAAATTCTTTCAGTGTTAGATAGCCCATTTATCGAGGGAGGCTATAGGCTGCATATCATCACGCTAATACCAATAGGAGCGGAGCACCAATGAAGTGTTTCAAAATCGGGGGGTTTCTTTTCCTCTATTCCACGCGGACAAAGTCGCGGGCAGTAGCTAGTTTAATAAAATATTAAAAATACAATTTTAACCTAAAATACAGCCCTACTAACTTATATAATAAGCAATTTCTTCAACAAACTTTTGTAAACTTACTTTTTTGTCAAAATATGGTTGTATCATTTTATGAGAAATAGAAGGAAATATATAACTCAAAAACAGATAAAATATTGATTTGAAAATTTCAAATCGCTATCCTGAGCGCCATGTTCGTTTTTGAGTTAACGCTGTTCATACATACTATATGTACAGTGTATTAACTGTATTTGAATCATATAGAGTCAAGACCAACGACATGTATTGTTAAAAAATCCTTACTACATAATAAACAATATAGAGTACAAGTGTTCCATGTTATTAAGACAATGTGCCAATATCGAATATAGAAGGTCTATTTTATCTTAACCAACAAAAATCAAGTAAACAAAGGTGCTCCCGGGTGAAGTGCGAACACTTTACGAGAGGTAAATTTTATGGCCTCTTTTTATTTTCCCCCTCACATTTACGTGAATGTTAAGTAATGGTTCAGGTAATTCAAGGAAAAAAATAATATTTTTCAACAGAAGTTTGCGCTTGTTTTATTTATTCTGGAAGTTACGAACGGTAATAAAGTTTTTTTTATATTTTTATGCTGTGGTGATTTCTGGCTATAAAAATAAAATATTATTTGGTGGTTATACAAAGATTTAACTACATATCTATAAGTATTAATATCAGGCCTATAAATTTCAAAACTAACAGATTACTTCTGGCTTGTGTAGGTATATAGGCGATCGGCTTGCGCCCATAAGGTTGCTGCGCCCGGGTATCAATCAATCAATCAATAACTCTTTATTGTGCATCAATACAAAAAAGAACTTACAGACTAAAACTATGTCTCATTATGCACAAAGAGCGGTCTTATCGCTAATAAGCGATCTCTTCCAGACAACCCCAGGAATGAATTGAGAATATAATGATGATGGTGGTATACATAATACATAGTACAATTTCTTACATTCTAGTAATAAATGTATAAATGCAGAATATACGGATGTTCTATATATTAAATAGATATATACTTAATATACATAACATACAAATACATATCTACAAAATATATAAATGTTTATAGATAAATATATTTTAAATATCATCATAAGGACAGGTAATATTTTCTGATCATCGTTGTAAATATTGGTAGCGATTTTGCTTGTCTGATAGCAATTGGCAGCGAGTTCCAAAGCTTTATAGCCTTAACGGTAAAATAATTGTTGTAGAAATTTGAACTATGCGCAGGGGTGTTTAGTGGAAGTATCATGTTTCCGTATACTCCCAGTAAATGGATATAGTAAAGACGGGCTTGGAAAGTATAGATCAAGTTTATAAAATAACTAACGAACATATTATTTTTCTATTATAAAATAAACGTTACTTTTATAGTCAAATAATTACCTTTAAATACACTTATTATATTTATTATTAAAGTATAGACAGATCAAAAGTAAAAGGAAACAAACAGCATTCAACAAGCGGCATTATTACTAAGATATCTCTTCCAAATAACCCTAGGCTAGGATTGATAGATTTCAAATACTGACTAGTGCAATTTATAAATAATAAAAATTGTGTGTGTCTGCAGTTCACACGCAGTAGAAGTGAAACAAATGTGACAAGTGGTGGGAGGAATTCTAAATGTCACATTTGATATATTGTATCGTTATAATATATGTAAGCTTTAAAACACGAAATTTGAAGTATTAGCGAAAAACTTCAAAACATTTCCAATTTTATCTGTGTGAGCATAGTGTTTAAATGATTAAATATAATGTATTGTCTCATTCTCTCGCCGGCTTAGTCCTCCTATAGATTTATGTGTTTATCTCTTTTTAGTGTCGCTTTTTCGTTTCATGGAGTTTCAAATCACAACGAATCTAAAGAAGCTTCACTTCAATTATAAAACTAGGTACAGAATTCAAACAATTACCGCTTTGAACTAGAGTTGAACAGTTGATGCAAACTACCCGTCATCTTTAATATCACTGCATGCTAGAAACTATATGAGGTATATTATAAACATAATAATGAGTAGTTTTTACCGTCTTCGTTATGTCAAGTTGTGTTAATGACAGCCTCTGGCGTTTTCTTCTGCTGCATTTTACTCAGTTCGTCACTTCTAATCAGAGCGTAGCCTACGGGCAATAAAGCGCGCTACTGCATGTTTAGTGTCACAAGATGAGTATTTTGCCTCATATTATGGAATGAAAATAGATGGATACAAGCCTAAAGGTAGACCAATAAAGAGCACGGACTATGTGAAAGTTGACATTAGACTATGGTGTATGATAGATAGAATAACGATATATGTACTACTAGAGGTCGGATATAAATATAAACTTTTCATGAGGAAAAAAGAATACATGTGAGATATAATGACATAATATCCATGTTCATAAACTAACAGTCTCATAAATATACAACATACTTCTATATAATAATACTAGGGTAAATGTCACATTTGATATATTGTATCGTTATAATATATTTAAGCCTTAAAACACGAAATTTGAAGTATTAACGAAAATCTTCAAAACAATTCCAACTGTATCTGTATGAGCATAGTTTTTAAATTATTAAATATAACGTGTTCTATCTCATTCTCTCGCAGGCTTGGTTCTATAGATTTATGTGTTTAGTGTCACTTTTTCGTTTCATCGAGTTTCAAATCACAATCATTCTAAAGAAGTTTCACTTCAATAAGCAGTGAAACCCGCAATTAAGTTTTAAAAAATCTACATAAATAATTCTTGTAATTTTTATGAAACCTTTTGAACTTTATAAGATAAGAATGGACTCAATCTAGAACGGACTACGCTGAACCAACGCTATTACTTTGAAAATGGAAAGTCAACATTTTTCACCGGCGGACTAAGTTTGCAACAAAAAGTCTCCAAGAATTATATTCAATCTGGGAAAAACCTTTTTGAGAAAAGAAGCGAAAACGATCTTCGATAAGTTATTTCTATAGAAAGTTTTGTAAGTCCAATAGATTGAACGAATGAAATTAATTTATCAGATGCGATAAGAATTTGTAATATTTTAAATTTACTTCATATATGTCCTAGACTTTTTCAATATTATTTTAATATGTGTATAAGCCGTAGATGGGAAAACAAATATTATACGAACAATACAACGTTATCTATCTATATAAGTATATGTCATTTTCTTTAAGAATTTATCAACAATTCAAGAACAAATCTTAAATTCAGATCTATCGGTCATATGAAAAATATTGAGATCAAATAAATTACATCACGGTATAAGCTTATTTGATATATTGAATCAACTGTTTGGAGGATGGGGAAAATGATTGGGAAAGAATATTATTATATACGGAAAGCGCCATCGATATGAACATTTTATTGAGATATTTTGATGGTAGCAAGTAAAATCAATCCTATATTTTTATGTGCAGTTTTTTAAATGCCCATGGCTAGCTTAGCTAGCTCGGTGGCGAAAATAACCTGGACATTCAAACGGCATAAATTTTCAACGCTCATTAAAAATTATTTGTTACTTCGGTTAGCTAGTTAAATGCATGAACCCCTTTTTTTGTCAGCACTGGGGGAATGCATTTGCGTATATCCTCATGAGCCCCGGGGGAGGCCACCAAGGGGTATGTGGGACTGCCGGCTACCGGTGTTGCACACAAGCTTCATATTAGAGCTTGCAAGCACCGACCGCTAGACTACCTACTAAACTCTCCAGCGTCCCTCCGCATTGTGATGTAGCGCCACGTGACCGTAACCGTGGGTATGACTGCCGTGACACCTCGATACAAGCCCACAAGGAGGGGTGTCCCTGGTACTAGAACACCCCACAGCCCTGAGTGTGGTTCGCCGGGAGGGTCCCCCGATCCCCCAGTTACACTACGTTACCGGGAGGAGATGAGCAAAGCGACGCCTGCGAACCCCTTATTCTTTCAAATTTCTTTATAAATCAAATAATTTGATAAACATCTATCTCATCTGGTTATCAGATGGGTGAAGGTCGATCTTCAGCATCTCCTCTACTATAGTTTGAAAAAAAAATCCTGAATGACTAAGTTCACGCAGGTAAAGTTGCAAGAAAAGCTTTATAGTTAATAATACTCGAGCATTCCAAACTCATAAGGCGAGGCCAATTAATTCTAGGAATAACTTTAAATAATAATTGTTATGCAAATTAATATTTTATTTCGCGTGCCTAAATTGTGTTGGCCATGACCGCGAATAGGACCTTGATATTCCTTATACGCCTTATAATTTGGTTAACGTTCGTTTAATACTCGTCCATACGTCATGTGAGTCATAAAGTAAAGGACACACTGGGCCATTAAGTGGCGCTAAAAGCGGAAGTCGTGTCCTTGGCTGGCTAATCGTGTAATGACAAATAGTTCAGATCTAGCTTTATCAACATGTGCGTCACCGGGATATCATTAGTTTCCACTTCCAAGTTTTTGCTGTTATCTGCTAATTAAAATTTGATATTGTGTCTTGTGAGCGATTATTTTCCGGAGTATATTACGTTTGCCTAGTGCATATTGGCCTTTTACGCGCATAATTGGAATAAAAAATATATAAGCTGTTTTTTCTTTCAAGATAAATTTTTGAATAAAATCCAGTTCAATTATGTGTTATTTACATGGTTAATTTAAACCATTTTTCATTTAGTATATAACTTTAGATGTTCCTTACTTAAGTTGACTAATAGCCGGTTCCTATATCTTACCGACCGTTCATTTGCCTTAGTATCGGTTAAAGTTTGATATAAGCTTCATACAAGTAATGTCAAGATTCAACCGATGCTAAGGCAAGTGAATGAATAATCAGATATAGGAACCGACTAAAAGGCTAAAATAAAAACTAAACTTCACTTTGCAAAAATCCTGTTTGTTCTAAGGAAAAATAATATATACGTGTAAAGGAATTTATTAATAGGAATCACCCTGATTTAAGATATTTTTTTGTTGTTTTGTTTCTATTTTTGGTACAAAGACCACTTCCTACAGCTGGGATTGTCCATTTGTTTGTAATATCGCTTTCCATCATGTGGGCCCGTTTGGCTGCTAAACTCATGCAATAATTAAAATATATTACATGTGCTAGTTTTAGCAATATGTGAGTCAACGGGATGTCATTAGCTTCTACTTCCAGCTGTTTTTGCTTCTCTGTGTCTCTCTCTATTTTGATACAAACTTTTTAATATGTCCCGTCGGCGTGCGGCGGTTAGTTTCTGGAGGATAACGTATGCCTAGTGCAGTTTGGCTTCTTATGCGCTCGATTGCATTCAACGCATGAGTAACGGGGTTTATTGATAAGGTTTATTCTCAAAGAGAATATTGTGCTCGTTGTTTTTGAGACTTCTTTGCATATAAAGACGATTCAAAAATCCTATAATGGAATTATATTCCATTCATTGATTTTAAAATTTGCTTTTGGGAAACCCATTTTGGAGAATAGTGTTTGTTGTTCATCATTTATATTCAGTTAAAATTAGAAAGTACTTATATTCTCTATTTTTATTTTTCGATAAACCACGTTTGACGTTTATATCGAAATTTTATTGAAATATTTTTTACATCAAAATAACGTCGATTTAGCAATATAATATTTTTTAATCTGAATCTGTCACATGTTATTTTACTGTATACCCGTCAGACATGGATACAAGAAAACTAAGTTTTCAATTTTCTTCAAATGAATGAAGAAACAAGAGAATAATCATTTAAAAAATTATTTCAGTGAAGTTTCCCGGGAGCGGTTTGAAGTTGTTCGGGTGCATAGTAATTAGTTTATTCCTTCACGGTTTTCACCAAAACGATAGCTTACATTATTTTCTAATGCTGCCATACTTTGTGCCCGGGAATCCCGCGGGAATTTCAAGTCAAGCGTGGACGAAGTCGCGGGCATATCCTAGTAAAAAATATAAATATAATTATTATTGGACAACGCCAATTGGACCTAAACCCAAAACTTTACCATACAGATTGCTTCGAATACGAAACTTCTCAACATTAGGAATCATCATCATCATCATCCTAGAGTTAAATTATGATTGCGTTCTTAAAACACACCACGGAGTCCAGGGTATGCTTTCCCACTTTTTTTTCTTATAAACTATTATCCTGTACGCCATCGTCTGCCAATCGCAAGCCAACCAATATTGCACGTAGGCCTCCCTAAGTTTGCACCACATATTCCGGTCCTTCGCCACATATTTATTGTACGGATTATTTCCCTCAACGATCCGTAACGTATAATATAGAATATAGAATAAATACTAAGTCTAGCTTACCATCTGGATAATATAAACTTTATGTGTTCGAAAGATATAACTAGAAACTGGTCATTGAAATCGTTCAATTATAGTAAAAGCTTTATTTCAACGTGAATATTCATAAAATGGAACACTTGTTTTACGACACAATACTACAGTGCTTATTGCAAAATAAACTATGATGTTTATGATACCTTTCCTCTCAAATAAAACTAAAGTAGAGCTATGTGAGAGGGCAATGAACTTGCAATGGCAAATGACTATTGCCATAACCTGCTGTGTTAACTATTTATTCTATACACACGAATGTACATTTGAAGAAGTGGTTTTTAACTTAGGCTTCTATAGAATAACTATTGTAAGATTCTGTATTGCCACTCCAACACGCAAACATGGATGAGGACACATGTTACAATGAATTCTAATATTTCTACATATAAAGGAACAGACGTTAAAATAACATGTTATCATCTATTTATTAAAACATCATGATAGAAATAATTTTAATTGCTTTTTAAACAATAATTATATTAACAACTAGCTGATGCCCGCGACTTCGTCCGCGTGGTGCGGTTTTTCAACTATCCCACGGGAACTCTTTAATTTTTCAGGATCAAAAGTATCCTATATGTTGACCAGGGATATAAGCTACCACCATACAAAATTTCAATTATATCGGTACAGTAATTTCGGAGATTAGCCGGTACAAACAGAGAAACAAAACATTTGAAAAAAGTCTAAATTAGTTCTATTTCACTTCTTAAGACCCCCTGTTAAATGTTTTTCCCCTAAATGTTTTTAGCATTTTTTTCTCATTGTACAGAAATTTGATCTCTACAATTTTATTATATGTATAGATGTATGTATAATGTATGTGTATATTTAATTTTTAAATTAGCTTATTTATGTATCTGTTTCCCCTTTTTTCCTGCACCACCTACATCACCAGATTAGCTAAGAATATCCTTTAATTTAGGTTGCCTGGACGAGATCGCTTTAAGCGATAAGGCCGCCTATTGTATTGCCTAGATAGTATTGTAAATATGGATATTTCGTAATTGTTGAAGTGAAACTTCTTTAGAATCGTTGCGATTTGATTTCGATGAAACGAAAAAGTGTCACTAAAAAGATATAAATACATAAATCTATAGGATTAAGTCTATGAGAGAATGAGATGCCAGTTTCAACATTATGCAGCACACATTAGAGAGTTAATAAGACCGATGATTAAACATAGGTCTAATTTCGACAGAAATCAAACTGATAATAGTATTTTTAAGACTAAAACAGTGATAATTTGAAAGTGATACTTAAGAAATTTATTTTTAATAATAATATCGTTATGACCGTCAAAGACCAATGCACACCTGCAGTTTATTACCTTTTCGGAATTTGGGCATCTTTTGTTTACCTTATGTTTAAAATTTGTAATTAGAAAACAGCCTATTGTATATTGTACTCGTTTATGACCATTCGCAGGCATAATTACGCAGGTGTGCGGATTACGTTTTCTAGGAAATTGCGTCGACGCGCTTGCCATGTAGACATATTGCATCAGTGCATTATAAAGCAATATCCCAATGGAGAAATCGGCATCTAGCGATGGTCACAAGCGAGACAAGGTGTGTGTACATTCGATAAGCTATATAATGGCAGACTTTGCGCGTGTTATTGAATCGTGTATTACGTTTGTACTGGTTGTGTCCAGTTATATTTGTATCTATGTTATACGTGTTTGTATAGTTCTAATAAATTTTGTAGTAATTCCAAACGGCATTTTAATTGGAGTCCCGTAACTCGTAACAATATGTTGACGGATGTAGGCTAAAGGAATTATATTTATACTACAGTTTACACCGCGGTTACGCCGCGGGGCAAACTCTAGTGCGTATCTCTTGTTTAAAGAGCAGGCGTTAATATAGGTTACATTTTATTTAATTTTATGTTACTCCTGTTTGCCCCTGGAAGGTTCATTTCATTTTATATCGCAAACTATCCCATCTCCCGGGATGAAAAGTATATATATGTCGATTTTCGATATTAAAAATACATTTAAACAAAATTACAGCAAAACTGATCCAGTACTCCTAGTAGTTTTTCCGTGAAATAGCAACAAAAAGAGTTACTTTCACATTTATAATATTAATAGGGATCTTAAATACATTCTTATCTTAATTTCTTTTTAATTATATCAATTCTTACGAATATCACCATAATGTTTCTTTTCTACCTATTCTAAAATAAGTATTTTACGTTCAGTTCGTTCGGTTTGAAATTCACGTAAACGCAAAAACCATCTCTGTATACTTGATACCATAATCAAAACAAAATTATTGAATCGAGAAATAAACGCATTACTTCGAATCATAAGCACGTCATTGTGAACTTTATATTCTTCGATCAATTTTCTTGTAGAAGCACCTTTTACGTGCGATTTGTACGCGCACAATTTTTTTTTTAAATAAGATAGATAGATAGATAACACTTTATTATACACCAATACAAAAATGAACTTGAAGACTAAAATTATATCTAGTTGTGTACAAAGGGCGGTCTTATCGCTAAAAAGCGATCTCTTCCAGACAACCCCACAGTAATTTAATAAATAAGGTTATTTATTAAATTACTGTGCAGATTGGCATTGATACCGACTGTTATTTACCATTACCACATATACAAAAATTCATCTATGAACCTATTTAAACAAATTATTTTTAAAAACAAAACACGGGTGGGTTCCATGCGGCGTAAATTACAAATTACGCCCAGAGCGAAAATGTACCAGTATCAGAACGACAAAAAATTCACATCGTAAATTGCCACGATAGAATTAAGCTACGCTCGATAAAGACTGCATTAATTCGCAAAGTAGAATATTTATAGCATTAAGACGATCTTATCGGATTTTTTTACGTCAAGACAAATCAGAAGTTTATGTCTTTTGTGAAGTCTTGAGGTTAGAAAATTTACGTAAAAAGATATGTTACTATGTAAAAATAATGAAGATTTCATGATATAATAGGTGCATCACTTTTCTTTGTTAACTTGGTAATTGCAGACGCTTTACAATTATTGAACGCTAGCGATCACAGCAGACGTTGTCCTGCCTTGAAAAAATTTATAACCCGACTATTTAAATTAAATATAGCCTATGTTACTCAGGAATAATGTAGAATTCTAATGGTGAAAGAATATTTGAAATCAGTCCAGTAGTTTTTGAGTTTATTCGTTACAAACAGACAGAAATACCAATCTTTCTTCTTTATAATATTAGTGAGTATAGATTTCTTGTTCTTTTAGTTAGTTTAAGACTTGCACAAACGACAGGTACAGAACTTTGATAAAATTTAATTTACCAAAACGGGTTTCTTGAAACCATAGAAAAAGAATGTAAACTAAGTCAGTTTGACGTTAGTCTTGAGAATTTCCTATTCAAGCGGGCTTTGGCATCAAACATTGGTCAAGATACCCGCTAAATGGCAGTTATAAAATTATGAAAATAAACACAAATATGTATTTATACTCATTACAAATATTTAAATACATATTTAACACACGAAAATTTAAGATAAAATATATGATATTTTCTGAAGTTTTCGCGACTTGTATACATAATAAAACTACGTTTTAACGGTTTTAAACGCGGTAATTTATTTGTCGCGTCTCACCACCATCGTAGTCAGTTGGCTACCGTGGGTAAATCTTTGTTTCAGAGAGCACGTAAAATCTGTGACGAGAACTACGTGACTGGAGAGCTTCAGCATGTCAAGCGAGTACTGCAACGCAATCAGCTGAAGACTCTACACCAACGTCAAAAAGGCCCCAAACCACCTTCAGTTGAGCGGTGCCCTGCTACCCTACCCTACATCAAGGGGGTTGGTTACAGACAGAATTGGTCACATCGTCAGACGAGCTTCAATCAAAACATATTTCAAGCCGCATAAAAAGATTACTCCATTTTTGAGACCTGTGAAATGCAATATCCCACTCCAGGATGCAGGTGTCTACAAGCTCGATTGTGAGTGTGGATTATCATACATTGGACAAACAAAGAGGAGCATAAAAACACGGGTAAAAGAACACATTGCTGACACGAAACACACAAGGTCTACGAAGTCTGCGATCAGTGAACACACGCTGGATAAATCCAACCACTACATCAGATTCGATAACCCACAAATCCTCGCGAAAGAGAATCGTTTCATACCTAGAATGATGCGTCAGTCTATTGAAATAAAAAAACACCCAAATTTCAATAGAGAAGATGGTGGGCAAGTACCATTTGTTTGGGATCCGATCATTAAAACTATTAAGACCCAAACCCAGCAGAAACCAACTGCCAGACCTCAAAACACTGTAAGCTCTTTCTGCGTGCACCGGAATACTAACCAACTTGACTGATAATTTCTTTTATTTTTTCTTTCACCCATTTTAATATTACTTAAAATTATTAGAGCTAGGCATGTTTCCTGAAGAGTTTTTTGTGCCGCTTCTTCTCTTCAAGCCATAAGATGTTGCGAAGCGGTGGTAAATTGGATTAGGCTCCCATAGAGTAAATAATAACCATAAACAAAATTAAAACTAAATAATTAAAATGAACAAGTTGGCGGTAGGCTAATTAAAACTTTAACAATAGTCCTTGACACTTGACATCTCTGTATTCCGTGATCACGGCCACTGAAAAGTGGCTGAAACGTCGGAATAACAAAAATGAAATCAATTACCACGCTTAAAACCCGTTAAAACGTAGTTTTATTATAAAATCTCTGTTTTATTCGAAGCTACCTCACAAACAGTCAAACTGACAAATCAAAATTTAAAAACGGCCATTCACGATAATAAATCGTATAACTAACAATTTTTACTTAAACTTTGGCTTTTATTTTGAAACGACAGAAAGACACATCAACTTTATTTATTAGTAAATAAATTTTAAATATTTAAGAGTATTAAGCCAAAGATCAGCAACATATAAAAGAATTGAGAATTGCCAGTCTGTAATTGCCTTATAACTTTCCTTTGTGCAATCGATGTTGAAGAATGGAAGCATATGCCTGACCCGCACCCACTCGTGACCCGGCCATAGACCGTCCAACCTACGTTCAAACCAATGTTTATGGTCTCGTAATACTTTGTAAACGTATCTAGGAAAAGATTCTACACTTTACGATCTTTGAATTGCCTACTGTTAATGTAATAGTGATTGGATGTTTGTAAGGATTGTCTTTTACTACTCGGAATAGGTGGACGTGCTGTGAGCGTCCAGTTAGCTTAGATACTTAGTTAGTTTGCAGTAACACTTTCGTACAGCTCAAAAGAATTCATGTTGTAGACAAAACTTTGTTATAAACAATCATTGTTAAATAACTAGCTGACCCGGCAATTTTCGTGCCGCCTCAGAATCATTTTTTTTTTTCATATTTACTCACCTTTTAAACCTTCCCTGGACTTCCACAAATAATTCAAAAGCAAAATTAGCCAAATCAGTGTCCAGCCGTTCTCGAGTTTTAGCGAGACTAACGAACAGCAATTGATTTTATATATATATATATATATATATATATATATATATATATATATATATATATATTCGTATCATTAATAGTAGAAATTTCAAACTGTGTTGTAGAGTTAGCTGGAGAAAAATTGCTCTAATAAAATTTAAAGATTTTTGATTCTTAAATTCGGAACAAAAGACTACCTGGTTAGAAGGTAATTTTAATAAAAACGTGTCCTAAAACTACGTTTTAATGGTACCTGGTTTTATCTTGCTACCTTAAATTGCAGGAAATTACTGCCTTGTATGTTAATTTGCATGAATGTATTATCTCTCTCTCTTTGCTTTCATCCTCTCCCATATATACATATAATAAGTTTGATTAATGACGTTCAAGGTTATAAATTGCCCAAGGTTTATTTAATTTAATTAACTTTTTGGTTCCAAATAAGTCGCCGTAAAACAAAATTTATTCGGATAAAAATCTAGTACAATTTGTTAGGCTGAATTGCGAATTATAATTGAATTCTTTCTGAGTGTTTTCAAGCAGTATAAGTTATTTAGGCCACGTGTAGGGTAACGTGCCGAAATAGGGACATAACATACTAAAGGTATTTTTACTTTATAAACTGGCCTATATCTCCACCATTGTATATATAAGCCTTTATATATATATTACGTGAACCTAAAACCTCGCCAATAAAGTAGTCGACACTACAACTACTAGTCTTAATTCAACTGACAGAATTATTAACATTTTGCATAACATTACAGACTTCTTAATTTTCTTTGAATGTAATATATACTGTACTAACCAATCAAAATTTCAAAAAGTTTTAAACGAATTTGTAAACCTTGTAACTATTATGAATAAGGAAGTAAATCTAATTTTATGTACTGGACATTAAAACAAGATTTAAAATTCGATTTCCTCTAGGCACATTCGTTTTCTATTTCTTTACGGAGGCGGCAAAATTTTCACGTTTTCAACGAGCAAAAACCACTTCTGTAAGTAATTCAATTACAAATAATTGAATTACTTTTAGAAGTTTATTCTATGTATGACATAGACAGACATTAAAGCAAAGAAAAGAACTAGTAATTTAGTAATTTTGCACAAATAGCGTGGTTTGCACGTGCTAGTCTATCATGGTGAAATGGCGTGCGAGACGTTAAACTTGTGTTAGTTAGTAGTGCAGGCAGCCGTAATTCAAACAGAATTATACTGAGTTGCAGTAAATCTAGAGCAATATTTTACTCGTGCGAGAAAATTATCTCGTTCAACATGAACAAATTGTACATTATATCCAGACAAGCAAATTTCAGTTCGCGCGAAACATGATTTAGCATCGGCAAATTAGGATTTATTCATCTTCTTACAAAAGTGACATTTAAAATAAGAACACTTCCATCATGATTATTTTGTAAACAGAAATTCATAGACAAAATGATGTTTGTTTTGTTTTTGAATATGGAACCATTTTAATAACAGTTCGTAAATATGAATTATATTTCACACTATAGGTAGCCCCGCGGCTGCGTCGCGTGTCAAACCCTAGGCAGTAGCTTTATTTTACTTACACAAAACCTTAATTCGGTTTTTACATATAATATAGTCTAAACAACTAGCCAGCAAAAGATAGAGATAAGTCGAAGCCAACCTGATTTGAAGTAATACAATTAATGACTTGTTTCCTATGACAACGTTAGCGAATTGAAAAAGCGCGATTACAGCGCCATCTATTTAGCTAATCTATTTATTTTATGGAAACGACATCATTTAGTAGGATAAAATTTATTCTAAGTTACGCTCCGGGAAATAAATTAGCTGTGTCGAGTTTCATTTAAATCCGTTCAGTAGTTTTCATGTGATACTCTAACAGACAGACAGAAAGACAAAAATTGAAAAAAATGCATTTCTGGAATTTCCTGGTCCGAATTAGCCCCCCTGAGTTTTTTCACACTTTTAAACGCTTTGTATAAACTCGAACCAATTTACACAGATTTATTATAGTAATATAGAAAATGCATGTTCCTGTGAGATCCCAAATCACGTTTTTTCAAAATGCAATCTGTAGTGAATATTCTAGTGTTACATATTGACAGTATTTAATTCTCTAAACCCTATCATCTCGGGACGGAGTGCGCAAAGCGATTTCCCAATGGCTTACAATTTCAATACAAGTAGTAGATACATTCAATATCGTAGTACCTCAAGAAATTTTCTTGAGGTTAGATTGAACACGTTTTGTTCTTAAGGAAATTACATAGCAAACTCCATATCCATAATTGAGAAGTTTAAAAACGGTATAATTATTAATACAGCTTGCTGCATGAATTAAAGATCTATAGTGGCAGTAGCTGTTAGTTGTGGCTTTGTAGTAATAATTTATAAAATAAATATATTAAATAAGCAATTGAATAGTATAATATTTATTGAAAGGTTCATTTAATTTTTAACTAACTATAAGAACTGTATAACCCGCAGGGGATATGTAGCTGACTTTAAGGCAAGTGTTGATATAACTAGCTAAATTGGAACAGAAAAATATTGTATATCATTATGAATAAGAGAACTTACCTTATTTTCCAAAATGTTTCGATTTTCCAAAGCGTACATAATGGCTTTAGAAACTTTCGTCTCGAGCTCCCGAAGTGAAGCGTCGGCGTCGATTCGTGTCAGCCTTTCCACTCCTTCTACGTAACCTGACCAGGGTCCATCCAATTCCGCCAATAGAGAACCAATGCACCTGAAATAAATTACAAATTATTATTTCAAATAAACTATTTATTCAAATATACAGATAACTATGTAGTTTCAAATTTAGTTAGTTAAAGCTTAAAAACATGTGTTAGTAATTTACAAAGAATAACGATTTGGTCCTCTGCATGAGTGCCAATATCAGAGGAATATCATGTTTATTAGCTATAAGTCACCCTTTTTATATGAAATGTTTTGAGTTATGTTCAATATTCTATTTATAGTATTGCAGGATCTAGGAGTAAAAAATATTGCATGTGGATTTAAAACATATTTTTCATAAATAGCCATATAATAGCTCAATAATCAAATATATAATAATAATTTAACTATAGACAAACAGAACACTAAAAAGATACAATCATGTTCTACAGAACGAAATTACAAAGAAAATTTTCGAAGGACATTTTAAATATTTAAACAATGCTTTAAAAGTGTTCTAGAATGTTAGAAACAAAAAACATTTGAATAAAAAACATGATCTCGTAAATACAAGTCACAAATATTACACAATATTGTTACAACTCAGGTCCCGACAAAAACAAAATCCACCTGCATATCTGAAACAAAGCACATTTATTACCTGCCGGCATTTAAACTAATTGTAACTCTTTTATTACCGTCTTCTTTTGTTTACTTTGTGTTTAAAATTTGTGATTAGAAAATAGCCCATTGATTTATTGTATTCTTTTATGGCAGTTTGCGGCCGAGTCATTAGCCAGGTGTGGCGGATTAAGCCGACTTAGATACGGGGACATTGCATTTGTGCAGTATAAAACGATGACTTGATGGAGGGGGAGTCAGTCGAGCGAGAATCACGAGCGAAGCGAGACGTGTGTACTACAATCGGGAATCTAATAAGTGAAGAACTTTGCGCGTTTTATTGAGTTACTACCTTCTGCATTACGTTTGGACTTGTTTGTTCAGTTATATTTGTACCTATAATAAATAAATAAATAAATGAATCGGCAGAAAAACACATGCACTGTGTATCCCCAAATTCAGCACGTTACGCTTGTGTTATGGGTAATATACAACGGGTCATTCTGGGGCCGATCCCAGACACCCAGACCATAGTAAATAAAGGAGAAAATACGTTTCCGAAATTTACTACACCAGGAATCGAACCCGGAGCCTCTGCATTGCAGTGAGGTAAGCTGGCAAAGGCTTAGCCCGCTCAACCACAGAGGCCGTCAAACCTGTGTTATACGTGTTTGTATAGTTCTAATAAAGTCTATAGTAATTCTAACGGCATCTTAATTCGAGCCTCGCGACTCGTAAAAATATTTTAAAAATAAACTTATCGCAAGTTTATTTGTAGATCTCTCATTAAACTACGTATAAAAGTAATTTGTTGGCATCAATACAAGAAGGTACAATAACCGCAATTAAAACGCACGCACGCCATTTGGAGCGCGCTCATGAACGCTGTTGACATGCGAAACAAGTGTACTATTGCAGAATAGGTAGACCAGTAAGAAAACTAATATTTATCATTTATAATTAAAACTTTTTGGTTAACTCTTTTCACTTGATTGTAACTTTTCAGCCACTAATCAGTAATTGAAAACGCAGTGTTAATTCTTATAACAATCGCACAAATCAAAGAAAATATTATTTTCGATTTTCTTGAGACTTCTCTAATTGCTGTCCTATCTGAGTGTTGGTTTGGCAACTACAGAGTTTTGTTGTCCTTCTTATACTCCATTCAGAAGTTGTCTAGAAGAAATCGCCATAGGTGATAAGACCTTTGATCAGCGGCGTAGCGTGGCTGACGGCCGCCCGGGGCGGAAGACAATTTGGCCGCCCTTTTATTTAGGTATTCCAATTTAATGCATACTATATCTATACTTCTATACTAATATTAAAAAGAGGTAAAGTTTGTGTGTTTGTGACGTTGTAGGGGATAATCTCTGGATCTACTGAACCGATTACGAAAATTCTTTTTGTGTTGGAAAGCCCACGTATTGAGGAATGTTATAGACTATATAACATCAAGCTAGGACCAATAGGAGCGGAGTGGTAATGAAATATCTGCCCGTGTTGAGCCGGGCAAGTGAGTAATGAAAAATTCTGTGCTCTTTTCAATCGGTTCGAAATTGTGTTGCGATAAATGGTTCAAATATTTATATTATTTATTGTGAAATTTTGACGCCCCCCAAAAAGTGCCGCCCGGGGCGGGCCGCCCCTGCCGCTCCCACTACGCTACGCCACTGCCTTTGATTGTATTATACTTGTTATTAATGTTCTTGTTTTTATGTAACAATTTTATATAATGTAAATATACTCTATTCTAATTTTCTAAATTTGTGTATGGTAAATTACATTATTATTTATATATAGATATAATATTTCTCTCTCAAATATAACGGGGGAATGCAGCCAGCATATTGGGAACGCTCCCCACCGACAGCGATCTGGACTACATCTTTTACTTGTAAATATATTTATAATAGTATTTTATTTCTAAGTTTTTTTTGTAGTGTAATTTATTTATAATTTAGTTTTATTTTCTATCATTGTAATTAGTATTAATACAAATAATTTGTAGAATATTTCTCTATTGAAAAACTTAACTAAACTTACACACCTTTGTATTGGATATTACATATTCCTATGAGATATAACCGTTTTTTTCTGAAGCTAAGCTACGTGGACAACCTTATTAGTCAATTATAACATAAATTAATAAGAGCAAATAAATGCATAATTTTATGATTTTCACCAGCTTAAAATACTTTGGAAATATTAACCTTGTTTATGTTCTTTGTTCTAAATATTGTACAAGATTTTTACAGTTTCACACGCAAGTGGTTAATTATATCTATTGCTTAAACCGTTTAGGAACCAGGTGAACGGGGTGAGTGTAGCCTATTTTAAGATTCCAACTCTCTTTTTCTTATTACACCACTCTAATAACACTCAGATTTAGAGAAACTCCGTCCAAATGTACTACCAGAATCCATGTTTCCCAAAAAGTAAAATCCGGGTCTCTTCAAGAATCGCGTGAATAGATATATCTTTCAGGTAAGTGTGCTACATATTCGACCCCATCATCGTCTGATATTAAGCGTGATCCTGGTCTAACTGAAACCTATTTATTATAAAAAAGGATCCCTAAATCAGCGTAGTGTAATAATAAGAAATATAAGAAATGATTATAAGAAATAATTTCGTATTACATATCTCAACTGGTTTTTCTGCACTACAGTCGGAGTGCGCAAGTTATTTGCAAGTAATTTATACCACAACTTACTATCAGTCGGCTTGTCTATGCCTACTACAGAAATTTAAATGAAAAAAGCTCGCTCCGTTCTCATTTTAGTTTAATTACACAATTTCGGTTCATTAACCAAATTGTAGTTCCGCCATTTTCAAGTTTAAAGCACCTATTTAAGAAATAACTTCGTAAAGTTGTTATATTCGATAACAGCGACATTTTCAACTGGAAGTCGGTAATTAATTAGCGGTGGCGGTTAATTTGAATTAGTTGATGTAATTTGTGTTACGAACTGATGACGTAATACTTCAACTTTATTGCCTGATGATTTTACGAGGGTTATTAACCAATACCAGTAATATTTTAATTTGATTATCGAATCTTAATCTAATTAAAATTGATAGCCTTTTAAACCTATTAAAACGTTATTAGTTTGTTGGCGCAATTACAAAATTAAATTGCAATCGACTCGTTTGATATCTACTAGTAAGTTTGTATTAACATTGTTGATATTAATAGTAGTTTAACAATTTTACAATCCCAATTGAATGCGATATTCGTTATGGATGAAGACAAATAGGTGACGCTTTATTTCTAAACAAAATAAAACTTACAAAAAATAAATATTTTTGTTAATTTTGGCACGATGGTAATTGGCCCTTATAGCTCGAAGTTATTGAAAATTAAACTTCCAAGATTTAAATACAGTAGCTTGATTGTAAACCTATCACAAGTTTCGAACGTGAAAGCTATTTTCACCTTTTCTAATCAAGTCTCGAAGAATGTAAGTAAATTTTAAACAATGAATAGGGTTGGTTTCAATTTTAGTAGTACTAATAATAATGTTAAAATATGTAAATGCCATATCCAAAAGTCCTTTATATCTATCGGAGCGCATGACTTTTGCTGACACTGGGATTGAAATCTATAGTGTATTCTTATACTTTTAAACATATACCTTGCTTCGAACCATTCATGTGGGCGTAAAGCCATTGGGTGCAATAGATAGCCAGGAGAAATAGAAACAGTTAAAAAACGTTACTTACCCTCTAGCAACATTTAAGCAGTAATTCCGGCATGGCCTGGCATCATGACCGGCGCACCTTGCGCACGCGCCGGCTCTTAGCAGCTTGTTTGAACAATCATCGCTAGCGGTAGCCAACACCTTCTCCGTGGTATCTAAGGCACCAGCCCCGACTGCTAGCATCTCCAGAAGGACGCGAGCCGCTTCCAGCGATTGTGATAGTGAGGCACCCAGCTGTTAGGGAAACGAATATAAATGTAATCGCAAATAGTTATAATATTATAATTAGAGCGTTGCCCTGGCTTCGACTGTGCTATTTTTTGGTTCTGTATCTTTCGAGAGATGAAGATAAAAAATATTTAGACTAAATAGATACGAAAACTTTCCACGTGACCTCGGAGGCCGCTGAGACGGACTTGTGCACGAGTTTAGCGCGTGCCCCATCACTTGTAAAAGACTTGAGATGCCGCGGGGCTCTGAATCCTCCCGACTCAAGGAGAGGCCCGGCCTTTATTATAAGTCGATCCACACCAGCTGAGGTTACGGCGCTGGCAATGCCTTTATTTCCACGACCCTGACATATAGCGAAAGTAAAAACACTGAAGTGTTTTGTTGACTATACTCTCCATCTAGCTGGAGAATTCCACAATTTGCAGGTCTCTAATCACCGAGGTTTGCGTAAACTACGTTTTACCTCGCCAAAAGAAGTTAGATACAGGTTTCTTAAGTTATGTAGTTCTCGACATCATCCGAGAGTTAAATATTAGTTGCATTCACTTTGAAGTCATCATTTCTTGGGTCTACCCTTTGTACTGGGACCAGGGTTCCAAATCTGTTCCCCACATAACTAGCCGGTGTCCGTAAAACGTGGCCGTAACAGCGTAGGCGATGCATACTTCGTTGATTCATAGATCGCATCATTTAGTAACTAATATATGGTAAAGGATAAATTATATTAATAACAAGATAAGGTGACAAGAGTCTGAGCAGTGAGCTAAAATATTAACAATGAAAAAGAAATTTCAATAATACATAAAAAGGATAAAAGCGTTTATCGTAATAATAGTTATTTATGATTCAGCAAAAAAGCCTACAAAGGTGTAAAATCTGATATATTCGCGAAACCTATTATCTTAAAACCAGACTAGGTTCGCAACAATGTTGAGTTAAACACTCTCAATTTCACTTTTAGATTTAAGCATTTGAATAATTCCCCCGCGTTTCGGATATTTATTTAATGTGATTTACTGTTCAAGTAATTTTATCTCATTACTCAAACTGGATAGGCTTAGATGTATTCAATTTCGTCTTGTTCTGTGGCAAGGTTTCGAAAGCTGACATTTCTCAGTTGTTGCAAATAGATATAAAGCAGGACCTGCATGGAATTTATATTATATTGTAACTAACTTGTATGAACATGTTTCGATGCAAGTCGGCACGGGCTATCGTTCTCCAAATGAGATAAAAATTGGTTTCCGAGTGTTTTAGGAACAAATGAACAAAACTAAGACGTATGCGTTAAACAAATAAAAACTTTGAAAAATAAGGGACACCCATATATATATATATATATATAAACATACATATATACATAATATAATGTTTTATATGTATATAAATCTATATGTATATTTATATAATAATATTAGTATGTAAAATATTTAACATTTTTACAATATTGTGCAGCAAACCCTGTCCTAGCTTTTGTGCCATATTTCTCTCTCCATCCCAAGGTTGTCTGGAAGAGATCGCTGTCAGCGATAAGACCGCGATTTGCACCTAATTCTAAACTGTTTTTGTGTATTAGGTCATTAATTTTATTGTAAAATAAAGTATATTCTATTCTATATTAATATAAGATAGATAGGTTTAATGTATGGAAAGGTTTTCAAAAATAAATCATTCAAAAACAAAGAAAGCATAGTAAATAAAAATAATTTAAATAATGTAAGTGACCTACATATTATATACTACTTATATAATCATTATTTAATATTGAATAACATTTACACGCGACTACGATCGAATATATTTTGGGTATATATTCTATGATAGATATTATTCTGAATTAAATGTATTCTTTATTAATCCCTGTCATCGAATGTATATTGGTATATAGCAAATATCATCTGGCTCTGGAACCATAAAAAATATTTAATCGAAAATAGAACATATCTCAAAACGCTGTTATGGTTACGTTTTACGCAAACTGACTAATTATGTGGGGAACAAATTTATATGGCATGCCACCACTGTTAGGACCCCGGTAAAAGTGGTAGACCTACAAAACGGCTTAGCGTCGTGAAGGATGACATCCTTGAAGTATACGCATGTCATGCGACATAAGGACGCATGTCAAGCGACATTAGGACGCATGACATGCGTACCAATGGTCTCTAAACAAGGGATGTTAAAGATCGCGCGAAGTGGAGAAGAAAACGTAGGAAAGTCGTTCCCAAGTTTCGAAGCGAATGTTCCGTACGTTGCTGGATTTTCAAATAACATCGGATCTCAAAAAGTGCTCCAAAGATCTTATTGAAGGTAATTTTCGTTAAAGTATCTTTTCAATTTTACCAAAAAATAATAGTCAATTTTACAATTTTCATAATTTCTCACCACATGCTTTAAAAAGTAGAGATGACATACAGATTTTTTTAGAGTTTTCCATATACCTATTTAGTAGCTTTTGAGAAACATATATGTATGACGGTTTTATAAGGGTACCTTGTTTACAAAATGGTTACATAACATTAAAATACAGAAGTTCATACCTGTTGGGGGACTTCTCCAAACGGCTGAACGGCGTCATAAGCGTCTTTCAAACATGCTTCGTATTCTGGAGTGAACTGCTTAGTATCTAATCTTAAAGCATTTTGATATGCCACCGGGAATATATCCCTAAAGAACTTCCTCGCACTAGCCACTAAGTCTTTCGGCGAGCGGGAGTTCAGGCTATCAGTGATTTCACGATCAGATGTCGTTCGTAGTAGCGCCCTTATATCGTCGTATAGATTAGCCAAGGGCGCAAGCGTTCTCATCGCGTGACCGCGGTATATTTGCGTGAATAACACAGCTGTCTTATTCTGAGATTTATGTGATAACCCTGTTAGGTGTTCTGTGGACAAAGAGAATCAAAATTTTTAATTCTTACTTAAATAATTATGATACTTTTTATAAAATAAAGATGGATAGATAGATTTTATTGTACACCATTACAGAAAACACAGAAAAACTTACAGCCTAAAAATATTCTAAATGTGCACAATGGGCGGTCTTATCGCTAAGAAGCGATCTCTTCCAGACAACCAGTGGCAGGAATAAAACAGATTATAATTGTCAAAGGTGGTGTACATAAATATTATAGGATATGCAGTTACTTACATTATATTTTATTCATTAATAAACATATAAGTATATAAAATTTTATATAAGTAAAAATTACACTTAATATATTTCTTTTTTTTTGCAGGAGTTCAGCAGACAGGCAGACGGCCCACTTGATGGATAGCGGTTACCATCGCCTATGGACATTTGCAACATCAAAGGTGCTACAAATGCGCTGCTGCTCTCTTAAGGGAGACTGGAACCTGGGCACCAATGCCGAAACACAAATCAAGGTTGTTATAGCGACATAATTTAGACCAGCGGTGGTAGCCATCCAGTCGGGCAAATGCCCCACCACCTGGCAGATTAATAGACACATATAAATACTCCTAAATACATATCAATTTATAATAAAAACGCATAACATGAAAATATCCTGGTATTAAGTAATTAGCTTTTATTAGTACTGTAGTATAAACACTTCAATTATATCTTTAGATTGTCTGGAAACAAATGTACTATATTATATTTTGCACGGGGTCAAATCTAGAAAGCTTCAAATTTTTGTACCTATATACTTTTCTACCAAATCTCAACAACCCATATAAGTAGATTCAGTAATTTTGAGAAAAATAGCTGTATATTAATAAACAGACGGACAGACTTGACGATTGTATATAATAGTTCCGTTATTGCCAAAATGGTTACGGAACTCTAAAAAAGGATAAGTAATTTAGCTAAACATTTTATAGTCTATAGGTTACCTAATTTTATGTAGCAAGCAGGATGCTTATCAGAAAACTAAAACAGCCCGAAGGAGCTATGTTTACTTTGCGTTAGATGTCTCGCCTATAACTCCTAATTCAATACAGTTACGCAAGTTTGTATATTATAAATTTAGTCCTAATATTAACTGAACTTATGTAAATAAGTTTAGTTTGTGAGCAAACATCCTTTAGGCGTTTTGTTTTCATAGTTCATGGCACCGGCTCTTGAACCTTTGAGTTGCTTGCTGTAACCTTTTTTAGGAGAAATTCTCGATTTTAAAAACCGAACAAAAACCATAATATAAAAATAAAAGCCCCTAAACGTTCTACTGCTGGGCTCGGGCCTCCCACTATAGGGGAACGGACAGTATACCTCCCACGCTTGTCCAAGGCGGCTTTTGGCAGGTTTCACACATCGGTTATTTCGATGTGCAGGATTCATCACGATGAATCACGCCTTCACCGTTGTTAGCACGTGATAATTGTAACAATATGCACATTAGGTCACAAAAAACTGCCTAAGGGGTGCATACGTTGTGACCAGTATTCGAACCCGCGCCCTTTGAGTTTGCGACGCGTGCGCTAACCATTACGCTACCAGGACTTCAACAAAACGAACAGAACTTCAACAAACAACAAAAAAAATATCACAGTCAAATTACAAAATTGAGTTATGTGAAAAAATATAAGGAATCATATAGTGGAGTAAAAATGTGTCCCTAAAAGGCTCCAAAGGCCGTATTCAAATTTTCGGTAATATGCAGTGCGGATGTAGCGCGGCCGCAGCGCTGCTGTCACTAGGTTCGTAAATTCGTAACTCTTGTTTTACATTCAGTTTCACGATAAATATGAAGAAAAAATATTGTTCTCAGTGTTACTATTAAAATGAAAAAGGCTTTTATAAGAAGTTATTTTGTATAAGTCCACGAACTAACTTATATGTATGTAGTAACAGCCTAGACTGACAAAAAGTTACTTATCATTGTGAAGAAAACAATTCTAAGAATTACTTCCCTTTTTAGAAATATATGGGAAAACAAAACACAACATCAAAAACAACTTATTTTGTAATACGAATGTAATTATTTTAAAAATCCGGAATTTTCTCAAAGCTCAATCATTTAATACCACTTTTTAAAATAACTACAGTATTATCAAGGGATTATTTTCGCCGTTCTATCACGGTGTAATTTTCGCTAGCTTACCTGTCCATCTAAGCCCTCTCAGCTAAGCTATATAATTTTTGAAGTGAAACCTTTTAGAATCGTTGTGATTTGAAACTCGATGAAACGAAAAAGCGACTCTAAAAGGAGATAAACACATAAATCTCTCTAAACGACTATAAAAAGAGATAAACTAAGCCAGCGAGAGAATGAGATAGAATCCATTATCTCTATAAATATTATAAACGTGAAAGTTTAGAATGTATGTTTGTAACTCTTTCACGCAAAAACTACTGAATGCTTTTTGATGATATTGTACAATAATATAGTTTATACATCAGAATAACACATAGGCTATAATTTATAAAGATATAGTGTGAATTACCCAAAATATAACGATTTTCCATCACCACATGGGTGAAACCGCGGGTGCAACTAGTATTTAATAATTTAAACACTATGCTCATACAGATAGATTTGGATTTTTTTTCGTTAATACCTTAAATTTCGTGTTTTAAAGGTTAAATTATAACGATATAATATATGAAATGTGAAATCACGAAATTTAGAATTTTATTTCACTTCTACTACGTGAGAACTGCACACACACACTATTTATTTTTAACAAAAACAAAATCGACTTCAGACTAAAAAGCAAAAACAAAAATTTTCTACAACCTCTTGAAGTCGGTGCATTTGCAATGTTGTTGTTGTCTTTTATGTTTTACTTGGCACCGACTTTAAGATGCTGTAGTAAATATTATTTTTTTGCTTTTTAGTTAGAAGTCTTTTATTTGTTTGAATAGTTTTAGAAATAAAATTTTAAGCGCTTGTAGAAATTGTACTACTGGCACACGTATACAAGTTGCCCTTTCGAAGAGTGTATACGTTCAGCGTTCTTCAATAAGGATTGCTCTTGATTTCCCTGGTATCCACTCATCAGATCCTAACTTGGTGACAATAAAACTACCTCAGGAGTAAAGTCTTTCGAATAAAGAAAAAAAAATTAAAATCGCTCCACAATTAACGGAGAAATCGCGTAACAAACATACAGCCGAATTGGGAAACTCCTTCTTTAGGAAGTCGGTTAAAAATGTAAAGGTATCAACCATGTTATGCATTATTCTAGAAAATTTATCAACGTTTCGCATGATTGCAATCAGAATTGATTTTGTGGAAATTGTATTGAAATAGGTTATTCAGGTTATCGTTCGGATATGTAATGAGAGCATTGCATTTAAATACTCATTTAAAAACGTTACTCGTGCGCTTAATAACTGGGCAAGTACAATTTGAATTTCAATTAAGGATTGAAATGTTATCATCGTAACATTATAAAGCAAAATTTTTATCTGAATATGAAGTAATGGCGGTTTTTATTTTAGAAAATGTAGTTTATTTTACTTATTTCACTCAACTCGATTATTCTTTAATGGAAACTTAGTTGAAGTATTACTTTTATATTTTTATACTACAACAATATTAATGATTGTGTTTTCCAAATGAATTAAATGATAAATAAATACATTATTGTCGATACGTAAAAGACGTCATCCTAAATAAAAATGAGAATGTCTTTATAAAACACTAGCTTACTTAAGTCTGGTACGTCTGCCAGAATGTCTAGACTTAAACAATTTAGTCTACAAAAGCTTATTAAATCAGACTTACAAAAAAAGATAAAAAATAATGCATGCTCCAAAATCTACCCTCGATAAGTTTTGAATAACAGAAAAAATCTTTGTAATATTTTAGCCATACAACATGATGAGGTGATGACTCTAACAAGAAATTGGTAGTAGATTGTTACACGAGAGGTGAAAGTGACCTATTTAGACACGAGATGGTTATAATTCGAGTGCCTAAATAGACCGTTCACCAGATGTTACCACTCTGCTTTTTATTTCGAATATGAGGACAGTAAATACTGATTAGTTAAAAAAACAACTACTTCTCTAAAAAATCTGGCGTTAAATCAATATCTAAATCTAACGAAACGTCATCACGTACGTCACATATGAAACGTCAAGTAAATTTTTTGTCTGTGGCATTCTACCAGTCAATTTTTTTTTTGTCGCTGATGATACTAAATATTTAGCCCAAATTTATATAAATTAAATAATAAATTAGTTAAAAGTAATTTATAAGTATAAAATTATATTAGAAAATTGTTGGTATTTTTTTATTACAATTTATGCCACAATTTAACAGTAGCTGTAAAAAAGTTGGGATATGAGTCGCATGTATTATCTATGATTCACATAGTTTTCTCAATTTTTGACAGCAGGAAGAATCGTTTCCCAAAGAAGAATATTGCTGTTTCAATTCCTATGACTAGGCAACCCCAAGCGTACTTTCAGAATATGAGAAATGAAAAACACTTTACTGACCAGATAAAATGACTGAAATACTTATTCAAACACTAATATGAAGCAGGATAAGAGAAGAAAGAACCAGCGAAGACTAGCAACCCCAGACTGTCAGTACAGACTACAATTACTATTAAAATACTTCGAATAAGAAGCAGCCACACGAAATAGCGATTTAAGTTTCTTCACATTAAATATATAATATAATGTATAATACTTAATTCTTGAAATATAAGTAAATATTCTAAGAATTGTGGCAACCCAGTTCACCTGCTCAGCAACCAACAGTATCTGGTGTTATCTCGGAATGTGGAGGCTGAAGCGAGACGGGATCAACACCTCGCCGCATTCCGTCTAAAGATATACAATATAAATTCATTTAGGTCTATCAAGGAGTGGCTTTATTCCGGTCAGATACAAACAACTAAAGAGCCGCGGAATTTTATCTGTATTTGTAATTAACCGTATCAATACAAGTAAGCCGTCGATGAAGATTTTAAACTGCTATTATACTATACATACTACTACATATTTTATAATGATTATTCTATGATTCAAAAATTTAAAGGTAATCGTAAGAAAATCTTTATTGCTATATATGACCTGATTCATACTTTGCACAGTGAATCAGCATTGCCATCCAACGTGGCAGTGCTGGCTGCAATTTCTTCTGGACTCGATTCACTCCAGCAGTCATTGCATAATATTTAAATACAAGCTACCTACATAAGCTTATTTAAATTAAAGGTATGTAAGAAAATCGTTGCTTTTATAAGTGAAAGAGAGGTTGAAAAGTCGCTTTGATCCGAGAGTCCTTGACGATATGTCTTTTAGACAGCCCGTCTAAGAAATCGTGTCTACTTTGAAATGCAAAACGGTGTACGACATTGTGATCAAAAACGACTCTCTTTTGAACACGTAAAGTGTTAGGAACTAATAAGATTAGTTACTATTTAAGTAGTATAACGAGAAAAATTATATTCTTTTATAATAAACAATTCGGAAGCCAAGAGGTGTCTGACTTCGACAAATATGAAAATAACAAACAAGATATGACTGTTTGAATTTTATCATAGGTATAGTGGAATTATTTTTCAGTTAATCGCCTGTGAAAACTACACGAATACCTAGATTTGCTAGGTTCGCAAGAATTTTTAGGAAATCTTATTTTTTTTTAAGGACATCTTATTTTCTAGTTTTTATTTGGATGAGTTCAGCAGACAGGCAGACGGCCCTCTTGGTGGAAAGCGTTTACCATCGCCTATGGACATTTGCAACACTAAAGGTGCTACAAATGCACTGCTGCACTCTTAAGGGGGAGACTGGAGCCTGGTCACTAATGCCGGAACACAACTCAAGGTTGTTATGGTGGCATACTTTAGACCTTGGGTGGTAGCTATCCAGTCGGTCTACCCTACCACCTGGCTTTGGGTTGTTTTGTCGCCTCTTACGACAGGCCGCACGACCGCAGGAAATTGTATTCTTTCTCCGTTCCTGCACAGATCTTATTTCAAAACTATTGATTTAGGTTAGTGTGAGTGATATCATATTTTGACAATAAATATTTATATGTTTTACCAAGCACCACACCTGCAAATCATCATCGGCAGATATCTATATACAAACACTAATTTAAAAAATGTAAGACAGTTTGTAATTTCTTGTTGTTGTATTACTCCTCTGCTAATCGCCGGTTTCGATTTCCTACTAACTGTTCATTTGTCTTATTACTGATTGAAATGTTACATATAAGTAATGTTGAATTTGTACTAATGATAAGGCAAGTGAATTAATTCTAAGATCTTATAAGAATAATAATTATAAAATCTAGACATCCAACTGTTACCATCATTTTGAACATTGTTTCTCGTTACAGACACGCTTCCATATATGTAATGTGTATGTATACATTCAAAAAACACTCATTACTCAGTCCCTTTCCTGCAATATCTGCACATCAGACGGGGATTGATGACCGTGGTATATGGAGGTATACGACCGAAATCCCAGGCATTCAATGTTTTACGGGCAGCGCGACGGGGGCATGGCCCGATGGTTCAATAAATAATAAGTGTCATTCGTCTTTTCAGCGAACTCGTTGGGACCTTCAGAGAACTTTTGTGCTTGCTTTATGGAATATGATTTCAAATCCAAATATTTATTTATAAGCATACAAGTTTTGGTCAGATGTTTAGTAACTACGCATGTATAACTCTTTTATGAACGAGCAGAAAGTGTCTGTAAAGGCACGCTTGGCTGTCCATGAAGGGGTGTTGGTGCTAACACTGATGTATGGCAGTGAAAGTTGGGTATGACAGAAGAAGCATGAAAGTAGGATAAACGCAGTTGAAATGAGAGCTTTAAGAAGTATATGTGCGGTTAGGTTGAATGATGTGTTAAGGAACAGTGTGATAAGGGCACGTTGTGCATTGAAAGAAGATGTAATAACAAGAGTTGAAAAAGGAATGTTAAGGCGTTTTGAACATGTAGAGAGAATGAATAAAAGTAGAGTCACAAAACAGGTGTATGATAGTATTTTGAATGGTAGAGTTGCTGCCGGTAGACCGAGACACACCATGATCAAATATCAGAAGAGTTAAAGAGAGATGAGATCAGGTAAAAAGCATCTCAAATAAACGTGCATGTATGAAGAGGTTAATGAAAGTAGATGAAGCGACAGTTCTTTGTCAGGATCGTCATAAGTGGAGATCCATAACCTCTGCCTACCCCCATGAGAAACAGGCGTGATAATATGTATGTATGTATGTATATGCTACTATCTTTGATGTGAAAATTAGGCCACATTCAACGCCTGCGACATTTAACTTCGTATTAATTATGTATATTAAAATTGTATGTCAACGTTATTATACGTTAATTAAAAAACACTATAAACATACATTATATACCTATGTATATTTTTTATTTGCGACTTTAACCAATTAAACTATATTCTAAATGAAACTATACTTACAAAATAACATAAATTACATTACATAGTACGATTCGTCGTAATTCTACTTAAATTCTATGTAGTTCATGCAAATATAAAATTGAATTTTGGATATATTTGAAATATAATTGTTTTTCTAGGGTTTTCAGATTGAATTTTGGAAATACTAATTTGATGAATTTATTATGCTAGAAGTAACGTGACATCCAGAGCCTCGTAATTATTAGAGACGTTTTAGTGCTTGCCTCGAATTTTACATCTCTACTCCAAAAAATTTTGGGCATAAAATTTCGCAATCTATCTTTTTATTTTTATTTATTAATTTATTATCGAAGCACAGCAGACAGGCGGACGGCCCAACTGTGATGTAGTCTACCTATCAATTTTATACTCTTAAATAATACTAACAATATAATATGCGCTCATGATTCAAAATATTCGACAATTAATTATCTCTATTAATATTATAAATGCGAAAGTAACTCTATCTGTCTGTCCGTCTATCTGTTCCGTTTTCACGGAAAAACTACTGGAACGATATGGCTGAGACTCTATATATATATATATATATATATTTTATTTTTTTTCGATGCCGACGATGAACATAGGATACTTTTTATCCCGAAAATGGGATAGTTTCCGGGATAAAAATAAATTTGTCTGTTTGTTTGTTATGCTTTTACGGAAAAACTATTGGACTGATTTGGCTGAAAATCGGTATATATGTAATTTTAATACTGAGGGTCGACAAGGGATACTTTTCATCCCGGATAATGGGAAAAGTTTTGGGATAAATTTATGTAAACGTTATCCCAGAAAGTAGGATACGTTTTTTGGTCGATGTGGCCGATTTGGTCGAATCGGTCGATTTGCCTGATTTGGTCGATTTCGTCGAACCGGTCGATTTCGTCGAATTGGTCGATTTCATCGAATTGGTCGATTTCGTCGCATCGGTCGATTTCTTCAATTTGATTGATTTCCTTGATTTGGTCGAACTGGTCGATTTGGTCGAATTCGTCGATTTGGTCTTTTTGTTCATTTTGGTGTACATATGTAGTTTTAATACATAGAAAATGACCATAGATACTTTTCATCCGGGAGATGGGATAGTTGTCGATATAAAATGAAGTGAATCTTTCGAGGCAAATAGCACTAACATAAAAATTTAATACAATGTAACCTGTGATGTAACCTCTTTAAATAAGAAGTATGCAGTAAAGGTTGACCCGCGGCGCAGCCGCGGGGTAAACTAGTTATTAACAAAGTTGACATTCATCAAGTATATAATTGTATTAAACTTTGACACAAAGGTGACAAAATTGTGCAACAAATGGTGATATAATCTTAACCAATATTAAATAAAAATATATGATATTTATATACCTTATTAGTTTTTAAGAAAATTTGTATGCCAATAAATGGCGAAACATGTTCTCACCATATCATAAAACCTTGGTATCCATGTTTCATACAAATAACGATTTCATTTCATTTCAATATATAAATAATAACAATCCTCATAAATAAGCTTAAAATGTCATATGTTTCGCCGAACATAAGAGAGATTTAATATTTTGTAAAACATTATTTCAAACAAACTAATGTCATGTGAAGCTTGATAACTGAGTGTATGCCAATTAATTCTGTCCCCTCTGACATAACTTCAAAACAACGTTTCGCGGATACAAACACAAAATTGGATACGATATCGTCTGTCAGATTAACGTATACATATGAAAATAGTGCGTCATGTCAGTACCATTTGCAACAATAGAGCGCTTTATATTCCCAGTCCAATTCGTCTGTATCTGACACGGAAATTGATTTAAAAATATCCCCCAGTTCCATCTAAATCGTTTTTGTGCAATATTTTTTTATTTCTTTCCTTTTATTAAAGAAATTTTGATTGATTCATTCATATTGAAAGTTAAATATCACCCGTCTATTACGAGTATCAGTTTATTTTCCTTATTATTGATGTAGATGTAAATTTTCTATAATATAAAAATAAATCGCAAAATGTGTTGGTAAGCGCATAACTTGAGAACGACTTGACAGATTATGATGAAATTTGCTATCGGGTTCATTTGAAACATAATGGTGCCGCAAATCAAAATAGCACACAATATGTAGAAAGACAAAATATGTAAGGTGTCTCTTCCAAACCAATGGCAACACATATAAACCCATCCTATTTTCGCAATTATAGGTATTTTTATTACCTATGACACTTCTTGTATACGAAAAATATTGACGAAATGGCGAAAGACGACGTTAGATAAAATTAATTGAATTAACGATTCTAAAGAGATAAAAAACGAGCAAGAAATGTTAAAGTACATACCTTCTTTTTACTACTGTAACTTGTTCAAGTAATTAAAGAAGAAACAGAGTTCTACAATTAACTTTCAGTTTATTAAATATCGTTAGACATTTTTCAATTCCTTCAACGAATTTAAGGTCGTTTACCTTGACTTAACAATGGCAATTAAAGCTAGATTGTACAGGAGTTATGTGAATATTCCATTTTAAGTAAACTAATTACTGAGCTTTGTAAATCTCTTAAGAGATTTCGTTCCTTTGGAATACCGGACTTTTTTTTTCGTAAAATGAGGTAAACAATAAAAAATATTATTTATAAATAGAAAAAAAAACTTTTCAGTTGAATTCTTCATTATATATAACCGGTAGCACAATTCGAGATTTTACCATTGCCCAACAGTGGGCACGCAACACGAGGATAGCAAAAATTCACGATATGGACGGTTTTGTCGCTGACATTCCGGGTTTCAATAAGGTTTAGTAAGATTTTTAGGATTCCGTTCACTATGTTGGTGAATAGGGAAACCCTTGTAAAGTTTCCACATATTTCCCTCCCTCTATGCTATTATTACCTGGAAAGCCCGGGCCGAAGTAAGCTAGTATATATAACTGTTAATTACATAAAAACAAAAATAATATAAAAGACAAATAGCACAGGAAAATGACTACACATATGTCATATGTATGCAATGGGCGGTCTTATCACTAAAGAACGATATCTACCAGATAATCCTTGACTGCAATCCTGGAATAACTCCATTTCGAATAGTGAAACTGGTTCAAATGGTATATAAATACTAATATTTATTTATACTAATTGATACCTACGCAAATACTAATATTTATGTAGATATAACTTGATCAGATATTGAAATTAAGTTATTTCCAGATGTAAATACATATTATAATCTCGTATGAAACGAAACTTTACGAATTTAAAGAGATTGTACTTGTATAATAATAAACTTCAATTTTACTCTTATGTATTGCTAGAAAAATACATGTGCTGAGTAGGTAATTCATTTTTCGAAAAAGCTTATTCAAACAATTCAAAGTAAAGAAACCCGCGGTTGGTTGTTAAGCACAAAGGTAAATTATTTTAGTGCTCTAATGAGGGTCCGCCGGTTCCGTTGGTCTGGGTTTCGAGCCCCAACCCCGAGCTTCAGCACTCGCGGCACAATGGCATGAAAGCCAGCCCTTGCGTCGAGCACACTCTGATTATTTCCTCTCATCTACAGACCAGTGGTTGCCAAATTATTAAACAATGCCCCAAACCTTTGTTGCCAGTCAATTTAATACTAACAAGTTTTTCTAACATAAACTTGGTATAATTCTTACTTATTCTTAGAATTTAAAACTCAAATAGATTAATAATCAAAATTCGTATTTGATGCGCTGATGCATTTGTATCTGTCGTATCTTCATTGTATCTATTCATTGCCTAAATAGCAATAACAATATAATAATAAAACAGCACTAATAACATAAAAAAGTTAAAGAATTATTTAACAAAGTAATTTTGTGTATATAATTTGCTTTTAAACTAATTTACACTATGCTTAAAAACCACATGAAGGTCCATATATTAAAATACACTTGTAAATATGAATGTATCTTGATATTTTACCATGTTGTTACCTTCTTTCGATTATGGATATGGACCGATTTTCATTAAATGTAATACATAGGTGGACTAGAGTCCAAAGTAACTTGTAAAATACTGTATAACAACATTTTTTGTATGATAAATAAGTTTGCGTTTGATCACGATCAGGTTTAATGTTAAACAATGATAGGGTCGAAGATGGAGCACGCTTACCTAGATAATACGATCTTTATTCACACAAGACTTAAAGACACCCGGATTGTACTTAGTTATATTTCACGCACGATTCGAAACTGAACCTTAGGTGAAAAAGCCATATGACATCCCTAGTGTTTTGCAATTTACTAATACTGACCCACCAAGCTATGACCCCCAAATATTTGAGAAGCGCCTATTATAAGGGGAACAAAAGTGTGACTCTATTGTTTTATATTTGTTAGTAGCACAAAGGTCGACGCTCCCCAGTTCTTTTTGCAGATAACGACGGTTAATATTTCACGTGCAATCAAGCTTTCGATATGCAAACTGTGTTTATCGTTTAAAAGAAATTATTTTTTGAATTAGAGATGGTAATGAGTCAACAAAAACTTTAATTATTTAAAAGGATGAGTTACAAAGCAAACTTCGAAAGGTTTGTGTTATGTTTCAGAATTATATAACTTTAGGTAATACAAGGAATCTCTTTCCTTCATCTTTTTCAGATCCTTTCTAGTTGGCATAGTACGTCTTTACTTTCATAACTGTTTTGATAAGAACCGCCTTTACGGTTGTTATCAAAGCAGTTTAATGTACTTGACAGCAATAAAAGAGCTTTAATATTGAAGGATTTAAAACTATGCTTGCTTCCTAGGCTAGGCCTTGCTTCTGATGTTACTTCTAAACACATGTACCTACAAACATACATGTGTGTGTGTGTTTGTGTATATATAATATATACATGCATTATACACATATATACCTAGATTTTTCTGTAATGGAAATACATGTATTTTAATGGTATATTTTATGGCCTGGTAACTAGTAGTTAAATTATACAATATTATTTTTATTTAATAGGACTTTGACGTCAAACATCGGAATTCTTGTAGTAGTTAGAAAACACACATTCCTTTTTTTTTTTATAAAATGTGATCATATATTTTTGAACCTATCATATCTGTCCGTTGGTCTATCTTTATATTTCAAGTATTTTTTTTTAGAAAACTGGTGGGTCTATATGGATAAAATTTGGTAGAAATGTGCAACCTACCTATATGCAACAGTAAAATTGAGAAAAATAAAGATAACAGGTGGCCTCTATGTGTGTAAACGAGGCTTGAAATTTTTTGGGGAACATAGCTGTGGAGTAATGTGTGTACTAGTCCGAACTTGAAAAATAATAATAATGTTCTTTAGCGACTTTTTTAGTTAAGCCAATAGGCAGCGAATATTTGGTTTCAAAGACGTGAATAATGAACCCCCCCCCCCCCCCTTCTTACCCCTGTTCAAAGGTATTTAAAAATAAGAATAAATGCCTATTACGGTTCCTATATCCAAATGGACAATGGATGTGCGTCATCTGTATTCTATTTTACTCCTAATTTAATTCACCTACCTTACGATAAACGTTATGTTACGTGGGATATAAATAATATTATCATAATTTCTAAACTTCTAATACTAGATATTAACAAATAGACTGGTAAATAATCGTTACTATTCATGGAACTCACGTTTGTTACCCTAGCGAAGTTGAAATTCTGGCTAACGACATCATATATGCTTTTGAGGTAGCAGCTAATAGCCGATGTCATTACGTTTTATGGAATATAAAATACCTGGGTGGTAATACGACTGATTTATTTTCAAATAAGTATAAAGTCTGAGAGAGCTTTTTCAATTACATATTGGCTATAAAATAGAATATTCAAAGCCTTATTCAAATATATTATGATTGAAAATAAATTGTTTGTACTATTATTGAACATGAAGGTTTACATATTTAAATCATTTTCTCGAATAATACAATATTTCTTGATTTAACGGGTGTTTGGCTCTTATAAACAGAACATGATTTTTTAGGCTTTTTGTTTAAACTTCTAATGGATTCTGATGTATCATCTTCGCTGTGTGTCCTTTTGCGAGACTGGGGTAACCAACTGCCCATTAATATTGCGGAGCAAGAGAGGGAACGGCTCGCTTCCTATATACATAGGACTAGACGGCGCCGGAGAGTATCTCACAAGCGCTGTAGACGCTCGGCCGCCGCAGACACACGGTCGCGGGTGTCTGAACGCAGAGACTATACCAGCTGTGAATCCCCTGACCTCTATTATTATGACTGGACTGGCTGCTGCTTATATAATATGATAAGCACACTTTTGTGGCAATTTGAAACCCCATTTGCGACAGTTTTTGAAACTAATATTAGTAGCTACTAACGTATGTTACGTTTTAGTTAATTGGGACTCTCGCAATCAGCGCTTTTGATTATCAGCGCCAAAATGGCGTCAATCAAACGTCCACAAAAATAAAATGAAAGCAGTCTGTCCAGTGGTAGGTAACAATAGGCAGTGCGTCACCCGCATAAGGCCGCCGATACGAGGGCGTGCAAATACTCCGTGCTGTTTCTTCTTACTTGGACTCTATTTACTGGTCGGCAATGCTGACCTGCCGATAAATAAGACCTGTTTACTATAAACTTTTGCGGATAGGTCCAGTTTCGCTGCGTCGGCACAGCCAATGCCCCGCGACCTTGACTAGGGTGATTGAAGAAAACATCGTGGCTATTTTTATTCTTCACAAGCCGCGCACTATTTGTAGATTTATCTAGAGGTCATTTCCACTTCCAAAAAATAAATATCCCTGTATATAAATATATAAAAAATATTTTCATTGTTGTATTTGTTGCCTCTTTACTGTCTTGAATATGTAACAGATCTTCATGAAATTTAGTTTACGAGTAGGAGTAGAAACCGAAGTTAAACGTTTAAGTTAAAAGTTAAAGTTTCATTTAATAGTATTTAAATGAAACTTTTGATTTTAAATAATTTATGGTAAAAAGGGAACTAAAGATTACATAACCATGCGAAGCCGCGCGGGAAGCCAGCGGTGAAAGTAAGGAAGACTCCCTGGTAGTTAAGGTACTTTCTTTAAAAATTTTAAATTTGACGAGCAACACAACTGTTTTATAAAAAGACTAGCATAATACAAGGGCTCTCATGATTTTTTATTTTCTTGTATATCCTGTCTGGAAACAATTAGCTTTATTGTCGTCATTATACTGTTTTAATTTGCATGTAAGAGATATTGTTTTAAAAGATACTGTGTTGTCTTCGTCTTATCTTATGTATAAAATACTTTCTATGAACTTAGATATGTAGTAGGGATGGGCCGAATGTGGTTTGAACCGAATACGAACTTCGGCCGAACATTCGGTTAAAACAAAAGATTCGGCTGAACTTCGGTTTGATTTCGCCACGCTTTCTCAAGAGCAACACGTCGTGACTTGATGACGCCGTAAATTTTAAGTATGAGTAGGTGGATAAAAAAATAGATTTTTAGACTTTTGATTGAAAAAAATCACCATTTCATAATTCTAAATTTGTAATGTTGTTTAATTCGTAAAAAGTGATTTCAATCAAAATTAAAGTTGTAATTGCTGATGTCCCTTAGATGTGTTTTCTTTAAATTTTATTCAAATTACGCAATATAATTAAGCACTTGCTTAATTATAATGCGTAATTTGAAACTTACTGATGTTTCTTAGAGGAATAAGTTCATTTTATTTGTGTTTTAATTTGATGTCTACTTAATTAGGCAAAGACTTAATCAAGACCTAATTTTATTTATTTTTTATCACATTGCACGTTAAAGTTTACATGTTCCTAACTAAAATAATATATATATATATATATATATATATATATATATATATATATATATATATATATATATATATATATATTACGCAATTTTATATTACGGTTATGTTAGATACAGTTTCTATTAACTTCAGACAAAATAGTGCAAATAGGTATTTTACTTTTTTCTTGCACCGAATGTTCGGCATTTAAACCGAATTTCGGCCGAATGCCGAAATTCGGTCAAACCGAATGTAAAACGAATTTCGGCCCATCCCTAATATGTAGATATTTTGTGTGAGGTGAACTCGAATTCGACCTGACGTTTATACTGACGTGGTAGAGCTATATGCATCATCTTGATTATAGCTTTTAGAGCCGGCACGATCGAATATCGAACCGAACCGGAATATCGGAACGATTTGCTTTGAACTAATCGTATCTCGTACGGTGAATGAGAGTTCCAAGGGAAAGAAAGAAAGAAAAATATTTATTTAGTACTATATTCAATGTAAAAATACTAAATAAATAAAAACATCTATCCCAGCAGTTTGCTGGTTAAGTCGATCAGTGATGATCGTTCGCTGGGGCCTATTTTATTCTCCCACCAGGGTCGGTCCTAGCCGTTTTGCCGCCGTAGGCTAACTCGAAAAATGCCGCCCGCACCGAAGTTAAGAAAACTTCATTAACGAGAAAAATTATAAATATAATTGAGTTAAGACATCAATATTAATACGGATTTTATGAACGAAAAATTGTTTTATTGAAAAACAAAGTCTACATTTAATTTTTTGTTTGGACTGTAGTAGTACAAGCGTTTTGTCAGACAAAGCAGGCAATTTTGCCACTCCTAAATTTTACCGCCGTAGGCAGTTGCCTATCGTACCTACCGTCTCGAGCCGCACTTGCTCCCACTATTCCATTCCTCTATCCCAGGGATCCCCAAACTATTTTGGACAAGAGACTCCTTTTCCAAAATGAACTAATGCCTCAGACCTACTTAGCTAAATTACTTTAAAAAACCTATCTCGTTTTTTCGTATTGATACAAAAATACTTAAAAACATATAAAATATATATATATATATATATATATATATATATATATATATATATATATATATATATAAATAATAAATCGACATAAAATTTATTAAATATCAGGTGTAATTAATAATTATTGATACAAATTACGTAAAAATACTTAAGTAGGTAAATTTTTTTTTTAATAAAAAGCACATTTGTACACGTATTGTTACGAGTATAGCAACTTATACAGTATTGCAGGACACAAATTAAAATGCCGTTGGAATTATTATAGACTTTATTAGAACCATACAAACGTATAACACAGGTACAAATATAACCAAACGCAATAAGTCCAAACGTAATCCAAATACACGCGCAAAGTCCGTCACTAAATAGATTACCGAATGTACACAAGTCTTGCTTCGCTTGTGGTTATCTCTCGACTGCCTCATCTCTCAATTGGGGCATTGCTTTATACTGTACAAATACAATATGTCTGCTCGGCCGCGTGGACTGAATTTCCTAGAATCACACCTGGCTAATGACTACCATAAAAGATTACAATACACAATGGGCTGTTTTTCTAATCACAAAGTAAACTAAAGAAGTCCAAATTACGAAAAGATAATAAAATGTCTACAGGTATGCAGGTGTGAATTTGTCTTTTGTCGGCGTTCAGGTTGTAACAGTATCATGAAAGTTTCAAATAAAAACTTGTGTTAATTAATAAGGTTCGATTTTTAGACCTCGTCGACCTCCAAAATCAGTTTCCGTTTAGACCTCTGGGAAACCGATTTCAACCCCAGGGGGTCGATATCGACCATTTTGGGAATCCCTGCTCTATCCCATTCTAAAGGCTGGCAATGCGTTGGTTTCGCTTCTGGTGTTGTAAACGTTTAAAGGCAACAACGACGACCACTTTCGATTAGGTGGACCGTTTACCTGTTTACAAGCTTCGAGTTTGCAATAAAAGAAATCCCCAAAAAAAGTAAAAGTGTTAAGTTTATTTGAATTCAAGGTTCAAATAAAATTAGCATTTCAAATCTCTTTTAACGAATCTACCTTCATTGAAATCACAAATGAGGGAACTTTGAAAATCTTTTGTACAATAGGAATCTAGTCGGTGTATTTGTTCTCAAGGCTAGATTACCCCAGAATGTTTGGAATTGTGAGCCACTGTTCATATTTCCCTAGAGACCTGAACTTTTGCTCTCCGGCCATTGAAACTATTCGAATGAAATCAATTGTATTCTTTTGGATAGCCCAACTCGATCGACAGCGACCTAGTGCCTAAATTGAAAAAAGGTAATTGACTGGATTTCTTGCTTGCGTCTGACTTCATCTATAATATTATGATATTCTAAACATGCCGTGTCTGTACATTGAAGCTATTTAAAAAGCTGGAATAGACTATACTCGTATAAACGATGCATTTTTTTAGATTTTTTGTCAGTTTGTTCGGCGTTCACTTAAAAACTACTGGACCGATTCCGATGCGGTTTTCGCTGATCGACAAAAAAATTTTAGACTTAAAATTTGCACTACTTGTTATCACAGCATCCCACGATATTTTTTCTGGGAATAATTTAAAATAGCCAGATTTAAAAAATCGAATTCCAATATGATTTTTGCACTGATCGATAGCAAATGTTGTGTAACAAAATGTATTATATTTTTGTATTCCGGGAATCTCCTGGGAATTTTCCCTGGAGTGGTTTGTAGTGTTCGGGTGCATAAAAATTAGCTTATTCCGGCACAGTTTTCACTAAAACGACACTTCTTTTTTAAATGCTGCGGCACTTTGTATCCCGGGAATCCCGCGGGGATTTCAAGTCAAGTGTGGACGAAGCCGCGACCGTGTCTTTACTATTTTATATAACACTAGGTGTTATATAAAATAGTAAAGATGTATAAAGCTAAGCTTAAGCTTAAGAATTTTCTTGCAGCAAACTAATGGGCTAGTGTAAGAAAGTAATCAAGAGAAGTCTTGCATATCGAGTTCCTTATGTGTGAAACTCAGTAATCCATGCGGCTGGTTTACGAAACCTATATTAGTTGACATTTTGTTACAATGTGAAAATAGCATTTTTACTTCGTTGTACCGTCGACGGATGATAACAATAAATCCTCTGATACTTGATTAGCTAATCAATCCATGTTCTTTAAACATATCAAAGAATCATAACAATTAAACAATAGATGAACAACATACACCTGAAGAGTGATTAATCCGATTAAACAATAAACAAACATATGAAATGAGTAGTGGCATTATCGATTGTTTATGGCTTCGGAGTAGGGGTTTGGTGTAAGCTGCTCCAATGTGCCGGCACGCTTCACTGTTTGTTAAACAACTGTTGTTTAAGGATTAAAGGCAATATTACAATGGATTAAGCTATACTATACAAAGCGAAAGATGGCAGAATTGATTTCTAAACGCCTACTGTGTAGTTTATCTATATATTAATACGGGAAGCAAAAACTTTGTACCCATTTTTACGAAAGTTGCGCGGATGGAGGAGTATGAAATTTCGCACACTTATAGTTTATATAGAGAAGGAGTGCAGAATGCTAATATTTATTTTAAAATTATGCATATAAAATACATGAGTGGCTTCCAAGGTATTTGAGAAACTCAATTTAAATCAATAAAAAAACATTACACACGCTACCATGTATTTGACACACACACGCATATATACTCTTTTGTTTATTGTTAAAGTCAAATTAACAGTGTAGCCTTGGCGAAATCTGTGATTATAGAAGTATAGTCTTCGACAACAGAACCTTAATAATGTTCAAACTTAAAATTTAAATTAATTATGGCCGAATTTCGACCACTAGGCGACCACTAGTTTTAATAAAGACTCAAAGTATTTGAAAACTGTTCATAAGCACGTTTTTTTCTACTAATGGAAATTGGTCTGGTTTGTATAATCGTCTAAACGTTATTGGCTTCGTAGAAACGAAGTTTTTATTAAACAACCCCAAGTTACAACTTACGCAGAGAATAAGTTACAGCGGAAGTTTTCGCCACAGAGAAATACTAATTTGTGTCTGGTTAAACATAAATAATCAAGCAAGAGATTGGGTAGAGTTTAAACCTATAGTTACATGTACTCGTATAGTGGCCATCTTGATTCCTTATTTGTTCCTCATATTCACTACATTCATTTGACCACAAACACCACAGACCACATCTATTTGTAAAATTTCACGCATATAAGCCCAGTAATTCATGTACAAAATAACTATAACATACACAGAGAGATATACGGATAGTATTTTCTTAAGTTTTCGCGACTATTACACATAACAAAACCACGTTTTAACGGTTTTAAGCGCGTTATTAAAAATGAAACAATTTGTTTTTATTCATACGTTTCAGCCAAGTTTTAAAAGTGGTCGAAAAGTCGGAATATTTTTTTTTAACAAAAACAAATTTGATTTCACACTAAAAACCAAAATATAAATATTTAACCGACTTCTTTGTACAACATCTACAAGTCGGGGCCAAGTAAAACATAAAAGAACATAAACAAATTTACAAAATGTAGTAATTTTAATGTTTTACTTGACACCGACTTCTAGATGTTGTAGAAAGAAGTCGATTAAATATTTATTTTATGATTTTTAGGGTGAAGTCGGTTTTGTTTTTTTTAAAAAATATATACTTATTTTACTTTTTAGTAGCGCAAATACTTCAATAGCTTTAGAAATAACTAGCTTCTACCCGCGACTTCGTCCGCGTAGAAAGTTTTTTGAACTATCCCACGGGAACTCTTTCATTTTTCGGGATTAAAAGTATCCTATATGTTGACCAGGGATATAAGCTACCACCATACAAAATTTCATTTAAATCGGTCCAGTCGTTTCGGAGATTAGCCGATACAAACAGACAGACAAACAGAGAAACAAAAAATTAAAACAAAATCTAAATCTAGTTCTATTTCACTTCTTACATTCCCCTGACTCGGTTTTTACTATTTTTTTTCATTGTACAGAAATTTGACCTCTACAATTTTATTATGTATAGAAGATAGATAGATAGATATATTAGGCAACTTTAGAAATCGTACAAGTGCCACGCGTATTCAAATTTGCCATCTCACTCTTCCGTGTATATGCTCTTCAAAAAGGGTTGCTCTCGATTTTTTTTATTACTGAAGAACAGCAGACAGTCTGACGGCCCAACTGTGATGGAAAGTGGTTACCGTTGCCTATGGACATTAACAATACCGGAGGTGTTGCCAATGTGCTGCCGTCCTTGAAGGAGAAACTGGAACCTGGCCACTGATGCCAGAACACAACTTAAAGTTGTTATGGCGGCATACTCTAGACCAGGGGTGGTATCCACCCAGTCGGGCAAATGCCCTACTACCTGGCTGTGGGCTGTTTTGTCGGCTCTTACGACAGGCCGCCCGGCCGGAGGAATTAGTATTTTTTCCGTTCCTACACGGAGAAGTTTCTGCACGATTTCCTTGCGATACAAAAATCAGATCCTGAATTAGTGATTATGGAACCGCCTCGTGAGTATACTTACGAACAAAGGAAAAAATTCAAAATCGATCCAAAATTGATGAAGAAATCGCGTAGCATGCATTTACAAAATTAGGTTAAATTAATATCCGATTCACTCATCAGATCCTGACTGATCCACCATAATACCATAGTGAACATAGGACTATCTCGGGAGTATACACTTCCAAGAAAAGGAAACAATTTGAAAATTGGTTTACAATTGACGGTGATATTTTGTTACGAAGGAGTTAGCTAACAATTTTCGTGAGTTTCTCAAATTCCTTGGAATCCACTCATCAGATCCTGACATGGTGACGATGGGACCAATTCGGTAGCATAACCTTTCGATTAAAAGAAAAATTCTGAAATCAGCCCACAATTGATTGAGAAATCGAATAACGAATATACAAAAACTCCTCCTTTTTGAAGTTGGTTAAAAATCAAATACACTACTGCGCTTAAAGCCGTCAAAACGTAGTTTTATTACGGATATACAGATATTATGAAAACATGAGGGTTCAGTTTTTGACAAAATGGTTATATGTATAGGTATATAGGATAGGTAAATATGGAAGCCTAAATATCCGCATAATAGAGTGCTGATTAGGAACATTTTAATTTTGGTTATGTTTATTATAACATCCCGTAACTTAGCTTGTAATTTGGCCTAAATTTCTTATTAATTGCACACGCCTAAACAATCTTGTGAGAAAATTGTTTAGGCGTGTATGTGTAGCGCTTTAATTTTTTTAATCATGTTCCATAGAATTTAAATCTCTCATTTAATTTCATTCCGTATAAAGTAATAAGTATCCAGTGGAAGGAGACCCGTTCACCACAACGATATTTATTGTTCTAAGTGCTTGCGGGTTAAGCCCGGTGCGATTGCGGTAGGCTCTCTATTTACAAAACGAGATGAGAAGATACATCTGTTCACGACTGTTACAGATAAAATCAAGTACATTTTTTATTAAAATTGTAAAAAACCACCCGAGTTCGTGTTGAACTACGCACATTGAAGGATTCCGTAGAGGCGATGGACGTCAATTATTTATGTTATTTGTCTACGAGACCCTAGAATAAGAATTAAATCTAAAAGTTCTATATCGGAAAAACTATTCAACGGATTTTGTTGCAAATAATTTTCATTCAAAGTAATTTTTAAATTCTATCGCGTTGATTTCTGTGAAACTCATTTTTCACCCCTTTAGATATCTCCTTACTTAGGCCCGTGCATGTTCCTGGGTTAGCTCAACTAACTTGAAGTTAACTAAACAATTTATCTTGCGCCATCAAAAGTTAGGAGTAAACCCAGGGTTAAACTTTTAAATATTTAATCCATCGTTATGGAAAGGTTAAGTCGCTAACACAGGGTTAGTGAAGTTTATTCTCAAGTATGTGTTAGCTTTCTAGTGTTTGAGTACAACTAGGGGCCCAATTCTGCTATTTTAATATCTTGGTTTTGCGGGGATATTCAGAGTACAATTCCATTGCGATAGTGTCAAAAATTCGTATTCTACTAAATCCATAATATTTTCTCGATACCGTCGCCGCAGAATCACAGTAGAAAAAAAACTGGTATTACCATTAACAGAAATATTAACCGAAATGAATATTGAAAAGCTACCAATATTTTAAATATTTATTTAGCGAGTTTTCCTTTACAAATGTTTATAAAGTTCGAAAGGCGTGCTACGGGCACGCTATGAGAATTAACAGAATACCGAAATCAGGCAAACCTACGATTGAGACGATAGTGTCCGGCGATTTTGACGAGATAATAATAGCAGAATTGGGCCCCAGTAGTATTCGAATTGTATATTTTTGTTAGCTACATCAGCTTTTTTAATCACCTTTACGATTTTGTATTGCGCTATTGTATCACATAAAGCATATCATCACTAGTTGTGAAACTTTGGGCGCGGTAACCCGGCTTTTAATGCATTATTCTTAAAAAAAAAACGTGCTTTATAATTTTCACACAAGATATTTAAGGAAGCTTATATATAGTGTGCTGTTAAAGAGATAGAAATATAAGTTTCGTTTTAAATCTCTGGTTGGGTTACAACAAAAAAGTTAAACCTTTCAATGTTACCAACTAAACAAAAGAAATGTCAGGTTAGTTAACCCGACGGTATTTATGGTGGCGCAAAAGACAATGAGAGTTAAATTTTTAATTAATTAACCCCGAGTTTATACGCTCTACATTTATTTATTTAACCTGACTATACGTGCAAGTGGGCCTTATTGAAATATATCAACACCGATTGAAATATAAAGACAGACGGACATCAGGATTTTATAAAGGCACGTACTCTTTTTTGCAAAAAGTCTACGCAATCCTAAAGGATTTCTTCTCTTTGTTATTCATTTCATATTTATTTCCTCCTTAAAAACCACAAATACACCAAAACCATACTTAATACAATAAATGCTAAAGTTACTCTGTCTGTTACGCTTACACGGAAAAACAAAGGAACTGTTTTTGATGAAATTTGATATACATAATTTGTATATGCGGCTCAATACCGAGAATGTACATAGCATACTTTTGATCCCGGAAAATGAGATAGTTTATTTATTGGAACATGGATAAAATTTTAATGAAATGTAACCTGTATGAATGCTAGCTCTCTAAATAAACTAAGGTCATAATAGATCAGGGTTTGATCCGCGGCGAAAACTCTCGTTACATATATACGGTTCATATCCAAACGAACAAATACCTAAGAACTTATTTTTACACCCCTTCTACAATATTGAAAGTCAATTTCTATATACATATATTCGTTCCTTCTTTACATCATTGAGGATTGGGAAAGAATCGGTTATCATTAAAGTTTGTATATAATATGAAGGTATCTTGGATAAAAAGGATACATTATAGATTTTGTCCCGGAAAATGGAATAACTTTAACGAAATATCGTAACGAAAATGACTCGAGCAAAGCAAAGCCGTGCGTAATTTACATTAATCTATATAAACAAAAGGTAGGGGAATAAATACGTCTGCAAAATGTATTATTTAAGTACTACAGTGATTATAACAATGAAATAAATCTTGTTTCATACACATTATACACCTAAGATGTATAAGTACGTACGTATGTATTAACATGTGAAATAAATTTCCATTAAGAGGAAGTTCGTGTAGATTGTAGCTTTATGCTAATTAATTAACAATTCACGTTATATCTTATTTCCTCAGCTATCGCTGTATTTGGGAGGGTCTGGGTGGTTTCGTTTGTAAGTTTTGTAAAATAAATAAAATTTGTTGAATGTGAACTTTAATAATTTTGTAATGAGTGTCCAAAAGCTTCGACGAATAGTTGAATTTTTGTGTTTCAGTTTTTATTTTACTTTAGTTATTTATAGCTATGACAGAATAATGATGTAATTAGTAAGAATAGTAATACCTTAAACATCGCGTCATGGTCATGAGACGTGGGTGTCATAACTTTTCTATTGTTACGAGTGCGGGACTCGAATTAAAATGCCGTTTGGAATTACTATAGAATTTTTCTATTAACACAGGTACAAATATTACACAACCAGTGCACGGGACTCGAATTAAAATGCCGTTTGGAATTACTATAGAATTTATTAGAGCTATACAAACACGTATAACACAGGTACAAATATTACTACTGAACTACAACCAGTGCCAAACGTAATGCACGATTCAATCACTATTGTCTGGGTGTCGCGCAAAGTCCGCACTAACGTCTTGTTTTTCGCTTGTGGCTATCACATGATTTGCCGATCTCTCTCTATGCATTGGGCCATTGTTCATAATAGTTGCTTTATACTGCACCGGATACAATATGGCTGCCATCAGTTAAATTTTGACCACGTAGACCGAATTTCGATAAGATTAGAATCATTATATTGTTACGAGTTGCGACAACACCTGGCAAATAATGTCCAAAGTGTCATCACACGCGCAAAGATTACAATACTCCATTGGGCATTGCTTTTTCGATACAAATTATAAATTTTGAAACACAAAGTAAACAAAAGAATTCCAAATGCGGAAAGGTCATAAAGTGTGCTTTTATGGTATGCAGGCGTGAACCTACTTTTGTCGGCGTGTAAGTCGTAACAATATATTCTAAACTAGACCATTACTCATGCAAAGACCGAGGCTTGAATTGAAAATGCTTCGAAATTGAAAAGGTTTTCAAAATGTATCAAGGTCAGAGAGAGTTACATGACTTTTCAACTGTATTAACCACCTCGAGTATAAGCGGGCAGGAGTACCGTAGTAGAATATTTAAATTGTTCAAGCAAAATAACTACTTATCACCTTACTTATAATACTTAGTTATACGAACTTTATCAGGTCATAAAAAGTTACCAACGTGCTATTCACAGTCGTATGCGCAATGCGAGTATACTAATACTTTGTTAACCCATTTTTAACGGGCCGATAAACCTCATATGACTATTATGAATAATGGGGTAACATATTAATAAATATTTAAACTACGTATTATATTCCAAATTCAATACCTTGCAACGTCCTCTTAGTAGACATCATGAGTTCGGCCGTACGACGGGTGTGAGCTGCGGCACTTTCCTCGGCCACTCGCCGCAGTGCGGACCGCAAGTGCGCCTCGCGGCCCCGACCGCAGCAATGGCCGCCGCACACTGGACCTGCAAAGATTCAAAATTGAAATTTAGTTTTCAGAACAATAGTGCATTATAAAAGATTGAAATATACCGAGGTTATAAATTGTCTTTATCCACATTAATGATTACCAGATTAGTTGAAATACAAGTTGCATCATGTGCACGTATGTTAGAAAGTTCTTCTGTAGAAAATTACAACAAGCTGCATAGCTATAGAAATATGAGCAACCTCTCACTGACTTGTATGAGAAATGCTCGGCATTCTTCTCATTCCCAAAGTCCTCAAAGGGATCAGACCACAATAGGTTTCACATGCACATTTTATCCATGCAGGAACGGAGAAAGAATATTATTTCCTGCAGCCGGGCGGCCAAAGGCGACAAAACAACCTGCAGCCACGTGGTAGGGTATTTACCCGTCTGGATGGGTACCACCCCTGCTCTAGAATATGCCGCCATAATAACCTTGAGTTGTGTTCCGGCATTAGTGGCCAGGTTCCAGTATCCTTTTAGACAGCAGCAGCGCATTTGTAGCACCTTTGGTGTTGCAAATGCCCATAGGCCATGGTAACCGCTTTCCATCAGGTGGGCCGTCTGCCTGTCTGCTGAACTCGTGCAATAAAATAAACATGGCTCCAAATTCAGGTGGTTCCTTGAATCTATATTGTGTACAAATATCATCTAGGCTGTTGATTTCGGATGACAATCCACCATGCACACAAGAAAACTGCTGATTCATAAGAGCTGCCTAAATAAAAGTAAATTAAAAAGAAGAAATAATTAATCATAATCTAGAGTTATATTCTTGCAGAATTTCAATCACATATGATGTATTTAATAAAGATCTAGAAATAACTATTTCGCACGTCATTGAATTTATTGCTATAATATGAACTTATACAGTTTAATTATAAGAACGTTCATCTTTGTTTGCATAGATAACAGAAGACGCCGACGACCATAGACCACACGGCCCTATTACTTTAGAAAAGAAAAGAAAAAGAAAGAAAAGAAAAAATAATTTATTTAAGACTACAAGATAAATGAGAATACAATACACGAGTATAAATAAATAAATGTACCATGCAACATGCAGTAAAAAAAAAGAAAAAACGAAGCAAGTGTAGCTCTAAATCGGTCCTAGCTCAGCATGTTGCTGGTTAAGTTAACCAGCGCTGATCTTCCGCTAGGGCCATATGTAGTATCTTTAGTAGATGACTTCGGTATTTTGTTTTCTATTTTCGAAATTTTTTAATAGTGGCTGTAGTCATCCGACGTAAAATTGTTTTTATTAAAAAAGTCTGAAAATGATTTATATAAAATATACGAGTGCTATTCAAATAATTATAGTATTACATAATAGGATGCAGCCATTACATAGTGTTCTGCAAGTACATTATATTGAACCCTTGTCACATTGTCACCTGTCATGGCGCAACCAGTCTCCCACCAATTTACGCTTGACCTCCCATTAAACGATAATTGGGAACAACGCTCTACCAACCGTTTGGCCCTTTAACAAACGTAAATTAACCAAACTATAAGTTACCTAATCCTGTAACTACGGCTATTTGGTTAAATGTACATTAATTGTGAAACCGGAGTCATAACTTGGAAATTTGTTTTAAGATTGGCATAAAACGGACTTTTTGGCGGGAACTGAAAGGGGATATTGTACTGTGCGGTTTTATTTTCTAAAAATGTGTAAAATTACTTTAAAATGGACAATAGTTGTAGGATATTGATAATTTATTTTTGTGACAAATGCGAATTGTATAGTCAAATGTGGCCTTTCGAATTTTCACAAGAACTCCGTTGAATGGCGTCAGTTGAAGACCTACAAATCAGCTGAGCAATACGAAGTAGGGATGGGCCGAATTGGTTTAAACCGAATATGAACTTCGGCCGAACATTCGGTCAAAACAAAAAATTCGGTCGAAATTCGGCCGAACTTCGGTTTGATTTCGCCACGCTTTCTCAAGAGGAACACGTCATGACCTGTTGACGTCTTGACTTGATAACGCCAAATCTTTGGCTGTTTTACACCATAACCTGCCTCTAGTAAATTTTAAGTATGAATAATTGGATAAAAGAATAGATTTTTAGACCTTTGATTGAAAAAATATCATCATTTCATAATTCTAGATTCTTAATGTTTAATTCGTAAAAAAGTGATTTCAATCAAAATTAAAGTTGTAATTGCTGATGTCCCTTAGAAGTGTTTTATTCAAGTTATGCATTATAATTAAGCAGTTGCACTACTTACTGATGTTTCTTAGAGGAATAATAAGTTTATTTTATATTTGTTTTAATTTGATGTCTATTTAATTAGGCAAAAACTCAATCAAGAACTAATTTTATCACATTGCAAGCTAAGGTTTATATGTTCCTAAATAAAATAAATGACCATGAGTATATAGAGGCCAATTTTTATATTACGGTTATGATATATATGATTTCTATTAACTTCAGTCAAAATAGTGCAAGTAGATATTTTACTTTTTTCTTGCACCGAATGTTCGGCATTTAAACTGAATTTCGGCCGAATGCCGAAGTTCGGCTCAAGCTGCCGAAATTCGGTCAAACCGAATGTAAAACGAATTTCGGCCCATCCCTAATACGAAGACTTATTATAAATCAGAATTAGCTGTATGATATGACTATGATTCCCTTGCCTGCCATTGTTTGTGGCGTATTATACTACTACTTCTTGGCATATAACATAAATATTGATAGCTTTTGGCGGGAACGTGAAGGAGACTTTTTGCAGTTTTAATTATTAAAAAATTTACAAATAATATATAGTTACTTAACATTAATTGTAGGATATTAATTGATTTTTTTCTTTATTTATAAATTCAATTTCATACAATATGGTATGAGATGTAGGGACTAGTAATAGGGCACCACTTAAACCTATTAGGTTTTCATATGATGCAACACACTCTCGAATTAAAAATTAATACGTTATGTACATACCACTATGCAAACGCGCCTACATACACACTTCTATATATATTTATATTACATACATATAACATGTTTACACATTAACACAATTCATACACAAACAATATACTAACTAGCACGGATATATATAGGTATATTCATAAACAATCGTCGTTAACACTCATACACAGAGACTGTCACTGCAATTGTTCTAGGAAGTAGTTTTTTAGTTTGACTTTAATATTTTCGGGTTTTAAAGATTCCCGTAGTGTAATGGGTAAAAGGTTGATTATTTTAGGTATTATGTAGTTTGTAGTATTTTTTCCATAGTGGTTATTATGAGGTGGATGATTAGGGTCTGTTTTGAGATTGCTCTTGTTTGTATACTATGTTATTTTTTTAGTTGTATTTCTTGCTTTCCAAAGTAATTCTCTAATATTTCATTAATAAGTTAACTCAGTCGTTGGCGTTAGTCAGAGGATGAGGTATTTGGTTAGAGATTATTCTAAAGCTTACACATTTATGGATACTTGACACTTACAGACTGACTGACTCATATATGAACAGAAATCTTAATAGGAAACCAGCTTTGACCTTTGGATTTGACAGCAGGAACCATTTTAGCACAGTCATTAGTATCTGAAAATTCGGTTAAAAATCATCCAAGCACGTATTAGTCCAAACACAATAAAGGGTTCCGTAGAAATGAAGAATATACAGTGTTTTTTGTAATGTAGCTGCAGATTGCAAAAAGAATTTAATCAAAAATTTCCCATATTTCAAAAATTATTAAACGAATTATCTCTAAAAATATTTATTAAATCTTTATATTTTTTTTTGTAAATAACTGTGTGGCCCGTTTAAAATATTTTCTACTTTAATATCTCACTTTAAATGTTTCTTAAGTTGACTAAAATATTTAAACATCACTAAATAGTGTAGTTGGTTACAAAAATCGTGTCTGATGTACCATAAATTATCTTGTATCGAAAACTATCCATAAGGTACTTTGGGTTATTTGTTTCAGCAAATTTTTCAACGTTTACTATTCAATGTTAGAGGAAGGTTTCACTATAATTTAGGAAGCGAATATCTATGCGCCTAAATAATACATAGACGAAGAATCGGACGGACAGCAATTTTACAAGGACTCGATTTTGACAATATGATTCCGGAACCCTAAAATGAGTTTTAACGAACTATGTCAGTCTCGAAAACAAAAGCAGGAAACGAGGCAGACAATGGCAGTCTCGTTCTAAACAAAGTGTAGACAGATAAATCAGAAAAAATCTCTTCCCGTACAGTTAACACATTCCTGTCGCAAATTAGCTTCATATCTAATTATGGCACGTTCCGTTATCTTACCAACCGTTCATTTGTCTTACTATCGGTGAAAACTTGTCATAAGTTCCATACAATAATGTCAAAATTCAGCCAATGGTAAGCGAAGTGAATGAATAGTACTAGATATAGGAACCAGTCATTAGTCGTTATGCAAACAAGACTTGTCTATATCGCAAGCAGGGAATGTCGTTCACTTAAGGAAAACCTTTTGTATTTATTCTGAATAACTTTATATTACAAGTTGGATAAAATAATAATAATAATTACTATTTTAACATGAAATGTATGAAACTTTCCTTAATAATCGGTAATTAAGCAAAAAAAAAGAAAGGCGTTCTTGGTCGACATTACCCGACTATGGGTAATACCGCTCTTATAAAAGCATATTGTCGCAAAAAGCCATACATATATGATAAAGACGAATGAAATATATACTAATGTATTAATGAATTATTGCTAAATATAACAATTATCTAAATTAATAGTAGTAACAATAAAAAAAACAAGTATTAAAGTTACCAGTAAAAACGTTCAACGAACAATTTTATTAGTGGGGCCAAAAAAACAAACAGACATGCTTCTCTGTCTCTTGTTACTATCGAATTTGTAAAACTAGTTAATGTTTGCTCTCGTATCATATCCCCCACGTTTTAACCTGTATCCCGTAATCCAACACACTGAGTTTGCCAAGTTATACTAGTGAGCAGCATTAACCAGTAAGCGCACTTCCCCCGTCCCCCCTAATAATTCGAATAGTAGCTGGTTCTTATATCTTATCAACCGTTCATTTGCCTTACTGTCGGTTAAATTTTGACATAAGCTCTATACCTACATGTAATGTCAAATTTCTATCGATAATAAGGCAAGTGAATGAATAATAAGATATAGGAACCGACTATAACCGGCGGTAAGTACGTCGTCATTGAAATATAGTAGTAGTATAATAGTGTATAACAAAGAACCTAAACAGTGGACATTCTTCGCCTTTGTTCCGAACGGACTTGGATAATTTTATAGTAGCATATCCGCTGTAAGCTGATCGTTTTTTCATTTATTTTATTCCGAAACTGGCAAATAGGCTGACGACCAATCTATTGGATTTGGTTACAGTCGCCTATAGACGTTTACAACACCTACGGCGAAGCCAACCGTGTTGCAGGTCGGGACGGGCTAGGCGAATGGAATATGACAATGGGTTGGGGAAGATGGCATAGAAGGCGGGGGAAGATGGGATATAATGTTACAGTTATTTGGTAGCATAGCTGTTCTTGTCATGTTTCCGTTTGAACTTAATAATTAATTTTGTTATGTACCCTCTTATTTCTAAACGATACAGTCAGCCATTTCCTTAATTGAACAATAATGTTATATTTTTATTTATTCTGTAATTAGCGCTTGTTATTGTATAGAGTAAGTAGTTCTCTATGATTTAACATAATTTTATTTAAGAGTGTTTGTCTCTAAAATGTAGTGATGTGTACAGATTATAATTCAAAATCTCTCAATTGTATATAGACGGTATTCACTACATTTTATTTTCATGTTGGCAGACGCGATAGATTTGTACTGTGTTCAGTTTATTTTATTGCATGTAAAACTTTAAGTATAATGTTTTATATAATATCTTGTATAAAATATTATCTGGAATTTCCAAACGTAATGTATTAAAATCTTTTCATTCATAATACTTTAATTAAAATAATTTATCAATGACTTCAATCCGCTATTGGTTGTGCCAATTGCTAAGTTTCATGTACTGTAGAATTGTTGGAGGGATGGCGAGGTTTTCTAAAAATGCTTGTCGAGAATAGTCAGAGTATAATATGTGTTAAAACCGTAAGGTTCTCTGATTATAAAGTATTGTGACCAGTTGCTGTTTTTTTACTACCATAAACCCTTCGGAGTTGTTGCAAGTATTACAATAAGGCGGGGGAAGAGGGCTATCGGAACTCACACTCCCTATACGAAACGCGATTAGTCCAAGGCTAACTGTTTCACTCCGATATTCGGTAAGAGCGTAGTATCACACCGATCGAACTGGCCCTAAGACCTGTAATCAAGATAATGATTCCAACATGGCTCTACCACGTCAAAAGTACCATAAATGGTATATGGCTCATTTTAGACGACAGTTTTAGCGCTCTTTTTTTATCAATGGACAGTCTTGGATCGCAGCCAAAGCAAAAAATAAACTGCGTTTACTCGTTAGCAGTTTCGCGAAGAGGAACAAGTAGTTTCAAAATGATCTCAATTTTTTTATACATAGTTGGATCTTAGATACCACAGATTAGAATAGTATTTATGATTTAATCCATATTTATAGTAAAAACAAACATTATTTGAATTTAATCAATAAAATAAATGTATGTAATGTCAAAGAGAGAGCATAAACGACGTGAGTGAGATAAATACATGATTCTACAATTATAGTTAATTTTTAATAGCTTTTACAAATGTTTGGGTTTTTTTAGCCATTTTGGCAAAAATAGAACCCGTATGTTTTCGTCATGTCCGTCCGTATTATGGTCGAATTGCGACTTCTGGGCGATCGCTTGTTTATGTGTGTGTGTATAATAAAACATTAAATATTATTTGAATTTAATAATTGATGGAGTCTGTATTACCTGAAGACGTTTAGTTATCTGGGTGACTTCAAGTCTCGGTGCCTTCTAGGTAAACGTGCTCATCTTAAACCATATCTTTGCTTGACAACGAGCGTTATTATTTTGATCAAACGAGTACCTGTACCACAATAGGTAAAAATAAAAGACATTCTCAAAATGCAAACAATTAATGGGGTGATTTATTAAATTGTGGATAGCATTCCTATAAAAACATCTGTCAAACACCTCATTAAATTTGAATGAATTGACATGTATTCCTTTAAGAACTACCCACATAATTAATTAATCAGTAAATAATAGAGATCTATCGACGGTTTTCGGCGGAAGTTTATATGGGAATGCACGAATAAATTAATTATAATGTAGTAATAAATCAATTGAGTTTAATTTACGATAAATTATTTGAACATTTAAGGGTCAGATCAGCTTTCCAAATGTTGTTTCAACGAAATATTTAGATTAACTAAGATTAATGAGTTTAAGATTAAATAATGGTAATTATAAATGTAATTAATTCAAAATGGAATCTTATAGATTGCTTATTGAAAGTTACGAGTCTACCATCGCTTCCAAAGCAATTTTAGTTCTGTTAATGTTAAAGGAATAGAAGTGGTGTAACAAACTCCCCTGCAACACATCTTTACTTTATTGTTATTATGTATGTATATTCATGGTCTTTTAAAAAGAAATGTATTTTGAATTGATACAATGTTTAACAAAGTAATTTGTGTAAATAATTACGGAAATCCTAGTTAATATGAATCTGATGTAGTAGCTAACACATTCGCGATTTATTCCTATGTTAGGTGTGGTTCGTATTCGAGACGAGCAAATAGGGCTTAGGTAGTTTTTCTGAAATAAAGTTATTTTGTTAAGTATAATTATCACGTTGTGACGGTGAAAGAAATATCGCGAGGAAATATGCTTATCCAGATTATCGCCAATCCCCCGTAGACAAATATGGTGGGTATATACCATCAGTTCCCTTGAAACGGAGGTTCAATTCGAAGTCCAACTTGCGGCGATCAGCCCTCCGTACTATGTCTTGGTAAAATTGTTGATTGATTCCTAATCCCAATTTCGATAACAGAGCACAAAGAATTTGCGGATAATTCCTAAAATCGGTTTTAGATGTGAACGCAAAGTAATTTGTACACAAATTAAACAAATAAATAATCTACAGACAAACAATTACTGTATATATTTGGATCTAGGGCTCTCTTAGAACTGTCGCAATCCTTGACGAAGATAAAATTTCTTCTGTAAAAGCAGATTCAACTAAACAGCAGATATTTTATCATAGTTTCCTCGACCATAAAAAATGTAAAAAGTATGGTAACATTTTTGCAATAAAACCTTAATAGGAACTGCACAGACACGTCCCCCTTAGAGTTGAACGCTCTATCGATTCAGCTATCACAAAAAGAGGTGACATATAAAGTTTTATGGTGCTTTTAACTCAGTAGAATTGCAAGTTTCAACTACACTTTGGCTTTTCGTTTCAATTCACGCGAGCAGTCAATAGACTTAGTTGTTTTGTGATAGTTTGATATATCAATTCTAGACATTTTCTATATGTCATGCGAGTATGAAAGTAATTTGTTTAGTTGCTTATTGTCGAATTGTAGCTGTGCGAAATGTTTGGGTTTTTACCAAAAACCCACAAATAACGGTTTCAATTGATTTTTTCAAGTATTAGCTGGAGGAGGAGGCGAGGCAATAAAAAATAGTGCTTTTTAAGTAACAAACGCCGCTCTGTTACAGTTTTTTTTTACCATAATATACAAGTATAAACTATGGTTTGGCAAGTCTCAGGGCGAACGGCCGTCTGGTAGGTTCAAGGCAACGCGGGCGCATTGTTGTGTGACAGCTAGACGCGAAGTGTGTACCCGCCGACGCTAGTGTTGACTACTGTTCTAAATGGAAATATGAATTAGTTAAAACCCACGCTTTCAAATCAATATCAAGCACTTTCATGTTTTTAAAAAAGTTTTTTTAAATATTCTATGGACTTTTCTATACCTATTTGTTTTTTCATTCCTTCTGTCATCCTATTACCCAGTAAAAGTAATGTATCTGGTTCAGCATGTTATTATTTTCTCTGGCAACAAGTACCGCTTTCTAAGCTGCAACTCTGTGTGGGACTCGGATCCCACAGAAGTGATTATTGTTTTATCGAAAATCTAACAGGATTAGATGCCATATTCCAATGTCTTGATTTCACCAAAGGTTTTAGATAGTGGCTGCACAGGAAATGTAACTGCGACACAGAATAGATCTTTTGAGAAAAGGGATACAAGACAAACTAAATTTGAATCTTTACCAAATTAGAAAAAAATTAAAGGCAATAATTCATTTTCTTTTTTAATACTATCCGTGCAGGAACGGAGAAAGAACACAATTTCCTGCGACCGGGCGGCCTGTCGTAAGAGGCGACAAAACAACCCACAGCCAGGTGGTAGGGTATTTACCTATCTGGATGGCTACCACCCCTGGTCTAAATTATGCTGCCATAACAACCTTGAGTTGTGTTCCGGCATTAGTGGCCAGGTTCCAGTCTCCCTTAAGAGAGCAGCAGCACATTTGTAGCACCTTTGGTGTTGCAATGTCCATAGGCGATGGTAACCGCTTTCCATAAAGTGGGCCGTCTGCCTGTCTTCTGAACTCATGTTTAAAAAATACATATATATTCTGTGCATAATTATTATTATTACTTCAGTTTTGCAGATATTTTAAATTATTTTACTTTTATCGAATAATTAGTGTGCGAATAAATGTCCAATATTTATTATGCCGCGTTTTTACAGAATATTTTCGTTGTGTTATTTTATTGTATTAAAAACTTGTTGCCATGCTAAAATTGCCCTCTAATTTAGAGTAATTTAGAGAGAGTTGGCATCACTACATCGAATATTGTTATTCTTTTTCACATGGCTCAATGCTTTTATCCAAATAAAATTATCTTGAAATGGGCACTACAAAGCACATCACTAGTCAGCCGTCTTAAGTATTTAACTGGCTAGCACAGGCGGCTATCTTTTGAACGTCACTCATTATATTTAAAAGAAATAAATTGCGATTTAAAAACCACATGTCTAGCTGCCGAAGCGTCTACAGTTCTTCAGCAATATATTCGTCATAAGGTTTATAATTAGAAATTATAAACGGCTATTTTTATTACTAGTTCTGTCCGCCACTTCTTTCGTGTGACAAACGTACACAAAAAGTTAAGATTAAATATCCGTTTCAAATAATAATAATAACAGCCCATAGGCGTCCCATTTATGGGTTCGGCCCTCCTATTTATAGGGGGACAATGTATTATGTACCCGCGACGATTAACTAGGGCGGATTGGCGGGTTCGATACATCGATTATCTCGATGTGCAGGTTTTATCACGATGTTTTCCTTTACAGTTAGTAGGTGCTAACTTAGTGGTTAGCTCACTTGCATCCGAAACTCAAAGGGTGCTGGTACGAATCTTGGCCGGAAAGCATGCGTCGCTTAGGCAGTATTCTGTGAGTAGTTCTTAATCTGTTTTTACTGTATCGTAACCAGTTTGATATCAATAGATCATTTTTATAACTCGGTTGATTCATTTTGGAATAATTGTAGTCCATGAATGAACCACCTACATAGTTGAACTAAGCACCTATTTTAAGTTAAACGATCTCATTACGTTTAATATGACGCCACTTAAGCACATACTCATTTCTTTATTTAAGCGTCTGTGAGCGTAATTATAGGGATCTTAATAGGGTAAAAACAGATAATACGTTTAAATCATAGTGCGTAGGTTATAATGTGAGTTATTATAATTACGATGGTGATTATGTATTATTACACAAGTAACTACAGCACAGAAGGAGTGGGAGGGAGTGAGGGCATCGCATGCCACTAATTGAAATTAAATTAACGCATTTCATTATGGTAATTAGTTGTCCTAATAAAAACATAAAATTTCACGCCGTGAAAGTAAGTGATTTTAATTATTTGTTTATTTTGCTTTCATGGCTTTGTATATCAACGTCTTTTTAATATAATTATACCATTGAATAAAATTTAGTAGGTGACACATTCTACTATAATTTCTAAGACAATATTCTCATAAAATGGGGTTTTAAAATACCTTGTTATCTTTTAGAACATCATAATTAAAAATAACTTTAATAAATATTTAAAGAATAATTGATACGCTATTTGACTCGGTAAAGATATGGCGTCATGACGCCCATACAAAATCTATTATATGTGATTTTTGGCGTTCTATAAGATGATAAAAAGTGTTTCAGTCGATTTGACTGCCAACTATAATCTGTTATCTCTTACAAATTATTATAAAATTCTGGCTTAAAGGCCTAGTTAATAATAAACTATTAAAGGTTAATTTAAATATTTGTCCGTTAAATTACGACTATGAATTGACTAAAACATTTAAACAATATTAAATAGTGTAACTGATTGTAAAAATCGCGTTGTTATACCAAAAATATATTTTATATACTCCCTGAAAAAAACTCAAATTAATACGTATATCTGTCTCTCACACCTTTATGAATTGTAGGAATTCAAGTGGATTCATAAATCTAATTCCACATTTACGGCATCTTGCCTGCTAACAAAATTGTCTCGGTAAGCTGCTTGCTTAGTTGCGATAGCCCGACCGTTCTATGAAACATGCACGCATAAGTGGTTTGTAAAACCGTGATTATATGCATTTCATTTGTGTTACTACACTAAACACGTCTAGCAAAGACGTGTTTGGTTAAATTTTGTGACATATTGCTTAATTTTAAAACCAATTTCGGTTCTGGATATACATCGGATTTTAACACGCGACGTCGATTGTTTACAATTTATCCCGTTTGCCGTGATATAATCCTTTTTTTTATATTTCCTCTTTTCTTACTACCAAGATTGTCAGGTATCCTATTATTGTACTATTTTTTTCTTTTTTATCTGTTTTTATATCCTTTTTTGGAATCCTTAATTCTAATACAAAGTTACTTTACTACACGTTAATAAAAATCGCTAGTAGAGATGCCACGAATGTTCGACTTCTCGCAGTATTCGGTCACATTTTAAACTATTTATTAATACTATTTAATTATTCAGTACTACTAGTAGTAGTAATACTTCACAGTATTCGGTCGAGCCGAATATTCGTGGTATCATTAAAACGTAGTTTAACTATCAATATTTTTTGATTGAAATGTGTACATGTTTTTGAGTAATAAGTGCGTTTTTTTCTCGATTTAGTATTCGGTATTTACCCGAATACTACACGGCATTAGGCCGAATACCGAGTACTTAAATAAGTTGCCGAATACCGCATAGAAGCCGAATATTTGTAGCATCCCTAATCGTTAGTTATAATTTTACCTTATTGCTATATTTGTGAGTAATCTATGACTTGTATACCTACATATTGATATTGATTTATACTAATGAAAGCACATCGTTTTCTATTAGTGTATCAGCAACCGAAGTAAACACGTACTTCTGGTTTGGCTATAAATGTGCTATCAGCTAAGTTGACACGTTTTAAACAAGAATAAGCGATCAGATCAAGTTACTTCTAATCAAAATAAAAAGTAATAAGTGAAATAATAAAACATAGTTTGTACAGCTTATTTACAATTAGAGTTTTTCACGCGCGTTAGAAATATGTTTAAAGAGGTCACATTTTATTAAATTTTTATGTTAGTGCTATTTGCCCCGAAAGATTCACTTCATATTATATCCCAAACTCTCCCATCCCCGGATGAAAAGTATCTATGCCCATTTTCTATGTATTAAAACTACGTATGTACACCAAATTGACCAAAAAGATCAAATCGATGAAATCGACCAATTCAACGAAATCGTCCAATTCGACGAAATCGACCAGTTCGACCAAATCGACGAAATCAACCAAATCAGGCAAATCGACCAATTCGGCCAAATCGACCAAATCGACCAAATCGGCCAAATCGACCACATCAGCCACATCAACCAAAAAACCTATCCTACTTTCTGGCATAACGTTTACATAAATCTACCCCAAAACTTATCCCATTATCTGGGATAAAAAGTATCCTTGTTGACCCTCGGTATTAAATTTAAATATATACCGATTTTCAGCCAAATCAGTCCAAAAGTTTTCCGTAAAAGCATAACAAACAGGCAAATATATTTTTATTCCGGAAACTATCCAATTTTTCGGGATAAAAAGTATCCTATGTTCATCCTCGGCATCGATATATATATATATATATATATATATATATATAACTCAGCCAATTTGGTCCCGCAGTTTTTTCGTAAAAACGGAACAGACAGACAGACAGATAGAGGAGTTACTTTCGCATTTATAATATTAATAAGGATTTTAAATAAGCCCTCAATAAAATTTATAAAATACTAGCTTCTGCCCGCGACTTCGTCCGCGTGGAATAGTAAAAAAAAAGTATGTTAAAAATACTCCCCTATTTTGAAACATTCTTCATTGGTGCTCCGCTCCTATTGATCTTAGCGTGATGACATATAGCCTATATAGCCTTCCTCGATAAATGGGCTATCTAACACTGACAGAATTTTCGAAATCAGACCAGTAGTTTCTGAGATTAGCGCGTTCAAGCAAACAAACAAACAAACTCTTCAGCTTTATATATTAGTACAAGATTACATAGTATGGATATTCCAACACATTTGTCAATTTAATTGTATATTATTTCCAGACTCAATTCAATTAAAATGTAAACCTATCTATATCTTGTAAACACAAATGAATTTTTGTTTGAAAGCTTTAATTATTAAAACAAAATTTTAAAATCAAACAATTTTTGTTTGACTTAATTAATGTTTGATAAGCCTAACAGATATTAATAAATGTTTTATTTTTTAATCAGGTATTTAAGAAAAAATTTTAACCGCCCCAAAATGTTGCACAAGCTCGTTTAAATTTTGGATTCGTTTAAATATGAAGACAAAATCTTCTTGTGTATTCGTGTAGCAAATAAGCATATACGTATCTAAACATAAGAGAAACACGGAAAATTTCCTAATTACGTTGAACCGGCCCATGAACTAATATATTCGCGGATGAAAACTGAGAAGGTGTACGTTAATAAATTGGAAAAGTTTGCGGTAATGAATGTTGATCTTTAATTTTACCCATATATGTAAATACATATATTATTGCTAGAATTTCATCGGTTGTGTAACATTTAAGTATTTATATTATGCACGGCTATAATTAAAAATTAACATTCATTATTACAAATTGAATACCGATTTATTTATATTAATTAATAAATATTGTGTATTCAATTTCAAAATAAATGATAAAATTTAAAGGCAAACTACTATTTATACGTTTTCTACAAAAAAATTACCATTTATAGAATTTTTGTCTGGTGAAGCTTTTAGCCTAGGGTATTTTTCAGTG